>JAJQJQ010000051.1:0-1200000 GCA_028622995.1 Panagrolaimus kolymaensis | reverse complement strand
AATAATATAAAATCGTGTTAACATCCAATAAATTTTTCCTTCTTCTTCAGTCGACGACTACTTTTTTTTCTTCTAAAAATTGTTTTTACATACTTTTCTTCGTCCTCAACACTTTGGCACAACAAAAAAGAAGAGTATAGTAATTTTAACAAACTCCGACATATTTTTTAAGTTTGTTGAGAGTGTTGCAAAAAAAATAAAATAAAAAAAACTTTATGTTTCTTTTCTTTTTCTAAGTTTTTGAAGAAGAAAAAAGAGAGTTAAATTTTTGTTTGAGTGTCATCTTTTCGAAGAAAATGCTGCTGCTGTTGCTTGCCATGCCGGCTGTCAATAATATAAGCAACAAAAAGAAGAAGGGCGCGTCCAACCCGAACAACGAACATAATAGAAACACGAAAAAAATGAAAATGAAAATGGAAAGGGATAAAAGTTGTTAACTCGAAAGAAAAAAGAAAAAAAAGTAATCTTGTTAGTCACACTTTTCTTATTCGTCTTCCTATTCTTTCTTTTTTTTATGCTTCACCAACAACAACAAAAGTGAAAAGCCAGCTTGTCTAAAAATGGATTGGCGATGACAGATGAAAACTTTTTTGAAAGTTTATTATTTTAAAAAAATTGCAAATCAAGAAAAAACGACGACACCGAATTATTGGACGTCTTTTAAAAAATTTCATTGATACTTCTTTTTATAAAAGCCTTTGTTGTTGCATCTAATTCACCAATTTTTTTATTTAAAATAATTATCTCCATTTTTACCAATATTTTTTTTCAAGGAATTAAAAGAGAGAAAAAAGAAGACAAATTTGGTATTAGTTTTTATTAGAAAACTTATTTAAAAAATGTATATATGAAAGACATCTTTGCCATCGATAGTAGTACACTAGCATTTCGTGATCAAAAACAAGAAGAAAAAAGCTTTAAAGTAATCTGTTCTCGAAAACCAAAAAAAACTTTGTTTTTGGATAAAAGATTAAAACTCAAACGCAAAATTCTTTGAGCTGAAAATCAAAATAAAATAAAATACAATTAATCAAATATATTTAGATAAAAATCAAGTTTATCGAAAGTAAAGAATTTTTTAGCTTTTTGCTACGACAAAATCCAAAAAAAACAATCCATTTTCTCCAAAGACAAATTTTAGAAACCAATGACTTTAAAAATTGTTTATTTAAAAATTTAAGCTTTTTTAAAATATCAACAAATTTTTTTTGAATAAAAAAAAGTTAAATTATTTTCCTCAAATTTTTTTAAAATTCTTGGCCATCGCCACCGCCAGCAATTATTTTACTAATTAGAACCAAAAGCAAGAAAGAAGAAAGTATTCAGTGTTCCGCATGAAAAAAAAGAAGAAATAATGAAAGAATTATTTGTTTCGGAAGTCCAAAAACGAAGGAAGCGCTGCAACACCAACATCCATCATAGACCAACAGCAACGATGGCGTCGAAACTGCCGCGCAAGCAAGCACGAAAAAGGAAGAATAAGAATCCAACTTTTTTTCAAAAAAAAAAAGAAAAGCAGCCGAAGCATAAAAATATAAAACTTTGCATATAAAAACATTTTTTTTTTCAGCTCCAAACCAAGAAAAAAAAATTTGATGCCACCCCAAAAAAAAAGAAAGAAGAGGAAGACGCAAGCAAGCAAATGCAACAACGAATGACAAAAGCCAACGCTGCTGCTGCCTCAAGCAGCTTCAAGCAACAAACAGCAACAACGAAAATGGCGGTGGTGGTGGCCGCCATCAACGACGAACAGAACAACGATAACAATTGCTTTTCTTCCCTTCATTTTTTTTTGTTTCGTTTGTTTTGTTTTGCTTGTTTAAAATTTTAAAAAAATGCCATCTTTTCACTTCTTTTTTTTTCTTGCTTTTGGAGTTAAAAAATTTTTTTGCATCTCAAAAATCTAAAACATGGAAAAATGGGAGGAGGAAAGAAAAAAACAAAGCAAAAAGACAAGAGACTAGCTTGCTGCTGGTGGATGGGTTCACTTTTTCTTTCTATCTTTTTTTTCTTCTTCGTTTTATGGGTTTTTTCTTTTTTCAAAAAAAAAGTAAGTGAGTAAGTAAAATTGAGACGAGACAAGCCGAAGCGATATGAAAACGAAGATAGCTGTTGGCAAAAAAAGAAGATAGAAAAATGAAACTTGAAACTTTTTTCCATATCACCCTTCACTTCTCTTCTCTCCTCCAAAAACACAACAAAAAATATTTCTTCATCTATAAATGAAACAACAGCCAATTGGAATAATTACTTTCTTACTTACTCATGGCTTTTCCAACAACAAAAAAGAAAGATGTGAAAATTTTAATTTTTGAAAAAAAATGGTTTTAATTAAAGCAAAAAGTAAAAACTTTATAAACGACAAAATTGTTAGAAATAAAACAAACCTTTTATGGTAACACAAAAAAAATAAAGGCGATCCCATAAAAATTAAGAGTTCGTATTCTAAACAAAATTCTGAGTAACAAAAATTTGCAAAATTTTTTAATTCTCAAACCAAAAATAACTATATAAAATGAAAACAATTTTAAACAAAAAAAACATCCAAATAAACTGTATTCATAAAACTTTGAAACCCGATTGTACACGTTAAACCTAAATATGTAAATTTCAATAACTATTTTCATTTTGTAAATTTTTTTATGCATTAATTATTCATACACATATTTATCGAGAGCTATGTATTTTATTGCTTTCAATTTCTCTGAATTTTTTTTTCATCTCTTTATTTTACTTTTCAAAAAAAACAAAAACAAATAAAAAAATCAACACAAATATTTTTTTGTTTGTACGAACATTATTAATTTTTTAATTTTTTTTAAACTATATAAATTTGAGCAGTGACGTTTTGATTGATTAAAATTAAGTTTAAGAAAATGAGGAGGAAGAGGATTTATGAATGAAATTTAAAAAAAAAGAAATTCAGGATGAGGTCATTATTGTTGTTGATTCATTACCATTGCAAGACGCTTTTCGGCATTTGTAGGTGGCATAGGTCTTGGCCGATTTCGAATGGTTTCAAGCCATAAACCTTTTGTAGCTGGATCGGGGCAAGTAAAAATGTATTCTCGAACGGGTCCAGCTAATTTGAAGGAATTTTTTAGCACTGCACCTGTGATTGGTTCTGAAAAAAGTAAAATTAATTTTTAGAAATTTTCTTTATTTTTGAAAAATTATTTTAGTTACTATCAATAAAGACAGTAACAAAAAATTAACAATATTTTTAAATTTATGATTATTCTCCTTCAAATTTTCTCTTTCTAAAAATATCAAAAAATCATAAAAGAAACTTTTACGAAAGAAACAAGAATTTAAAAAGAAAATTGATCATTGTTCATTTTTAATTACTGTAAATGAGAGTAACAAAATATTAACAATTTTTTTCATTTTTTGATTACTATCTTCCAAGGCCTCACCTTTTCCATCATTGATATCAATAACAGTAGCAGTTTGAAGGGACATACGTTCTTTAAAAACTAATGAATTTTTTTTAATTACATCTTTTTTACATAAAACTATGCTTTGATCAAATAAATAAATGTGAACCATTTTAGACCATTGAATGGTTCGCTTCATTATAGCCCGGCAATGGAGTTCACCAGAAATTAATATTCTATGATTATTTTCCACTATATCAGGCCCACGAAATCCATGAACATTTTTTTGCCATAATATTATTTTTTGAATTGAATCCACTCGCCTTTTTGAATCATTTATATGTATTGCCACAGCTTTCATCGTTCGATGGGCTTGCTCCAATGGAATTCGATCTTGATGATTGATGGGTGTGGATTTAAGTAATTCAAAAAGTTGAGGAGGATATCGACAAATTCGTTGCACTGGGGTTAATAGAAATCCTTCAAGGGTGAGTTTTGACATGCCTCGCAAAAGTCGACAGGCTTCAAAAAAATGTCGATATTTAGGTTGCCTTTCAATTGATGCAAGTTCTGTGCAACTTATTGGTCGATTATTACAATATTCAGTGTAAATATTAAAACTTCGACTCTGAAAAAAGAAAAATAAATAAAAGGTTTATATTCAAATTCTTAATTTTTTTTATTTTATTTATTTTTTGGTTTTTGTTGTTTGTGTCTAAACAGAATCTTTTTGTGATTGATCTTCAAAGCTGCCACGCAAGCAGCAATTAACGAGAAAAAAAAGAAGATGTTATTCAACTTTGACGAACATCAAAGAGAAGAACAAAATAAAATTACAACAACCATTTTTTTTATATAATGCAAAGTACTTCTTGTTGCTCTTGTTGTTGCTTTTTTTTTATCGCTCAACAACTTCAACTTACTTACATTTTTTTTTTGCAATTATTTTCTTAAATAAAGTTCAAAAGGTGCAAAAAATCGCACCACAATTTTTTTGTTTGTTGTTGATGTTGCAAAAACAATTTAGAAAGAATGCAACTTTTTGAAGTTTTTTTTAAGCGCGGAAAGATAAGTTTTTATAATTTTTTGCAAAAAATGTGTCAAAATTGTGAAGCGTTAAAATGCTGAAACAAATGAGAGAGTAACGAAATTTGTTACAAAATTGTCAGAAATGAATTAATATCTTTCGTAAATTGGAAACAAAACTTGGAAACTATTGTCAAAAAATCGATTACTATCATTCAATGGAAATTGACAGTAACCGAAATTTGACAATTATAAGCTAAAATAAATTACTTTTACTCACAGATAATAATTAAGATTTGCAAACTATCGTCAAAAACAAATTACTATCACTTTTTTTTAATAGTAATTAAAATTTGCAAATTATTGCCAAAAAATTTTTACTCTCCTTTCCCCAAAAAAAAGAGAGTCAAAAAGAAAAAACTTACATTTCTTAAAAATGCATTAGCAATCAATGAATTTTCTGGTGATTCTTTATCAAAAGCTGTTTCTAATTCTTTTAATAAATTAATATGTAAAGATAAAATGGATGAAAGATTTCCAAATATTTTATTTATTTGATCATTTGAAAACATTTCTTTACGCTTTTTACATTGTTCCATAAAGCCATAAACTAAATCCTTTAATAATTTAACATAATCCCTCTCAGTTTCAATTAATTCTTCCACAACTCTTCGACGTTGATATTTAACGGTTGAAGGGAAATCTTCATCCCTTAAAGGTGATGAATTATTAATTTGTGACAAAGGTTTAGTATTAATTTCTTCTGATTTTATTTTAACATATGAAGCTGGAAACCATCCAGTTCGATCTCGACACATTCCATACCATAACCCAGAATTTGAAGTGGCATCCAAAACGGTTATAATATCTCCTTGAGCAAAAGGTAATTCATCGGCTAACATGGCTACATGATCCCATACAGCTTCAACCATTAACATCTGTAAAAGAAAAAAGGATTTTTGATAAAATAAAAGTCTTTTGAAATTTGGTTTTTCCAGAAAGAATTTAAATTTGCTTGGTTTAGAAACGAAAACCCGCTATCTTTCGCAGGAAATTTTGAGTGTTTATTTTGATTTTAGAAATATGCAAATTTACGACAGTTTTTTTTTCAACAAAAAAATAGAAATTTCTTAAATGCTTGGAAAATTTAAAATTTTTTTAAAGTTTTGCTACGAAAGTTTGGCTGAATATGAAACGTAAAATCGAAAGGCTTAAAATTTTAATAAAATTGCGTTTTTCGAACTTTTTTAAAATTAATTTAAATAATTTTAGTGTAAAACTGTAAAAGTTAAATTTTTTCTAAAACTCTCGTAGCAAGAGTCAAAGTTTTCAATTTTTTACTTTTAAAAAGCATTGATTAGCCATATAAAAAGTCTCCATTACATACCTCATCATTTCCTTGAGCATTCGAAATAGTTGTGCTTGTTCCAATTGACGAAGTTGTGCTATGAGTGCTACTTCGAATTCCACTATCATTTGATCCACTTGTTTCACTATCCATTGAATATCTTTGTGCATCAATAAATGTTGTAGCTGCTGTTGCTGTTGTATTTGAAATAGGAATATTATAATGATAATTACTATTATTATTATTATTGTTGCTATTATTAATAATAGAATTATTATTATTTTCAAAAAATCTAAATTGTTGCGGTTGCGAACGCGATCGACGCTCCTTAGCTGAATGAAGCTGATGATGTTGAGAAGAATGTGGAGAATTAATATAATTTTGATTATTTTGATTTTGATAACGCTGAAGATGTTTATTCATTAAATATTTTCTTGATAATTGATTATTAAAATCTTCTTCATTTTTAATATAATTATAATTATTTTCAATATATGGATTTTGATTCCATTCAATTATAGGCGATTGCTGAAAAAATGATTTGGGTAACATTAAAAACGATTCTTTTAGAGATGAAGATTTTTTCATATTTTTCATTTTTTCTTCTTAAATTTGGATGCTTGAAATTGAGAAAAGTGGTGAAAGTGATGGGATTGAGAAGTTAAGAATGAACTTAAGTTAATTTTAAGTATAAAAAAAGAGGATTTTTATTTTTTTTATTTTTTGAAGTGTTGTATCAAATAAAACAAAAAAAATTATTGAGTGCATCGGTAAAAATTATTCCTTTGATCTTCAAAAGACTTTTTTTTCGTCGATGCTTGCTTTTTTCTTGGATGCTAGGATTTTTTTTTTATTTTTGTAGAAGAAGAAGAGCTGGAATAAAGACGACGTAAAGTAAAAAAATTACGTTTTTTTGGGATAAAAAAAAGTATTTTTTCAGGATCGCTAACGTAAAATAAAAAAAATGCGAAAGATTCGGGAGCATTTAATTTTTTTAGATATTTTGTGTTTTGATTTTCCACAAATTTGTTTTTAGCTTTGATTTTTTTCAAAATTTAAAAATGTCATAATTTTTTTTGGTTTAAACTTTAAAAACAATGTTTCGCGACGAAATTTATTTTTTATAGGATTTAATTTTATTTTCGTTTTGTGACTGATATTTATTTTTTTTAATACTTTTTTCAACTTTTTGACTTACTTCATTTTGTTGATGATTATGTTGGGTTTGTTTGGAAGCTTCCGCTTGAGCATGACATCCACGTGGGGCTACAGTTTTACGACGAAGCATATTTAATGATTGTTGTTGTTTACCTGCTGAAACCGTTGAGAAACCGTCATTCAAAAATACCTAAAAAATGGAAAATGATAAAAATAAAATGTTCAAGAGAAGAAATCAATTTTTTTTTTCGCTATCAGCGTGTTTGCGTTGGCGGCGGCGGCGGCAAGAAATGTTTGATTATGAGATAATTTTTTTTTATTAGAAAGGAAAAAGGCAAATAAAAAGTTTTAAAAGAAAAATAGTACAAAAAATTTAGTTGGTTTGGAGCTTAAATATCGGAATAATATTTTTTTAAAGAAATTTAAATTTTGGCCAGACATTGGCAAAAATACAAAAGAAAAATAAAAAGTTTGTGTCAAAACATTTTTTTTTCAAACATAAATATTTTATGATTCTTATGCGCAAAGAAGAAACAACCAAGTTTTTAAGAAATCGTACAACAACTTCCTTCCTTCATTCTTTAAAAGAAAAAGAAAAAAATAACGGGCGGAAGAAGAAAGAAGAAGAAATCACTTGAAGCTCAAAAATGCATATACATATGTTTGTACAAAATCTTTTTTTTTTGACTCTTCAACCATCAACTAACTCGTCGTCTTCGTCGACGACGACATATTTTTTTTTGTTGATGTAAAAGCAAAGAAAAAAATCAAAAGGAAAGAAAAATGAGGCGGATTTCCGTGACATTTTTTTATTCACGTGAGTATCCTCCGTAGAGGTATGTTTGTTGTTCGACGACGTGAGAAAAAGATTGAAAGATAAGTACTGTTTTGCTTAGATAATTGAGTTTTTTTAACCAAAAGTTTAGAAAACATAAATATTGTGTAAAAGATACAAAACAAGAACATGTGATAATTGGAATGTTTTTGATTTTAAAAAAGGAAGACAATTACGAAATTTTAGAAAATAAAAAGTAAAGTTTGAGTTTGAACGAGAAGAAAAAAAATTTATTAATGGTAATTTCAATGTGAAAAATTATCTAATTTTAAAAATAAATTAGAAACCTTTGCAAATACAAAAATATCAGAAAAACTTAAACCTATCAGTCGAAAATTTCAGTTTTGTTTTTATTACCAAAAAAATTCAGGAATACAAATTTCCTCAAAAAAATCCACAAAAAAGTAACACAAAAAGAAACTTTTTTTTAGCTTTTGCAACAACAAAAAAAACGCGACTTTAGTTGCAAAAATAAAATAATAAAAAATGAAACCAGATATTATTTGATCCATATCCTATTTATTCTATTCAAAACAGCTTTAAAAGTATGTATAAAAAATCTCCAACAAAAACTAACTAACTTTCACACAGATATGTGGATATCATTGATTTATTATATTTATTTAATTAATGAGAAAAAAAGATTTTTAGATTTGTTATCTTCGTGTCACTTATTCCATAAATAAATAAAATAAGTTAATAAAATAGAAGAAAAAAGGAAAAAAGAGAAAATTAAATTATGGATTTATTGCACAATAAAAAAAATAAGTGAAGAGAAGATCATCCTCTTGTTTAATAAAGATATCTTCCTCGAAAATACCAATCTCCCGTCGCAAAAAAAAAAATGATGAAGATAGGTTAAAATTAAATAAATATGAAATAATTTATCTTTTTCACGCCACCAATAAACCAAAAAAATATTTTTCTTCTCTCAAAATCTCAAGATTTTTGGTTTTGGATTTTTCTCGCGCAATTTATCTTTTCTCTTTCGTTCGTTGACTTAATTTTTAGTTGGTTGCTGTTGATGATGTTTCAAAAAATAAAAAGTGATGATGATCGCCGTAAGCACACTTATTTCACACACAAAAATTATTGTGTTGCTATGTTTTTCAAGTACTATTAGGATTAGGTGAGTGGCGGCGGCGGCAATTCACTCAAGCAACAACAAGAAAAAAAATTTTATGAAGAAAAAAAAGTGAAAAAATTTTCTAACGGAAAAAGTCAAGTCAAGGGTTGATGATGATTGACTTCGGAGGATGATGGAACACGCGAAAGAGGCGGCGGCTAGACGTGTTTGATGTTTTAAGTTTTTTAAGTTTTTTTCTTTTGCCGATGAATTAATTCAAAATCAAAGTATGAAATTTTTCAAACTTTAAAGTTTAAAGAAATATTTTGTCAAATTTTTCGAAGTTTGTAGCAACAAAAAAATATTTGAAGCTTCTTTGAAGTTTATTGGTTTTATTTTACAATATTTTTTTAAAGTGCTTACGTTTGCTTACGTGAAAAGAAAAAAAACTTGAAAAATGATGTAAGCTTCGTCGCTGCTAATTTGCAAAAAAATAAGAACAAAAATCAGGAAAAAACTTTGATAGTAAAGTAAATATGTGAATTATTGCTTTAAATTTGTTACTATCATCGTTAATCCAAACTTTGATAGGAAAACGAAAATATGTGTTATTGATTCATATTTCTTACTGTAATTATAAATAATTAAATGGAAAATTATTTTCTGAAGCACTCAAGCTTAACCATTTTTTTTTTTGACTTTGAGATAGTAATTAAAATTTAGCAATAATTTCTTATTTTTACTTACTATCATAATTTGTCAACCTGAAAGCTTAAAAACCAGAAACTTTCGATTTTTTTCTCTCTCAAAAATTAATCCCCAAAAAAAGACCAAAAATATTCGTCGATCGCGGTGGTTTTTGCAATATTTTTTTTGTACGCAAAAACAAGTAAATAACCTTAACCAACCTACCAACAAACAACAAACGACCATAAAGTATCTTTTTTTTTAAAGACTCAAAGAAGGAAACAAAAATAATTCGAAGATGATCGAAAAGGAAGAATGTGGAATGTTCAAAATATTTTGCACAACATTTTAAAAAGTTCGCAAAATAGAAGAAGAAGGAAAAGACGCTTAATGAGGATTTTTACAAAGTCTTAAAAAGGAGGTTTAAACTTTAAAGAATAATATATTAAAAAAAAGTTGAGAAGAAAAGAAAAGAAAAAGTTCAAAAATGACACAAAATAGAAAAGAAACGACGACGAAAACAAAATAAAAATTTTGAATAATAGAGAAAAAAGGTAAATGATGACGAAATAATTTTTTTCTTGAGATAGGAGATAAAATTTAGGAAAAAAGTTAGTATACTGTCAATTATAGTAATTTTTATTATTATAACTTTCTTTGACAATAAAAAATTTTGAACTATATTTTTATAATTTAAGTTACTTTCATTATTGATAGTAAGAATATTTTAACGAAATTTTTTATTCATTGTATTACTATCAACAAAATATTTTAGAAGCCTCAAATTATCCAATATTTTCCAATTTTAAGACAAAGCAAAAAAGTGGAGAAAGAAAAAAAACCCTTACAGTTTGATGATCGAGAAAATAATCAGGTGGAAAGATTCTTATTATGCATGATTCAGAACGCAATGGTTGATTACCAAAAAATGATGCGGATGATGTGAAGGCGCTATTCCGCCTTCCAATTCTTGAAGCTATCGTGGATGGTTGAGGTTTCATTATTATTTTTGGTGGAGGTTTATTATTAAAAAAATCATTCATAACTTTTAATAATATTTTTTTTCTTTTTTCTTAAATTTCTTTAGGCTAAAAAAGAATATGTGTTTCGTCGTCCTTGACTTTGATTTTACGAAAAATGAAGAAAATCCACGAGAATGAGGTTTCACACGAACACAAAAAAATGAAATAATATTCTTTAAAGATTTAGGCCACAAACAAAAAATAAATATATATATTTTTTTTTTCAAAAGAAAGAAGGTCAAAAATAATAAAGAAATGATACTCCATTTTTTTGAGGCAAACGATTATGGATGGAGGAGATGGGAAATAAAAAAGACAGTCGAAGACAAAGATCAAAAAAGAAAAAATAATTCGAGTCTTTTTTTTTTGTTGTTGGTTATTTTGTTTATTTGGGAAGAGGAGGAGGTCTTTCTTGGTTTTAAATAAATAGGTAAAAGAGCTTAGGGTTTTTTTTAGTTTTGTGTTTCCTTTTTGTGGTGGAAGTTTCATGATTTTTGATGATTCCAAAAACAAAGTTGACCTTCTCATGAATGAAAAAAAAAAGAAAAGAAAATGGAATCGAAAAGTCTTGATTCTTTGATAGTTGAAGAAAAAAATTTAATGAGCGTTCATTAAAGGGACATAGCTATTTCATGCCTTTTCAAAAATTTCGATACTGGGGCTGACAGGAACAGTCGGAGCGGCGTGTGTTTGAATTACCGTGTCACTTCTGTCTTACACGGTAATTCAAACACGCGCCTTACCAAGTGTAACTTTCAGTGCCCGCAAACGAAATTTCAAAAAAGGCATGAAATAGCTATGTCCCTTTAAAGATGTTTTTAAATAAATTTTTTAAATTCAAATTTTAAAAAGTGAAAATCTAAAAAAATAAAAATCAAAAGTTTAGATAAAAAGAATAAATTTAGAAGGAAAAAAAAAGAACACAATTATTTGGAAAGCATTTTTTAGCAGTAAAAAGATCAAAATATTAAAAAAAAAACCAAAAAAAAATATTCACTAGCAAGCAACCGTTCAAAACCCCATAATTTTAATTCCTTTGATTCAAATATATAAAAAAATTATACAAAAAAATGTCAGATTTTATTGTCATCATCAATAATATTAAAAAAAAAGAGGGAGAAAAGACATACATACAAAAAAAAAATAAAAGAAGAAAGAATGAAGCGCAACAACAAAACAGACAGCGTTAACAAAGTTGAATTCCATTTTTGTTTAAGCCGATTGGCTTTTTTCTTTCTTTCTTTATTCTCTTGCCTCCTCCGTTGTTGCCTCCGAAGTAGTAAGATTATTTTTTGGCGAAAAAAAAGAAAAGAAATTTATTCTTCATTCCTCAAATTTTTTTTATACAATTGCATTAAAAAAGCTGCTTCCATTCACCAACCATTGTCTCTTCCCTTTAAGCTTTTGTATAAAAAAAGGTGGAAACAAAGAAGAAAAAAAACCCAAAAAAAAAAGAAGAAGCAAGCGATGATCAAAAATGATGAAGAAAAAAAAGCAGACGATAACTATTTAAAAAATGGTCAAAGGAAAAATAGTAGTCTAAAGCCTGATTAAAAAAAATTTATAGTAGCCGATGGTCAAAAGAAAAAAAAATTAGTTAGTTGTCCACGATCGAAAATGGTATGCAAGGGATCAATCAAAAAAGAAAAAAGAGTTTATTTTTATTTATTTTTTTGAGTCAAAAAAAAATTTCCTTGAATTTGAAAAAAAAATTGCGATCAAAAAATTTGATTAAAAAAAGCGCATTTTTTTTCTCGATCGAATCACATTTAAAAAAATGGTTGCACGAATTCCTTAGAAAAAAAAACCTTTGCTTTTAGAAGTAAAGTAAAAAAAATAAAAAAAGTAATAACAAACAAATAAAAAAAAATAACTAAGTCTTTTTTCTCGAAAGATTATAAAATCTATTAAAAAAAACGTGAGATTTGAATTAAATAAAAAGAGAAATCGAGCAACAACAACGATTAAAAATAAGAAGATGAGATGATCCAATAAAAAGTGAGTTGCACCGAGATAAAAAAAATTATGTTACAATCTCAAAAAAAAAAATATGTATCAAATCAAAGTAAAAAGAGAAAAAAGAAATTACACCTTCGTCGATTAAATTTTACTATACTTTCTTTTTTTGATATGCAAAAAAAAACAGAGAAAAGGAATAAGAAAAACAAGAATTTTTAAAAAGCTTTTTTAATAAAAAATATGTAATTTTTATATTTTTTGATTGAATTATTTTATGACACACATATTTTTAAGTTTAGTTAAATGAACCGAGAATAAAGCAAAAATTGGTTTCATGGAAAAACCGAATTCATTGATTTTTTTAAAGCGCATTGATTTGAATTAAAAATTTTTGGAGCATGTGCGTAAATGGTTATATGTTGAAAAAATTAATATTGACGAAGCTGAATAAACTAAACTATAGCTCTTTTTTTTCTCCTGCAAATGTCTCTAAATGCATTTTATTGAAATCTTGAAGATTTGTTTTTTTGTTTTGTTTAATAATCTTTGGCTGAATGCAAAGTTTGTTGATTAGTTATGGAGAATGGATTATGTTAGTAAAGGGATAACTTTCTGATTTAATGGTTTATAAAATCAATTATAAAACAAAAAAAGAATGGTTTTAATATTTATTTTTTGATTTCTAATAAAAAGCATTCGAAAAACGCTATTTTTTAAGCTTTTTGAACCAAAATTGTATGAAACTTCAATTTTTTTGCTTTTGTGGAAGTCCGCGATCCTTGATTTCCATTATTTCTCGGGATGGAAAAAATGGCATCTTCAGCCATCCTTGTTGTTTTTTAAAATCTCAAAGACAAAAAAAAACAATATTCGGTATTTTAATTTTTGATTTTTACCCCTTTTGAAATATACTAATGTTTTTGATTTTCGTAGAATACTTTTTTTTAAAAATAAAATGCGGCTTTACTTTTTTTGTTTTCAATTTTAAAAATTTTATTTTTTTAAATCTCAACAAACTTTTGTTTTTTCTCACGCATTTCTTTTTTTTACTTCTATGGATGGAATGTTGTTTACCTCCAATAAAAAAATTATTATTTTTTTACGTTCTTAACGATGGATGCCTCTTCTCATATATTTGCTTGTAGATACACAAACATATTATTTTCCCATGTTTGTTTAAAAAATTCTTTTTCCAATTTTTTTTTTGAAAAATTTTATCAATAAAAAACTGACCAAAAGTAAAAAAAAAGAAATACATACAAGAAATTCGACCTCGTTTTTTTGTGGCTTTATTTTGAGATAAATTAATTTTTTTGTTTGCTTCCAAAAAAATCTGTTTTATCCTTTTTACTTTTTTTTCATACTTTTCCAAGAAATAAAAATAGCACTTTTCTCCAAAAAAAAGGTTTTAAAAAATGTGATATCCCAAATGTTATGAAGATGAAAGGGAAAAAAGAGGAGCAAACAGTTATTATGATCGAAGAGAAGAAGCAAGCGATGAATTGATAAGTGCTTGAAAAAAAAATATATTGCTTTCGAGGAGGACAGACGCAGAGGAATGGAAAAGTTTGTTTTGATTTTTTACGACGAGAGTAATAAGGAACTGATAACTAGAAAAAACTAAGGAAAATAAACAATAAAAAAAGATCGAATTTACAAATACGTTGATAACAAAAATGAGAGTAATAAGAAAATGAAAATTATCGTTAAAATATAGTTACTATAACTGGCGCTGAATCTTATATGTAAAAAATAGATAGTATCGACGAAGGAGAAAAAATCTTTAGAAATGGCTACAACATTAGAATTTACAATGCTGATTTTTTTTTATTTATAACCTTATTTTTTATATTTGCACTTTTACTTTGGGTTATTGGAACACGTTCTTGGTGTGGTATTTTTTGATAACAAAAGAAAGATTCGTTTGCCTTGTTGAGCCCCACAACAATCAAATCTTTTGTAAACAATATTTATTTTGGCAAAAAAAAAAGAATACTGTGAAGAACCTTTATTTTAGCAAATAAAGTTATTAACAATGAATGATAGTAAGTTATTCTCAACAATATTTTTAAATAAATGATTACTATCGTTGACAGTAATGAAAGTTTTGCAAGAATTGGGATAATTTAATACTATCATTTTTATTATATATTTTAATATTTTGTTGTTATTTTTTGGGATAAAAGCCTTAAATAAACTAACCTCATTCGCCATAGCTTCAATTAAACTTTTACGCCGACGCATATTTTTTTTAATAAGCAAATTTAAGCTTTAATAAAATAAAAATAATAAGCAGTAGCAATAAAAAATAATTTTTTTTACAATAGAACAGCAAAATAAAATGTAAGCTTTAGAATAAATAATAATAATAAAAAAATATATATATTTGATATTTGATAGTTGTTGAATGAGAATCCAAACAAGATGTGTATCAATAAATAAAAAAAATGCAATTCCAATTGCTTCTTTCTTTCTTTGTTGATGATTGCTGCTGGCTGTTGGCTGCGCAGGGAAGAAAAAAGCTGTTAAATACCTTTCCTTTTTTTTCTCTCTCAATTACTTACACCCCTCTTTTCTGCCTGTTATTTTTTCTGCTGCTGCTCCTGCTCCTTCTGGCTTTTTGCTGTTGTTGTTACCTTCGTCGTCGTCGCTGTGGTTATTGCCTCAAGCAAAGAAAAAATAGAGAGTGAATGAGTAAGTGAGGCAATAATAATAATAAATATAAGCAGCATACAAAAAAGAAGAGAAAGTAATCTCTTCGTCGTCTTTCGTCGTCGTTTGTAGATGTCCTTGTTCTTATCCTTGTCGGTGTAGTTAGTTGTCGGAAGACGAATAAAAAAAAAAAATACAGCGAACTAAGGATACGCAAGAACCAAGCAAGCAGCCAACAAACAAGTAAGTAAGCAAGCAAATAATAAATATGAGAAATGGAATATATATGAAAATATGGAGACAGATGATGAGGGTGGTGGCTACGAACAGATGGAGCTGGAGTTGTCTGTAGCTGGAGGGAAAGAAAGATTTACCTTTTCTCTTTTTTTTCTCTATCTCCTTTTTTTGCACTGATGTCTTTATTTTTTCCTCCTCTTTCGTATCTTTTTTTTGTTGTTGTAGTTAGTTAGAGATGTTTGTTGTGTTTTCTTTGAGAAAAAAAAAGTAGGCGACGACTACCGAAGAAGAAGTAAAAAAAATCTTTTTTTGGTGATTGAAAAAAAAGAGGTAGCGTTTTTTCTTTCACCTTGTAAGGAGGAAAGGATAAGGAGTAGTTTGCATGAAAGCAAAAAATGAAAGCGAGAGATAAAAGCTCTAACAGAAAAAAAATGAATGTAAATAAAAACCTTTTTCTTCTTCTTTTAAATTTATTTTTCATGTATGTTTTTGACAAACATCTGATTCGCTTCAGGCGAGAGAGACTAACAACCTACCAATAAAAGAAGTAAGAAAGTAATGGGTTTCCCAGGTTTTTCTAGGTTTTTAGTGTCCATTTGCATTTTTTCCTTTTTTGAATTGAAGATTGTTTTTCTCAAGGTTGGTTGGTTGCTTGCTTTTTTAAGAAAATGAAAAAGTAAGGAGATACTTAAAAGCGAAAAGGTTAGAAAAGGTAAACCGATAAACCGAAAACCGAGAAACTTCGGTTTCGGTTCGCTGCACCGATTCGAACCGAAAAAACCGAATTCTTTTTTCATAGAAAAATGTATCTAGTTGTTATCCAAAGTGTTAGCAAACATGCTAATAATGCATAAAAAGGCATTATTTAAGCAATACCTAATATTTTATCCCAAAAAATAACGATTTTGAATTTCAAACCGAACCGAAAACCGAAAAATTTTATAAACCGAAAAACCGAAAATCGAGGATTTCGGTTTTCGATTTAAACCGAAAAACCGAAAACCGATAAGCTTCGATTTCGGTTCGGTTAACCGAAACCGAAAACCGAAGGATTTCGGTAAACCGCCAGCGCTGGTCGTGGGAAAATGAAGTTTAAAAATCTTTAAAATAAGTTTTTGTATTTTTAGTTTACATCTTTTTCAACTTGAATTTTCAAATGGATATTCCATTTTTTTGTAAATGAAAAAAAATTTATTGGCATAAAAATAGCCGCCTTTAAAACTTTATTAGGTGAATGCAAAAAAATTTAATAATCAAAATTCAGCTTAATTTTTTTTTCATGTTTGCATATAAAAAATTTATCAACTGCAAAAAAAATATTTCTTAATTTTTTGGAACAAGAAAAATAAGAAGCTTATGAAAAAAACAGCTGCAAAATGTTTATAATCTTTATTTTAAATTGTTTGTATTTCTATTTTTTTAATCACCTAAACTTCGATTTCTATGATCCTATTTGCAATTCCTCAGAATTCTAGTTTCACATGAAAAAAGAAAATTTCTAATTAGAGCAGGGCAAGTAGCTATTAAATAAAAAACGGAAAGAAAAAATTGAATATGTTTAAAAAAAACAGAGAAACGATAAAAAAGGAAAAAAACCCATCAATGAAATTTCTAAAGATAAAAAAAAAGAATAATTATGCAATTACAAAACGAAGGAAAAAGGAAAGATAGAATAAATAAAATTAAAAAAAATCAAAAAAAACTAAATCAGCTAAAAAAAGATTCAAAAAAACCGGAAGTTTCACATTTTCTGATGAATGAAAAAAAAAATTTTAAAATTGGTTGAAAGAGAAAAAAAACTATAGTTTGGTAAAATGAAAGTTGGCTCAAATGTAAATTAGAATAAATTAAAAAAAAGATTCTTCAGAAAAGTGAAGAAAAGAAAACATTAATTGAGAAATGAGAAACCTTGAATTCTTCGAAGAATAATTCGACCGACTGCTTTTTAGAATTGAAATTGCAAAAATATATTTAAAAAACACGGGAACCTTGAAAATTAAAGAATTTTTTCATTTTATAACGAAAGAAAAAATAAGGATACGGTAAATTTGGTATGAATGGAACTCGTTGAAAAAAAATGTTTGGTAATTGGTATAACTGTAACCGCCAGAAAATTACCAAAAATTAAAAAAAAAAAGTGCTATAACCTCGGAAGAAATAATTAGCATCAAATTTAGAAAAAATCAAACAAATTATTTTTAAATGATCAAAAAAATAAACGTGTAAAAAGTGTATAAAAGAAATGCGATTATAGCGGATAATTTCACGCATCACCGAAGTAACTTAAAGTCAAGTCGTCTTCTTTATTTTTTATTTTTCACGGAAGCGATGAAACAAAAAAAATGTAAGGACAAAAAATTTTTATTGCAAAAAAGAAAGAAACGATGACCACGCGACCGACGACAACTGCAGCAGAGGCCACAATAAAAAAAATATATATGGAATAATTAAAAAAAGCTTTCGAATTGCGGTGGGTAAAAAAAAAGAAAAGCTTGACGACGACGATTGCTGCTGCCTGCTGATTTTATATATAAAAAAAGCAGGTTTTCAATTTTTTTTTTGTTATTTTTAGTAATGAATTATTGCATAAAAAAAGAAAATTTATATATGCGACGATTTCATGCCTTCTTTTTTCTTTTTCTATCTTTGTAATAATGGTGTGGTTGGTGTATGTTGCGAACGAACTTGCCGCAGGGCATAAATCAAATGAGATGCTTCTTTTTTTTTTTTGAAGGATTAAAAGAAATTAGAGAGATTAGAAAAAGAAACATTTTGGAATTTACTCCAACAAAAATATTCAAATCTTCAAAGCACAATATGAATTCATTAATAAATTTAATTATATTAATTTTTAAGCTTGTAAAAAATCATGAAAATAGCAACAAAAAAAAAATAAACTGGAGTAAAATTTTTTTAAACCAATGTTCATGAAATAAAAAGATTTTGATGATCGCTCTTGAAATATAAAATAACAGTTTTTAACCTAAAATTTAAATATTAAACTTTTATTTATGCTTCTTCTTTTTTTCTTTTGGTTTTCAGATTAAAAACAAACAAAAAATTAAAAAAGAAAATTTATTTTATTTGAAGTTTTATGATTTGATGCATATTTTTTTCCATTTAACTTTTACTTATTTGGAGCTCCACCATCTTCGCGATGGATTTCCTTTTATTACGATCAATCTTACGCTTATTACTCATGTTTTTATTTATTATTAATTTTTACCTGACTCATTTATGATATTTAGTTTTACTCATTGAGTATTTTCAATTTTTTTTATGAAAACCTGGCCTTTGTTTTTTTTATGACGACGCTGCTTTCACAAAATCTGAGTAAGAATACCAAAAATTTTAAGACCATAAATATTTTCTTCTTCTTTTTTTTGGATGATGTTGAGTATAAATATGTTTCAAAATAACAGTTATCTCAATTCTTTTTTTGACTTTGATTGAGAATTAATAAACTTGACTAACGCATCATAAAAGCGATCTGAAAATCATATTTCAGTAATGTTTTGCCTTTAAAAAATATGTTTCACTTTTTTTAATATTTTTTGCTTCATTTTTTTATTTTTATCTCTAATTTCTTCAAAGCTACCTTTAAATTTATTTTGATGTTCAATGACCTCTGGTTTTTTCTTGTCCCTTAGAATTTTAGCTTTTGACAGCAATTTTTTTTCTTCATTTCTTGATGATAAAATTTTCAACCGTTTTTTTATGTAATCACTCAAAAAAGAAATGGTCATGATGACGATGATGGACATTTACAACTCTTATTTCTTTTTTTTATTAGGTTGTACAGACTTGTGCCAAACTGCAAAAAAAGGAAAAAAAACACTTGTGAATCATTTTTCTCTTTTTTTGATGAAATATTTTTTGTCTGCGCTTCTTCTTTTAAATTATGCTTGCTTCAAATAAATTTTTTTAAAATAAAATTCATATTCATAAATTGTTTATTTTCATTTTTTTGGAGATTGGACCGAGGATTGTTTAAACGTTAATTGTTGATTTTTTTTATTTCTCAGCGCTTATGTTTCTTCTTTTTTTGTTTGCGAAAATTGAAAAGTTGATATTTTTTTGTTTTGTTTTAACAAATAAAATTCTTTAAAAGCTTGCATTTTTTTTAAATCCACGTGATCATTTTTTTTGTTAATCATGGCCATGGAAAATTTTGTGAATCCATACATCTGCTAAAAAAAACTATAGCAAAAACTAGCAAAAATTAAATTATTTTCTTATTATTTTTTTTATCGTTTTAGGGCGCCATTTTATTTATTGAAGCAATAAAAAAATATATACCATTTTTTGATTTTTCATGAATGACATTTTTTTATTGTTTGTTAAAGGAATTTCTGTTTTGATCTCTTAAAAGTTATTTTCCACAACTTCAAAAAAGAAAAAACCGACTTTCAACTTCCTCTAAAACTTTCACGTTTTCAAAAAAAACGCTAAAGATTGAAAAATTATGCACAAAAAAGCTATAAACTTTTTTCCAATTTGGAAAATGACAACCAACCACCACTTTCAGGAATTTAAATTTTAATATTTATATGCATTTTAAAAAACTTCAAAAAGAATTGACCGAAAAAATTGGCGATCATCAAAGTTTATAAAAATTTGAGGCGGTGATACTTTTGAAGTTTTAAAAAATTTATTTTATTTTCACGCCTTTTTTTGTCTTTTTTTGATTTCTTTTATTTATTTTTTTAAATATTGAATCATAAAGCATAAAATGGAAATTGATGATCAACCTTTTTTCTTTCAATGACAAAAGGATAATTTTTCCAATTTATATTTTTTTGACAGAATTAAATCAAAAAAAAGAGTGGACACAACCGAGCAATAGTTTAGTTTTGTTGATTATGTTTGCTTTTTTTCTTTACCATTTCCGCTTCCATTTTTTTTTCTCGATATTTTCGTTCGTCCATTCAACTAAAAATGTTCGTTTCTTTTTTTCTCCACAAAAAAAAATATTTCCAAGGTCATGTGCTCTCTTTTCTATGCAATTCTGTTTTTTTTTTGTGCACAGGAGAAAGTTCACATTTACACAACCACGTACGTATGTGTTTGATTGCTATTTTTTTTTGTTGCTATTTTTATTGATAACAAAAATTTTATTTTATTTTGCTACTTTTTTTATTTATTTATTCTTTAAGTTTTTCATTCTTACAAAATATTAATTCCTTGACTTTGAGAATTTTAGTAATAATTAATTAGTTTTTAATTAGTTTTAGAAATTTTTTTTTTGTGAGTGACAAGTCTTTTTAAAAAATAAAAATGAGGCAATTTTCCATTCGCGAAAAATCATATGAAATATATTTTTTTGAGACATTAAAAATGATGAGTGAGCAAAAGGTCAAAGCACGCAAGCTCAATAATGACTGATAAGAATTTTGTGAGGGGTCGTCTAAGTCGCAACAGAACCATAGTAATTTTCCGGCTTAATATAGTCGTCTGCAAATTTTTTTTATAATCCGATTTTTTGTTTTAATCGTAAAATTATTGATCGTCGGTCGTTGTTGTTTCTATAGATGCTAGATTCTTGCTTTTTTTTATTTTAAAAAATTAGTTTATGAGTTGTTATTTTTTTTTTTGGAAAGTGAAAGGTCAGAGAATTTCATAAAACCTTCCTTTAATTTCCATCAAAAAACCCCTAATAACCAACCTTTTTAACTAAAAATATTGTTGTTTACATAAATAACCAAATGGCTAAATGAATGGATGACCAGTAAACAAATTGGAAAAAAATATAAAAGCAGTGAGCTTCCCTATCTAAAAATTTAGTTCTATCGTTGGCTTTTAGTAGCTGCTTGTCTTTAGCTTGAATCAAATCTTATTTTTTTTGTTAGTGATTATTAGTTTTTTAGTTATTAGTTTTTTTGTTGCCATTTTATTAATAAAATAGGTGGTTACTAACCCAACTTGGTTAAACGACCAATTGAGGGAGAAATTAATTTATTGGTAAAAGCTTAACAAAACGTTCTAAGCAAGAATTGAGAAATCAGCTTTTCATGACCCAAAAATTTCAAAATCTTTAACTTCATCTTTTCCCAAAAACTTATCAAATTTTTTTCTGTTGCTTTGTAAAAACAAAAGAAATATGTATAACTTTTTCATTTTTCCGATTTTAGTGTATTTTTTAAACTAAAAAATTTGCAAACTTTAAAACTTTTTATTAAAACTTGGACCAAAAAAAGCAAGCAACCAACTATCTCTCTTGCATTCTGCATTTCTCTCTTTTTTTGCGCTGATATTCGTGTGTATTTTTCTTCTTCGAAGTTTTCCTCTTCTCAACTTTTACCAAAACTTTTATTATAATATTTTAATTTTATTTTAGTCCATTTCAAACTTTTTATTGATATATTCAACACCTAACAAACAACAAAAAATGGCTGGTTACGGAGAAATTGCATCGTAAGTAACTTTTTTTTGTTTTTTGTCCTCGACCTCACAAACTTTAACTTTTATTGCTTTTCATCAATCATCACCCTTCCTTCCATTGCTTGTGCTTGATAAATGATGCACTTTTCCTCCGCAGAATAAACTAAAAACACATAAATTTTTTATATATGTATATATTTTTTAGACTCATTGATAAGAAAAAGGGAGACTTTATTGAGCGTTTACGTCATGCGGTTGAAATCCCAAGTGTTTCAGCTGATGCTGCATTCCGTAAAGATGTGTTTCGTATGGTTGAATGGACTAAAAAGGTTTTTGATTTATATATTCCATAGTTTCTAAAACTTTTATTCTTTGTTATAGCTACTTGAATCTCTTGGAACTAAATGTGAATTAATTGAAAATGGAAAGCAAAAACTTCCAAATGGTGAAGAAATTGATTTGCCTCCGGTGCTTTTTGGAACCCTTGGAAATGATAAATCCAAAAAGACTTTACTCGTTTATGGACATTTGGATGTTCAACCCGCGGATATTTCAGATGGATGGAACACTGATCCATTTAAACTCATTGAAATTGATGGAAAACTTTATGGTCGAGGATCCACGGATGATAAAGGTCCCGTGATGGGTTGGATAAATGCCATCGAAGTTATGCAAGAACTCAAAGTGGATATTCCAATCAACATTAAATTTGTTTTGGAAGGCATGGAAGAATCAGGTTCAGAAGGATTGGATGAAATTTTATTGAAGCATAAAGATTCATTTCTTTTTGATGTGGATTTTACTTGCATTTCTGATAATTATTGGCTTGGCAAAACTAAACCTTGCATCACTTATGGATTGAGGTAGCCATAAACTATCTTTAAGCTTATCTAACTTTTTACGTGTTTCAGAGGTATCTGTTATTATTGCGTCGAAGTGACTGTTTGTAAACAAGATTTACATTCTGGAGTTTTTGGTGGCACTGTGTAAGCATTTTTAAAACCCAAGCTCTTCTTTATATATATTCCATATTTTTATAGCCACGATGGAATGTCAGATCTTTGCTGGCTTCTTTCACAACTTACTGAAGTTGATGGAACCATTAAAATTAATGGCATCAGTGAAATGGTTGCTCCAGTTACCGAAGAAGAACGTGAACTTTATAAAAAAATTGATTTCGATCTTGATGGATATCGAGATGATATCCAAGTTGAAAAACTTGTCACAGATGATAAAATTAAAATTTTAATGAATCGTTGGCGCTTCCCTTCACTTTCGGTTCATGGAATCGAAGGAGCATTCTCTGGCCCTGGAGCTAAAACAGTTATTCCATCAAAAATTGTTGGAAAATTTAGTATTCGAACTGTTCCAAATATGGATCCTGAAGCCGTAGATAAATGTGTTACAGATTATTTGAATAAAATGTGGGCTCAACGTAAATCGCCAAACAAGTTTAAGTAAGCAACTTTTTTCTAAAGCTTTATTAGTTAACTAAAAACTTTCCTATATTTTTTTTAGGCTCACTCCTCTTCAAGGTTCCAAAGCTTGGGTTGCAGATTATAAACACCCACACTACCAAGCTGGAGCTGCAGCCATTAAAACTGTATTCGGTGTTGAACCCGATTATACTCGTGAAGGTGGAAGCATTCCTGTCACTTTGACTTTCCAAGAATTAACTCAAAAGAATGTCATGCTTCTTCCAATGGGAGCTTGCGACGATATGGCTCATTCACAGAATGAAAAACTCAATGTTAAAAATTATATTGAAGGAACCAAAATGTTAGCTGCATATTTGATGGAATTGGGCAAATTATAAAAATCAAATCATATATGTTATTATTACCTTTTTTTATATGCTTTGTTATCTATTTTTTACAATTCCTCGAAACAACAATAATCAAAGAACTGTGTTGTATTGTTGTTACTCGAATGTCGTCGTTACGTTGGATTAAATAAATAATTTTATCAAAACAAAAGTCTCATACATTTTGGATTAAAAAATTAAAAAATCAAACATTTATAACACATTTTTCGAAAAAGTGGAGCGTGGTCTGGCACCTGTTAGAAAGCCTACTTCTTCTGCTTACAAAAATAAAAGACGACTTTCACAATCTCATGATCAACAGGTTTTAGTCTTTTATTAACAATCTTGTTTGTTCACCCAGGGTATTTGTTGTTAGTACATATGTTGTTTAGCTTCCATCAATAACCGCACACATTTTTATTCTTGGTTTAACTCTTTTATCAATCATCCAATTTTAACTTTTTTGAACAATCGCATTATCCAAGGAGTTAGGTTGCTCTTACATGGGTTTCGGCGGATCCGAACATCGAACTCAGAACGATTGAGCACCCATGCCTAAGAGTAAAAAAGGATTAAAATATTAGAAGCAGCTATTAGGTACTTTGATTACAGTTTGAGAAAATGATAAAAAGCTTTTATTTTTATTCAGTAAAATCAAAAATTTATAATGCAAACAATACAATAAAATTCAACAAAACAAAACAATTTAAAGATACACAAGAAAATGTAAAGCTTATAACATAACAAAACAAAGTAAAGCAAAACATAAGAATGGTTAAAAAAACAAATGAAACAAATCAACTTTTAGCAATATTGTAATGAACACTTTTAAGAACTTTCAAAGCAAAAGCGTCATCAAGAAGATCGAAATCAGCAACAAGTTGATCCATTCGAAAGATAGCTACCATGAAATCCTTGCAACGTTCTTGAAGATTAGTGAGATTCTTAGCGATTGACAATTTGGCCATGTTAACAACGGATGAAAGAGAGATGTTTTCAATCAATGACACTTCTAATGAGTCCTAAAAACAATGCATGTAATGAATGTACAGTAGCTTTAAAATTTCACTTACTTTGAGATCTTGAATTTCATATTTATCAAAGAATTGAAGAACATCCACTTTTTCTTCTAACTTTAAGGATGAGGTTTTGCGATCATACAAGAGCTGAAGAGCAAGTTCGACAGTTTCAAAGGGGAAATTATTGATATCCATCTTGTTTTCAGCTTTCATTCCATTGTTAAACATGGTTTTGAAAATAGGGGAACGAAGAGCAAGAATACTTTTGTGTGCCTGAAACAAACATAGCTTTTAATGAACAAGCAAAAGGAATGAAAACATACTTTGATACTTTTGTCACCAATAGAAATTGTGAAGTCTGCGTCATTTCTATTCCATAGTTTGATCAAGAAGCTTTGTTCTTTCCATTTGTTTCCATTATCACCTGAAGGACATTCTTTTTCAAGACATAAAGTTCCTTGACATTTGATGATGAATTTTCCATTGGCCATAAACTTCTTTTTTGAATCGAACAATTCAGCAGTATCACAACAATGATGACCAGGTCCAACTAAAGATTCTTGAAATTCATAATTCCATGCTTTCGCAAATCCAAGAGAGTCGATGCAAATCTTATAATCAGCTTTGATTTTCTTTTCGTTCCCAAGTTCCAAATACAAGAAGATCCATACTTTGCCACGACGTTCTTCTTTATATCCATTAGGGTAAATTCTAAGATAAAATTTGACGCCGGGAAGATTTGGAGCATTGAATCGTTTGGTTTCCAAGAGTTTATTTTCAGTGTTGTTTTTCAATGAAACCAGCTTGTCTTCGTCGATTTCCCATTTGATTGCGAAAGGACATTCGATCTTCTTCTAAAAAACAACAAAGATGAATGGAATGTTTCAAATATCAAGAAATAACTTACTAAAGCAGCAAAAGTATTAGAGGTAGCATCCATTTTCGTTGTCGATAAAAGTGATCTAAAAAATGATAAATTAAACCATCAATTTCACGATCTAATAATACACGAAGAAGTTGGCTATATTCAAAATATATCCACAGACATAATTATAACGATCACGATCTTGTGAAGCAATAAAAAACAAAAGAAAAAAGCATGAAGGAAGAAAATGAGAAAAGGTGAAGGAATGAATTTTTGCTGAAATTTTTTAGGCTTCAATCAGAAATTTGGCGTTCAAACTTATAAAGCCAAATCTTAGTGGAGACACGCATTTGAAGAAAAAAAGTAATTACAAAAACGAGTTTGACAAATTCATTTCCAAAATTTACCAAGATCAAGAATGTTAGTTAACCTGATTCATCAATTGTTTTTTGATCCAAAACTATGTATTTTATTAATCTACGAAGTTGCAAGCACATGATTAATCAATGGGAAAGCTGCTTGCTTTTTTATTTATCCCTGTATTTTTCCTTACATTTTTTAATAATTTTTTTAAGTCTTTGCAATTTAGCTTTAATTTTACTTCATTTTTTTAAGCTTTAAACAACTTTCATTTGTTGCTACATAAAACAAAAATAGAGTGAATAATATCAACGTTAACGTTTAATGATTTTATTGACAACAAAAATACTTAATTGCTCGCTTTCTACCTACTTCCAAGGAGCAAAACATGAAAGAAAGAGATATGGATAGATAAGAAAAAAAAATGACAAACAATAAACAACAAACAATGAGGTTGGTTAATTATCATGATTGAGGTAATAAAAAAGATATGGAAAAGTTTTTAAAGCCAGGAACAACCATCCGCAGCTGCAGTTTCTTATGGAAAGATTATTTCATTTTTTTGTTTTTGTTGCTTTCAAAAGTTTTTGACATTTCCACGTTTGTTGTTGTTGTATCTGAAGTTTAAGCCGCTTTTTTTCTGAAGCGTTTTAATTGGTTATATTTCTTTTTGTTTTTTAAAGCTTTTAAAAGCAAATATAAGCGTGTTTAGTTAAAAAAGTTTCTGGTCCATAAATTTGTTAAAATTACAGGTAAAAATAAAAAAAGTCGAAAGAGAATCCAAAAATGGTTGGTTATGAAGAAATTGCTGCGTGAGTTTCTCGTTTCAGTGGTTTATGGAAAACTTTCTCCAACCATTTTTTACTCAAATAACTAAACTTTTTGTTATTTTCTAAAATATCCAACAATCTTGCTGACTTTTTTTGCAGCAAATTTTATTCGAAAATAATTATTGCTATAAATTAAATTTTTAGTCTCATCGATCATAAAAAGGCTGATTTTATTAATCGCTTAAGCGAAGCTGTAGAAATACCAAGCATTTCAGCTAATTCGAAATTTCGACCTGATGTTATTCGAATGATTCATTGGACTCAAAAAGTAAACTGTTTTTTCTTTCTTTCCCAAGCTTACTTACATTTGCAAGTTTACAGCAACTCGAAGCATTGGGAACTAAATGTGAATTAATTGAAAATGGAAAACAAACACTTCCAAATGGTGAAGAAATTGATTTGCCTCCGGTGCTTTTTGGAACCCTTGGAAATGATAAATCCAAAAAGACTTTACTCGTTTATGGACATTTGGATGTTCAACCCGCGGATATTTCAGATGGATGGAACACTGATCCATTTAAACTCATTGAAATTGATGGAAAACTTTATGGTCGAGGATCCACGGATGATAAAGGTCCCGTGATGGGTTGGATAAATGCCATCGAAGTTATGCAAGAACTCAAAGTGGATATTCCAATCAACATTAAATTTGTTTTGGAAGGCATGGAAGAATCAGGTTCAGAAGGATTGGATGAAATTTTATTGAAGCATAAAGATTCATTTCTTTTTGATGTGGATTTTACTTGCATTTCTGATAATTATTGGCTTGGCAAAACTAAACCTTGCATCACTTATGGATTGAGGTAGCCATAAACTATCTTTAAGCTTATCTAACTTTTTACGTGTTTCAGAGGTATCTGTTATTATTGCGTCGAAGTGACTGTTTGTAAACAAGATTTACATTCTGGAGTTTTTGGTGGCACTGTGTAAGCATTTTTAAAACCCAAGCTCTTCTTTATATATATTCCATATTTTTATAGCCACGATGGAATGTCAGATCTTTGTTGGATTATGTCACAATTAATGGAAGTTGATGGAACTATCAAAATTCAAGGCCTTGATGAAATGGTTTCACCCGTCACTGAGGATGAACATGAGCTTTATAAAAACATTGATTTTGATCTTGAAGACTTTCGAAAAGATCTTCATGTTAAAAAATTAATTACCCATGACAAAGCTAAACTTCTTATGAATCGATGGCGCTTTCCTTCACTTTCGGTTCATGGAATCGAAGGAGCATTTTCTGGTACTGGAGGCAAAACAGTTATTCCATGCAAAGTAACTGGCAAATTTAGTATTCGGTTAGTTCCGGATATGGAACCTGAAGAAGTTGATAAATGTGTCATCGAATATTTAAATAAACTTTGGTCTCAACGAGGTTCACCAAATAAATTTAAAGTCATCCCACTTCAAGGTTCCAAAGCTTGGGTTGCTGATTACAAGCATCCTCATTATCAAGCTGGAGCGGCGGCAATTAAAAAGGTTTTTGGTGTCGAGCCTGATTTCACTAGAGAAGGCTGCAGCATTCCCGTGACATTAACCTTCCAAGAATTAACTCAAAAGAATGTCATGCTTCTTCCAATGGGAGCTTGCGACGATATGGCTCATTCACAAAATGAAAAACTCAATGTTAAAAATTATATTGAAGGAACCAAAATGTTAGCTGCATATTTGTTGGAATTAGGAAATATTTAAATGCTTTTTTTTAATTATAAGTTTTAGTAAGATAGAGTAAAAATTTGGTGACAATCAATTTATTTTTCGAATACTCAAAATAAAAGTGTTTTAAAATTCGTCAAAATGATTATAGAAATTTTCTTTTTATTTCTTTATTCCCACAAACAGAAAACAATATTTTTTAAAATAGCAAACATTGCTATAATTGTTACACATTTTTTTTATCTTTTGACGAAGGTTATTAATCTTTTTTCACTTTTTTTGTGGCTTTTCTTCACGGCAGTTGAAACAAAGTAAAAAAGATTTTTTTTATGGAACACAAAATAAAATTATCTTTGTTAAAATTAAACATAAAAAACAAAAAATAATTAACTACAGCTTTAAAAGTTCCTCGATGTTGGCCATTCACATTTGACATGAAATTTATGCAAAACCTTCGTTGTAAAGTTCCATGTAATACAGAATTTTGCTAAAATCCTCATTTTATTATTTTAAAAAAAATAAATGAAAGTTTGTCTTTATTTACTTTGACAAATTTAGAAAAGCATGATGCATGAAAATTTTCTGGAACATTTGAAAGTGAAAAGGTATAAATTTTTTCTTGCATTTTTAACTTTGATAATTCTTCCGCCGTTGATGAGGTGTAACAAACATTGGAATATTGAAGCTCTGGGTGACTGAAAAATTTAATATCGGTTAAAATAATTTTTGATCAAAGATATTTTTTGGGAAAAACTGTAATAATAAAAATTTTTTTGCTATAGCATTTTTCTGGGTCAAAAAAAAATTGCGCTGGACAAGAAACGAAAAAAAATTTTAAACTTACTAATCCAATCTTTCTAATTTAGGAACAAATCCTAATAATTTTTCGATTGGTATCATGCCTCCTCCTCTTCCGCCATCAGTAATATAAGACGCCGATATTTAAAAAAATTTTGTGCAGCACAAAATTCCTCACTTTTTTGAAAAAGTGTCTCTTTTGCCATTTTTTTCAATTGATTTTTATGGCAAAAGAGACACTTTTTCAAAAAAGTGAGGAATTTTGTGCTGCACAAAATTTTTTTAAATATCGGCGTCTTATATCATTAAGTATAATAACATGGACCATTTTTAAATCTTTTACTTTTATTCCCAAAACTTTAAAAGCTTCCAAATTTAATGTTTGATTAAAAATTCTTAAATTTAATATTTTACATTTCCAAAATATTGGCATCAAAGATTGGAGCAAAGTTGGATCGTTTCCAAATGAAATCCATAAAGTTTCATAAATTAAAAATTTAAATTTTCGAGTAAAAATTAAATTTTTTGGTAAAATTTTATTATTCTTATTTTCTGATGTTTGTGAAATAATTAATTCCGACCAAGAAATATCCAACCATGAAACATGAATAATTTTAAACATTGGAAAAAAATATTTGCAACAACAATTTAATTTCAAAAAAAGTTGAATGGAAAATGTTGTTTGACTTTTAAGAATGTAATAAATAATTGAATTTGGAAGTAATAAATTTTGTTTTACAGCTTTTTTGGAGGAATATTTATAACTATTTTTATGGAAATTTTCGGGTTCCCACGAAACAAAAACAAAATCAGGTACTTGAACCATAGAAAAAGTGAAGGCAAAAAAAAAACAGCGGTCGAAAAAGTTTCTTTTTTTTGGAAGGTTAAGAATGACCAGAAAAAAAAAACTGAACACACTTTTAGAGTGCTTTAAATCAATATTTTTTTCTTTTGAGGTCGAATCTTATCGTGTTCAAAATGAACATCCATCTAATCTTTGTGGCAAGTTTTTTTTTGTTTTATTGGGTTTAAAAAAAAATTGGCACTTTTTTTTTGCAGGGAGATTTCGTAATCAAAGATGACGAAAGTGGTAAAAAAATGAAAAAGAAAAAAAGGGTTTTTTTCTATTTGACAATGTAAAGTTTTGGTATTTTATGCATTAATTTTTTTTTACCAAAAAAGCATTTATAATAAAATTTCCCATTTAAAAGTTTTTAATTTTTTTGCGTTAAAAAAATAATTCAAAGTTGATTGCATTGGAATTCAAAGAAAGTTAGAACCAAAATTTTTAAAACAAAGCGATTTGAATAACAAAAAGTGTAATACCATATTTTAATTTCCGGTTTTTTTTTTCATCAAAAAAAGAAAAAGAAAGAAAAAGATTGACAATTTTTAGGATATCCTTCACTTCACCTTTCCAGTTCAGTCAGGTTATTTGAAAACAATGATAAATGTGTTAAATTTCTAGGTTAAAAATAGTGGTGATGACCCTTACTTTTCAATCATATTTTGGCGAAAAAAGTGCAGTTTGAAAATAACGAATGAAAAAATTTACCCAAAATGTTGAGAGAAGAACACTTTTAAAAGATTAAAAACTATATTTTATCAAAGATCACCAAAACAAAGTGTGTAAAAAAGAAAAAACAGATTCATAATAATATAAGTAATAATGAAAAAAAAGATTTTTTAAAAATTAGTATTACGACGATTTATTTTAGGTTAATTTTACCATCCAAAAATTGTGATAGATAAATTACTACGATGCTTTGGTTGAAACCCTGATAATTCAAGCCGATTTTTAAGAGTATCTTTAAATTTGTCTTTCCGCCATTCTGGAACATGGCGATTAAAATAAACTCCAATTTTATAATCGGACTGTTTTTCAAAATTTTTCTAAAAATAAAAAAACAATTATTATCAACGTGCATTATTTGCCGCTTTAGGAACTCCGGCTCTTTCCAAGATAAACAAAAAACTAAAAACATACAATAATAAAAGCTGCAAAACCATTTGGATCAAAATTTTCTGATACATTAAAAAGCAAAAAGTTTTGAAGTTTATTAATCATCGTTAAATTTGCCATATTTTGAGCCGTCGCTTCAGTATAACAATTATTTGCATATTTAATTGGGGGTTCACTTAAAAAATATTTTTTCACTTCATAACCTTCAAGAAAATTAAAAAAGTTTAAAAAATAATTACTATTTTAAAATTGAAACCATTGGAGTCAAACGTAAAATTTCTTCAAATGGAACAATTTCGTCATTTAATGAATTTCGAATTGTAACATAATTTAATTTTAATTCCTCCAATTTTGAAGAAATTAAAAGTTTATATTCTTCTAAAGAAATAGTTATGGAATAATTTGGTTCAATAATTAATTTAGAAATTTGTGAATTCCATAAACTTTTAAAAAGTCCACCATCGTCGCCGCTCGGAGAAATGTCAAACGAAAATTTGGCTGAATTATATAAATAAATTTTAAAACCCATTGAATTAAGTTTTTTTAATGGAAAATTTTGTAAATGAAAATGTTTATTTCCGAGATTTATCATTTTTTGAAGCAGTGGATAATCATAAATTATAGTTGCTTCATACCCATTTTGAGATTCAAGTTTTGATTTGTTACAACATTTTCTGATGAAAATACTTTTCGTTTTGATGGAAATATAAAATGGTAAAAATAATTTTTTACATCGTTTAACAAAAATATTAAATCCCTAGAATATTGATGTTAGTTTTTAAGCTTTAAATTTAGTTTAACTTACATTTTTAAATAAAAGGAAATATACAAAACCGAGCAGCAACTTGGTTATTATGTCTCTTCTTAATTCACTTGCAACAGGTTAAAAAAGGATTTAAAAATCAATAAACAACTTGCCAAGCGAAAACCAAACCAAATCAATAAATAATAATGAGGTCAGTTAGTTTGTGAAGAGTTCGATAAAAGGTCCATGATTGGCAGGCATAAATTCATTTTTAGCGATTAGGCCTCAAAAACCCATTAAAATATTCAACATTTTGTCCATAATTTTTTAAATACGCAGTTACTGTAGCAAAAACATTTAAAAACTCAAGAAAAAAAAATGAAGCAATTTTTAAATTAAAGAGCTTCCGCAATTGTAATCCCAAAAAGTATTTAGTTTAATGCGTGAAGAATGATCCAATATATCTCTAACAATAAGAAAATTAAAGTTTTATTTTTATTTTTATGAACTTTCGTAAACAAATATTAGCGAAAAAACTATCTTTAATTTTTTTTAAAAAGCTTTCCAAAATTTGTAAAGTTTATTTATTTTTAAACCCATTCAGAAATTTAGCTTAGTTCAATAAAGCGGCTAACATTGTTTGCTATTAACTTTGTAGTTTAAATATAAGAGAATAGAATCAAGAAGGGAAAACAAAGCTGATAAATATTCATTATTTTGCAATAAAATCCCGCCGCACCCCGAGCGAAGCGAGGGGTGCGGCTGTTTTAGCAATGAGAACGCCCGATCTGCTAACCGAAATTTATGATTTTTTTTATTTCGTGTAATTATGTTGATATTAGAGGGCTCTTTAGGGTCAATTTTTCGTCGCATTGACGAATTTTTAAAAAAAATAGAAGGAAGTATAGAAAAAAAGTGCTTAATCACAACATTTTAAAAGTTCACAATGTCCCGCTGAGCGTTGCAGCAAAGTTAACGCATATTCTGGCTATAAAAATCGTTTTCTCCACCCTCAATTACCTCTATGAGTAAGCTAACTTTAAAAAACATCACATAAAAATAGATGTATGCCGCTATGGAAATTTAAATATTTTGATTTAGAGTAAAAATATCATTGGCTAAAGTTCCTTGTTATACATTTGCTGTGTGGCGTAGGCGTTGAAGGCGGTGATGTTTGGATATTTCTGTCATAGGTTCGAATCCCCACAATTTTTTTTTATTAATTGTTTTAATTGAATTGAGACAATTATATCCAAATAATTTTTTATGATTTTTAATAATGTTTTCATTAGAAAATATGCAAATTTTTAATAAAATATTCACAAATTTTACTTTTTTTATGAATATTAAGTTTCTTTATTATGAAATTAAAGCGAAATTATTTTTAACGATTTTCAATGAAATTTTTTTTAACTAAGCTTTTGGATCGTATATTTTTTTTTCTAAATTTAATTGGATTAGCATACAAAACTTTTAGGTATTCTAAACGCAAAATTTAATTAAAAGTACGCTGACGTTTAGTTTATGAAAAGAATAAACATAGGGAACTTTTTTTATTATTTTCGGTGAGTTTAATCGAAAAGTAACTTGAATATTTCCTTCTTATTAATTTTTATTGTTCGTTCGTTTTCGATTACTTTTGGTCGCAGTCCCAGGGCTACTAGGCTTCGCTTTTTCCCATACATATTATTATTCTTTTTCTCTCTGTTTTTTTGTATCTTATCTTGAAATCTTTTATATTAAAATAGGAAATTCACCTAAAAAATTTGCATAAATTAGAATGAAACTATATTTTGTTTTCCAAGCGCGATGAAATGATTTGGGTAATTTTCATATACATAAAAAATCAGCAAAACATGGGTTTGCTTGCTGCGCAAATTAAGTGATTTAACTATTGTAAGCTTGCTCGATGACTATAACCTTAACTTTTTGCGAATTTTTCACAAGCTGGTATAAATTTTTTTTTAATGGTTCAGTTCATTGTTTATTTTGATTCGTGCAAAAAAAAAGTTTTAAAGGCTTACACATGTTTCAATTTTTAGGATCTCATTATTGAAAATTAAGTGATTAAAATAGACACGAGTGATAAGATTGTTCGGGAAAAGTTTTAATTTTTATAAAAGTCAATACAATAACTTTTTGGAAAAGTAATTATTAAAACATAGGCATTAATACGAGTGGCAATTTTGTATTTTTCAATAAAACAAGTAAGATCGCCGACCGGAGGCAGCGGAGTTTCTAGTAATTATTGTTGCAGACGGCTCAAGAGATTAGTGCACAAGATTACTATGTAAAAAAACAAAAGGCTGTTCAGGAAAAAACTTTTAGACGGTTGAAGAGATTAAATTTTAATTGATTTGGCTTTTAGACGGCTAATGAGATTAAATTTTTTTTATTGATTTCAATAAATTATTTTATATGTTACACTGAAACAAACAGCCGCAGCACCGTCTTCGATTGTTATTACCCAACTTCTTTACCAACTATTTAATATTGAAAAATTTTTTTAAAAATGTTAAAAATTAAAAATTTTGTTTTATTCTTGATTAGATAAGATGTAAAAGCAACTCGTATATTCGCAAGATTTTTGATGTAAAAAATGTTTTGGTGTAAATTGAAAAAAATAATAATTATAAGGTCAATTACAAAATAAAATTTTTAGTTTTTTTTTCCAATTTTCTATTGTTTTCTGAAACAAAGCATGTTTGAAAAAAGGTATTTTAAGCAAAAAATTTAAATATAACTAATTGTCGGACCAAAAATTTTTTTACTGTTAAAAATCGAAGACGGTGCTGCGGCTGTTTGTTTCAGTGTAACATATAAAATAATTTATTGAAATCAATAAAAAAAATTTAATCTCATTAGCCGTCTAAAAGTTTTTTCCTGAACAGCCTTTTGTTTTTTTACATAGTAATCTTGTGCACTAATATTTTTTAGCATCAATTTTCTAAATAAAAAAAAGAAGTAATAGTTTTTGAGTTTTGAGTAAAAACGACAAATTTGAAATGAGACTTGTCTTGTGTGGAATCAGAAAATGGCGCAATTTTGTTGTTGTTCAATTTCTTTTCGGATTTCCAATGCTGAAATTAATTAATTTTTTTTTAAACCAAAAAATGTATAAAAATAAAAGCTCCAACTTTAATGTTTCAAAGATATTTAGATATTTAGCGCGATTATTTGTTTTCGTAACGTGCTAAAGTTGTCGTTGTTTTAACTTTCGTTTTTTTTCAGCATCGTTCTTTTGCATTCATTATGGATATCGCTGCAACTCCTTCAACTTATGTATGTCATTTTTTACTTATTTGGAAATGTAATAGTTGTTTTTTTTAGAATCTTGAATGTCCCATTTCAATCAAATGGACCATCGCTGAAGAATACTTGACAGCTTTGAAGAATAGAACAGGTCGATATTTGGAAACAACAAGGTTCAATGCTTCAAATATTCCTGGCCTTCAATATCAACTTAAAATTTATCCCAATGGATGTAGCGGAGAACTTAGTGGAAAAACATGCCTTTCCTTTTACATGAATCTGGAAAATAAAACAAATATCAAAGCTGATGTTAAATTTTCCATTGAATCTGCCGGCTTTTCCAATAACGTAAGCTATGATGGATATGATTATTTAAGCGGAAAAGGAATTGAAATCCGTAATACGTCTGAATTCTTTGATCCTGAAAAGAAATTTATTGTCGATGGTAAATTTACTGTAAAATGTGAAGGAATATTAAGCGTTGTACGAGAAAAGCTTGCTGAAAATGGATTCAACTTTGATAGTGAACATATTGGTCAAAAATTATGGAAGAAAAACAACAAAGATTTTACCCTTAACGTCGGTGAAAGCTTCATCAAAGTATGTTGTTTTCATATAATCCAATAAACTAATACTTAGCTTTTAGGCTCATAAATATGTTCTTGCTGCTCAATCTCCTGTTTTTGAAGCTATGTTCCACCATTCTGGTATGAAAGAATCAAACGAAAATCAAATGGTTATCACGGATTTTTCATTCAATGTTGTTGAAACAGCTGTTCAACTTTGTTACCTTTCTGAAACGTCAAACTCTTTGAATTTGAAAGACAAAATGGAACTTTTACAATTTTTTGACAAATATGAAATGCTTTCTCTTAAGGTTGGTCTTACTTATTAATATTTTTTTCCACATTGCTTCTTTCTAGACCAGTTGTGAAGCTTCTTTGATCCGTGATGTATCGCCTTCTACTGTTTGTCAACTTGCAAATTGTTCCATTCTTTCAAATGCTGTCAAACTTGAAGAAAAATGTGCTGAAGTTTTAACTGAATGTATCACTTCTCGAACTCCTGTAGCTGATATTGCTCTTCTTGATAATGATTTTCTTCGCAAAGTTGTCTCAAATGTTTGCTGTAGCGTTTATGAAAACTGATTTTCTTCTTTGTTTTTAACATTTTTTGTTCATTTTGGTACCGTTTTTTTGTTTTTGAATCTTTCATTTTCTTTGTTTGCTTGTGTTACAGTACTTTTTAATAAATGTTTTTTTGTTTGTTTGAATTTGTTAATTTTTAATGACTTTTAACAATAGTGCTTACAAACACTTATCTTGGGACAACTTTGAATAAAAGAAGTGCTTGAATAACTAAGCCTTTCACTTTCTTTTGTTTGAATGGAGTTTACATCGAATAATGAATGCAACCTATTTTGATATAAACAAAGTTTAGCTTACACTATTGATTGTTGCACAAAGATCAGAGAAATGTTTATGATTCAACTGTGCCATGTATGAGTGAAGCATTAAACACCAATTTATTTCAAACTCGATGATAACCATCACAGCGCGTCAGATTCGCAGTTTGGCGTTTTTTCCTTTGTTAAAAGGAAGCATGCACGGGTTACAGAAATTAATTTTTTTAAATTTTCTAATTAATTTTTATAGTTTTTTCATCTTTCAAACATGATAGAAGAGATTCCAAGCTATTAGAATATATAAATTTTGGAACAAAAAGAGGATCTTTTCTTATAGTAACCTTGGCGTCGAAAAACCCCTATTTTCGATAAGCTATAACTCGAATTTTTTTCTACTTTTTTTAAAAACTGTTATTACCATCGTATTCAGCATGTTTGAAAGTACAAAGGGTTGAAATATGGCCGCCGCAGCTCTGTAGGTTCACGAGATACAGCAATTTTTGTGTTTTTTTTGTATTAAAAAAAATTTCACCTAGTCAACTTAATTTTTTTTTTGTGGTAATAAAATAAAACGAACAATACGGATTATTCGCCATGGTCGATAGTACATGTAGAAAAAATTTGAGGCCCACCACACTTCACGCGCGCTTCAGAATTTTAATAGTTGTGATGCGGATGCATCTCAACGTCATGAAGCGCTGCTTTTTGGTTTGTTTTTTGATATTTTTTTATTCTTTCTTCCTTAAATTTGTTTTATTTTCATTTTTTATGCCGTTTAATTTATTTACTTATTAATATTGTTATTTATATCGACATATTTTAATACATTTACCTATGAAGCAGCCATTTTTTATAACAAATTTTCGTGCGTATTTTTTATAATTTATGTCCACCATGTTGCGTGTTTTAGTATATACGTTTTGTTCTTTTTTATTTTAGTTCGTTTTTATCTAGTTTTATTTTTAGACGATGGGTCGTCCTTCAAAATCATTTAAAGCTAGAGGCAGCAATTTAGCCAAAGCTAGAGAAAACAACCTCAATAATAATCCAGAAGAATTACCAACGCCAAAACAACTATCATCTGCACAATTGCATAGTTTGGAAATAGCTCGACATAAAAAAGAAATTAATCGTATCCATGATTCTGCTAATAAGAGGGTTTTACAAGAGCGTGTTAAGCTTATGAATGAGCGTAAGAGAAAGAATTCATCAAATTTAATTAATGAAGGGTCCGGAGATGAAATTGAATCAGAGCCATTAAGCGAAGATGATCAAATGGGTAAGTAAATTATATTTTTTTGTTGTTTATTTTGGCTTTTTAAGCATCAAAACCTCCATCAGCTCCTCCTGTCCGCATTCCTTCTAAACAATTTACCAACCTCACTGAAAGCGGTAAAAGATACAGATTACAACAAATCCGGCAAAACAACAAAATTCCTGATACTCACCAAATTATTGTCATTCCAAAAGTCACAGCTGGTGAATCACTCGATCTTATGAATGATGCAGTAGTTAGCCAGCGACAGTATCAAAAATTTCGAAACCTTCCTTCCAAGCCAGGTTACCTTTTATTTCTTTTTTTGTTTACCCTTTCTTTTCAGTAGTTGCTTTAAATGATGCTAAAAAAGAAGAAAAAAGAATATTCAATGAGTATGGATTTCCTTATGAACTTAAAATCCATAATAACTGGGGTCTTTATTTCTCTCCAAAACGTGCTATATCTGCTAGATTAATATGGAATAACTTTGATAGAAAAGCTCGACAACTTGTTGTTTTATCGGGAGACTGTGGAGGAAGTTATACAAAGTTCTGCTTCTTCTTTCCAGATGTCAATATGCCTCAGTCACCAAAAAATATTACATTCTTGGGTTATTATAAAGGTGGGGATGACTATATTTATCTTTCAGAGCTTTTAAAACATATTAGCAATGAATTGGAAGAAATTCATAATAATGGACTTGAAGGAGAAAATGGAAAAACTGAAATTGAATTGTAAGTTGTATTAATACCCATATATTACTGATATCCTTTGTAGTCTTTTCGTGGGTGATCACAAAATTGAGTGTACGATGTTAGGAATACAAGGAGGAAGTTCAACACATTTCTGCCCATGGTGCTGCATTTCTAGAGAACAACTCGGAGTTGAAGGTTTCCGTGCTGAAAAGCGCAATATTGATACATTAAATTCTAATGCATACTCCTGTGAAAATGAAATCAAGACATGTAAGAAGTCCACTCATCCTATTGTTAGAAGGAAATATGGTTCTGTAAAAGCACATCCTTTGCTTTCATTTCTTGAACCCAAGAATTATGTTCCACCTCCTTTTCATCTTTTGGCAGATTTAGTTAACAAAACTATCTCTTATATCAAAAACGATTTGAAAGATCCAAGGTAAAATACTTTACGAAAACAATTAAATAAAAACAAAATTTTAGCATCGATCTCTTCATTGAATCGCTAAAATTAAATATTCATTATCCTGCACAAACACTCAATGGAAATGAAGCTCGAAAGTTACTCGCTGCTATTTCGGGTGATATTTTTAGTTATACTGGTAAAGGTCGTGATATATTGATTGCTGCATCAAAGGTTGAAAAGTATGCTAAAGCAGAAGAATTAAATGAAGATGAAATAACGCAATTTGAAATTGAAATTTTGAGTTTATTTACACTTCTTCGAAAATATCCTAAATTTCCAATTGCTAAAAAGCTTCATGCTTTGGAATGTCATGTTATTGATTTCGTAAAAAGCTTTAAATCATGGGGAAAATACGGAGAACAATGTAAGTATTCAAATAAATTTAACAGCAATATAATAATAATTTTAGCCACTGAACACACTCATTCTCAATGCAACGCCCTCATGGATCTTATTAAAGGAACTGGTGATACTATAGAAAAAAAAAGAAATATTTTTGTTTGCAGAAAAATTGTTTCAAATAGTTTTACTCATTCTTGTTGAGCTAATATATTTTTGTTTTTGTTGAGTTTAAAAAAAATGTTTATGAAAAAAAATAAAATTTGTTATAAAAAATGGCTGCTTCATAGGTAAATGTATTAAAATATGTCGATATAAATAACAATATTAATAAGTAAATAAATTAAACGGCATAAAAAATGAAAATAAAACAAATTTAAGGAAGAAAGAATAAAAAAATATCAAAAAACAAACCAAAAAGCAGCGCTTCATGACGTTGAGATGCATCCGCATCACAACTATTAAAATTCTGAAGCGCGCGTGAAGTGTGGTGGGCCTCAAATTTTTTCTACATGTACTATCGACCATGGCGAATAATCCGTATTGTTCGTTTTATTTTATTACCACAAAAAAAAATTAAGTTGACTAGGTGAAATTTTTTTTAATACAAAAAAAACACAAAAATTGCTGTATCTCGTGAACCTACAGAGCTGCGGCGGCCATATTTCAACCCTTTGTACTTTCAAACATGCTGAATACGATGGTAATAACAGTTTTTAAAAAAAGTAGAAAAAAATTCGAGTTATAGCTTATCGAAAATAGGGGTTTTTCGACGCCAAGGTTACTATAAGAAAAGATCCTCTTTTTGTTCCAAAATTTATATATTCTAATAGCTTGGAATCTCTTCTATCATGTTTGAAAGATGAAAAAACTATAAAAATTAATTAGAAAATTTAAAAAAATTAATTTCTGTAACCCGTGCATGCTTCCTTTTAACAAAGGAAAAAACGCCAAACTGCGAATCTGACGCGCTGTGAACCATATCAACATACAAAACTGAAGAGACTATTTACATACTGGAATATTAGAATTTTTTTAAAGTTCGAAACATGAAATGGAAAAACAAAAAAGTTTAAAGCACTTCTTGTTTGATTGAGAAAGTTGAAAGGTTTATTATTGTTTTTTTTTTGTTGGTGAGATTCAATTTTGGCTAGAATATCCATTTTTTGAATGCTGCAGTTTTTTTTAGTAAATTTAAACAAGAGTTTGAGGATAATCAGTTAAAGCAACACATAAAACCCGACGTCTTGCTCATATCCATCTTTCCTGTGAGCATGAACATGTTCATCCAAAACTTTATTTTACTTCACTCTAAATATTAGAGAAATTAATTGATAAGAAAACAAAAATTATAAATAAAGATTAGACAAGATAAAAAAAATTTCGACCTTCTTCGGGGCATTAAAAAAAATCTGTTTTTAAGAATCTCTTCAAATAAACATAGTTTTTGAACTAGAAATTGTCATTTTGGGAATAAGAAAAAAAAACGCGCCATTTTTTTCTTCTGCCATCTCATTTCATTTTTTGACTCTATTTTTGAAAATTTTACTATGCATACACAATTTTTGATCCGATTATTTTTACGTGATTCGTTTTTTATGAAAAGAGACTGCTTTAAATTTTACGTTTTTATTTTACTGCCGCGTTTATTTTTATTGAACACCGTTCTAATTGAAGCTGTCATTTTTATTAAACTTTCTTTTTTTAGTAATTTACTTTTGCAAATTACAAAGCATTATGGATTCTTCTGCAACTCCTTCAACTTATGTAAGTCTTTTTTATTTATTTGGAAAAGTAATAGTTACTATTTTTTAGAATCTTGAATGTCCGATTTCAATCAAATGGACCATTGCTGAAGAGAAATTGGCAGCATTAAAAGATTCAAGCACTAATGATTCTTTGAGAACAGAATGGTTCAAAGTTTCAAGTCTTCCTGGTGTAAAGTATTATCTTGATATTTCTCCTAATGGATATGAAGAAGAAACTATTGGACAAGCTTGGATTTTCTTGCATTTGGAACTTGGAAATGAAACTAAAATCAAAGCTGATGTTAAAATTTCTATTGAATCAGCTGGCTTTACCAAGAAAGAAAATTTTGAATTTGATGAATCATGTGGATCTGGAACTTTAATTTGTAATACTGCTGATTTTTTTGATCCTGTTAAGAAATTTATTGTCAATGGTAAATTGACTTTGAAATGTGAAGGAATCTTGAGTGTTCAACGAGAAAATTTAGCTGAGAATGGAAATGGAATCAATTTTGGTGATGGACATATTGGTCATAAATTATGGAAGAATGACGAAAACAAAGATTTTATTATCAAAGTTGGTGAAAATTCAGTAAAGGTAAGTCTAACTTTTTATAATCAAGCAAGCTAATACTTAGATTTTAGGCTCACAAATATGTTCTCGCTGCTCAATCACCTGTATTTGAAGCTATGTTCGAATCTGGCATGAAAGAGTCAATTGAAAACCAAATGGTTATCACTGACTTCTCATTCAAAGTTGTTGAAACAGCTGTTCAATTTTGTTACAATTATGGAACTTTCGTCGCTATAAATTTAGAAGATAAAATGGGTCTTTTACAGTTTTTTGACAAATATGAAATGCTTTCTTTTAAGGTATGTCTTTCTATTATATCATCTTCTTTCTATTGCTGTTTCTTTTTAGACCATTTGTGAAGCTTCAATGATTAAAGATGTTACCGCTTTTACCGTTTGTAAACTTGCAAATTGTTCCATTCTTTCAAATGCTGTCAAACTTGAAGAAAAATGTGCTGAAGTTTTAACTGAATGCATCAAAGCTGGAACACCTGTAGCTGATATTGCTCTTCTTGATAAAGAATTTACTCACAAAGTTCTCTCAAATGTTTGTTCTATCGTTTATCAAACTTGATTTTTCTTCTTCATGTTTTTAATATTTTTTGTGTGTTACAGTACTTTTAATAAAGTTCTTCGTTTGATATTAATTCTTTTATTGTTTTTCTTGCTTTATTTCCGTTCTTCTTACTTTGTATGACGTATTTTGATGATTTAAAGAAACTTTTCATTCATTTATTAAACATAACAATACTCTGTATCGACGCAGAAAAAGGCTATTTACAATCTGGGATATATAAAATTTTGTAATCTTTGAAACATGAAAGGGAAAAACAAAAACTTGAAAGCACCGGTTTGATGAATGAGAGTGATGGAGTTGAAGGTTTTTTTGTTTTGTTTGTTGAGATTGGATTTCGGTAACAAAAACAAAAGGAATTTGAGCAAGTAATCGAATAACTATATGAATATCCTTCTAACAAATATTGATAGCAATAAAGCCAATATTAATATTGGTTGTTGCTGCCTCAAAGTCACTTTAGAAGCAGACGATGATGATGGTAAAGCATTTTTTGAAATTGAATCATCCAAAATATTATTGGAATTATAATTATTATTATTATTTGAATCTTCAATGGATTCTAAATTTATTTCATTTGGATAATCATCATCTTCATCATCGCTAAATGATTCAGGCAACCCAGAACCTTCAATCAAATCTTTCGATTGCGATGTCGTTGGCGATCCACTGCCTTCATAAATTACGCCTTCATTTGATTTTGCAGAATTATGATTTCCATAAAAAAGTGAAGTTAATTTTTTTGAAAGTATTGCAAATTGAATCCTTTCATCTATGAAAGTAGTTTTAGAACCAATAAAAGTTAATAAATATTCTGGATTCCTTTTTTGAGAGGCTATTCCATCACCCACAACTCGACGAGTATATCTTCCCATAACATTTCCATTCCAACATATTTCACCTGTTGATGCTACCAAACGTTTTTCAGTGCATAAAGTATTTGGTAAAGAACGGAAAAAGCCTTTCATTCGAAGTAACTAAAAATTAATAATTGTTATTAAAGGCAAAAAGGAGATAATTTTGGATTTTGTGAAAAACTTACTCTATCAACAAAAAGTGTAATACTATTTGGAAGTGAATCTTCCTCTTCATTATTATTATTTTTTGTTTCATTTTCTTCATCATCCTCTCCATCATTGCCGGCGTCTCTGCTTTCATTGGATTCAAAACTTTCCACTCTAATTTCATTACTTATTGATGCTTGCCTTTTTGCTCGAATATTACTACTGCCGCTTCCAATAATAATTTTATCTTTTAATGGCGGTGAAAAACATTGCATTATAATTCGATTGGATATTTGTGAACCTTTTTCTTGAAAATTCATTATTGCTTCAGATATTTGTACTGGCAATGGAGCCATGACTTGTTTGGGATTGTATGCATTTCGAAGTCGATCAGCAAATAATACGAGACCATCTGTAAAAAAAAAAAAATGAAATGAAAAAATAAATAAGGGATTAACTTTAGCTACGTTCACCGTTGTTTAATTGCTGCTGTTCTATTATTTTTATTTTTTTAAGTGGCTTGCTTGTTTGGGGAAAGAAGAAGAAAGTGGGTTTGGCACATGTATGTATTGGATGGGATTGTTTTTTTTTCTTATTTTATTTGAACAATTTTAAGAAGAAAATTTTTGAAGAGAAGTTATTCTTTTTCTAAACTGTTTTTTTTTTGTTTTGAAATTTTTTTAAGAAAAACAAGGGATTAAATAAAAATGTTTTCACGTTGAGAATTGGAGCAACAAGTTGATTTTATTTCTAAATTTTTTTCGAGTTTAATAGATCAGCTTGCAAATTGGAGATATAAATAAATGTAAATTTTTAAAGAAAATTTTTATGGTTTCAGAAAACAAATTTATCCATGAGCGTCGATAATTTATTTTTGATAGTAATGAAATTTTTAAAACTATTTACTCACATTTTTCTCAAACAACTAAATTTGACCTTAAAATAATTATTGTTTTTTTTTCTTGCTTCTAACCTTTCTTCCTCATTATTAATTGATAGATTGCATAAATGTAGGACACCACATCGAGGAAAAAAAATTAAAGATGATTGAGTGGAATCAAATTGCTCCTTGTTTATCGAAGAAGGCAACGATTTATTTTTTTATGGACGATGATTGCTAATTTGAATTGATCACCCACTATTTTTTTGTTTTTGTGTGTTTTTGATAGATACAAAAAAAAAATGGCAAGAAGAAAGTCATCATCACCAAGAAAAAAATAAAAAAAGGAGGATTAATTGGTGGTTTTCTATTCGGTCAATAATTCCCTCGATTTTGGGTTGTTTTTTTTTTGGTTGCTATGAGACTCACCTCTCAAATCCCTCCGATTATTTTTTTTTTTTGGAATCCTAAGTTATGCAATCGCGTTATGGCATTTAAAGATTTTTTTGGTTTGAAGATCAGCCATTTTCGAGAAAACCGAAGCGCCTTTTTTTTTTGCTCGCTCGACGGCGGCGACGATGGAATAAATGCTAGCAAACAAACAAATCTCTCTTCTCCTGTTGCGTTAAGACTTGAAAAAGGTACGCTCGCTCGCGCCCCAAATATTTTTTTTAGTTTGGCAAAAAAAAAATTTCCTTTTCTTCTTCTTTGGAGTCGATGATGATGCTCGAGAACTTTTTTTTCAAGCACCCTATTGAGAAACACTTTAAGCAACAAAGGTGAGATGCTTATCTTTTTTTACATGGCATTTTAACTTCATTTTCGCCGACACGAAAAAAATTACATATTCATTTATGCTTTTGTTGAAAAAAAATATTTTTGGCGCTTATTTTTTTTTGAGGGAGTTTATTAAATATGAAAATTATGAAAGTTCAAGAAATATTTAATTAAAAATAAGAAAATGATTTTAAATTAGTTTTTAAATGACTCCAATTGAAAAAAAGTAATTTAAAAAGTATTCATAAATGTCAAAAAAAATCATTCAAATTCAAGGATACTATAGTAATAAAAAATTAACGCAATATCGTTATTTTTTGTTTACTATCTCGATAGTAATCATTTTTTTTTCGAAGCATCGCCAAACATTTATTACTATCAAAAATTTATGAAAGAACTAAAATAAGACAATAATAATTTTTCTTTGTTGCCTACTCTCAATTAATTTTCTTTTAAAATTTCCACACAAAAAAAAATTTTGGAACAAAAGCTAGCAGCAACAAAAAAATAAAAATAATTCCCGAACAGTAATTACATCTTTTTTTTTGCGGAATTCATCAAAGATTTTTTTTATTTTCAAAAACGACTGCCAAAAAAAAATAAAGAAGCGGATTAATAAATACACTACACGGAACTCTTTTTTTCGCTCTCACTCTTCCAAATGACCGATGCCGACCTTTAAAAATAAAAATAAAAATTCATCCGGATGTCGTCGTCGGCACTTTGTTTTCCTCTTTTTTGTGGCAACAAAAAGAAAGAATCATCAAAAAAAAAAGCGCGAATGGAAAAATAAAATTATTGCTTTTGATCAAATTACAATGTATTCGGGACAGGTAAATCCGGGAAGAAGGAAGGATAAAGAAGAAGACGAAAGAAGAAGATAAAAGCTGCTTCTTTTTTAAAACAAATATTTTTAAAGCTCTTTCTTTCTTTCAGGAAAATTTATGGCAGCGAAGAAAAAAAAAAGAATAAGAGAAAATTTGTTTTTGGATGAAACAAAGCAAAGAGATTATTGCGTAATTAAAAAGGATTTTATTTTTTTGATCTTGAGAAGCTTTGATGATTTAATGTTTTAAAGCTATCGTAAAAATAAATAGTGAAATATGATCGTAAGAAAAATATGGAGAATATTGTCAAAATTTGGTTACTACCGTTTTTTTTGATGGTGAAAACAAAAAAGAGTAAACCCAAAAAAGAAAAAATGTTAAATTAAAAAATTGTTGCACTGCCAATAATTTTGGTTTAGTTTACTTTTCTGATAGTTGCCATTTTTTTGTTGTCAAAATTTTATTACTATCAAAAGAGAGTAATCAAAATATAACAGTATTTTTTCACATATTGATTACTATCAGTTTTTTATCAAAATTTTTGAAAATTCACAAACTCACCAATCATTGAATTCCATTGTGGATCAATTTCAGCTAATTCTGCGAAACATCCTTTCAACACATTCAAGCAATATCCCGAACATGGTTTCGATAAAGGACTCGCACCCGAACAAACGTGACATTGTTGCATTTTAGTTAGCTGTTGCGAACATTGGGAAGAAATTACAACATCCAATAATTTAAATAAAATTTCGTTTGTAGAATCCATGGTTTTTAAAATTGTTTTCCATGCAATAAATGATCGTTCCATTAATAATGAAATTTTATTGGGTAAATTTCCAAAGGGTTTTAGATCATTTTGAAGTAATTCATTCATGCATTCTTTTTCCATTTCATTTATCGAACGCAAAGGATTCATAATTTCAAAAATTTTCATAAATAATTTACGAAATAATCGAGTTAAAACTTGTTTGATATTGGAATTGGGATAATTGGAAATAAAATATGCGTCCATTTCATCAAAAAATTCATCAAAAATCTAAAAAATAGAAATTTAAATAATGATAGTAAGTAATTTTCTGGATTTATTGTCAAGTTTTGATTACTATTTTTGAAAAAGTTTCATTTAGCAAAAAATAAATTTATTTTTTTGATAAAAAATATCGTTAAATTGCTTCATTTGTTATGGGCTTTTGAAAACGCTATTTCAAAAAAAAAATTAAGATAGTAATAAATATTTGACAATATTTTTCAGTTTTTTTACCCCATATTTTACTTATAAAAAAGCCAACTTTCCAACAATTTTTTTTCTTCACATTTGCATTTTGATTTTTTTAACCTAATGATTGTTGGCAAATTTAATAATTTTCACACGCTTATTTATTTTTTATTCTTCTCCTTCTAAACTATCTTCTCAGCATGTCTCCCAAAAAAAAAAACACACCCATCAATTTTTATTATTCTTCTTCCCTCTATTTATTTTTTTTTTTATTGAATCACACATTTCACATAAATTTTTTTTTGTTTCTTGACTTCATCGATTAAAAAAAAGAGACTCAAACAGTGCAAACGCAAGAAAAAAAATTCTTTAAAAAAAACCTTTAAAAAAATCGTCGGTTTTTTTGCTTTGCTTTTTGAAGTAAAATCAAGCAGGTGCCAAATATGGCGCGCACGCGCGCAACAACCCAGTGCCGTGCCTTTCTTTTCTCTTTTTTTGCCTTTCGGCAAGCCAGCAAGTAAATGACCAAAATATTGCAAACCAAAAAAAATAATTGCACTTTTGTTTCGAGAAAAAATGAAAGAAAAAAAAAACTAGTTTTGACCATTTTTTTATTTTCAAAAAAATGTTTTTTGGAGGATTTTTTTATTGAGAAAAATAATGTGAAAGTTTATTGCTTTCGGAAATTTCAAAAAAGAGAAAAGCTTTTATTGAAATTTTTCTGGGAAAGGATTTGTTACGGTAGATTTGAAAAAAATGAGAGTAACAAACATATGCTGAATATTTCTAAAAATTTGTTACTATCTTTTCGAAGCAAATTTTGTTTACTCATTAAAACTTTAAATCGTAATAAATCCACTATCTTTTTTTGGGTTTAATATTATTTTTTATCATATCTCTAAAGAAAATGCAAAGTTTTATGATTTTCTCAAGTCAATCTCGGTGATAGTAATAAAAACTTGAAAAATATTATCCCTTTTTCGTTACTATCTTTCTACCAACCAAGTGATTGCTATAAAAAAATTTTTATTACAATTTCCCGCTTTTTTTTTCGATCGACAAAATTATTATGCCCAAAAGGATGAACAAACCAAACCTTTCGATGTTGAATATAAAATGGGCCATAACTTTTTTCAAACATAGAATTCAGCGATTTTCTTGTGGAATTTATGGACATCCGAAATTCATCTAAAAAAACAACAAAACTTTATTATTAAAGGAAGATGGATCAAATTAAATTTCAAAGAGGTTCAATGACCTCGAAAACAGCAGGCGAAAAAAATAACAATCAAAACCAAAAATAAAACATTTTTTTTTGTGATTCGGGTTTCACATTTCTTTTTCCCTGTCCTCCTCGTTTTTTTGTTTTGTGTTGTTTCTTTTCATGTTTTTTTTTTGCCGACGCATTTTTTTATATGCCAACAAAAAAAAATACAGAAGAGGAAGAAGAGGGAAAAAGCGGTCTGTCGTCGTCGGTTGGTAAATAAAAATAACTAAATAACTGAATGACCTTTTTTTGCTTTGGTAAAAAAAAGGAAAATGAAGTGATAGACTTTTTTATTTTTTACAATGGCGCCAAAAGTGACCAATACATCGATACCTAGTAACGGTCGGTCGATCCTTTTCTGGTTGATCGTTGCTTGCTGTTTGCCATTATCAAAAGTTTTTTTTTCTTTCTTTTGGTCGAAAAAAAGAGGCACCGATAATTTAGAGAGAAAAAAAAAGAGGATAAAAAATGTTTAAAAAAGATAAAATTAATCCATTTTTTTTTTGGAAAATGATAAGAATGAAAGTAATCGAAAATTATCGATTATTTTTAAAAATTGGTTACTAACAATTTTCTTGTAAAAATACTAAAAAAAGCGATAGTAGCTAAAATTCCGCAATATTTATTTTTATTTTTTGGTTATTATGGATTTTAACTATCATATTTAACTTACTTTTAAAAATGGTTGCAAAATTATCAAATTGTTGCCGAATTAAAATTATTTGATCTTGAACCGATCTTTCAATATCCAATCTTGAAGTCATATACATTTGTGATTCAATTTCCGAAGTGCAACACGTTGATTTGGATGGAGTGCAAATGGATAAATTATGATTTTTAATTGGTTCAAGCGGCATTGATGTTAAATCAAAAATATTATTATTATTATTATTTGTTGTTGTTTCTTTCATATATGTACATGTTGATTGAGCCAATATTAGCCTTGGAAAAATGAATAATAATTGAAATATAAAAAATATTAATGGTAATAATAACCTCGGCGGTGGTGGCATGATTGCAGCTAAAAAAATTAACGATGACTTTTGAAAAGAAAGAAAAACACGAAAGATAGTAATCAAAATTGGCGAAAAACTGTACCAATTTTGTTACTATCACAAAATTAAAGAAAAGCAACAAAATGATAAATTTTTGTTTTAAAAAATATCGAAACAAAATGGCAAAGAAAAAACAAGTTTTTAAAAAGTTTAAAAGATTAGCAAAGTGGATGACAAAAAATTTTATAGACTTAAACAGTTTTTTCTTCTTCGAAACTTTAAAAATTTTCAGATTTCAAGAATTCCATCGAAACGAAAAACTCTTTTTATTTAACATCGAAAATTAATTAGAATAAAAATTAAGTTTTTTTAAAAAACGATAGAAATAAAAATTCCAGAAATATTGCCAAAAAATTGTTACTATCACGCATTTCTAAACAGACATCCAAATCCAAAAAATGTTAATAGGCATAACAAAAAATGAAAAAGGACTATTATGGAAAAACAAATCCTTTGAATGTGTGTACTATGTATAAAAAAAACAAGGTTACGAGAATGAGAAACTTGAACAAAATAAACCTTAGAGAAGATTCACATATTTTATCAATTTTTGTTGTGTGTTTTGCCGCCGACGATCAAACAATCAAACAAACAAAAAAATATACATATAAACCCTCTTAAAAGAAGAAACCCTTTAGCGGCATTTTCACAGTCAAACAAAAAAAAATGATGGCACAAAAAATAAAGAGGGAGGAGAAGATGGAAACCTATAACGGCGCGCCACTATTTTTTTCGATGTTCTTGTTCAAGTTTCAAATCGTTTGCGCGCGCTCTGAACAAAAAAAACCGATACACACATTTTCTTATTGGAGTCGAGCAAGCTCCTCTGCGCGAAAATAGAAAAGGAAGGAGAAAAAAATGGGTTTGTTCGTTCGTTCGATTTTCAGTTCAGTCACTTCTCCGCCTTCCTACTTTTTCTTCTTCTTTAAAAGAATAGTCAAAAAAATAAAAGCACAAAAAAGGGCATTCATCGACACTTCTTGGAAAAAATGTTTTTTATTTTATGCGTACAATATTTATTTTTTCTTTCTTGAGAGAGCGAGAAAAAAAATCAGCTTGCTTACTTACTTATTTGGTGGTTGTTTTGTTGCTTGAACGGCAGGCAGCTAAATGGGAAATGGGGAAGTTACAAAATTGGTTTATTTCATCATTAAAAAAAGCAAAAAGAAGCAAAAAAAATAAACGAGAAAAAAAAGTGGCGGCATTTTCGATGAAATAAAATATTCTAATTTTTTTTATGTTGCAATGTCTTTGACCAAAAAAAGAAAACGTTTCGATTAAATATTTTCTGATTTTTAGTTTTATTGGAAAATATTCATAAAAAAGGGATTTTTGGGCAAAGTTATAAATTGGCCTAACTTTCTAAATATTTTTCAAGTATCACAAAAATAAAATTCTTGGTCCATATTCCAAGTTCGAAATCATATTTTGAAAGCCAAAATGGCCGATAGCAGTCGCTGCCATTTTCCCGTGAAAATAACCAAAAAAGCTGCTGATATATTTTTCTTTTATTGACTTCTGTATTTTTTTTTTGTATTTTTTTGTTTCAAGATTAACGGTAGCCAAAGAAAATGAGGAAATAGGCAAATCAAAAAATGATTGACAGGCATACGACGACGACGACGACGACGACGACGACAAGCTTATAAAATCCCTTCAGAGTCAAGAAAGAAGACGACATACGTCATATTATTTTTTTGTATCCGCATACAAAAGATTTTTTTCTCGTTGTTGGTTTTCTAATACAATATTCTTACTTTTTTTCTTCTTCTCTCCATCAATTGAGATGGATTAATATAATATTGCATTGTTTTTAGGGGTCTAAAGTATCCTCAATATTTTTTTGTTCTTGATGGGAGAGTTAGCATGATTTTTTTATTTTGCAGGTGTGCATTGCAAAAAAAGGCATGTGACGGCTGTCTTGAATAAAATAAAATAAAAAAATGATGGAATAGAGTAAATTTGTGGCTAATTATCGCCGCGATCGATGGCCACAGATGTTTTTCGCATTATCGATGAGGTTTAAAAAAATGAAAAAAAGTTTTTCCTGCCTCATGCTGGAATCGAACCAGCGGCCTTCTGTTTACTAGACAGACGCTCTGCCACTGAGCCAATGAGGCACGTGCTCGATATGTAAAAAATGTAACACCAGTCAGTTGTTTTATTCTCACATTCGTGTACGCAAAAAAAGGAAAAAAAGGATGGGAAATTTTTTAAAGGACAAACAAACAAAAAAGGGTTAAAAAAATTGTCCATTATTTAAAACAAATAAAAAATAAAAGAACAACATACGTTGAGAATTGTAAATTTTAAACAATGATAGTAATCCAAGGTTAAGCGATATTCAACAAAAATGGCTTACTCTTCTCATCTTTCTTTTTTTTGATTAAATAAATTTAAAATTTAACGAAAAAGTTGTTTAATGGCTTTTTAATTTTTTTTTATCCATTTTTATTGCAATTTATATAATTTAAAACTCTTTTTTTTCTGGTAGCAAATTAGAGCCTTTCTAAAGTAGCTGCTAACAAGCTTGTTTATTTTTCTTTTTTCTTTTTTCTTGTAAGTCATCATCGTTAGCTTTTTTGGGTCATCATCTGTCAGCAGCAACTACCAAGCCAAAAGAGAAGAAAAAAAATCGGGAAAAGAGTTTTTACAATTAAATTACCACTTTTATAACTTGATGATTTGTGTGTTTGGTGTTTGTTGTGGTTGTTAATGGCCCCTTCTAAATTTTGAATGCTTCTCCCAATTTTTTTTGTCACTCACTCTCGCTGTTTGCTTTTTTGACTCCGAAAAGCCAAGAAAAATATTAAAAAAAAAGTCAATGTCGCGCACATCCATTTTAAATCTGTCAAAAAAAAAAAAATTTTTGGCAGAATCAATTTCTTCTTTTTATTTTTTTATAAAGCAAAGAAAAACAAAAACTAAAAATTCATTATATATTTTTTTCTGAAGAAAAAAAAAACACTAAAAAAATACAAAAAAAAACTCGGGTGTTTGCTTCTGTTGTTGTTGTTGCAGTGAATGACGATCGTCTGTTGCTTGTATTTAGGGTTTGTAAGAAAGTTTTTTTTGCAGCAATAAAAAACTTTTCTCTGATCAAAAGAAACCCTTTTTGAACTTAAGGCAATTGGGTTATGTTGACGACATCTATCAAAAAAACAAGAAAAAACATAAAAGCATTGAGATTTACAAATTTAAAAAAAAGAATGAAATATTGTAAAAAAAAAAGAGTGACAACAGAAGATTTGACACTTTGGAACTTTAGAATTCGAGCGATCTCTGCTGGTCGAAGAAGGAACAGAAAGGATAAAGAAAATATTTATCTTCGACGACGGCGTTTTTGAAAGTTAGAAAGGAGTTCTAAATAAAATGGTACGGGTAAACTTGGTTCTTCTAGAAAGGAAATTCAGAAATTAAAATGCTAATTAACCCCTTCATTCGGACTAACTTTCAACGAAAAAGTTTTATCTTATTCAAAGAAATTTAAAAACGTGGATTTCACAATTCCCAAAATTTCTAATTCAAAATATTGAAATCGAAGTTTAGAAAATTTATTTTACAAAAACAAAATGATTTTTCTTGAAAATATGCCGCCATTGATTCTCTTTCACCGTAATCCTCCTCCTTTTTTGAATTACCTTTAAAAAAATCTAAAATCAAAGTCATAAAGACCCATGAAAACTTAAATCTAAAGAAGGAAAGGTAATAAAAAAATATTTTCTCTCTCTATTTCGTCTTCTTTGAACTTCAAAACAAAAACTCCTCTCTTCTTTTTCTTTTTTTCTTGATCCAACGCAAATGAAAAAAAAAATTAAAATAAAAAAGCGGAAACCAGGAAGGCAAGAAAGAAAGAAATAAAGGAAACAAGAAATTTATGGACCTCACCCTAAAAATGTATAAAATTTATTACCATAGGAATTTTTATTCCTTTTTTTCTTTGAAGCGGCGGCAACGGCGGCCGAGAAGCAAAAAGCGGTGTTTTTATTTGTTGCACAGCAGAAGAAACAAAACAACAACAAAAAGGAACAGTTGAAATAAAATAAAAAAAGCGCCAAAAAAGATGTTCCAAAAAAGACAAGAATAAAATTTATGAGCTGCTTGAGTGAGTGGTCACTCTATTTTTTATTTTATTTTCATAGTCGCCTACTATTTTTTTTATTAAAGATGCTTCATTTTTTTTTTTTGAAGAAGAATTGCTTAGAAATTTTTTTTTGCCGACAAAAACACAAGAAAAACATGCAACTATTCTTTTTCGTAGAAGAAAAATAAAGAAAGTATTGTCTTTTTATTATAAATTTTGTTGGTAGTTTGTCATTGTTTTTGTCACCAAAACTGCCGCAACTGCTGCCATTGAAAAAATAATTTATATAAATCTAAAAAAAAATGGAGTAAGGATGAATTTATTTTTATTATTATTTTTTTGTGTCTTGGAATTTCGAGAAATAAAAGTTTTTCTATTTATTTTTTCTTGGATTTTGTTTTTGGTGAAAAATAAAAAAGGAAAAATTCAGGAGGTTTCTTTTAAAAAGCATTATTTATTTTAATAATTATAAAAGTTGTATTTTTTGAAAACAAAAAAAAACAAATACATAAATAAAATATTTTAAACAAATTTTTAAGAGATTTTTTAAAAAAATAAAAAACAATCAAATGTTTAAAATAAAAAATAAAAAAGAAAAAACGTTTCTTCATTTTAAAGATAAAATTATTCCAGAAAATTTTGACATTTCTTAATTTAAATAACTGTAAATTGATATTTCAGTTTCTTAGATATTAACATTGAATGATTATTAAAATACGAAATAACAATAAAAATCAAAATAAAATATCGACCAATTGAGATATAACATAACAATTTCAAAAAATATAATGATTTAGAATTAGCTTCGCCTTCGATGCAAAACATTATAAATGAAATAAGCAAAAATATGGATATTAATATTCCTAATAAAACGTTCAAAACATTGATAAGTTTCTTTTTAAATATAAATTTTAAAACAATATTTAATTTGCTAAAATAATTTTGAATACATGGAAATGGAAAAATTGTTGAAGATATAATTTTAGTTAAATAAACAGTTTCAAACATTATTAAAAAAAAGATAATGGAAAACTTAAAAGCATCAACCATAATTTATTATAAAATTTTGATATCACGAAAATTAATAAATATGCCAAAAATGGTTGATCGTTTAGAATATATAATGATGGGAGATAATAGAATTTATCGCTGCATCGCTTTAAAAATGGTGGTTTAGAATTATTTAAATTTTCATTATTAAATCGAAAATAATGAAATTCATTATCGGGTAAATCAATTATAGAATTAAATGAATCCAAATTATTTTCCTCTTTTTTTTGTTGTAATGAACAATTAAACCGTAAATCCTAATGACGATCCAGTATGTATCCTTATCGTTGAGGTGCGCATTTGTGCACTTTGATTTTCGCGCTAACTTTGAATAAAAAAAATTGAAAAAATATAAAACACATAATTATTTTTAGTATCACTGTTCCAATCAAAGAAAAATGCCCTTCATGCGATCCAGATCATATGGATTTATGTCTTCAAACTTTTCAAGCACTTGAAAATCTTAGTGTTGGTGATATAATTTGGAGCATATTTTACTTTTGTTAATTGATAAACTTCCTCGAAAACAATCAACAACTCTTCCGCCACCAATAAAATATCAATCATTTTTAAAAATTGCTATCGAGCGAAGATATTTTTACTTTTGACTATTATTCAGCTTTCAATAACACAAAAATACTCATCCCGCTAAAATCTTTATTTATGTTTGTAAATTTTTGAATGTGTAAAAAGTTTTGTAAAATAGTTTAAATAAAGTTGTTTTTATCAAAAAAATTAAATTCCATTGAAAAAAGCTGATTGAAAACACGAAAAACTTTTTTCTTCAAAAATTTGAATAAAAAAATTCAAAGAACATCCAAAGATTGGATGTCTCAAAACGAATTTTACATTCTTGGTTCATCCATTTTTTTGCACAAATTTTTTGTTCGCCGATTTTCTTTCTTCTTCTTCAGCACTTTTTTTGCTTATTCAACGTTGGTTGTTTGTTTTTCCTTTGTTGGAAGTGAACAAAAAAAAAGCAGAGAGAATGCTATCTCGATTTGCTCGTCCAGCCTGTAATAATATTGCAGCTCTTTCAAAATCATCTCAAATATTAATTTCTCGACGAACTATGGCATCATCATCATCAAAAAATTCTGGAGAAATTCGAGTTGAACGTGATACTTTTGGTGAACTTAATGTACCTGCTGATAAATATTATGGTGCTCAAACTGCTCGGTATGAACTTGTAAAGTATTTCGAATAAAAAATATATGAAAATATTGGTTTTAGATCTATGATAAACTTCAAAATTGGTGGACCTGAAGAACGTATGCCTTTACCTGTTATTCATGCATTTGGTTATTTGAAAAAAGCTGCGGCTATTGTCAATCAAGATTTTGGACTCGATTCTAAGCTTTCTAAAGCTATTGTTCAAGCTGCTGGTATGATTTCTGACTCATTTTTTTTTCTCTCAAATCATTTCGTTTATTTCAGATGAAGTTATTGCTGGCAAACTTGATGATCATTTTCCTCTTGTTGTATGGCAAACTGGTTCTGGTACACAATCTAACATGAATGTTAACGAAGTTGGTTGCTTTCTTTTCTTTCAAATTTGTTATCCTTAACTTTTAGGTCATCTCAAATCGTGCAATTGAAATTCTTGGTGGACAACTTGGTTCAAAAACTCCTGTTCATCCTAATGATCATGTCAACAAATCTCAATCATCAAATGATACTTATCCAACTGCAATGCATATCGCTGTTGGCATTGCCCTCAATAAACAACTTATTCCTGCACTCAAAGATCTTCGAAATGCTTTGGATGCGAAAGTCAAAGAATTTGCTGATATTATCAAAATTGGAAGAACTCATACTCAAGATGCTGTTCCAATTACTCTTGGACAAGAATTTAGTGCATATGTTCAACAACTCGATAATGGAATTATTCGTATCGAAAATACTTTGCCACGTGTGTATCAACTTGCTGCTGGTGGAACGGCTGTTGGAACTGGATTGAATACTCACAAAGGATTTGCTGAAAAAGTTGCTAAAACCGTTGCTGATCTTACTGGACTTCCCTTTGTAACAGCGCCAAACAAATTTGAAGCTTTAGCTGCTCATGTACGTTTTATTTATAACTTGCTTTTCATGCTTCTTTTTAATAATGTGTTTATTTTAGGATGCTATGGTTGAAGTTCATGGTGCATTGAATGTTATTGCAACATCCTTAATGAAGATCGCAAATGATATCAGATTTTTGGGATCTGGTCCTCGATGTGGTTTGGGTGAATTATCATTACCTGAAAATGAACCTGGTAGCTCTATTATGCCTGGCAAAGTTAATCCAACTCAATGCGAAGCTTTAACTATGATTGCTGCACAAATTATGGGTAATCAAGTAAGTTATTTTCTTGAAAATTGTCATTTTCTTACTTTTACAACATGTCAATGGGCTTTTCACACAATCTCTTTTTTTAGGTTGCTGTTACTATTGGTGGTTCAAATGGTCATTTTGAACTCAACGTTTTCAAACCTATGATTGTTCGAAATGTTCTTCAATCAATACGTCTCCTTGCTGATGGTTCGCGTTCATTCAATGAACATTGCGTTGTTGGAATTGAAGCAAATAGAAATCACATTGACAAGCTCCTTCATGAATCTCTTATGCTTGTTACTGCTCTCAATCCTCATATTGGTTATGATAATGCTGCAAAGATCGCCAAAACTGCTCATAAAAATGGTACAACACTCGTTGAAGAAGCTGTCAAACTTGGAATAATGACTGAAGAGCAATTCAAAAAATGGGTCATTCCAGCTGATATGTTAAGCCCAAAATAGATGGATGATTATTCTGAACCAACGTCAACAAGAAACTTTAGAAGAAGAAAAAAATCCGGTTATTAGTTTCGTTATTTTGTGATAATATTGTTTGATATTATTATTAGGTGCTTTAGTTTTGTATGTTTGAATTTAACTTTTGTGTAATATGATAATAATAAATGTTTTTATGCTAATGAATGCTTTGTTTGTATGAAGGATTTTTGAAAGTTGTTCAATAGAAATGAGTTTTACTGTAACTACCAAAGTTTGAGAACCTTGCTTCTAGAAGCCTTTTTGTTTTTTGTTTATTGCAAAGTGTTTCTAAGAGCATCAAAGTGAAGAACAACACTGAAAAAACGTTTTGTGGCTAAGCAACAAATTATCCCCACATACCGTTGATTTGTATTTGTATGAAAGAGGTTGAGGTCGTTTGCTTTTGTTTAGACTTACAAAAAATATATTTATTTTAAAAAAATGGCTAACAACTAACTTCATCATGCCTTTCATCTTTTCTTCTTTTTTTTTGGAAATGCATTTCATCAATCTCTAAAACATAAACAAAGACAACGAAGACATGAACAAAAAAAAGAAAAGGTTTTTTGTAAAAACGAAAAGAAAAAAATAAGGAGGAAGGAGGAAGAGCAAAGATGAGAGGGCACTTTTGCTTTGCTTTGCTTTTATTTTATTTTGGGTGTTTAAAGAAATAAGGAAAGCCATTTTTTTTTTGAAAGAAAGAATAAACGAAGAAAGTGAAGAAGTATGAAGTTAGAAAGTAAGGAAGGAGTCAACAGGTTTTTGAAGAAAATTTGTACTTATGTTTGCTGATGATGTTCCATGGTTTTTTTGTTGTTTAAACTTTTCTTTTTGGAACTGTTATAACTTTTTTGATTGAAAATTTTAAAGGTAGTTATTTCGAGAGAGAAAAAAATTTGATGAAGAGTTTTGCTGTTGGAAATTATGAATTTTTTTTTATGTAATTATCAAATACCAAGAACACGAAAAATCCAACAATAACTGTTATCATTTTTTTATTTTGGCAAAATTAATTTTGTTTTACTCAAAAATTCTTAGAACCACCTATCAATTTTATTTTTTTGTATGGGAAAATGCCTAAAATATTTGTTTTTTTTTTGTTTTTCACTTTTGAAATAATTTTTTTATCATTTTTTCCTTCTTCTTCTTATCACACATTTATATAAGCAAGCCCATGTTCATCTTGGAAGAAGCTTGGTAAATAAAATATGCTCGTTTGTGTTTTAGTCGATGGTAGAAAAAAAAAAATCAAAGAAGCATCAGTTAATTCACTCATGTATTTCTAAAAACTAAAAATGCTGGAGTTTATTTAGAAGCTTTTTATGACCATTCTTCTCACAGCATATTCAGAAGCACCCGATAGCTTTGAATGTCAGCCTCCACGAATTATGATTCTTTCGTTTTTTTTTTGTGGATTTTCTGATAAAACTAAAATCAAATATTTTAAACATATTTTTTGTTGGATAAACAATTTTGGTTTATAATTCTGACCTTTATGTTTCTGGCTTGAAATTCTGCAAATTTTTGTTGTCAAATTCTTTCTTTTTTTCCACCACCATTTTAATTTTTGGCCATTTAAATTTCTGGTAGTTCTTTGAATTTTTATTTCCTTTCATTTTTTTATTTTAAGAAATCAGCTATTTTGCTTGCTGCGTCAAACTACCAACTTTTTTTCACTGAAGTTATTTATTTACCTTATCAAAAGTCACTCATATTCTTTCTTTCTGTTTTATTTTTAAATTTTTGAAGGAAAGAAAAAATCTCATTAGTGATAATTTAATTTTGTGCTACTTAATTTTTTCTTTATCAATTTCTTTCTTCCTTTTTTTTCCCTTTCACTTGTCTCATACAAAAAAAAATCAGACATTCTTTTTCAACAACACTCCCTAGCTTTTTGCAGCAACAAAAAAAGTTACCGTAAATAAACTAAATTCCCTTTTTTTGTATATGCGTTTGCTAAGTTTTTTTTCTCTCCTGTTTTTTTCATTTTTGCTGATTTTTGCTCTTTATTTTAACTTCCTTACATTTTTTTTCTATCATATTTTTGCTGGGAGCAAATAATAATTTTTAAAGTTTCATATTTGTTTCCAACAAAAAAAAGAATTTGAGTTTTGTTGTACATTTGGAATAGCGCCACCGCTGCCGCTGGAGCCGTAGTTGTTGCTGATCTTTAATAATAAATTCACTCAAATCCAATCCTCCCATTGTTTTAATAATAATAAAAAAAATACTATAAAATACAATAAAGTTTGACGTAATAAAAATTAAAAATAAAAAGCTCATGTGGAAAGAGAGAGATATAGGATGGATGGATGGAATGGGGATTAATCAGATCAGATATATTTGTAGCATAACTGTTTTTTTTTTTGTTTGATTTTTGTGCAGGACACAACATCAAGGTTAACCTAAAAATTGTGATCTTTTTGGCAATAAAAAAATAAAATAGAGTGGGGGAATAATAAATAAAAGTGCAGCAAACAAAGTAACTTTTCTTTCTCTTTATTATTTTATTTTTTGAAAGTAAATCCATTATCGTTTTTTTCTTTGAAGGATGGTTTTTTTTGTAAAATTAAATGTGTGCCTAAAATTTTTGGATTGAAAAGATAAATACAGTATTTTTTGGAATCAAAACTTTGTTCCATTTTTTTTTTGACATTTTGTCGCTGAATTAATTTTCATCGCTAATGTTTTATGAATTTCGAAAGAATTTTTTTTCTTACTTTTTTATGTTTTTCTTTTTAAAAAAAAAAACGAAGAAAGCTGGCATTTAAAAAAAAGTCTTAAATCTCTAACATGTTTTTTTGCTGTTTTTTTTTAAATATAAAATCAAAAAAAAATAAAAAGAAGATTATAAATTATGTATTTAGTTAGCTGTCTTTTCCGTCGTCGTCCTTCCGTTTTTATCCCACCCGCTTAAATTTTTTCTTTTTTTATTTTTATCCAAGAAAAAAAAAGAAACATTCCAACGTGTTTATTTTTATTTATTTTGCAAATAAAAGCATAATAAAAAGCATAAACTCATTCAATTTTTTTTTATTAAATGTTTTGACATGTTTTTGAAAAGAGGAATTTTTTAAACAAATATTTAATTATGAAAATAAAAGTAAACCTACGCTTTTTGTTTTTGTCTTCAAACAAAAACATTCCAGAAATTTTCTATTTATTTTGTTCAGTTTCATAAATTTTTAATTGATCTCTGATTTCGTGGATTTTTGGGATATATGCGAAAAAACAAAAAGCTTCGAAACAATTATTTGGTTATTTAATTCTTTTGCCATTTATCGTCTAAATGAAAAAAGCTGGATTTTTTAAAAGAGATACTGTAAAAAAATTAAACATAAAACATACACATCAAGAGCGAACATCGAGATCGATGCCATTCAGTTTATTTCTTTTTTCTTAAATGTTTTTTCTTTTCTTTGCCAATTTCTTAGCAACAACCATTATCTCATTTATTAATATTTTTTTGATATTGGAAAAACCCATTATCAAAAATAATATATTTATTTTTTCTTTATCAAAATCGCGTTTATTTGTTATTTTTTTATTTATTTTTTTGCTGCCATGGCTTCGGAGCTTTTCCCAAAAAATTCAATCAAAAAAAAAATTCCCCTTAAAATTTTTATTGTTTCGTTTTTATCTCATCAGCTTTTTTTTGATTATTATACATTTGAACTTTTCTTTTTTTTCTTTCAAAAAAAAATGACATCAAATTTTAGAAAGAAAGAAAATAGTTTGTTTTTTTATTTATTTTGTTGCAAAGTCCTGAATTTTTTAAAATTCATTTTATTTTATTTTTTAATCCGTTTAAACTTTTATCATCATCCATCGTCACGAACATTTTATTTTTTTTTGTTATTGGAAAATAAAAAAAATGAGAAGCTTTATTGTCGTCGGTCGAATCGAAATTGATAACATCACTTTTTTTGTTTTGTTTCAATCCTTCGATTTTCTAAATGAAACTGATTTAAATTAAAATTCAGTCTGTCGTCTGAAATAAGTAAATAAATAAATGGTTTTCACATGAAAATACATTCATATTTTTTTTTCCATAGGTCTTTTAGGTTTTTAAAATCGTGTTTTTTGTTCGTCGTTTAAAACCACCTCTTCTTTTTGGTTATAATAATTTATAGCGAAGATTAGGGAAATTTACTTTTTTTTATAATTCATTTATTTATTTATTTAACAAAAAAGAAAAAGACAAAGTTATAAAAGTAGCTTGCATTGTTCGCTTTTTTTAAAACTTACGGTATTCGTGTATTTTTTCTATGTCAAAATTTTTCTCCGAAAACATTTATTGACAATTATTAAATTTTAATGAATATAGGATGATTTTTTTTGATAAATTGATAGTGGCCCGCTAAAGATGGTTTGAAAGAGAAAAATTTATTTTCATAAAACTTTTTAAATTTTGTTAATAAATCCCGAACCTAATTATTTATTTATTACAATTTTTTCTTTGTGTTTTGTTACTGCGTTTATTTAATACTATAGTTTGATTCTAATTTAAATTTCTGATTTACAAAACCCATAAAACCCATTTAATCTCCTCAACAAAAAAACTGTATATTTTGTTTTAGCCTTATTAATTCCTTCCAATTCCAAATGTAATTTTTAAAAAAAATTGTGTATTTCTCACGTAAATATGCATATCCCCCAATTTAACCCTCTAACCCTTAATAATTTGATGACCTCCTAGCCTAGATTATTTTCATATTTTCTATTTTTTTTGTTAAACTTAATTTATGAATTCCCACTTACTTACTGCTGCCAGTGACTTGGCCCAATATTTAAGCAAACTTCCGAAAACAAAAAAAAGTTAAATATTTAGTTTTTGCTTCTTTAAAAAAATTGTTTATAACTTCATTTTTCGTTTTCGTTATTTTTCTTGCTCTTCCATATATATTTTTTTATTTTATTTAACAAACCCAACCCTAAAATTATCATCATAAAAGAATGTTATTTTTTTTCTTCTTCGGAAAAGGAAAAAGAAAATAGAGACCTGGGCCTTCTTCGTATTCCTTAACATTTTGCAATTTATTTTTTTATATTGTTTGCTTAACACCATCGCCGCCATCAACCAAAAAATTATTTATTATTATTTTATTTTTTCGTTTTATGTTTTTGCTTGCTTTTTTGGAATCAAACAAATAATCATCATCATCTTTCTTTCCGTCGTCGTCATGTTTCATATTTTTGCCTTTTTTTAGTGGTGTTTCAAATAAATTTTTTTTCTTCCTCCCAAAAAACACTTTTTTCTTCTTTTTTTTAATTGTAAAAATAAAAAGAGTGACTTACAAAAGAAAAATTATGTTTTTTTCTTATTTTTTTGAATCACGCTTTTAATACTGAAATTTTTTTCGTGGTTTTTTTTCTCAAGAAAATATTTTTTAGTAATAAAAAAAAGCTTCCGGCATTTCGAGACAGACTACGACGACTCTTTCTCTGTTGCTTGAGAGCAGCTAGAAAATTTATTTGTCAAAAGTTAGTTTTAAATTACCTCCTCCTCCCATCTTTTATTTTTGGATTTGTGAATCATTCATTGAAAGCGGCTTCAAAAAAGAAAAAAGAAAAGAAAGAAGCAGCAGCAATAATAAATTGATTGCCAAAAAAAAAACACAGCAGGAGGAAGGAAGCTAAAGGGCAGAAATAATAGTTAGTAGCTGTTAGCGAATAAAAAGAAAATGATGCGATGTAGAATTAAATGGAAATCAATTGTATATACTGGACTTTCAGCATTTGCAATAATATTATTTGTATTTAATGTGGGTTATAAAAATATTGAAGCACATTTGTAAGTACTTTTTTTTTTTTTATTCGATAAAAATAAAATATTCAAGTGAAATGAAAAAATTTGTAAAGATTTTCTTGAATGGAAAATTTTTTCATCATTTTTACTTTCAATAAAAAATTTTAAATTACAGTATCACAATTCCACCTGAAGAAGTTTCCATTCCAATAGAAACAAATCCAGAAAAATTATGGGACCGCGTGGAATATTCTCTTAATCAACTTTCGGGGTTTTCATCCATTCAATGTGAAGCCATTTTATCTGGAGATAAAAAAGAAATTTCTAAAGCTAAAAAATGGATATTTCCATCAAAAAATGCTTCAAATATTTGGAATATTATTGAAGAATCAACAAATCAGTAAGAATTTCTCTTTTAAAAAAAATATTGAAGAAAACAATTAATAAATGAATGTGTTTTTTAGATGCAAAACATTAAAAAAATATTTTGTTTTTCCTGAATTACCTTTGTCTGTTGAAGAAGCAAAATATCCATTAGCTTATGGAGCATTAGTTCATAAAGATATTACACAGGTTAGAAAGCCAAATTTTTTTCCAAATACTGTAGCCAGAGAGATTTCAAAATTTTATCGAGTCTAAAATTTTTTTTGAATTTTTCCAATTTTTTGTTGAAAATAATAACCCTTTTTTTACCATAAAAAAATATTAAAATGTTTTATTAAAAATAAAAAATTTTTTAGGTGACCTATCTTCTAAGTTCCATATATCGTCCAAATAATGTTTATTCCATCGTCGTGGATGGGAAAGCTTCCACGGAATTTAAACGAAGAATAAATATTTTATCTGATTGCTTTTCAAATATTTATGTTCAGGTAAATTTTTTTTTGCCACAAACCTAAAAACTTTAATGACTGCAACATTGGTATTTTTTATAGCACACGACCGTAGTTCAATGGTGCGGATATGAAATCGTTCGTTCAGTATTTAATTCAGTTCGATTACTTGCGGGTTTAAAAAATGAATGGAAATATTTTCAATATTTAAGTGGAGTGGATTTACCCCTTAAAACTAATCTTGAAATGACAAGAATTTTTAAACAATTAAATGGCGCATTTATTAGTGAAGTATCGGAATTTCAAAATCGTCGACTTTATAATATTGTAAGTTTAATATTTATTTTTTTAGAAATTTGTATTTTTTTGACAAAAAAACAATCAAAGTATTTTTTTTCAAAAATAAAAGAAAAAAAGCGCGCCATTTCACTATTTTCGTGTCGAAACATGATTAACAGACAAAGATACTGTAAAAGACAGTAATCGTTTGGTACTTTCGAAGCATCAGTAGTTTAATGGTAGAATACTCTAATCCCCAATTTGAGTGATTCGGGTTCGATTCCCGGCCGATGCAAAAAAAAAAATTTTTAAACTCAAAATTATAAAATAAAAATATTTTAATTTACATTTATGGGTTACTGTAATTAAAGCATCGGTAGTTTAATGGTAGAATGCTCATTTTCCTAGTTGAGAGACCCTGGTTCGATTCCTGGTCGGTGCAAAACAAAAACATTTTTGAGAAATCTTTAGAATGATTATTTTAAACTTTGAAAAGTTCAAAAAATGAGCATAAAAACTTTTCATAACTTTATTATTTATTTTATGTTCAAAGTTTAATTTTTATTTTGGGGAATTCCTTAGATTCATTAAATAAATTAAATAAAAACTGTGAAAGCATAAAAGTTTATGATTTCATACAATATAAGGCTACCGTATCCATTTTGCTAAAACTATCTGCAATTTTGCTTTTCCTTTTTCCGTGAATTTTTAAATATTTTTTTAGACTCAAAAGTCTCCTTTACCATTATTCAAATCCAGTTTATCCGCAACATTTTCAAGGGAATCAGCAGATTATATGATTTCTTCGCCACTTGTAAATAATTTACTTTCATATCTTAAAAATACTCGCTGTCCAGATGAATCCATTTGGACCACAATAGCTGGGAATCCTTCCATATTACCTTTACCCGGTGGATTTAATGCTACAGCATTATTGAGGCGAAGAAAAAAAGAAATAAGAGAAGGCCATCATTCTTTTGTGGATCCATCCTTTACTCGACCAAATAATGATACCTTTGTTCCAACACAATATTATATTTCGCGATATCAAGTTTGGAAGCCAAGTAGCAATTGTAAAGGTTGGTTAGATTTTTTCTTAGCCTCTCTCATTTTGCATTCGCTAAACCAAAATTATTTTTTTAAAGGTAAATATGTTGCATCATCATGCGTATTTGGAATCGATGATTTACCTATAGTTATTTCACGACCTGAATTAGTTGTACATAAATTATATTTTGATTATCAACCTGCAACATATTTTTGTTTATTGCGTGAACATTGGAAACGAACATTAGATATTGATTCTCAACAAAAATTTAATTCACAATCTTATGGACATTTAGCTCAAGTTGAAGCTCTTCAAGGTGGACCTATTGAAAAGTTAAAATTTTATTACGAGTAAATATTACTTTTTTTTTGTTTGTTTTTTTGTTTAAACCTTATTGTGTCCTTGATTTTTTTACTTTAATTTCATATACGGGTTCTTAAAATTATTATTGTTGTTGCCAAAATAATAAATGATTAATTTTCTATGTATAATAAATTTTTTAATATAAAAGTGAGCATCAAAAATCGTTGTGTAAAGCTTCAGAAAATTTATTTCAAAAAAAAACACAACTTTAAAGTTTTTGATTATGAAAACATGAGAACTCAAAAAAAAAAGTAAAATGTTTATTTGTGATATAAATAAAAACAAAGTTAACCCTATTATTTCATGAAGAAAAAAAAAAGTGAAAAAATACAAAAAAATATGTAAAATACCCGCCTTTAAAATAAACACAAGATATAATAAATGCATAAAACCCTAAAGGTTTTAACGTGTGTGGTAAATGGTATTTAAAAAAATAATGTAAAACAACAAAAAAACCCTGGTTAATAATTAAAAAAAGGCAACAAAAATTGATAAAGTTAATGGAATGTTTTAAAAGTCTAAATACTTTTAAAAGAGTAAATAAAACTAAAATGACAAAATAATTTTTTTGATGATAAATTCAATTGTTTTTGCTGGCAGAAACGTGATGGATAAGAATAATTTAATGGAGAAGAGCTTTTTTAACTTTAGCTGCTTCCTTATCATCAAGTCGAATGGCTGGTTTATTATCCTTTTGAAGGAGTGGAACAGCAAAAAGCATAATACCAGAAATAAATAAGCATATCCCACAAAATCCAAATGTCCAATCATATCTTTGAGTTAAATCAAAAAGTTTACCTAAAAAATTGGGAATTAGTTTTGATTGATCCATCAAATTTTTAGACACTTACCAGCAATTGGTGGACCTACAAATGTTGCAATTCCTTGAACAAGAAGCAATAAACCAAAGCCGGATGTTAACCGATCAACACCAATCATATCCACTAATACAACGGATGTCAAACATACATATGAACTAATTAAAAATCCAAATGCAAAACAATATCCTTTAAATACCCATTCATTATCCATGTAAGCTACAAAGCAAGAGAGGACTCCACTGACCATTAACGCCCAATTATATATCCATAATCGATTTCTTGCGGTATCTTTGCCATATTTGAATGGTAATTGACGGTCACAAATTAAACCAAATGCAATACGACCACCAATATTAGCAAGCCCATAAGCTGATACAGTTTGAGCTGCGGATTCTTTAGAAAGGCCAAGCACCGATTCGGCATTCATTGGCATAAACATTGGAGGAGCATTAAATCCGATGGAAGTAAGAAAGTTGGAAACGGCAAAGAGAAGATAAATAGGATCAAGGAAAAGGGTGAGATCAATCATACGAGTAATGGTGCTAAAAATAATTTTTATTAGAAATCTTTCACAATTTCTTCAAGACAAAAACTCACTTCCAAATAGCCACTCCTCGACTTGCACTTGTTGCTTGACTATCCAAATTTTCATCCTCATCTTCTTCTGGCAAACTAGGTATTTTTGAAAGGGATGTTGTCGGATGATGATGTTTATCTTTGATACTTGTTTGAGAATGTAAAGATGTAACTGAACGGAATGTATCTCGATTTGCTTTGTATTCGGGAAGTTCAGAAATTGATCCTGGATAGAAAACATCTTTAATATTCAAATATCCTGTATCTTCTGTAACGGTATTAGTTCGTCGTCGTTCAATCCCATGATCCATGGATTTTACTCGTTGAAGTTTATTTTCACCCTCTTGTGAATCAACATTGATAGCAGTATGGGATCGGGCTCCTCGAACTTTTAAAGTTTCTTCTGGAGGAGTAAGAGCTAATTTTTCAAGTTTAGGGTTTGCATCCACCTTTTCAGGCAATTTAAGAGCTTCACCATTCACAACCATGCTGCTATCATCTTTGGTGGTCTTTTCTTTGCCCTCTTTTTCTTCTTCTTCATCATCATCATAAATGGGTTCAAATTCGATTGGTCGATAAAGAAGTCCGCAAGGGACACATAATAAAACGATACCTAAATATCAAAATTTTTATTATTATTTTTGAATATTAAAAAAGGGTTGGTGAAAGACATACCAGCATAAATTAAAAATACTTGTCGCCAACCAAATGCAGTAATTAGCCAACTAACAACTTTAGCAAAAACTGCTGTACCAACACCGGCGCCGCAAACCGTTATTCCAGTTGCGAGTGAACGGTATTTTTCAAAATACATTGTTACTATAATGATTGCCGGACAATACATAAGACCAAATCCAACACCCATAATAATTCCAACTGATCCAATTAAGTACATCATTGAATCAGCATAATAAGATGTAGCACAACCAATTGAAGCAATAAAAGCACCAATAATTGTTGTTGCACGACATCCTATTCTATTACAAATTGCAGATGCAAGAGGCCCGGTAGCAAGCATAAGACCGGTGAGTAATGAAAGAATAAGGGATACTTCGGCATTAGTTGCATTGAATTCCTAAAATATTTAAAACCTTATAAGCTGGGATTTAAGTATTACACGCCGCATACTTTTACAAGACTTTCTGCAATAACACCAAATGAATACACGAAACCATCAGCAAATACATGAATCAAAAATGATCCCAATACAACAAACCATCCATAACCTCCATCAAGTGCTATAGGTCGATAGCAGACAGGCTTTCGCTCTGCTTCGAGTACCATTGTTAATCTGAAATGATTTAAAAGCTATTATTAATTACCAATACATAGCGATGGAAAAAAGTTAAGCGTGAAAAAGTTTTTTTAGGTACAAAAATGTATGAAAGGCTGAGTCTTCTTCTTTCACAAAAAAAAAAAGAAAGAAAATATATTACGATAAAATAAAAGCAAGCATGTGCAATTAAGACAGATTTTCACGGAGCTAATCCTTCTTAATTTACCTCTCTCTCTGTTCGATCAAGCTTATTATAATCATTAAAACGCCTAAGAAAAAAAATTACATGAGAATGAAAATGAGAAGAGACAAAGAAGGGAAATTGTACGTGGATGATTGGTGTCGCTAATTTCTTCTTATTTCATTCATTCATTTTTTTCCATACAAAAGAAATCATCGACCAAAAAAAGCGATAAGGGAAGAAAAATACACACAGCTTTTCGCGCTTTTCAATAACCAATTTTTTTTTCTTCAAGACTTTGAGAAGAAACATTGAAAGTTTCTTCTTCAAAAATAAATAAAAGAATGCTCAAAAAAAGTGAAAAGAAGATTGCCGCAAATAAAATAAATGTAAGTTTCCATATTTTATTTTTCCATCTCTTTCTCTCTCACACTAACAATTAGAAAAGACTCAAATTATAAAAGTAATAATGGAAGATAATTTGGCGACGATATTTATATACATACTATTAATAAAAAAAAATCAAAGCAATCATAATTTATTTTTATGCGGAAAATGGAAGAAGAAAAAAGAATAGAAAGAGCAAAGTTTGATGAAAGTAAATAAATGCGTGAAATTTCATGGACATGATTTTTATGAGTTATGAGTATTAATGGGTGGTGTAAATTGGAAGGAAAAAAGAATTTAGAATTAGGTAACTCTCAATTCTAAAAGTAGTAAATTGTAAAATCGACTAAAATGATCGAAGAAAAATTATTTTTTTTTAAACTTTCTTTCTAAAGAAAGATTTCCTTTGTTTTTTTTATTAAAACAATTTATCAAAAACATGAAAAGGAAATCAAAAAAGCATCGTCGTTAACTACTAAAAACGTTTCTCTGCTAACGATGTTGTCGTTATTTTTGATGTAATAAAAATTAAGAAGCATAAATGTCAAACATTTTATATTTTTCTTTGCAACCGCCGATGTAAAAGATTTTAGTTAGAATCAAAAATGATGTAAAACGGAAGAAATAGGAAACATACATATTTCAAGTATATTTCCTTGCTTGCCAATAATAAAAATAGGGAAATGAAAGAAACCTCAAAATCAATATAAGGGCAATAAAACAAAACAAAAAAGTCCATTACATTGTTTTATTTTTTTTTTGGAGAAGGAGGAGGACAAAAAAAAAATAAATGTCAGCAGATCATCGTTCCTAGTCGTTGGTTTGGCGCGCGGCAAATGAAGAACAAAAAAAAAAAGGAGGAAACCATCATCAACAATAAACTTTTAGGAATTGCAGCAACAACAGCACCCAAAAAAACAGGCAGACAGGAAAAGAAGACAGATGCGCATTGTTTTGTTTTTTTTTGGTTCATTGCCAGACATGTAAAAAAAAATGAGGTAGTTTTATATTTATTTTTATTGAGAGGCATTGTCTCCTAAAAAGTAAACATTTTTTTCATCATCAGCATCCCACTATTATATATGGCCTAAAATTGCTGATTTTTTAGGTATACTTTTTTTGGAGGTACAAAAGAAATATTTTCTTGCTTTATTTTGGAGAATTTTAGGCGGAAGAAAAAAAATTTAAACTATTTCTGTTTTTGATACTGATGGCTGGCTCCTGAAGTTATTTAGAGACATCACAAGTTTTAGCAAGCAAGCAAATAATAAGGAATATGTATTTATTTTTTTATTTAAAGAAACTATCATCTTCCAGTTTTTTTCAACTTCAAAACATAAGCCTTTTAAATATTTTTTTGTTTTCTTGCATGAGAAAAGTGCCTCCAAAGCCTTTCTTCAAGTGGCTTTTTTCACTCGTTTTATTTTTTTTTTTCAAAAATAAGGAAGAAGAAAAAAACACGAGGAACCGAGCCTAAAAATATATATATTCAACAATTCTGTGGGAGGCGGCGGCCTGCTGTTGTTCTTTATAAGGAAATAAAAGCAGCGATGGGATGTGAAAAAGTTAGTTGAGAAAATAGAAAGAAAGAGAGCACAGCTGTTTTTCAATTTTCACATACAGAAGTTGTTGAAAAGTGTGAAAATGAGAAAAAAAGAAATGCTATTTTTTATATTTATATATATATTTATGTAATAGAGTGCTTTGCTTTGCCGCTTTTAAAAATGTAATGTTTATTTGAAGAAAAAAGAAAAACACACACATAAGCATGATGCAAGGATGACGAAGCTCGAAGCTCGAACGACATCGATGCTTTTCTTTTTTTCATTGGTCAGTAGTGAATGATGGCGCCGACGTAGGAGGCTGCAGCAGCGTTCTGTTTCAAGGAAGCAAGCGTGAAAAAAAATAAAAAAACATTATTTAGCAATTTTGTATGTTTGTAATTATGGGGAATATTGCTGCTGCTTGATCGTTGTTAGTTTGAAGCTTTTTTTAGATAAAGAAAAAAATCAAAAACAAAGAAAAAAAAGCAACAAAATTTTTTTCAACTAATCATTTTTTTGTATGAATCAAAAAAATTAATGATTTTTGTGCTTTGCTTCTTCTTCTGTCTGTTTTTTTTTTGAGAGATAAATAAATGCATATGTATATTGATTTGACGACTCATTTATTTTTTTTTTAAACAAAAAAGCCATATATTTTTTAATATGGAAGAAAAAAAAAATGGAAGAGAAAAAAGGAAATTGTTAAAAGTGAAATAATAATAATGCAATAAACCGGAAACAACAATTGATTTTAGTTGCAAGAAATAAAAAAAAGAGCTGCACGATAAAATATAAATAAAAAACATTGTTTTTGCAAAAAAAAAATCAAAGACTTAGAGAAAATAGGACAAAAAAAGTTTTTTTTCCTTTCAAAATTCAAAGTTAAATTTTTCATTGTTTTTTTTTTGGAAGATTTTGATTATTAAAAAAAGCATCAAACATAATTTCAAAGGGTATGGACTTTCAAAAAATATTTACATAGCTAACAAAAAACTTTAGAGGCCAAATTTTTTTTATAAGAAAGCTAAAATCAAAACCATTCTTTTTTGCTCTTTCATTTTGATTAACAATGTTTTGATTTTAAAAAAAAAATCAAAGAAGCAAAGATGCAGAAAGAAAGGAAAAAGCCGCGATAAAAAAAAAGTGAATTCCAACTAAAAGTTGTCTGCCGTTTTGCGAAGAAGAAAAAAATTCTGTCTACCGATTGTAAAACTAAAAAAACACTAGAACACGGTTTTTTCTTTTATTTTTTATCGGAACATAAAATCATCATTAAAACAAGACAAGATTCCAAAGGTTGTCTGTATGTAATCTTTACACCACCTTTCTTCTTTTTCTTTTTTTTAGAGATCTGATATACGTTGTTTTGATTTTTATTTAAAGGACAAGCAAGTCTATGTTTTTTTTTTCAACGCCAACAAGCACAAAGAAAAAAAGTAAAGAAAAATGTTTGAAAATCTTTTTTTAAGAGACAAAGAAAAAAAGAAGGAGAAAATCTAATTTATTGCAGTGAGATAAAAAACAATAATAATACGAAAGCGTTCGAATGGAAAAAAAATTATGAAATCTCTTTCTTTGTATTTTATATATTTTTTCTTATAAAATGGCATTAAAAAATATATGCGTCTTCGAAAAAAAAGGCTTTAAAAAAGCAAAAAACCTTTTTTTAGTTTTGTTTTGCTTTTTTTGCGTGTGAAACTAATTTCTTCAAAGAAAAAAAATGAGAAACTTTTTATTTGATAGGTTTTTTTTTAAAAGAAGCCATTTATGTATTTTACCACGCTGTCGTTTCTGAGTGTTGGAACAAAAATAAATGTGAAAAAAATAATAATAAAAAAAGAGTTATTGCAAAACTTAAGAAAATTTAGGTACTTACTTATATGTGAATGAGAAAGAAATAAAAAAAACTCATAAATTTTCCAAGAAATAAAAAAACACTTCGAAAAAAATTGCAAAAAAGTAACAACAAAAAAAAAATGAATGATAAATGAAACTTTAAAGTTTAAACAAACTCAAAAAAAAGTAAGAATAAGGAAAGGAAATATTTTTTAGGTATCAGAAATTTTGGAAAATTTGGTAGCGCAAGAAAAAAAAAGATGGAAGAGTGATAGAAATTTTTTTTTGTTTAGGGAATGGGTTGATTGGAGTAAAACAAAAAAGAAGAAGAAAATTGATGGACAATAATATACTTTCATACTTTCTTTCTTCGATTGTTATCATCAAGAAAAAAAAATATTTGGAGACAAAATTAATGAATGATAAAATAAAATAAAATACCGTGCCTCAAAGTCTCATTAATCATTAACAGCAAAAAAAAGCAGCGTCGGCAAAAGTTCAAAAAAATAAATTCACAAAGAAAAAGAAAACGTGAAGAAGAAGAAAAAGGGAGGAGGTAAAATAAAAACACGAAGAATGAAACAAGATTAAAATTGAGAAAATAAAAAATAAAAACGTGTTTGATTGATTGAGTGTTTTAGGTTTGAAATAAAAATTTTAAAGCAAAATACTTTCACTTTTTTAGCACCAAAAACAGTGAACTTGAGATTCCATATTTTTAGCGGGAATAAAGTTTTGTTGTAGTAATAAAAATTTTTTTTGAAAAAGCAAACAAAATTGGTCATTTTCGCTTCTTAAACTCTTAAACTTTAAATAAAAAAAAATCAATCCCGAGTTAAACCCATTAATTTTAAAGTTTTGTTTTGTTTTTCGGCCACTCATTCTCCTTCTCATCCATCGATTATTTTTCATTGAATCGAGATCATCATTTTTTCTGGTTGAAAGAAACTCTCTCCCTATTTTTTGTTCTTTTAACTTTAATCACCTGGTTTCTATTCCCTCTTTTTCTTCTCTAAAGGCAAGAGAAAAAGAAGACGATGACCAAACAAAATAAACAGCTGGCATTTTAAAATATTATATAGTTTTCCGAAAGTGTACTTTAAATTTATAGGTTTAAGCTGGCTGACTAATCCCATTGGTTATCGAGATGCTTAAAGAAGTGAAAAAAAAGCCAGGAGAAATCGATACTCTTAAGTCTTGGTCACGATCTTAGTTTTTGGATGATGCCACACGCGATAGATGGATGGATGATTTTTAAAAACACAAATTTGAAACTTGAGTGCTATTTTTAGATGGAAAAATTTTAGTGGAACTTTTTGTGTGATTCGAAACAAACTTTGAGTGTATTACTTCTTTATAACTAAAAAAAGCTAAAAATTTCTGAAGTAAAAAAACTCGTATTTATTTTAATATGATTTTATCGTAATTTAAATTTTTAGAAAATATCTCTACTTATATTAATATTTATTTTTAACATTTGGTTTTTTAAAATTCCTTTAGGAATAAATTTAACCAACAAAAAATAAATACTAAATGAACTTTAAAAATTAAAATTTGCAGCTTTGACATAGCTATTTTTATAAACAACAAACTAGCTAAATGTCTCATTCATGTCAATATTACTAAAAATAAAATAAAGTATATGAAAAATATTTGCGTTGCAAAAAATTCGTCGTCACTTTATTTTTAAACCTAACTTTAGCTTTTTTTTTGTTCTGAGTAAATGAGTTTATTTTTTTCACACATATTTTTAGTAGTAATAACTTGTTGCATAAATTTTAAAGTGAAATTATAAATCAAGAAAAAAAATTTGTTTGTAAAAAAATATGTTAAAATAAAATTTATTCAATTTTCCTTGTCCTTCCTTTTATGACGAGATGTCACAACTATTTTGCGTAAGAAATTCTCTTGATTTTTTAGTGCCCTTTAAAAATTTGCACTTTTAAATGCTAAGTTGTTACAAACCACAAGAAGAAAAAAAATATATAAATCATTAGCTAAACTTTGATTCCCTGGTGTTTTAAATGGGAAAAAATTACGTGATCTTCCAAACAAAAAACTCAAATTAATTTTTTTTACTCTATTCTAATCATTGGAGATGGAGCCGGCACAACTGGTGTATATTTTTAATGTTTTTTTTATTCTTTGAGCTTAGAAGACAGAAAAAAAAAGAAAAAATAAGATCAAAGCCCGGTCATTTGGGAAACGAATGAGTGGGAAAAGAACGAGAAAAAACTGATGAGATAATTGAGTGAATGAATGGATGGATGACACGAAAAAGTCACGCGAATTTTAGTTAGAAAAAAACTTTGTTTTTTTTTTAAGCTTTGCAGCAGACAAGAAGCAAAAAACAAAAGCTTGCAACAAATTCAAGCTTGGATGTATCAAGAAGAAAAAGAAGCGATGAGTTGCAAAAAAGAATTATATATTGGTAAACAAAAAAACAACAAAGTTTTAATTCATTAAGAAAAAAAATCTAAAAGTTTAATTTTGTTGTTTGGAACTTATCATTAGCAGAAGAAAGAAAAAAATCGATCTAATCGATTTATGAGAGAAAGTAAAGCTTTGAAGACCTATGAACTTTTAGAAATTTAAATTACTAATAATAGAAACGATGGCGGATTGCTTATTCTAAATTAAAATATTGCATCACTTTGATGCAACGTATTACAAATAAACAAAAAAACAGACTAAAATATAAAATAAATAGTTGAATCATAAAAAAAGTTTTCGAGCTTTCGCGACTCTGAGTAATAATAGAGGTTGCATCAGTGTGATGCAAGGTTGCAAGACAATAAAAAAATTTAAGTTAAAAATAGGGTTGGTGATGGTCTTGCGACTGGTCGCGACTCGCGACCGGTCGATGAGGTTGTTGCGACTGGTCGCGACCCAAGTTGCGACCGCTACAAAACCTTACAAACTCTTACAAAAGTTTAACAAAGTATTACAAAGTCTTACAAAGTTTTGTAAGACTTTGTAAGGTTTTGTAGCTGTCGCTCGACCGGTCGCGACCATGAAATTTTCCAAAATCGGTCGCGACCCCAACCCTAGTTAAAAATGAAAGCAAAAAGTGAAATTCAATGTGAAAAATTTTTGGCTTTCGCGTATTGTCACACTCGGTAACAATTTATTCTTTAAAGTTTAAAAAAATAATTTTGGCTTTTAAACAACTAAAAAAAGCTTTTGTAAACCAGCAACTATTTATTGAAAAAAAAATTAAATGGACATATTTTTTCAAAATCGTAAAAAAAACTAATATTGACTTTACCAGCATCCAATGCAGCAGCAGGAAGCTTTACAAATAACAACACTTCAAAAAATGTATGAAGCAACAAAAAAAACTGCTAATTAGCCAACTAACAACAACAACGAAAAAAGACTCATAGCAGCAGAAATGGAAAACTGAAAGAAGAGAAACAGCAGCAGCAGGGAAAGAATCCTCCATAACAACGAAACCATTATTTAACAATTTTTTTTATTTTGTAAAAGAGAAAGAAAGAAAAAAAAGAACGAAGAGGAAGAAAGAAGCCTTTCATAATAATAGCCGCCAACGAGACAACAACAAAAAATTAAGCAGCCTTTTTGTATTAAACATAAATTTGGATTTTTGCCTCGTCATTTTTTTCTTCTAGTTCATTTTTTGCGTGATTGTTAAAAACAAATAGGAATAAATTTTAAATTAAAACAACAAACCTGCGTTTAAAACTTTTATAAAGTTTTTTACGATATGAATTAATTTCATTTAATTCCATAATACTGGTTGTTTGATGGAAGGTGTTTAAACTTTATGAGCCTTAGTGAGCGTAAACGACGATGCTTCGATAAAAATGTGCTGCAACAATATGTTGGTTGCCCGCGTGTGGGCTGCTTCTTTAAAATAAATTAAAAAACTATCTGAAAGAGAAAAAAAGAGTTTAAGACTTCCTTTTTTTTAACACTTCTGTTGCTCGAAATTTTTTTACAATGAATTCTAACTATGAAACCCACGCTTTTAAAAATGAATAAAGAGGAAAGAAATACAAAAAAAAAGATTTGGTTTTGAAGTTTAAAAAAGAATGAAATAGGAAATCCGAAGTTGAAATTCAATCTTTCTTGAAAACTTAGAATACAAAAAAAATTTTAAAGGTCACGACATTCTAATCAAAGAAAATGGATCCCAAAAAATATTCAAACAAACAAACAAATTTAAGAAATGTGTGTCATTTCCTAAACGGCAAAAAAAAGTTTGAATAAAGGCGGAGGATTCGGGTTTTGGTTTTAGAAAAAAAAACAATCTTTTTAAATTGCTTTTAAAACCAATTCTTTAAGAAACAAAAACAGGAAGGAAGAGGAGGAGGAGGATGGAAGATTTCAGCACCAAAAAAATATAACAAAAATAAAATAAGAAAGAATCTTCTAGTTTTTAGCTTGTTGTTGTTGCTTTATAGTTCTTTTACCATTTTTTTCTTAGAAGATTTTATATTTAGAATGACTAATAGCACTCTTGAGACCATTAAAAAATTAAATAAATAAATAGAAGAGTAAAGTTGAAAGTTGAAAGGTAAACAAAAAAGAAAATATAAGAATAAAAGCAATGAATGAATGGACTTTTCAAAAAAAGGCCGAAATGTAAGTAAGCTATAAAGAAGAAGAAAAAAATAATTCAAAAAAGCAACCATCTAAAAAATACATACACCTGTTTTTCTTTCTTTCATATTTTTGCCATTTTGGGTGGGATATAAGAAACATTGAGAAAAAAATATATTTCAGGCTTAAAGTTTAAATAAAAAAGGCGGAAAAGAATTTCATTTAATTTATTTCTGAGTAAAAAATAAATGGGACTTCAAAGCTTCAAAAGGATTCACGGGAAAATGTCTCAAGCTTTATATTACTTTCTTGCTTGCTTGCTTGAAGATTTCGTCTTCTCTTACCCGGCGGCGGCAGTAAAAAGCTAGCTAGCTTACTTGCTTGCACATAAAGGCTCTCAAGAAAAAAAATAACTAAAAATGCCGACGAAACAAACCAGCTGATAGTGGTGGTGGAACCCTTTCTTTCATTCTTCTTTCCTCGAGGCAACAACAACAAGGCACGAAGAAGACTCCGCCCAAAGTTGTGGAGTGTGTTTTTTTTGTTAGTCAGCAGACAACAACGACGACAAAATTTTACTTATTTTTTCAACATAAGTAAGAATAGTTCACATTATAATTTTATTTTTTATTTAAACGAAAAGCACATGTTATCATTATTTTTTTGTTGCTGTTGTTATTATTATTATTCAATAAATGATTTTTGTTTCATAGCGTTGCATGTCACATCCAAAAAGTCGTCTAAAGCCCACGGCATTAGCCACGAACCAACCAACAGCAGGCAACAAGCAAAAGCAAGAAGAAGGTCATTCAAAAATCAGTCATCCATTTTTTCTTTCTCTCAAAAAAAGTACGTTTAATCAAAAAATTGAAGTCGAACCTCATCCAACAAATGACGTATTCTTTTTTTGTTTAGAAATATAAAAAAGAAAACGTGCTATTTTTAAAATCAAAAATAAAGTGGTGATGCTTGTGTTGTTACTTGATGTTTCTTTATTTATAACCTCCTTATGCCGACGACGTGGGAACAAAAAAAAAACAAGGAGTAGCAGCAGTTGGTTTTTAAAAGCAATAAATAAAAAGTGGGAGGAGGATGTTAAAATATATGTGAAGGTGAAATTGATAAAAGAAACGGTCTTAAAATGAACTAAAACGTTTGTAACACATCCATGGTGAACGTTTCAAACAAAAGTAAGCAAGTCGATAATTAACAAAACTTTCGAATCTAATAATTAGTTATGATGGAGAAAAGGAGAAAACATTATTGAGTAATAAATTAGAGCAAAAATAAATATAAAGTTTGAAAAAATTTTTAGCGATTACAAAAGCTTGCTTCATGAAGACAGAAACATGTAGAAAAAAAAAATTGAAGTTGCTATTTTTCAAACAAAAAAAGTTAGACGTTGGCCAAAAAAAAACATGCAACAACGATGCAAACTTTTTTGCATTGAAGCAGCAGAAACGAAGAAAGAGAGAGGAATGTATGCAAATTTTTGCATTTTTGTAATCATTTGAGAAACCTCAAAAAGTGTATATAAGCATCAGCCATCCAAGTCAATTTTATCAATGCCTATCTTTTGATACGTCGTTGTCATCTCTCTCTCTATCTCATCTTCTAATCTCGACGCAATTATGGCTGCTCTAGCTTGTGATCCTCCTGCTGCTTCTGTTCCAGCTGCTGGTGGTGCATCAACACATCAACTTGTAAGTTTATTTTTTCATTCATCTTGATTTCTTCCATTGTTTGATCGATTCGTTTTTTAGGTCAATTCTGGTGCCACTCGCCTTGCATTCAAGATCAAATCATCCAACAATGCTCAATATCGTCTCAAACCGGTCTTTGGCTTCATTGAACCTGGCGCTGCAACTCCTCTTGAAATCACTCGTCTCGCTGGTCCACCAAAGGATGATAAGCTCGTCGTTCAATTTGCTGAAGTTGCTCCCGATGCTACTGATGCTCAAGCTCCATTCAAAGCTGGTCCAGCTGCTGGAGAAGTCATTATTCCAATATCTGCTGCCTAATCATGTCTTTGTATAATTGTTTTTGTATGTAGAATTGATGACAATAATAATAAATATTTTTTTTAATAATAAATTTTTGTGTGTATTTTGGACTTGGGAAACTTTGGGGTTTTTTGTTGTTGGGAAAATATTTACTTCACCTTTTGATTGGCTCGAAACGGGGTTCATTTGAGATCAATCTTGGCAGTTACAGAATTATTCAGTTGTCGAAATTAACTTGATTCAGAAATCTTTCATAATGCAACAACTTTGGTTTAGTTATATCAGATTTTACTCAAAGCAGATTTTCATCACTTTTTTTATCTTTTGCGAAGATAAAAACGATTTGGAAGATAGTTGTTGCTTGGAAACATTCCATTATTAGCTTGACGTTGAATGGACACGAAAGTACACCTTTATTCTGCGATGTGCTTCTAATTACTTGGTTATTTATTTTTGATCAAAAAGGTAAATTACAGCGTTTTCCTGGTAACTATGAAAATAACAACAAAACAACAACTAACTATAAGGATGGCTTTCAAGATGCATTCAATTTTGATGAGTTCTCCTCGATTAGCACACAACTATGGTTTTGGGGGAAACTCATGAGCCTTTAGCAATTGACAAAGTTATCTCTTTTTTCCATTTTCACTTTTTATTTTTATTTGGAATGTCAAAGTACATCATCCAACATTTAGAAAAATTCTGCAGCACTTATATTCCTTATTTTTTCTTCTTCATCGCTATATCCTCGAAAATTAAATAATTTTTTAGTAATAATAATAATAATAAAAGTAATTACAACTGATAAAGATGCTCGAGGATATGAAAAAGGTTGCTTTCAAGCAATCATTCACTCTTTTCATTTTTTTGCTTATCAATCAAACTTTACCAAATAAACTAAAAGTATTATTACCCTTGAAGAAAAACTTTGATTTGTTTATTAATATTTTTTAATTATTTTTTTTTCTCAATCTTTCCTCCTTACTTTATATTTTCTAAAATAATAGGTTCCTTTCCAACTAAACTTTTAGTTTTCACATTTTTTGCTATCAATATTCTTTAATTACTTTTTTCTGAAATTTTTAGATATTATTATTTATAAAAATGGATACAGCTGATATTTCTCGATATATCAAACATCCAAATGATGGATTTAAACTTCAGGTAAATAAATCTTTGGTTTTCATCTTGGCAAAATTCATTCCACCATCAAAAACAAAAAACTTCTTTAGGCATTTACATCATTGATACAAAAACTTGAAAAAGAAAAGGATGCAGGACAACTTCGAAATTATTTTGAACTTCTTTTTGAAGCTTCTCAATCATCATCCCCGTTAATAGCAGATTCAGCTTGTCAATGGGTTTCAAAGATTGCTCGAAAAGTAAAACTTGATGAAACTGATTCTTCATTATCGCATGTTTTGATTCAATCATTTAAAGATATAACACAATTTTTCACTGATATTTTTTCTTGCATTAAAAAAGCTCATCATCCATTTTATCTTGGACGTTTAGCTTTTGATTTGGTTTATTTACAGCAAAATGAAATTGAAGTGGAAAATGTTAATAATCTTTTTGGATTTTTTCAGTGAGTTTTTTTTATTTGTTACTTCGAAAAAAGTTTCAGATATTTGAATATATAAAGTTGTTAATTTTTTTAGAGTCTTCCTTCGATTATATAATTTAGTTCCGAATTCAATTGAAGATATTATTGCTTTTTTGGTTGAAAAGTAAGTAGAAAATATTTTATATATAAAATTTTTTTTGGAGAAGGTTAAACTTAATTTTTTTTATAGGCCCAAAGACATTTTGAGAATTATTCATCACAAAGAATTTCCTCCACATTTAATTGATTGGTTAATTAAAAAAGGTTTCATTGAATCATTTTCAAATCAACGACAACGACAAGCTTTTTTTGAATGTATTACATCAAAATTTTCTCATCGAAATATTTATTTATTGGAGAATCAAGAAAAAGATTTGGATCTTGCTCCATTATTTTTTGAAAATATTTGTAAGCATTTTTTTTTGTTATCACAGAAACCTTATTTTTGGAGGACAGTGCCAAATTCGAAGATTTTCAAGCCACAAGCATCGTCTCCTTCTTTAGCTTCAGTAATACTCAGTTCTCTGTTTTCAGATTTATTCAAAAAATTTCCACAAATCACAATTTTCAAATCCTCCACCGATGACGACGACGACAACAAAAATAAATATGATTTTGAGATTGGTGAAACCATAATTAAATCTTCTATGGATTCATTTGAAATTTTAAACGATAAAGGATTAATTCATCCTTCACCAATTCTTATTTTACCTTTATTTATTTTTATAACTCAATTCAATCAAATTAATCGGTGTTTATGTTTATCGAATGATGAAACAACTAAAAACGATTTAGTTAATGAGCTTCGAGAACTTTTTCAGAAATCAATGCAAATTAATTATGAAAAACCCAAAATTAGCGAACACCAACAACAACAAAAAAATTCGCAAACTATAACCGAATGGTTTTATTGGATAATTGAAAATAAGGTTAGCTAATTATATTTTTTTTAGAAGCAACCGAAGTTGTTTTCACTTTTGCTACCATATTTGTTTTTACCTTTAAAAATTATTGTTAAAATATTTTTTTTCTTCAGAAAATCGATGCTTTATTAAATCAATGGAAGCATTTCAAAAATTCATCGGATTCGAATAATAATTTTTTTAATTCTTTGCAATCTTTATTAATTTTATTTGCTTTTTTTCCATTCGTTAAAGAAAGTAAAGAAACTTGTGAAACTCTTTTGGAAATAATTAAAATTAGCTGTAATGAAATTAATGTGAGTTTTATCCATTTTTAATCACCGAAGAATTTTAGTGATTTATTGTTAAATATTTTTTTTAGGAAACATTAATAGTAAACTTTCATTTTTGCCATTTTCCAACTTCCACCATTGAAAACAAAAAGAAATTATTGCGAAACCTTTCTAAAATAAAAGTAAATGATTTTTTGACGAAACAAATTCTCAAATTTATTTCGTCTTGTTCATCATCGGTGGAATCCGTGGACATTTACGATGCTGTAGCTATAATTTTTGAAAGGAATGATTGGATTTTTAATGAAATTGGTAGGTTTTTTAGCTAAAATTTTTATTTCACATTTGAATCCATCGATTTTGAATTTTCTGGGTTTTGGGTTGCGAAAAGCTTCGTAAAAATTTATGGGTTTTGTTAATACTTTTTTCATCGATTTTTTTTCTTTACAGAATTTCAAACAATGATAAATATTACAAAAAATGATAAAGCTATCGATTTAAAAAATACCAAATTCAAACTTATCAAACTTGCATGTTTAACGTTGGTTTTTTTTTATTCTTATTTTAAGGAAGCATAAATTCTCGATTTTTCATTTTTTAGTGAATCCGGTGAAAAACTTATTAAACTTGTAATTGGTTGGATTCAAGATCGGCCTGATTTATTAACCGATGCAGTGGAATGTATAACAAATTTAAGCCAAATTGAAATGATTGAAATAGAAAAATTGCGATCAATTTTAAAATCAAAAGTTTATAAACCTGGAAACGAAGCAGCTTTATCAGAATATTGTAAATTTCTTGCAACAAGTGTTATAGATTCTGATGAATTTGATCTTGCAATTTCATGCGCTGAAGAATTATGGAAACTTAAAGATCCCCATTATCCCGTTATTGTTAGAAAAGCAGTGTATGAAAGTTTATCTAAATTTTCTATTCATCATTTACCTGAAACATTAGTGGAAGAAAATCAACAAAATCCAAATGCTGCACCCGCATTTTTATCGGGTGAACAAGTCTTTCAAGGGATTCCCTCCATCGATGACGAAAATAAAGTTGGATTTGATGAAACTTTGAAAGGTTTTGAAAAATTCCTCAAAAAAGCTCTTTCCATCGATGTTAATCAACTTTCTCGAAAGCTTTTTATTTCCCAACAATTTGGCGGTGGAGATACTCCTCTTTTTATTGCGTTGATTCCAGTTTTGAGAGAAAGTTTGGGTGGAGTTGGAAATGAATGGAAATGTTTAGGTTTGATTGAACCTTTAACAAGAGCATTGTTGCCAGCAAGCAAAAAAGTAACTCGTTGCACACAAATTATTCAAGCTGCGATTGGAAAGGTAAAATCTTCGTTTCTTTTTTTTGTTGCTGCGTTTTTTATTTGTTGCTTGAATACTTATAAACAAAAAAAATTTATTAGACACTAAACTGTTTGTTTAAATTTTTCTTAGTCAAATTTTGATTTTTCTCTAATGCATCTGTGAGTTGCTAAACTAACAACTTTTTTTAAACTTTTTTACAGACATTCCAGAAAAAAATGTTATAGAAAAACTAATAATTCTTACTCATTCCCAACTTTTTTTAGGAATCCTGGAAACTAACTGATTCCCTTTACAATTCTCTCAAACATTTTGTAGCCCTTCGAAATGCAATCGATACACTTTTTCATAATACAATTGAAGCAAATTTAGCTATAAATAAAAAATTGGATTGCTTTGAGTATGTTTTTTTTTCTCCAAATTATTTTTACCTCAAAGTTTGTAATTTATTATTTTAGCGCAACCAAATCAATTATAAATCTTTTTGTTGTTCAATCTTCCAAACAACAACAATCCACCGATGATGGCTTATCAAATGCATTAATTGGATTTGCATTTATATTTAAAATTTTGCAAGATTATGTCCTTTCTCAAGCAGCTTCAAATCCATTAAAACAAGCATTTTTGGAGGAAAGTTTTCAAGTTATAGCAAAAATAAGAAAACAATTTTTGGATGTTTATGTTTCAATGATTGATGAAAAATGGGAAGTTTTAGAGAAAAATGATGTTTTGTTTCCTCAAAAAATGGTACGGGTTTTTTTGATTTTTGAGGAACATTTATTAGTTAATTTTAACTATTTTTTAGAATGAGCCAGTGTCAGAAGAAACAAAAATATTAGCTGCATTTTCTGGAAAATTAATAAAATATTGGAGTTATGAAAATTTTTCATCAGAGGAAATCGCTGCTTTTGCAATATTTGATTCTTATCTCGGAAGCTTTAATTCAAAACATTGGATTTCTGAGTTTATCAATGGTCTATCACCCACAGATAATTCTATTTCGGCGACTACCAAATTCTCGCCATTAAGCAAATTAGTTAATTCCTTAGCCAATCGTGAGCTTCGATCAAATGAATCTTTGGTTCCAGCTATCAAAAACGATATAAAAACCCTAAAATTATTTACACAATTTTTTGGTTTTGATCCTATTCTTTCACAAATTATTCAAGAAAAAACTTTTTCACTTGATTCAGAAGCGCCAACAACATCGGCAGCAGCAGAAAGTAAATTTACAAGCATCCAAGATTCACAAATAATTTCAGAACATTGGAATGCTTTTTATGATTTATCTGATTCGCTCCATTTAAAATATGCTTCACAACTTTCAAAAAGAATTGAAAAAATTATTAAAAAAGATAAATCATCTTCGAAGGATTGCGTGGAATTTTTTGCTGATTATTGCGTAATTTTTCATTCTGATATTAAAAAACGAAAAAGATTTCCATCGGATTATTCAAATTTACCTGAAAAAAGTGTTTTGAGAGTTGCAATTGAAAAAGCAAAGTTAGTTAGTTTTTTTTTGGTTTTGGTTTTGGGTAATCGGTTGCTTTTTTTTATTCAAAAATTAATACTTTTTTTAAAGATTTTCTTAACTCTTTTTTTGCTATTTTTTAGATCGACAAAAAATATTTTCCTTCGTGAAACCATTCTTCAAAGTATTATCGATCTCAAAAGATCCGATTCCGATGCAGCGTACCGCATTCCTCCACTTGATTGGGCTTCTTTGAATTTTCATATTGAAATTGAAAATCCAAACATCCTTCGAGCCCTTTTTATTATTGGTTTACAACAATCTGATCTTCGGCTAATTTATAAATTTATTAAGAATTCCATTTTAAAAGATGACGATATTTTGGCGATGGAAGATAAAATTGCAGAATCATTGCTTTCTGAATTTTCAAAACTTCCCGTTTATGCTTTTATTGATTTAATCAAATATTTTGTTGAAACATTTGCATCGGTAAATTGGAAAAAATCAAATGGTTCGATTCCTAAAGCCTTTTGTGAGTTGGCTGAAAAACGATTGGAAGTTCGAAAAATTTTATCAACAAATTTTGGAATCTTTGAAAATGCATCAAAATTAAATTTACCATTTTTTAAATATTTTTGTCATGTCAAAGATATCGCCTCTTCTTTGGATAACAGTAAACTCGCAAAATTATGGATTGAATTAACAAAAAATGATCGAATGGATTTAGTTAATATATTTCAAATTATGAAAATGATGGATGAAAATGAAAGGTATGTAAAAAAGTTGCTTTTGGTGGTTGGGTTACTGTAGCTCACTTTTGCCATTAATTATTGGGGTTATTTAAACTCACTCAAAAAAACTATTTTAGGTCTGAAGCATTTATTGTTATGGTTGCTTGGTTTCGAAATGAATATTCATCGGATTTGAAACTTCGATTATTAAAAAAATTAGATCAATTATCTTCTTCGCCCCAACTAAATCCTGAACATGCATTTATAATTTTTGCTGCATTAATCATCGCTGAAATGAATGATTCATTTCCATTGGAATTATTGGATGAAAAAGAACCATCGTCGTCGAAAAAACAAAAAGAAATTTTATTCAGTTTTCTTCCAACAAAACTTAAAAATTTTAAGCACCGCGAAATTGCAGCAAAAATTTTAGTTAAAATTTTCAATCAACGACAAAAAAATGATGAATTTGAATTTTTTGAAAGAAAAATAGGAATAAAAAGTTTGCGAATTTCTGTTGATAAATATCCTTCAATTGTTGGGTCCATTTCTTCGATGTTGTTAAATGAAATGTTAGAATTATTATAGTTTATTTATTTGTTTATTTTATAATAAAAGTTTTTAATATAAAAAAATCTTGTTTTAACTTGCAAAAAAAAAGAAAAGAAAACGTTTCATACATAAAACCTTAATATCAAACTTCCCATTAAATTTAGAAGAAAGATCGATTACGCCTTTACAAAACTCATCTTTGCTGCAATTTAATATTTGCTTTTGAGCTGGTTTATAAAATTATGACAAGGTTTGTTTTTTGCTTCTTTTTTTTAACATAAAACACATTTTTATTTTACTCCCAAAAAAAATTATTCGTTTTAAAACCCAGAAAATTATTTAAGTGTTAAAATTATTTTTTATTTTTTTTTATTTCAGAACGGGTATATTTCTTGCAAATCCGTGTCATCAAACTACAATGTTACAATTAATTTTACTTTCACTTGGTAAAGATAATCCACGAGTAACCCAAATATTTCGATTTCAAATGTATGTAATGCCTGGAGCTTTTTTTGCTTTAGCTTTTCCTATTTTAAATACTCGTTTGGTAAGTAATTATTAAATTCATCTTATTTTTAAACAAAAATAATGCAAAGATATTTTTAAAAATCATCGTGAACAAAAAAAAATTTCAAAACACATTTCTCAAATTTATAAAATTTTATGCAAATTATTTTTTACCTTTGCTACAGTAACCTTTCATAAAATTATCATTATATATTTTAGTTAATTGGTGAAGTATTTATTTATTTTGTTCAGCATGTTTTTATTCTTATTATTCCATTTTATTTATTATGTCTTGGAGGTAAAAATATTTACATACATCCTTTATATCCCAAACATAATAACTCCTCTCTTTTTTTTTAAAGGCCATTACCGATCTGAAACTTATCACAATCTTGCATGGCCAATGTTTTCTATGTCCATAATAGTATTATACCATTTTGTATTTCTTCAAACTATTGGATATATAACTCTTGTAAATTTAAATTGCATTCTTTGCCCAGCTATTAGTGATCCATTAGGAAATCGATTTTGGAGGATTGCAGCTTTCACTCATCAATGCATACTTAGCCCGGGCCGAAGAGGATATTTGTTTTACGTTTTTTTTATTCTAATGCAATTGCATTAATGCTTTGCTTTTAATATTAACTTGCAATCTGATTAACGGGCGAAATTGTTTGTTAGGCTATCAATCTTAGGGACTTTTTTGTATTTTGTTGTTATCATTTCTTTTGCTTTTATGTTTTTGTTATAATAAAGTTGTTGTTTTGTTTATATTTTGTTTGCTTTTCAAGGATATATTGTTGTTTTCTTTCTGCTGTTAAAGATCGATTCATTTTGTTCATTTACGACGATAAACAAAAGCTTTAATTAAGCGTCAACAACGTTGTTGAACATCTTATTATGGATGGTTTTATGCTTTACTATTTTTTGATTTGATACATTCGATTTATATCAAAGTAAGAATTGTGGAATTTTGTCGCAATCACTAATATGTCCATCTCGTTTTAGAAAATACTTGCTCCCAAAGCTTTTGTCAAAATTAATCTTCATGGTTTGAATCATGAAATGGATGTTGAAGAATTTGAAGCTCAAATCATCGCAAAATTGGATACTTGGATGCCGCAAATTGAAAAGCCTGCTTTTAAAATCATCTCATTATTTCTTTTGTAATCTCATTTTTTTTCTAATAATAATAATTTCTTAATATTTTTATAATAATAATTACATGCAAAATTTATGGTATAATCTCATTGGAAAAGAAACTTAATATAACGGAATTTTCACTTCCCAATATAAAAAATTCATCGATTAATCCTTCAATCAAATTACATTAACCACAATTCAAAAACATTTTTAGTATGAATGCCTTTCTGAAAGTTTCATACATATAAAAAAACCCTCAAAATAGCACGGTTTCCTCATTAGGGGTTTCACTCATTCGAAATAATTCTACAATCTCAAAATACCTTATAATTAGAATCCTAACGAACACCTTTTATGATTATTACAGCAAATCAGAGAGACAACAAAAAAAGTATGAACAAATAAATGATTGTTGGAAAAAACCACGCAAAATAAATTTAGAAAAAAAATGGCCGTCAAACAAAAAATTATCAACAAAAAGCCATACATACAAAAATTTATTTATTTATTTATTTGTTGTTGGTCATGGTTGTGCTTTTTCTTCAACCATCACAACAACAGTATTGCCTTTTTTAAAGACAAAAAATGAATCATTTCTTCTTTGCTTATTTATTTTTTTATTAAAGGAAAGCAAGAAAAAAGAAAAGAAAAAAGAAAGAATAAATAAATGCTGCGCCATAATCGAGCATTTTTTTAACGTTGCTATGGACCAGTGTTGTCGATTATTCGATTAATCGAACGATTAATCGAAAAATAACCGATCGAAATTCGATTATTTTCGATTAATCGATTCGATTAATCGAGACTTTCGATTTTCGATTAATCGATCGATAATCGATAATCGAAAAATTTCGATTAATTTCGATTAATCGAAATCGATAATCGAAGCATCCGATTATCGATTAATCGAATGACAAAATTTACGTTTTTTACCTCAAAATAAGCCCTAATTTGGCTATTTTTTGCCTGAAAATTTTTTCCAATTCTGTTTTTTTGTGTATTTTTTACCTATTTAAACTTTTATAAGCTATTTTTTCCTTATTTCTGAATTCTCAAAAATATTTTTTCATTAGTTTCCTACTTATGGTTCCAAAATTTGAGAAAACATTCTTGTGGTTTTATAATCTTTACAAATTACTCATGAAAGTCTGGATACTCTCATAAACTAACTTAAAAGTGGTGTAATCCATATTTTTATAAAATGTGTAAACAATTATAGCCTCTTTTTTTACGCAAAATTATGTATTCCAGGCTTTTGATGATTCGACAAAACATTAATGTACTCATAAAAGAAATTTTCAAATCTATTATTTTAGACTAAAAAAATATTTTAAATGTGTTTTTATGTTTTGAATTCGAATTTAAAGTCGAAATTTTTATCACCTTATTAAATTTTGTAATAAAAAAATATGGTTTTTAATAACTAAAAAAATTCGATTAATCGAATCGATTAATTTGCCGATTAATCGAAAATCGATAATCGAGACTTTCGATTTTCGATTAATCGATCGATAATCGATAACCGAAAACTTTCGATTAATTTCGATTAATCGAAATCGATAATCGAAGGATTTCGATTAATCGACAACACTGCTATGGACGACTAACACGGGGAAGTTCTTTTTTCATTCGTTTTTTAAAGCTTGAAAAAAAAAATACTCAAGTTAATGGAAAAAAGTTAATGCATTAATTCCAAAATGTATGTGACAAACATGGTCGCTTTATATGACGCGCTTCAAGCATTGAGTATGGTGCTAAAAGACGCTGGAGAAAAAATACAACAACAAAAACATAATTAACTCGATATCCACAAAATAATTAAAAAACATTTATTAAACATTATTAATTCAAAACATGAAATACAGTAATGAGTTAAATACTTGTTTTGAAACATAACGACCAAACGAGCGAGAACTTTCAAAACCACAATTCTTGAGTTGCATCCTAAAAAAGTATCAACGTAAGCTATGGTCAGTATAAAAATGTAAAATAACAAACCTTTTTAATTAACTTCTTTTCATCTTCTTCGAGTTCACGAGATTTCAATACAGTTAACCAAACAGGATTTTATTCTTTTTTCATTTATGGTCTCGTCGAGGTCCTGTAGGAATTTGACAGTCATGTTGTGGAAATGCGGCTTGAGTGACAAATGACAATTCATTCTTTTCTTCTTCAACTCGTTGCTGAATTCTTTCATTCATTTGTATAGTAATTTCTTTGACTATTTTTCTTTCTTGTGCAGATTGTTGACGTTCTTGTGCCCATGAATCCTTCATACTTTGTGAAACATCAAGATGAACTGATTTGAGAACAGGTTTTTGACCTTTTCCACGAGTCATTAATGCCATTTGAATATTTTGTGGTTTTGATGGTTGTGCGAACATACGAGTTGGATCAAATGCAGGTTCTTCTTCGGCGTCTAAAACATAAAACCATAAAGAGTAAAAAAGCGTTAAAAAACTATTACCAAATTTAACTTTTCTTTCAAACTTTTGACGAGCTGAGGGTGGAACAGTTAGGTCCACGGTAGTTGGTCGAGGTTGATTATTAGCAAACTTAACAGATTCAGCAAAAATTCTTTCAAATTCACGATTAAATTCATCAGCATTTTCATCAAATTTTCTTTCACCTCGAACTCGAACATGTTCTGGCTCAGTCACATCAACAAATTCAGTTTCAACTTCGGATGTTGTACTTGAACCATCATCATTTCCATTTCCTTCTTCTTCATCATCGACAACTTCTTCTTCGTCGTAGCTAAAAAAATGTTCAACGTAAATGGAAACAATTCAAAAAATCCCAAAACTCACTCTTCATCCTCTTCGTCTTCAGCACCTTCATCATCATCCCCATCGTCTTCTTCTTTAATAACATCCAAAGATTCTCCTTTATCCAGTTGCTTTCTTCCTTGAGTTATTTGCTTTTTAACTTCAACACGATATTTCCTTTCAATTGACGCAATAATTTCTTGTGAAGTCGTCAAATCGGTTGCAAATTTCGATGAACGTCTTTTTCCAGATTTGCCGAGAATAAGCTTCATCATCTTGTGAATTCGGTCTATGACATCAAATGGAAAATCACCAAGGTCTTCTGAACGATCCTTCCAAACTTCTTGAGATGAATAATAAAAGTATAAGAGGTAATGAATAAAATTATCAAGCAAAATGCGAGGATAACCACGATCAACGTAACGCCAAACATCTGTTACCATATCAGCTGCAACTCGAATCCTATTTGTTCGGCGTATGAGTTGATCCAATGACAAGGAATCAATGTTAATTCCCAATGAAATTAATTGATACATTACCTAAAAAGTTAGAGCTTAAAAATAATAAGAAAAATGGTAAAAACTAACATGGATAACAACTTTGAATTCACAAACTCCACAAATATACAGCCAATTGAGGTAAGTACATGAACAAAAAAGTCTTTGCTGATATGCCATTTTGTTAGTTTCAAGTGCAATACGAATGGCTTCCAATACATTATCAGTAACAAAGATTCCAACATCAGGAAAATCATCGGCTAAAGCTCGTACAATATCAGCCACATCAGCAAGGTTGTCAAATTTAATAGCACAAACATCAGAGAATTCAGTGCAAAGAAAATCAACGATGTCAGAATCTGCCCAATCGATCCCAGCAAGAATTCGAATAGGATCCCGACCTTTTCGATTGGAAGAGATAGAGCGGATAAGAAGTGAAATGTAAGAATGAAGAGGATTTCGAGTTTGAGTTATCATCAAAGATTCTTCAGGAGGAATGACAGAGAAATAAGCATTTTCTAACAAGATCTAAAAACAAAAAATGTGAAAGTAAAAAACCAATAATTTAATAAGTTACCTTATGTCGCTGATCTTTAAATATACTCAACTTCTTTTGAACAACAGAAAGAACAATGCTCATCTTGGAATGAGTATCAGGTGAACGATAAAGAAAAACACCGCAACATTCTATAAACACGGAAGCCATTTCAACTTTATAACTTCGAAGATCAACAAGAAGTGAACGTAAACATGATAGAGCTTCAGCTTTAGGAAGAAGTTTGAATTTGGTCTAAAAATGAAGATTTATGATAATCATTCGAAAAAGTTTACAAAGCTAACCAATTCACCAAGAAATCTTGTGAGGAAGATAGCTTCGTCAGTTTTTCGAACTCTTGGTCCTTTTTCTTTCTTTGATGGTGCTTCAATTTTTGCCGTTGCCATTTGTCGAAACTTCAGTAACAATGCATTGAGAGTTTGGTTTGGTATTTCAGGAATTACGGGTTTAATGGTAGCCAAAAATCTTCCATAAAAAGGTAGAAGATCTAAACGATCACGAGGACAATTGAGAAAATGCTGAATAAGCTTCTTTCGATTCGCTTTTTTGTTTAAAGTTGAAACAAAATGAGAGGCAGCACGATCTATGAGATCACGATTAAGAGCACATGATAAGTTTTCTAAGAAATCAGTTATATTTGAACCAATAAATTGCGCATGAAATATAGGATCCATTGACTTTTCTCCCAATGCTGAAGAAGGTGGTGATGGTTGTTCATCTGCAGCTTCTTCAATCTCTTCTTCTTCCGGCTCTTCAGGAATAGTAGCTTCAGTTATCGGTGGAGTTTCAAGTTCACTTAAATCAACAGCATCAACAGATTCTTCTAACGCAAGTTGAGCAACATCTTGAGCTCCTTCAGTTTCAGGTTCAGCTTCTTCGTGCGCTATTGAAGATTTTAAATTTGAAAGACGAATAACATCAACAAGTTGTTCATAAAAGACTTTAGCATCTTTATCAGGCCAAAGTGATGTTTTTCCTTCGTTTAATGCAGCATCGAGTTGTTTATTAGCACCTTCGTCGATTTCATCATCAGATGGTTCTTCATCCATAGCTGGCACTTCGACACCAAAACATTCAGCGAGATCATTTGCATATTGAAGGAAGCGTTCAAATTGTTGTTTGGTTGTTTCAAATTCTAGTCGATCAGCTTGTGTTGCGTCACCTACAACAAAGAAAGTTTTAAACTTGTTTTCGAGAGGAAAAACATAAATATGTTAAGCTTAAACAATATTCCAACTAATAAACGCATAAAAACATAACATCAAAAGTTTTCTTACCTCGCGTTCTTTCTTGCTTCTTGATTTTCTTATGAATTTTGTTCATTTTGATTCGAATATTGTTCACATGGTCCTTCAAGTCATTGAAATATTTATTGAATAAATTATTCAGAGCTTTTCGATTAGATTCAGTCAATACAGGAGAAATAAGTTCAGCACCTCCATTCTTGAAATCATCCGGAAGCTTATCCTTTTGTGAAAGTGGAACTATTCCAGTAAAATCAAAAAATAAATGGCGGCAAAAAGGCATAAGAAGTGGAACATTGTTAAATTCTCCAGCATCAGTTGTAACAAGAAAAGCTAAAGCTGATCCTAATAAATCCATACCAGGTTTACCAGCTAAAACGCCATTCAAGATTAGTTCACCAAGAAACCTAAAATGATAGTCATAAAAAACAGGATCCACAACAAGAAACTCTTACTTCAAATCAGTTTTCAGTTTTACTGCATTTTCAATCTTTTCAGATTTCTTAGTTGGAAGTTGTTTCCGAAGTTCAATCAAAAGCATTTCAGAAAATTGAGGATAAAGTGAACAAACATGAACAACGAAAAGAACCAAGTCATTAACATCTGAGGACTTGATTTTTGCCTCGCACACATTTGTTGCAATTTCATCCAGAAACTTTAAAACATTCAGCTTTCCTAATTCAGGAATGAGTTGAGTTGCAGGTTCTTTAGAACTAATTGACTTTGTCTTTCTCATAAACGCAGTTAATTTCTTCAATGAAGAATCCAATTTGGAGAGCTTTGCACCTTCAAGAGGCTCAGCATTTTTCAAGAATTCTATGTTTTTTCTTTGGGCGCCACATCGTTTACGTGTATCATCGGCCCAAACATTGGTAGAAACATTTGCATCTGGATCCATCCATAAACAGTATAAAACCTACAAAGAAAAGATGGAAAAGTGGTTAAAAAAATAACAAAGATAAAGAACAAAGGCTGATAACCGCATCAGGGGTGAGCGGAATTCCGCTTCCGTTTCCGTTTCCGTGGAATTCCGTGGTTTTTTTACTTCCGTTTCCGTTTCCGCTTCCGTAAAAAAAAATTTAAATTTCCGCTTCCGTTTCCGCTTCCGCGTAAGCTTAAAAAAAGAAAATTCTAATACAAAATTTCCGTTCCGTTTCCGTTTCCGCGGAATTCCGGGCATTTTCAATTTCCGTTTCCGCTTCCGCCGAACTTCCTCGGTTCCGTTTCCGGTTCCTTCCGTTTAAGGAAAAGCCACTTCCGCTCACCCCTGAACCGCATAATAAAAAGCATACAAAAAAAGATCAAAAACCAGTTTATTTGGAACAAAAAGCTAATATAAAACGAAGCAATATAACAAAAATTATGCCATTGCATTCAAGTCCGTAATATCAGGTATGCTAGTTGAATCACCAAAAACATCATGAGATCCGTCAGCTGTAAAATGATGAATTATCACAAGTTCAGCCCCAAAGCAAATAGCTTACCATAAAACACGTAATTTGCAAAGTTACCAGCTCTAAAATATTCCACATTTTTGCTCAATTCCATTGGATAAGGATCAAACACAAGAGTATCTTCAATTCCAGGACCGAGAAGACCTTTATCATTCTTTCCAAAAGCATATAAATCACCCGAATTAGTCAATACTATACTATGAAATCCTCCAGCTCCAATAGCTTTAATACCAGATGAGGCTTGTTCTGCAAGCATTTCAATCTCGATAAAACCATCATCAAAATATTTGATATTAGGTCCATGACCAAGTTCACCATGCCTAAAAGTGATGGTTAAATAAGAAAAATTTAACAACGAAGTAAAATGTACACTCCATTTCCATGAGAGTAAACCTTTCCATTGTTACACAGCAGCAACATATGACGAAAGCCAGCTGCAATGTCCCCAACTATGAAAGGAATATGATAAGTTTTTAGTAGTGGATGATCGGGTTTTGTGAATCTGAAAACCGAAAATAGATTAGTAGCACAAAATTTAGTAATAAAGGCTTACTCTTGAATGATAGTTGATTCATCGCTGGAAGATACCATGAAGAACGAATATAAGGTACAAATAACACCTTTTCCATTAATGATTGATCGAGATGTTGTTGAAGGATTCAAAAAGCGTTGTTCGATGAGATTATCCAAGGTTTCTGCATAAATAAGCTGCAAAATGATAAGAGATGTAAAGAAGTAAAAGAATTGAGTGAAGTTACTTGTTCCAGAAATTGATCTTTGATTGGTAGCATTTGAGAAAACATTTCCCATTTATCATTTTTATATCCCAGCAACTTCTAAAAACAAAAAATGTTTAAAATATGTGATAGCATAAAATAAAACTCACCATCGTGTTTCGGCAAAATGATGTTGATAAGCATAAAAATTCAGTTCCATACAGCTTTTCATTAGTCACATGAAAAAGAATAGAATCTTGAGTTGCAGAAACATTTAGAACATTTTCTGGATTCAACCCATGAAACTCATAAATTGTGATGGCTCCCAAATCAATGACATAAAGCTTTCGATCATCATAATATTCAATCTCTAACAAATATCTTAATGTCGCGCGAAAAGGAAACAATGGATTTCCATCATGACATATAAGTGCAACAGGTGTTGACACCTTTAATCGTTTCGTAGGAATTGGAGACGAAATGATGGCGATTTATTAAATTAATTAAAGGGAAAGCAAAAAAGTTGTTAGTCATTTTTTTCAAACAAAGGTGTTTTTCAATTTTTTCTAAAGCATGATCAAAGCCATGAATTTTTCGTGCTAAGATTTTCTTCAATGAGATAGCACGCTTTTTTTAGGGAAATGAATGAAAAAATTTTGCATTTTTGATTGCATCGAAATAAGCATCAATCTTGGTTTTCAATTTTTTATCAAGGTTCAGAAAAATAAAAAAAATATGCATGCAAAGCATACAAAGATACTGCATTAAAGGGTTTGTGGATGCATACGAACCATAGACATCTGATATCGCGATATAAACTTCTTACAAAAGAATTGCTATTATTGATTTGCACAAAACAGAAAGCAACAACCCGAAAGAAGCAAGAATCTAAAAGTATTTAGAAAACTCCATCATTTGCAATCTTTCCCATGTTCCGCTAATGTTACAGTAAGGCTCAAGTGGATGTCTTGAAGAGAAAATTTCTGATTGCTGAAGGCAAACGAGTTTTGAAGATTTTTCATTCTTCGTCATTTTCTCTCATGTTTTTTCTATCTTCTAGCATTTCTCGCTGCTTTCGTATCTAATTTAGCTAGTTTTATGATTTTCTGAATGTATTATTTGTCAGAATTCCTATGTTAGAACATGCTAAAGCATTGCGTAAATGACGTTTTCTAAGGTTTTAGCGTTGTTAGTCTCGTAAAAGTCGTAAAGAAGTAGTTTTTTTTTCACCATCGTCATAGTTATTCTAAATTTTTTAATATTCGATGAAATCTTTCAAATTTTTACGTGATTTTGATTGCGAAGTTATTCCTCTTGTTTTTACATTCTTTTTCGTGTTCGTGCTTGTTACATATTTGCTTGAATTTTGTTTCTCATAATTTTCTTCTCTTTTTTTTCAGATGGATTCAAACTGTTACAAATCTAAATTGCGATCGTATTCTCAAACTCGTAGCAATGAAAATACCTCAACTCTTGCTAATGTAGGAGATCTTGGTGTTTCTTGCAAAACTCCTTATCTTGGACGTGGTGTTTCAAAGCGTAAAAGAAATAATTCAACTCCTGGTGCACCTAAAGCTCGTCGGAGTATGATTGCTCGTAATGATGTTACTCCTGTTTCATTTGATGATACTCTTGAATATGATTCTGATGAAACTCCAAAACGCAAATCTGGAAGAAAATCTCGACTTTCTGAAGCTCCAACTCATCTCATTCTAAATCAATCTCACGGAAGACAATCAGCCAGACAATCAATCAAACCTCAAATTAGTGACTTTGATGGACATCATTCAATGCGGAAGCTAGAAGTTCAAAATTCTCACTTGGTAAAAGAAAATGAAAAGTTAAAAGACATAGTAAGTATCATTTTTAAAAGCTTTTATCGAATATCATACTTATAATGTTCCCTTTTCAGCTTGCCAAGAAGACTGGTGAACTTTCCCAGAAGGCTCAAGAACTTTCCCAGAAGACTCAAGAAGCTAATCGCAACAAGATTAGAACTCAAGAAGTTATTCATCAAACTCATGAACTCGTCCAAAATATTCAAAGTTTAACCAGCAACTTCTCTTTGAACAGAATCTAAACTAAAGGCGATGGTTACTATTTGTTCTTCAAAGGATGAAGAAATGTTTTTTTCTTGGTTGCTGTAATGGTTCTGATTCTTCATGGATAATGAACTTGATGGTTTTTACCATTTTTGCAATTTTTATTTTTGTAACTTTTTTTTTTGAATTACATTGTTCTTTTTTGTTAAGTTTTTTGCTAAGGGTAACACTGTTGTTGTTTTATAAATAAAATAAATTTGTTTTTTGATTGGTTTTTTGGAGGATGAAAATGATACCGCAAGGTTGCTTTGCTGTAGAAATTCCGAGATGAAATGTGTTAATATTAGTTGGTGTTTATTTTTGTACTTTTTTTTTCTATTTTTACACATCAAACAAGGTTCTTTTGTTGCCATGGACGCGCTTTTTTTTTTTTTTTTACGAAAAAAGGTTCTCATGCATTTTTTGGTTCTTCAGGAAATTGTAAAAGCGACAGTTCCCTTTCGTTTTGGCTTCTTTTTTTCAAAGCTTCATTTTTCCTTCAACTTTACATACTTACCTTGCTGCCACCATTTACATCTCTCTTTTTGGAAGAAAATTTTAAGCATCAAAAATCTTGAGGTACTTTGACATTTTTTTTTTGAAAAGCTACCAACCACCGGAAGTTTAGGCTATTTGAAGCGTAAAATTTGTTTATATTTTATGGAGAAAAGAAAAATGATTGAATTTCCAATGTGACTTTTCTTACATATTTATTTTTAAAGCACACGTGGCTTTCTTATTTGCTTGCGCTTCTGAATACGTTACAACTTCGTCGTTTATTGACGACTATTTTCTTACGATGGAATCTTCGGCTCAAGAGGTTGTAACAGGAGATGGAGCGAGACTTCGATTTAATAATGAACATGCTTCCACTGAAACTCATCATCATCAGCATCAAAAAACAGTTACAACTATTACAAATCCATCTAATCCTCGTCGAACTTCAATCATTATTGAAGAACGTCCTCGAACTTCTGTTACAGTAGACGTTGATGATTCAGATGCTTTTCAACATCTCCTTCTTCCAACAATTAGCGAATTTTTTGGAACATTAATTTATGTTTTATTTACAAATTTATTTGGAATTTCTGGAAACTCTTCAATCTCTAAATTGGGAATTTCAATTATGGATGGAGCAATTTTAGCTTCGCTTATTTCTGCTTTAGCTCCATTCGGCGGATTACACTTTAATCCATGTAAGCCTTAAGATGATCTCTTAATTGTATGATTTCCCTAAATAAGCTTTCTCCTTTTTTTGCATAAAAATAGTAAAAAGAGAAACCTTTCAATTAAAAAATGCAGCTAAAAGGATTTATTTTTTTATTGAAAACAAAATTATGGTAGAAAATGACACAACATAGTCGAAAACGTACAAGCAAGCTTATTACCTAAATTTTTATTTCCAAACTCGAGTTCATTATGTAAAATTATTTTTTAGCTGTAACACTTGGAACTATGATGACATTAAATTTGCGAATAATACCGGGTATCGCAATAATTTTTGTTCAACTGTTTGGAGCTTTTTTTGGTTCATTACCTTCAAGAGCTGTTTTGCGTTCAGCCACTTTTACCGATGCATTTTCATCTCTTGGAATTGTGGATTTACCAAATCAATATCCTCCACTGGATGATTTAGATAATTTACAATTTTCTAATCGATTTCAAGTAAGCCATTTAAATTAATTTTCAAGAGAGCCAATTTTGGACAATGATGAATACCAAAATTTCTTCTTCAGCAATTTACAATCCTCCCAATTTTTTTAGATATATTTAATGGATTCATTACTTACTTCAATGATAGTTTTTGTATTTATTTTTACATCAACCAATTCTCCAACTGCATCCATTGCTTCTTCGTCAGGACTAGCTCGAGCTGCAACTGCATTTATTTCGATGCATTGCATTGGTCAAGCAAATAATTTTGCTCGATTATTAGCAAACAACGTTATTGCAAGCATTTTTCTATCAGATAATAAGGTTTGGAGACTTTTTTATCTTTATTTTTTTGCTATGATTACTGCACCAATTATTGCTGCCATTCTTTATTGGTTTGTTGGAAAAGTTTGAGTGAAATAAATGAAAACAATCTTTTTAGGTCATTAAACTCAGCTCGATTGCCACGTTTAGATAGTACTCAACCAACAAATACTCAAACTGTAACCTCTGTAAATAATCGCTACTAATCCAAATCATTATTCCATACCAATCCAAAGTACATAAAATAATATCAAACCAAAGTTAAAAGTAAATAAAATCTATGACAAAGTTTAAAATTAAAGAAAGAATATTTATTTTTCTAATAATTACAACAAAACAAATTGGACTTTACGGAAAATTAGTAATCCCTTATTTCTAGCAGTTTACTCCCTTTTGAAAATTTTTTACATACATAAATGGTTGTGAATTTGTTATTCTTTTTAGAGCTGGCATGATTCTTGATGCTGCTTTAGCTGAAAGGTAAATTAGATTCTCCTCCATATTTTTTGGTGTCTTCTATAAAAAATTAACAAACAAAAAAAGAAGCTTTGGTTTTTTTAAACGTCTTTGGAGAGAGAATCAAAAAATTAAGCTTGATCTTACTTTTATTTTTTGGCTTGCATATTTATTTATTTTTTTACCAATGGTTTTTCCTTGCAGTTTTGAAATGCTTTCATCCGATGGAATCCCAGAAAATGTATTTACTGAAAACTTTTGTGATATTATTCCAACTCGTTGTAAACATAAATTGACTTGTGATGCAAGTGAAGTCCATGATGTTAAATGGCATCCAAATGGAAAAATATTTTTCACCAAAGGAAATGATAAAAAAATTTGTATGTGGGATTATAATAGCGAATTTTGTTCTGTCAAGTAAGCTTTTTTACTTTTATTTAAAACCTTTCATGGCAGAAAAAATTTACACCGATACATAACTAACTACATTTTTGCAGATCCACATTTACTGGTGCAAATCAAACTGTATCAAGAATAGATTTGGATCCAGATTGCCGACATGTTCTTGGAGCATGTTATGATAATTCCGTTCGTTTATGGTCAGTGGATGATTTACGACAACGAACGGTATTCACAGGCCATTCGGATAAAGTTTATTCAGCCAAATTCTTTCAAAGTGGTCGACAAGTTGTATCAGGCTCTAATGACCGAACAGTTAAAACATGGGATTTACATACATCTCGTTGCATTCGAACTTATTTTCCTGGTTCCATTACCCTTGATGTTGCAGTTAATGATAGAGTCGGCGCTCCAGTTTTATCTTCACATTTTGATAGAAAAGTTCGATTTTGGGATACTCGAGATGCTGAACCTTGTAAGGTTATTGAATCAGGCGCTAAAGTTACATCGCTTTGTATTATTGCCCCAGGTTAGTAAAATAATTAATCCAACATTTTAAATAATTTTTGTATATTTTTTAGATGACTCTGGAGCTTTATTTATGTCCCGGGATGAAACTTTATCCATGATTGATTTGAGAACTTTTGGCATTTTACACATTTATAGCGATGAACAATTTCGAGTTTCAAGTGATAAAATCACATGCCATTAGTAACAAGGTAGAAAAAAAACCAAGAAAACATAGTTAGTTTTGAATAATAAGAGGTTGATTTAATGGAGAATCGAAGATTGCAAAATTTATAAATGGGCATTCGCTCATTTCTAAAAGCAAAATAATGGTAGAAAACTCTTCAATGAATTTTCAATAAACATGCAATGGAATTTTATAAAAATCCTTCACGTTAACGCTAAATTATCAAAGTTAATAAACTTACATATGGCGAAGTAATTGGAGTACTCATGTTGAATAATGTCTTTTTAGCTTCTAAAAAGATTCAAACAGAAAAAAAGTTTCCCAAAAATTATAAAACTTTGATAAGTATTTTTTTTCAAGCAAAAAAAAAATGAAAGGAGTCCCAGAAAAAAAAGCGCTCATCCCATTTTACCAATTTTTTTGCTTCCAAGAGTTTCACATTTTTTTTGTGCCTTTTGCTTTTTTGCATACTTCCATTCATTTCACTTTCGTGTAATATTTTTTTTGTGCCTTCTTTTTATTCTTCAAATGCTTTGATCGATCAAATTTATTAGCTGCTGAATCATTTTGTAATACTCCTCCTATTTGTAACTATTTTTTTTATTGTTGTAAAAATAAAGAGAAAGCTGCTTGCTTTCATTTGAAAACACTTCATTATTAGACATTCCTATTTTTATTACATACTATTCTGTTGTTTAAATTTTAACTTTATTCAAAAATGTCGTCAGAAAGAGAAGACGGTGAATTAGATAGTGGTGAAGAAGAAGAAGAACAATCAACTTCTACAGCTCCTCCTCAATCGACTGAAACGTGTGTTATTTATTTGAATTAAAGTATCAAACAAAAGTGTTTTAGATTAGTGATTTTGGATGATTCTCCGAATCCAACTATGCTTAATAAAGAAGTCAATCAAAATGAAATGAAGAAAGCGATGGATCCTGATGATAAAGATAAACCGCCATCAAAGGTCAGTTAATATTATTATAACCATTTTATTTTATCTTGAATTTTAGGGTTCTTCTCATTATCGATATTCTAAGAATTCTCGACGACATTCAACCAATGCTTTTAATGAAATTGTCAACTCCAATCAAAAATTTATCGGTCGACGTTCCAACGAATCTCACTTAGGCTTTCCTTCAAATCGTAATGGCTCTGAATACCGACCAACTGCTGTTCCATCTTCATCAGGTACTTTTGGTCAATCTTTTAATCCTCCACCATCTCGAAAAAATGAAAGTTGGCGTCCTGAACCTATTCAATTGGATGCAACACCAGCAGATGTTATGGTTTTTCCACCACCAAGTATTCTTCGTCGTCCGTTACTTCCAACACCAATACCTTTATCAATTCCTGTTCCACTTCGGTTTGCTCCTCCGCCTTTTCGTCAAGCAAGTCCATTATCTCTATCACCTTTAAATCATGATCTTTCAAATGCTGGTGGTTTTTTTGTGAATTCTAGAGCATCTATTACTTCGCGTGTTTCAGAAGATATGGACATATCGCCTTCAAATACCGGTATGTTTAGCTTTGTTTTGATCCTTTACATATCAAAGTTTTAGTTTGCCAAACACCAGCAGCTACCGACAATTGTGTAATGTTCGTGGATTCGCCGATTGAGGATTCTGATATGCCTGAGCCATTACAAGCAGATGTTCCAAATCTACTGTTTCCATCTTTATCCAATGCGACAGAAGCAACACCTTCAACAGCTGCTCCCATTTCGACTACCAAGTGCTCTCATGCTATTCAAGATGGCGAGTCTCCTTCAAATGATGTCTCTTCATCGTCTAAACCAAAGAAATATTCCAAGAAAGATCTTGATCGAATGCGTCAAATGTTGTTGGAAAATTTTGATGAAACTACTGATTATTCATCGGCTTCTTCATCATCAGAATTAGAAGATGACATTGATGATTTTCAGCGCCTTAAAGAAAAATTGGTATATCATCATGAAGAAATGCAAGATGCAATCACAACTCGAAATGAACTTTTGGTATGTTTGGATTTATCATGACTACCATAACCTTGATTGATTTATAGAAGAAGTTGGATACTTGTCAGCTTATGATGACTCACCATTGTCATGCTATGGATAAGATTATGGCAACTGTGGGTAATACTTCTCGTAAAACTTTACGATATGCTAAAGGATCTCGTCTCAAAATCAAGGGAGCTGAAAAGAACAAGAGAAGGCGCATTCGTGATAAATTTGAAAATCGTGTTAATTCGATGTTGAGAGAACTATCAAAAATGACTGAATCATCGCCTACATCACGTCCTGCAATACCATATTCAACTTCGTTGAAGACATCAGAAGCGCCATTAACAAATGAAGTAGCTGAAACAACAATGGATGATTCTGTAACTGCTCAACAATCTCCATCTATCCAAAGCCCTATCAAAAAGAAATCAATCGACTATGCTTTTCAAAATGATGCTTTAAAAAAATTAAGGGAAAGTCGTTATGGTGTTGCTAAATTACCTACTCGTCATCGGTCTGCAAAGAAAACTCCTCAAAAAGAAGGTAAAATAACTCAAACATATGGCTAATTTACAATAATTTACGTTTTTAGGGACAAATGCTTTGGAAAATGCTGATGTTGAAAAAGAAGAAGCTCTTCGGCGCAAACTTTTGGAACAAATGAAGAAGAAACACCCATCAGAGGTTGAAGGAAACGCTCAAAAGGAAAAATCAAATAATGCTGAACGAGAAGCACCAAATGATATTGAAAGGAATACTGAAGAAATGCCATCTACAGATGAGTTTGTATTACCGATTGAAGCTTTCTACTCTAATGAAGCTGTAAATCCTCCTGTTGTTGTAGAAAAAATTAGAATTGTACCTACAATTGAACAAATCCATGAATTAAAGGCTGCCATCGCAAATAGTCGCAAAATCAAAAAGCTAACAAAGAATAAGCTACCAGCAGCTTTTCACTTTTCAAATTTCTCTCACCTGAAACCAAAAGATATATCACCTTTGGAGTCAAATCAATCTTTACCTGAAAACCAAATCGCTGAAACTTCTTCTCCCTCAAATGTCGTAGCTGAATCTTCTATGAATTTAACAAAGGAACTTCAACGACATGTACAAGAAAAGCAAAGATCAGGTGAAGCCATTCTTTCTCCTTTACGAATTTCTTCTCCAAACTCAAGAGTTTCACAAACCATTCGTCGACAACGTGTTCCAGAAAAAGAAAATATTGCTGCGAATGTTTCTTATCCATTTAAACGTTCTGCGCCTCCTTTAAATGAAATACCATCTAAGCGAAAACGGCCGCTTCTTACTGATGAAACTCGAATATTGAAGGGAAATGAAGAGAAAGATTTGGGCATCTTATTCAATAGTCCACGAATAGCTGTTCGCAACTTTATGTATGTTTTTTTTTACACTAATAATTTATGATCATATTTCAGCTTGTGTCCTGAATATCCCATTGCTGAATCAATTGAACATCTGCGCCATAGAAATGATCCCGATGTTGAATTATGTTATTTTGAATTGTTTGGTACTTGCATTGATGATGAATGTCCATAGTTTGTGATTTCTTTATAATCCTGTTTAATTACACTTTATTCTTTTAGTCAACATGAACGTGATTATCGTCTTACTGATCTGCAAATTCTTGAAGAAGTCCTTCAATACATTCCTGAACGTCTTTCTCGATCAGAAAGTATCACTCAACAAGCTAAACAGCTTTTGAAGACCAATTCAATCAATAAAGTTATAGAAATACTTAGAAAAGAAGCAGCTCATCTTGATTTGATTAAACTCGCCATCGAAAATGCTACCAAAGTGTAAAATAAGAAAAAAATGTTTGCATAGTTTCTTTTGTTTGTACACATTTATGTTAATTTTTCTGTAGAAAAGTATTGTAATGTTTTGCCTGTATTTTTTGTTGATGTTGTTTTGAAATTTTATGTTATATTTTTTTTGAAACGCGTGTTTGTTTTTCAAAAGAGTTAAATAAATTTTTATTCTTCCTTTATAAATGTGTTATGCATCCTATTGAGAGTGTAGGATAACGCCGAATTTGCAAACCACCAAATATGTAAACTTTACCATTTTGAGGATTTATAAGTATTCATTCGAAAGCATACATAATAGTTTGACCCTAAAGAAGGCCTATCAAATATTCTTGCAACGATTTCGCGCAAAGTTGTTATTTTTCCCTTTCAGCAATTTGGCGCCAAAAATCTTAAAGCACTTGCTTCGAAGAATCTAAAATTTCATTCTTCAACTTTTTCTTCTTCTATTTCAACTTTTCCCTTTCCCTTTTTAACTTTTTTTCTCCATCCATATAAAGCGAAGAAAAATAAAAAATTTTCGTGAAGCATTTGAACAAACACCTTCTTTTTTGTAAATTGATTAAAAAAAAATTACAAAAAGTAGTGCACTGCTTTTTGTAAATTTTTTTCAATCAATTTATAAAAAAAGAGGTAGTTTGTTCAGATGGCTTTAAAAACGAAAATTTTTTATATTTCTTCCCTTTATATTTAAATTCCTTCGCTTTATGCCTTGTTGCCTTACCTTCACATTTATGTGTTGCTGCCTTACCTTCACATTTATGTGTTGCTGCCTTACCTTCACATTTATGTGTTGCTGCCTTACCTTCACATATTTATATGTGTTGTTGCCTTACCTTCACATTTATGTGTTGCTGCCTTACCTTCACATATTTATATGTGTTGTTGCCTTACCTTCACATTTATGTGTTGCTGCCTTACCTTCACATTTATGTGTTGCTGCCTTACCTTCACATATTTATATGTGTTGTTGCCTTACCTTCACATATTTATATGTGTTGTTGCCTTACCTTCACATATTTATATGTGTTGCTGCCTTACCTTCACATATTTATATGTGTTGTTGCCTTACCTTCACATATTTATATGTGTTGTTGCCTTACCTTCACATTTATGTGTTGCTGCCTTACCTTCACATTTATGTGTTGTTGCCTTACCTTCACATATTTATATGTGTTGTTGCCTTCGGATACACTTGTTAACTGGTGGGGGCGAAAGCCCTTTTCTTCTTCAATGTACAGCCGCCTTGACGTGGCGAAGAAGCTTAAGCTGTTTTGATTAATTTAATCAAAACGGCAACTAAGAGCTGTACAAAATAATTTTTGGAATGTTTTACTTCTTAGTAAAACAAAAATAAAATAATATTGACTAAAATTGTAGTAAAAGCATTTTTGGTAGTTATTTATGTGTATTATTAATACCACTTTGCATTATTTAAAACTAAAATTAGCAGGAACATATTTTATGAAGTTTTTTTAGCATAATTCAGAAAAAAAATTAATATGTTTTTTTAATTCCGATGTTTAGGTTAACATTTTTTTTAAGAAAACAAATAACTCCAAAACAATAAAAGTTCCAATAAAAAATTTCATAAAATTTAATTTCTGGGAAGCTTTTAAAGCAAATATATTTCTCTTTCGTCCAAAGCAAGTTAGAATCGATCACTTAAAATTGCATGTGGATCATCAAATGTTTTATCATTGAGCATAGAAGCAAGCTTTTTTGCGTTTTTTCATATCTGAAAAAAAAATTGTTTTTCATCCTTCACAAACACTCTTGTATTACCTTTTATTATTGAAAATTATTTTAATTTTTTCTGCATCGTTTTTTGAACAGTGATTGAGTTTATCGATTTCTTGTGATATCTCAATTCTTTTAGCTCTTTTTGCATTAATAAATTCATCGGTGAAAAATGTCATCAAAACTCTTGGTTTCCATATTCGGCGTTTCGCACTACTCCCATCATATTGAAAAGGAATAATGAGGTCATTATTTGATGATATTTGGAAATGCATTAAATGGAATAAACAAAGACAATAATGGATTAGTGCACAGTATTACTATGTAAAAAAACACGAGGCTGTTCAGGAAAAAAAAACTTTTAGACGGTGGAAGAGATTAATTTAATTTTAATTGATTTTGCTTTTAGACGGCTAATGAGATTAATTTTTTTATTAGTTTAAATAAATTATTTTATATGTTACACTGAAACAAACAGCCGCGCACCGTCTTCGATTTTTACTACCCAACTTCTTTTTCAAAAATTATTATTAAAAAAAATTTGTTTAATAAAATAAAAAAGCCATTTCGTATATTCGGCAAGATTTTTAATGTAAAAATCTTCAGGTATAAAATGAAAAAAAATAATTATAAAGTAAGTAACAAAATTTTTAATTTTTTTTATTAAATTTTTCTATTCATTTCCGAAACAAAACATGTTTAAAAACAGGTAATTTATGTTAAGCAAATAATTTAAATAAAATTAATTGTCCAACCAAAATTTTAAAAACTGTTAAAAATCGAAGACGGTGCGCGGCTGTTTGTTTCAGTGTAACATATAAAATAATTTATTTAAACTAATAAAAAAATTAATCTCATTAGCCGTCTAAAAGCAAAATCAATTAAAATTAAATTAATCTCTTCCACCGTCTAAAAGTTTTTTTTTCCTGAACAGCCTCGTGTTTTTTTACATAGTAATACTGTGCACTAATCTCTTGAGCCGTCTGCAACAATAATTATAATACTAGAAGCTCCGCTGGCCTCCGGTCGGCAATCTTACTTGTTTTATTGAAAAATACAAAATTGACACTCGTATTAATGCCTATCTTTTAATAATAATTTTTCAAAAAAGTTTTTGTATTGACTTTTAAAAAATCAAAGCTTTTCCCCAACAATTTTATCACTTGTATCTATTTTTATCACTTTATTTTCAATAATGAAATCCTAAAAATTGAAACATAAGTAAACCTTTGAAACTCTTTTTGGCAAAAATCTAAAGAAAATAAGTTTTTCGGTCTAATTTTATTGGGTTATTGAATTGGTCAGAAGCTAATTAACTTTGTCGATGATTTTGCTTATTGAAATTTGACAAAAAAAAAAAATTAAAATGGTAACTTTTTTTTTTGCCAAAATCTAAATAAACAATGAACCATTAAAAATTTATACCAGCTTGTGGGCAATTCGGAAAAAGTTAAGGTTCCAGCCATTGAACAAGCTAGTTAATTCATGTAATTTGCGCAGCAAGCAAAACCAGGTTTTTGCTGTTTTTTTATGTATATGAAAATTACACAAATCATTTCATAGCGTTTGGAAAAGAAAGTTTAACTTCATTCACATCTATGCAATTTTTTTTTGAAAATTTTCCATTATACTATAAAAGATTTCAAGCTAAGATACAAAAAAAACTGATAGAAAAATAATAATATGTATGCGAAATAGCGAAGTCCAGTTGCCCAGTAATTGCGGCTAAAAGCAATCGAAAACAAACGAACAATGAAAATTACTAGGAAGGAAATATTCAAGTTACTTTTCGATTAAAATCACCGAAATTAATAAAAAAGTTCACTTATGTTTTTATTTTTCACGAACTAAGCATGCAGCATACTTTTAATTATATTTTGCCTTTAGAATACCTAAAAGTATTTAAGGCGAATCCAATCAATTAGTTTTAGAAAATTATTATATGAATGATTCAAGAGTTTAAAGGGAGTCTCTCAGTGAGTCAGGAAAAATTTTGGCTTACGACGGGTGTTCCTAGCCCGAAAGTTTCCTCTCTCTTTGCTGATGAGTTTTGCACTCTTTTTTTGAAAATTCTTTATTGCGTCAAAAATAGGTTATATTTAATGTTGCTTTATAAACGCTAATTGATTAATACATGTTTATGGATGAACTAAAAGGTTTATGATTATAATAGATCCATGCCTTCTAAGATCGGATATCAAGTTTTTTGATACCCTTTTTTCAAATTGATGAGGTAAAAATCGGTAAATAGTTTTTGAGGTTTTTAGATTTATTGGTTCCAAACTTCTTTGTTATTGATGATGCGGGGGTAAGTTATTGGTATTTCTCTTTTCTTTTTATCTTCTAACACGTTTCGTTTTTAGGCTTCTCTCAAGTGAATGTTGTAAAGATTTAAGAATATTTTATTGTAACAAATCATATAATTATGAAGAAATAGTAATCAAACAAAATATTAAAAGCTTTCTTCTCCATCACTTATATCGTCAAACATATCTGCAACTAAATCTCCAATACTTTCACGTTCATTATCATTATCATCTTCAGTATCAGATTCTTCAAGTTCTTCTTGGTCTTTCTGTATGTTATTTCCGAACAAGAGTAGCGTTTCACGAAGGATTTCTTTTTTCCAATTGTAATTAGTTGGAGTTTTAATATTTTTGTAAACCATTTCTCCTCCTCGATGTTTAGCTTTCCGCTCTATTACCCTCTCCACCTTTCGTCTTCCATTTAGTTCATCCCATACATTATTATTATGATGCAAATATCCTAACTTTGTTCTGTTTCTGAAGCCTTTCTTATTATAAAAAGTATTCTTTGATCGATACTTATTGCTGACCAACCCTTGAAATCCTTCTAAAGCAGATGTAGCAAGTTCAGGAGATAAATGTTTGACATCGTTGAGAAAGTTATCTGTTGTAAACGTTTTTTGTAAAATACCGTAACTTACAGAATTCGGGTCTAATACAGCTTTTTCTTCTTCTATTTCTAATGGATGACCGCAAGTTACATGTTTATCAAAGACGAGTTGATGAACAGTATTACCAGGAAGATCATAGGGGTCATTCTTTAGAACATCATCATCTTCTGTACCCAAAACTTCTGCTTGTTTATCATGAAGAACTGTGGACATAGCATCTGCTTCCCACTCATGAACACCCATAGTATGTAATAAAGCTGATACAACATATTGCTGACATAATTCTCCGTCTCCTTTTGCTGATGTTACACTGTACCATAAATGAGTAAGTAAAGCTTGACACCATTGTTTAAGATTTTTTCCGCGTACTTTTTTACATTCCTGAATTTATCTTTGTGAAACGAGGTTTATATTTAAAAGCGGTACTAACCAATCTAAGGATACTTGCAACACCTTTAATGACATGCCAAGCATCATACATGTGAATTATTGATGGATGTTTTGCTCGCATGAAAGTTATTATTGATTTACTTCTGTCAGTCGTCAATGAAGTAATCATGAGGCCTTTTTCTTGAATTTCTGCCAAGGCCCTTTGAAGACCAAGAGGTTCAAGATGAGTGCTTGCGCATTTTTCTTCACGTTTATCAAGGCAAACATTTGTAAGAACAAATTTTGAAACAGCATCCATCAATGAATAACAACATAAATATGCAGAAAATCCTCGAGTATCAAATTGCGCATCACCAGTAACATGAATTTCTTCATCCTGTAAAAACTCATATATTACTGGTTCAACTTTTATTTTCAAACCAATTGTATTTTTTCTTCAAGGTATTCGAATATTCTTCCTTGCATTATTTTATAAGCTTTCTGAACGACGGACCAAAACGTGGGCATAACACGATACCATGTCGAAGAAGAAAACATGGCTAAATCAAGGATAAAAGCAAATTGCAAGAATGAAGCAAGTGGAATAGGTGTTACAGCAGCAGCAGAAATAATTTCAACATTTCCTTCAAATGCTTTTCTCCCAGGAATTCGCTTTTGGCTGGTCCAAAAGGAATGTTTACCGCAATTTTGACACCATAATTTTGACATGCATGCTGTCCCAACAAAGGATAAACTTGCTTCTGCATTATTAGGTTGATGCCCACAATGATGACATCGGTTGAGAAGTTCTTCAAGACAATTAGTTTGAACAAGAAGATATTTTGGTCGCCGTTTGGTTTGAGAATTTTCAAGCTCGTCTTCTGTTTCTAAAGTTACCGTATCAAAGTCAATATCAGGTGTTTCAAAGGGTGAAGAAGGTGATTCTATAGCCGACGATGAGCAAGGTGGTTCTAATGGAAGAGTTTCAAGATAAAATTGTGAATTTGAAAGAGGCGTTTGAGATAAGTTTGACATAGCATCTACAAACATTTATTATTTTTGCTTTATATTTTTATCTTACTGTTTGATCGTTTCGGTTGTCGAAATCTGTTTACAACAAAGTCTCCAGACCGTAAAAGCTCCTTTTCGTCATCGGTCAATTTTCTCGGGAGTGCATTATCCAATAACGTCCGCTTCCCTTTCTTCATAATAAACATACACTCATCGAAATGATCATAACATATGTAACGCCGAGTTTCAATCTTAGCAAATAAGTTTTCCTCGATACCCAAAGAAGTGCAGTAATCTCGCCTGTTGAAGCTACGACCATCAGGAAAATATTTTCCTTCCCCCTGCTTGACGTCTTTTCCACATATTGGGCATAACATTTTTGATCTAAAGCATTATTATACAATATGTGATATTGCAAGAAATTTTAGATAAGTTTCGTTGATTTATAACAATTACAATTTTAAAAAAACAAAAATTTATTCATCAAAGTCAAAAACATCAGTAAAACCAATATAATTGCCGTCAATGCTAGGATATTGTTGGCGTACAAGGTGGACCAAACAAGATGGTAATTCAACCCGCTTTGATAGACCAAGTCCACCATGAATGAATAAGGTGAGTTTGGTGTAAGCTGCATACCGTAGATATCTAAATAAATGGGAAAACTTTATAATGTTATTTATTTCAAGTCAAACCTTTTTGGATCATTTGGACGGATCCGATGGCTAACGTGAGCACCAAATCGCTCTTTCAAATATACGGTGTTTTCATGATGAAGCTTCAAATGAAATGTATTTAGGACAATTTCACGGATAGAAGGAACATCGCAGAGGCATTTATAGTTTTCAATGACTTTTCCAATGTTTGAAGCAAATTGAGTTGAAGATCCAAAAGCTTCTAAGCAACAAAAAGTTTCCCTAAGCTTTGGCTGCATTACGCATTTTCCACAAATACAAAAGTCAAAAGTGTTATTACGATTTGTAATAGTAGTTCCAAGTAAAATACAAGTAGAATTATCTGAGATTGGAGTATCACTTTTTTGAGGAAAACGACAAAATGCTCGAGGATCCATATCGATATACCTTACAAAAAACAATAACATGAACTAAGAAAAAAATCAAAACATTTATAAAGAGAGATAAGCAAAAGTATCAAAACTTTTATAAGGTCAAAACAAAAATACAAAAGCAAAAACAAGCTTTCGTTAGTCCTTTACCGCAAGAATTCCGATATTTTTAGATTACATTATACTCATCTTTCAATTACCAAATGTTGATTTGAGAGAAGCCTAAAAACGAAACGTGTTAGAAGATAAAAAGAAAAGAGAAATACCAATAACTTACCCCCGCATCATCAATAACAAAGAAGTTTGGAACCAATAAATCTAAAAACCTCAAAAACTATTTACCGATTTTTACCTCATCAATTTGAAAAAAGGGTATCAAAAAACTTGATATCCGATCTTAGAAGGCATGGATCTATTATAATCATAAACCTTTTAGTTCATCCATAAACATGTATTAATCAATTAGCGTTTATAAAGCAACATTAAATATAACCTATTTTTGACGCAATAAAGAATTTTCAAAAAAAGAGTGCAAAACTCATCAGCAAAGAGAGAGGAAACTTTCGGGCTAGGAACACCCGTCGTAAGCCAAAATTTTTCCTGACTCACTGAGAGACTCCCTTTAAGAAATTAAAAAATCATTTAAAACCGTTAGAAAAAATTTGGCTTTCATTTCATTAATATTCTCAAAAAAGTAAAATTTATGTTAATTTTTCCAAAAGATTTGAATATTTATTATGCCAAAATCATTTTTATTCTTTAAAATTAATTTTTAAAAAATTCCCCCAATCATTTTATAATTAAATGCCTCCTATATTAAATTTTTTTTGTAATTTAATATTTCATTAAAAATTTGCATAATTTATATTATGAAAACATTAATAAAAATCATAAAAAATTAATTAGATATTATTGTCTGAATTTTATTAAAACAATAAATTTTAAAAAGTTGAGGGGATTCGAACCTATTACATAAATATCATAAAATTGCGCCTCGCACGCCTACACCACACAAACAACAAGTAATAAGAAATTTTAGCTAATGATATTTTTGCTCTAAATCGACATATTTAAATTTCCATAGCGGCATACATCTATTATTATGTGGCTTTTTTTAAAGTTAGCTTACTCATATAGGTAATTTAGGGTGGAGAAAACGATTTTTATAGCCAAAATATGGGGTAACTTTGCTGCAACGCTCAGCGGGACATTGTTACCAGTGCCGATTTTTCGGTTTGATGGAATTATGATATCGAACACTCTATTTTTTTTAGAAATTCGTAAATGCGACGAAAAATTGACCCTAGAGAGCCCTCTAATATCAACATAATTACGCGAAATAAAAAAAATCATAAATTTCGGTTAGCAGATCGGGCGAACTGAAAGCTAAAACAGCCGCACCCCTCGCTTCGCTCGGGGTGCGGCGGGATTTTCGTGCTGATGCTTTAGTTTGATAAGAAATAATATTTGAGTCAATATGGATTTTACATGATTTTTTGAGCTTTGAATATTGAATATGGAAAGACGTTGAGGAGTGTAAAAAGGATAAAAATGGGATTAAAAGAAACTTTTTTTTCGAGAATAATAAAATTCTTATCAAAAGTTGGTGAAATATCTTGAATTTGTATTTTGTGGCATGTTTTTATGTGATACTATAGTAAGCCAAAGCTCGTAAGAAGGAAAATCGATGTTTTGTTGCTGAATCATTTTAACTTGTTTGAACGATGCTCAAAGATAAATTTGTAACAATGCTTGCTTGCTACTGAAGAATTTAGTTCTGCCTCATATATTTCAAATACTTACAAATCCATTCAATTGTGTTTCATTCAATCATTTCCACATTTTTACCTCCTCTTCTTTCCTCCTCCTTCGTCCTTTTATTTTTTCTTCTTCGAATACTAACCTTGGATCATCGATGACCCTGTTTTTTTTATTTCGATACTTTAACAAAAAAATGATCGGATCATTTTGATGCCATACATTTTTCTTGTGATGTCCCTTACTTAGATATAATGCCCATTCATCTTTTTTTTCTTTGTTATTTTTTCTGATGGCGATGAATTCTTTTTTTTCTCACATCGTTAAGGAAAAGAAATTCGACGACGACGACAAAAAAAGTTAGAGAGAAAATACGTGTTTTCAAGAATCTTTTTTATTTATATTTTTCATCCATGAACATTATTTTCATTTTCCATGGAATCTCTCGACTTTTTATTTATTAAGAAAGCAGCCTGTTTTTTTTTTCTCTCGTTTTCTTTGAAGTTTGGTTTTTTAGCAGTGGTGATGAGGATGACCAAAAAGTTGTACGTAAAAAAAAAGAATGCAACTAACTAACTTTCACTTTTTTTTCTAACTTCTCGTTGACTGATTTTAAAGTTTTGTTTTTTTGAGTTTCCTTAAATCTTTTTTATGCCTGCCTGTTATTTGATTTTCGTAAGATGCTTGCCATCGTTTAAGTATCATTTATGGCAATTCTATTCCCATCTTTGGACCCCGTAAATTTGATTTTTATATTTTGCGTTTAGATAACTTTTCTCGTTTTAAAAAGACTCATTTACTTGCATATTTCTTATATCAAATATTTGCAGTTACCTCTTCTTTCGTTAAAAATGGTAAAAGTTGTTATAACTGGTGGAAGCGGCTTTATTGCTCAACATTTAATTAAACGTTTGCAAGAAAATTATCTTTTTAATGAAATTGAAGAAATTACTACAATTGATCGAAAACCAGCAGCTTCAAAGAAATTTTTAAGTAAGTCATTAATCCAAGCAATAACTTTCAAAACATGTTATTTGGTTTTAGAATATCCAGATAATATTCCAATTATACATAAACAATGTGAAATAACAAATTTGGATTCTTTAAAATCAATATTAAAAAATAAAAATGTTGTATTTCATTTAGCTCGAAAGAGATTGGAAATGTTATTTGAGCCAGAGAAAGAAGCAAAAATATCTGAAGCTTATATTCGAGATAATATTGAAGGTAAGCCAACCAACAACCATGGCTATGATACTTTGCTAACCTGCTTTACCATATCCAGTTTTTTTCCTTTAAAACCCAAATTTATTTAACTGCTTTCTTTAAATTTCAGCCACTGAAACTCTCATTGAAGCTATGATATCCGAAAATGTTCCATATCTCATTTATCTCAGTGATGCATATGCGAATCTTGAAAATGAAGATAATTATGGCCTTAGTGAAGATTTATTTCCTGGTATTCCTAAAACTTTTCTCACTGGAGAATATGGTGAAACAAAAATTCGTGGAGAATTAATTGCACGAAAATCAGTTGGAAAAAGTTTGAGAAATAATATTGAAACTCTTCATGGAGTATTTCCTCGTCCGGTTTTTATTTACGGCGAAGGTGACACAAAAATGATGGAAAACTTTTTGAGTGTTTGTCAGCGGAATCAAGGTTGTGTGCCATTCTTTGATGGTTCATCTCGTGGAATGTTCCAATATGTAAGTTCGCGATGTTTGAAGCTAAATCACATTGAGGCAAAACTTTTTGAAACACTTTTTGGGAGAAATTTTTGCTTTATGACTCCTAATTTTAAACCACCATAAGCACTTTCTTTTCTTTCTTTATACAAATCCGATGATATTCATCTTTCATTTTTTCCACATTCCAAATCAATAAATATGAATCAAAAGAAAAAGTGAACGTAAAAATTTTTGAAAAGAAAAAAACCTGTTTGAATAAAACAAACCGGAACAAAGTCGTTCAACGTTAACAAAAAAAATTGAAGTAAAATAAAAACTACAAATAAATATCTTTTTTAGATTTATGCAGGAAATTTAGCTGGCATTCTTGAATGTTGTATGAAAACATTAATTGAAAATCCCAGAAAATGTAATGGTGATTATTTTTATTGTATGGAAGATACAAAGGCAACTAAAATTAATGAGGTTAGTATTATGACCTTTGAATTTTGTTTGATTACAGTAAAGCGCTTTTAATCTGAGTCATTGAAGTCTATAAATATCGCTGATGCAAAATAAGCCGCAAAACAAACCATTTCATTGTTTTTTTTCCTATCGCCTCTCTCTATCTCCCTTTTTTTTCTGTACTTCTATGACTTGAAAAGAGTGAGATTAAAAAAAGTCCAAACGCATCTTTTCTTTTAATAGGTCATAGAAGAAGGATGGCAGTGATGGTTTTTATCTTCGGTTTAATTACCCTTAAATTTGAGGTAATCATACATTTCCAGCTCTCTTCAGTGGCTTGGTAAAAAATTTAAATAAATTTTGGAAAGTTTTGCTTTTTTTAAAGCGAAACAAATATTTTTAAAAACAAAAACCGAAAAAAGCAACTTCGTTGTTCGTCGGCGAAAAAATAAATTCCATATCGCAAATTTGCTTCAGCAACAACAACTGTTGTGTTTACTATCTTCGGTTTAAAATAGCACCATTTTTTTAAATTTCTTTTCAATGGCATCATCCAAATCTATTTTCAAGTATCATAATAATACAAATTTTTTTTTGCAGTTTTTTACCCCAATGCTTGAAGCTGCAGGTCATCATTCATTTATACCGACTGGAAGTTACTATCTTGCATTCTTTAATTCATACCTCTCTGAATTAAGAGAGCGATATATTATTGGAAAAAATTCAAAAATCATTGGAAAACAATTTACTCAAAGTGCCCTTCGATTTCTTTTTGCTTATGGTTATGGTTTTTCTAATCGCAAGCAACAATTAATAATGGATTATCGGCCTGAATTTACTCCAACTGATGGAGTTAAAAAAACCACACGATGGATTTCAAAGACTTTTGGTAATGAAAAAATAACCGTTGAAAAAGCAAAAATTATTATTTCTTCAAAATCAATCGAAAAAATTATTCTTTCAAAATCCATTGAAGAAGAGGAGGAGGAAGAACGACGAAATGAAAATGTTTTGAGAATGGGTTAATTAACTTAACAAACAAACAACAAAATGCAAATTTGTAATATTTTTTCTTTTTATTTTTTGGTTTTTAGTAAATAAATAAATACGATTTTTAAAATAAGATTGGGATTATAATATTGCAAATCAATGAATGTGTATGTACAGTAAAGTGATACATAATATAACTAATAAGAATATTCATGGAGTTAATATGTGATTAGGTTTTTCTAAAACAGATGTTGTATCAGTGGAAGTGGCAGATTTTTTGCGAAAGATATGTTGAAGGCATGAAGAAATATTGAAACATTCATGTTGGGGAATATCTGAAAAAAAACTTTGTTGTTGAAAGTTTTAAAGGTAAATAACGAATAAATAATTTTTGAAAAATCTTTTATTCCATAAATAAAGTTTTGTTTCACTTCTCTCCTCCCTTTTAAAGCAAGTTTATAGTTATTATTTTTGCTATTTATGACACTACGACTTTGCTTTTATTCTTTAAAAAAATAATATCCGAAATGTTAGTTTTAAAGCTAGCAAAAAATTATAGAAATAGCAAAGTTTTAGCTTTATTTCAGTATACCAAAATATGACTTTTGTGATAAAAGCCTTTCTTATTTGCTAGGAACTGATCGAAAAGTAGTTAAAGGTATTTGGGTTTCAAAATATAAAATAATTTTTTCTGTTGATAAATAGGCTCAATAGAACAACCCATTTCATTCATGGCTAATGAAAGCAAAATCGAAAAAAAGTGTGAAGGAATATTTTTTTTCATAAACGGGAAAGGCGATGTTACAAATAAAGAAAAACCATGTGGAAACATTCATCCATCAGTTGCCACTTATGACTTTTGATCAAACACACATATTTTCTTTTATTAAAACATAAAACTCACCATATTTAATTCGAGCTGCAGAATGAAACATTTTAAAAACTGATAATAGTAAATTTAAATATGAGCAGATGGAATACAAAAAGCAAAAACCTGGAATTTCAAATGTTCAACCCCACAAAACAGAAACACAAAAAGGAGCAAATGCCGCGGCACATATGTAATCTGTTGACCCTTCTTTTCTTTTTTCGCGATAGCGCAATTTGGATCAAAATCAATGAAAAAAACCTTTAGAGAGAGAGAAATGGAAAAGAGAAAGGAATGAAGAAAGGAAATGAAAAGAAAAAGAAAGAAGGTGGACCTTAGATAATTGTTTCACTTTTTAAAGGAAAACAAAAATCAACGAAATAATTTTTTTTGATTTAAGAAACTTTGGTTTATTTTTTACTAAAAAACAAAACAAACGTTTTTGTTTGGCAAATTTCGTGTAGCCTTCTTTTTTGTTTCACGTGCTTTTTATTATTTATTTTATGGTATCTCTATCGCCTGCTGCGGTTCTGAAATGTGCTTTGAATAAAAAAAAGGGAAGAAGAATGACAAAAACAAATTGCAATCAAAGACGTTTGCAATTTATCACGTTTTACAGCAACAAAAAAAAAATGGATGGTAGCAATAAACTGAAACTTCCTCGTTCTAAATAAAAGCCTTTTTGGTTTATTAAAATTTGATCGAGAGAAAAAATCAGAAAAAAAAGTGTGATACATTGATAAAATCACTTTTTTGTTATCATTGTCTTTTATGGCTAGCTCAATAAGAATCATATCGAATTGATCAGAAAAATATCGGAGATCAAACAATTTCTTTTCATAAAATAAAAGTTTTTAATTGCGATAAGAAAGAAAAATGATGAAAGGTCAAAAGATAAAGTTATTGAATCAGCAACATTGAACAAGCTTTATCTTTAATAGGAAAAATAAAAATACCATGAATCAAAACCCATAGTCAATTAGTAGTTTTGGATCAAAGCATGAAGTCGAGATTAGGGTTGTCGAATGGGGAAATTCCCGGGAAATTCCCGATTTTTCCTGGGAAATTTCCCGCTACAAACCCTTACAAAGTTTCACCAAGTCTAACAAAGTCTTACAAAAGTTGCTATAACTTTGTTAAACTTTGTAAGACTTTGTGAAGGTTTGTAGCGGGAAAATTCCCGGAAAATTTCCCCATTTTCCCATTTCCCGGGAAATTCGACAACCCTAGTCGAGATACGCTTAATCCTCGCTAAAAAAGCACCATTCATAAGAGACAAAAATTCCAATAAATCAATAGTTTTTAATAATATTTATTTTATTTTTTACATACATACGTTATAATCAGTTACAGCAGAAATTATTTTCAAAAGAAAAAGGATAAACTACCCAAAAATTCAGTTAAAACTGCAACACGAATAACCATTTTGAAGATATCCTTTTCGCCTAAAATATTAACATGTAATAAACTTTTAGTCTAAAAACAAACAAACTTACTTTTAGCACCAATAACAGTATATGAACGAATATTCAATTGAAGACATAAATATATGTAAGCACAATTGTTGATGAGATTACCACAGAATGTGAAGTCGAAGTAATGGAAGATATATGCACACCAAGCGCTCATAGATGCAGGTACCAAAATGCATATACCAAGTAGCAATAAACGAAATTCTTTGAAAGATGATGCAAGAAAATAGAAAACAAAGTTGGATATTACAGGCAAGCAAAAATCATTACTTCCAGCTCGATATTTTTGAGGATAATAATAACCAGCTATGAGACCAATGAAGCTAAAGATGACTGCAAGAATTATTCGACGATCAGTTAATTTTGCTGTCTAAAAAAACATAGTAATAACAACAATGTAAACATTCAAAGCAATTGCAGTATGAAAAATATCAACAAAACTTACTTCAATTTTATAACTTGCGGAAAACAAAGCAAGATAAGGTAGTGCCACATACAAAAGATAAAATGCAGTTGGTTTTGAAATAAATAGTTTAATGATTTGAGTTCCAACTGGTGACGCACCTTGAGTTGCAAATGTTAATCGAATAACTGAGATCACGGTACTCCAAATAACATACCTAAAAAATGAATAGCATAAAAAGTTTGTAAAAAAGAAAAGGTAAGAAACATACGAAATGAAAGCATCATAATCAAAAGTATTGATAGGACGAAAATCTTTCAATGCCTTCCACATGAACGTCCATCGTTCTCGCAAACGTAATTCAGCTCGTTCTCGCATTATTTCAGTTTTGACTTTTTCAATTTCTTTGGTGTTGTTGTTATTATTGTCGTCAGTAGTTCGATGAACGCATTTGCGTGAATTATTGACTGCAGCTAAATCATTGAGCATTTGACAAGTTTCATTTCGAAAAATGTAAATTTTCTTTGGATGTTGTTGAACGAAATTTCTTGCATCAACTTCACTTCTTCTCTTGCTTTTCAATTCGTTTTTACTTTTCGTCTGCATGATGACTTTTTTAATCTCCTCAAATATAAAAAAATTGCACTGATAGATGAGTAACAACAGTTTGTAATTTGCATAATAATACATACACACAAGATAAAGAATGAATCATTTATTACAAAATTTACAACAAAAAAGAAAGATGACATGACAAAGATTATGTTGACTTTGGTGGAGTTTGAGAAGCTTCGGATGGAAGAGGAGTTGAGAATTTTCTTTTTGCTTCTGCAATAAGATTTAATCCTCGATATAATTCAGCTTTGATTGATGGAAGTTCTTTGAGGTATGGCGGAAATCGATTACTCCATTCTTTATAATACCAAGCAACTTCAGAAAGAACCATTCCAGGAGACCGTAACCACGTCTTCAAAGCATCAATCCAATAAGGAAAAAAGGCTTTCATTAAAATTTGACAAATCATATCAGTTCCAACCAATTTAGCCCAATCCAAAACAGCGTGAAACTCAGTAAATTCCTAAAATATTGTAATGAGATAAGAAAAAAATTTGCAAAATTGCTTACGGCATTCTCGACCGGGTTCATATTCATCCTTGCCAAAGCTTGTTCCAATGTCGGCACAATTGTAGAGATGATAATTGAATCCATCCGATAAATTCTAAACTCTTCAGCAAATTCATTTTGTAGCCTTTCGAGTAACTTCTTATGAGCTTCCAAAGTTTGGTTTTCATTCTTAGCTAATTCTGCAACAAGACCAAAAAGTTCTTTCATTCTTGCAACTTCGTCTTCTTCTTTGTTGATGACCATTCGAATGTTTTCTGAAACAGCTTCAAACGATATATTTTGACCTTTCAAAAAATTTGCTCGTCTATCATTTTTTCGAATTTCTTTTTCTGTTGCAAACAATAAAGTGTCCAAATTGCGATGAAGTTCAGGAACGCCAAATTTATTCGTTGGATGACTATCAAGATGATCAGGAGCTCTTTGTAAGTATGAATCGAAGCCATTGTAAACCCTCTCTTGTGGCCCAGTAAGATCAATAATCTAAAAAATAATTAATAAATTTAAGGAGACTGATTAAAAACTGTCATACCTTTATGTCCGAAGCTGGTCCAGTAAAACTAATAACTTCAATACCATCATCAGCCATAAGTTCATCAATAGTTTTGCTCTGTAACTTATCTTTTCTCTTGCTTTTTGTAAAGCTCAATACTTCAATTTCATCTTCACTTGAGCTTAAAATTTCAACTTCATCATCACTTGATAGAGCAGCATCAGATGTTTCACCAGATTTTTGTCCAACAACGGCTATGTTTTCTTTACCATAAGCTCCAAGAGCACGTCGACCTTTTCGAACAGAAGGAATGATAGGTTCCACGATGCCTTGTTTCTTTGCGCCCAATCCTTTGCCTTCAACATAGCCCATTTTCTTCATCATATTCATGATAACGCTGCTGTTTCCTGATGATTGAGTCCAATCCATTTTTGATAATAAATTTTTGAAAATTTCTAAAGTAAAAAATTGACAACAAAAGTCAAAGATAAGAGAAACAAAATGTTTTTTATAATCTAACTTTATTTAGGATTCAAAAAATTAGAGATAGTAAAATGCGTGGTGAGAATATTTATGTGAAACCGGGTTTTTGAAAAATATTATTAACTTTTTGTTGGAAGTTTTTTTTGAGATATTTATTTACGGTTAAAAACTTTATTCAATCATTACAAAAAATTAAATAAAAAAATTATAAAAAAATTTATTTTTCTTTATTTTTCGAATCTTCATGATGGTGTTGTTTGCATTGGCCTTCGCTGCTGCCACCTCGATGACCATGTCCATGATCATGTCCCTCGCCGCCGCCGCGATGATGATGGTGACAAGGAAAAACACCTTTAACTTCTTCTTTAACATTTTCTGGAAGGGCTTCAAATTCCTTTTTAATTTGTTCACGAGCTTGTGGGCGAGTAAGGGATAAATTATTTTTGATTTCTTTAACTTTGGTTAAATGTTTTTTGGCTTCATCGGATAAACCCGAAAACTTTTCTTTCATTTTTGATTCTCGTTCAGCTTTATGAGCTTTCATTTTTTCTTCAGCTTGATTGTATTTTACCTGCAAAAAATTTTTTTAAAGTTTAATAGTAATAAGGTTAAAGTCAAGGGATTTTCGAAGGTCATCATCGAAAGTTAGGATTAGAAAAAATTGGATAGAGTTAACTGTATTGTAAGAAATAGCATTTCCAATTTTCATGTTTGAGTTTTTATTCAAAAAAATATAAGGAAAAAGCACCTACCAAAGTATCGCCGCCAATTTTTTCAAAAAATTCTTTAGTTTTTACTCTCATTTGTTGCTTCGTTAATGAATCATTTTGAAAAATAGCTTTAAACTCTTGACGTTGCTCTTCGCTCAAATCATTTTCCAAATCTCTCAATGGAGGTGGAGGACCACCACCACAATGACGATGACCATTTCCACTAAAAGGCATTGCCGCAACTCGAAATATCATACTAAAATGAACATTTCAAACTCCTTTTATACTCAAATTATTTTCTTCTTTCTTTTTATTGGTTGAAAAAAAAAAGAAAAAAACATGACGCAAAAGATCATGATTACTTTTTTATTTTTTATTTTCACGCGAAGTCTTTATGGTTGAAGGAAAACTCATCTTTCTCTCATATTTTTTGTATGTAAACAAATATCGAGAGCACATTTTTTTTCGAAATAAAAAAAGGCTGTTTCAAAAAAATTTTTATTGCTTCAAGTTTAGATGTTCCAAGAAATGTCAAAGAAGAGGAAAAATTGAAGAAAATTTTTTTTGAAGAAAAAAAAACATTCGAATTTTGAAAGAAACACCTTCAAAGAAAACCCATCATAAGGTGTTTTGTATCTTTCGAACAAATTTTTTGCCTTTTACATATTTTTTGAAGAAAAAAAAAGCGTTGCTAAGAAACTTTACAAAATTTTGTGCAAATAGACATGTTTCAAACATTCAGATTCATCCACGTCAGAATGTCCAAGTTTTCTGAATAGTTTAAAACAAAAAATCAAATTGTTAAGCAATAAAATCGATATTACAGAAATCTCTCAATTACAACAAGCAAACTTGCTCATCGTATAACTTTAGTTGGGATTATCGAAATATGTATGTATTTGGATTTTTTATAAGCATGATTTCATTTTTTGGGATACATAGTTGGTTTTACAGTAATTTCTAAATTCCCAAGATCAGTATGGCTCTTCTCATTTAGCCATAAATCCTAAAAGTGATGCCTTTAGCAACGATTACGAAATCGAGTAATTTTTCTTTCATCTTTTTTCTCCGTCTTTTCCGTTGCCATTTTTCCAATATGTTTTTATCTTTGTTTTTTAGTTAATTGTCATGCCGACTGGTGCGAACAAAGAACCTTTAAAATTTGGTCGAAATTTTGGATCTCGAGATGATAACGATGAAACCAGAAGGCCAGTCAAACGAGAAATGCACAGTCTTTCAAAATCTAGATCTCCATCAGAAAAAATCAGTTCAAAGCAAATCAAACGAGAAAGACGAAGTCGTTCAAGGTCTCCATCAAAAAGAATCCTCAAACAAGAGATGCGAAGCCGTTCCAGATCTCCATTAGAAAGAGTCAATTCCAATAAAGAAAATCAACCAAGAAATGATAAAGTCATAAAGGAACAAAGGTCTAATGATGCTGTTCAAGTAAGAGAAACTAAAAAGCGATCTCGATGGAGTACTACAAAAGCTTTTGTTCCAGGTATGCCAACGATTCTTCCAACTGATATGGATGATACTCAACGACAAATTTATATCAGTAAGTTTTTAAATTGGGCCAAACTAAAAGTATGTAACCATGTTGTCTTTTTTAGTGCAAATTGAAATCGAAGAGGCAACAAGAAAATTACGTATGAATGAATTTAGTACAAATGGGGGAGAAAGAAGTCCATCGCCTGAACCTATTTATGATATGAAAGGTAAAAGAACAAATATTCGTGAAGTGCGAAAGCGGCATGAACTTGAACATCGTCGACACGATCAAATTCAAAAGCTTCTCAAAATTCATCCAGAATACAAGCCACCTGCAGATTATCGTCCACCTAGTACGAAATTATATGAAAAGATCTTTATTCCACAAGCGGATCATCCTGAAATTAACTTTGTTGGCTTATTGATTGGACCTCGTGGAGCAACTTTAAAAGCTCTGGAAGAAACTACTGGTGCTAAAATCATTATTCGTGGTCAAGGTTCTGTCAAAGAAGGAAAACTTTTACGTCGAGATGGTTCTCTGCCAGGTTCAAATGAACCTCTTCATGTTTTTATTAATGGTTCGGATCCTGAAATTGTTAAAAATGCTAGTGATAAAATTAAAGCAGTTATTGAAGAAGCTCGTAATACACCTGAAGAAAACAATATGTTACGCCAACAGCAACTACGCCAATTAGCACTTCTTAATGGTACTTTACGAATGGAAGATATTATGGGGGGAATTAAGTGTACTAATTGTGGAAGTGATCAACATAAAACGTAAGTTATTTGGATGGTTTAATGGACGTTACTTTGGTATTTACTCATCTGTAATTATTTTTTAGGTATGAATGCACTGAATCTTTGAATTTAACTGCTAATATTGTTTGTTCTTCTTGTGGTGGTGCTGGTCATATCGCTAAAGATTGTTTAAATCCAAGATCTGGCTTCCAAGCAGATACTGAAAATGAAATGGAAAGTGAAGTAAGTTTCCATTTTTAGCTTTCTTTGTTAAAAAACTTTTCATGGAGCTTAATTAACTTGACTTCTTTGTATGCAATTCTAACCTTACCTTTTTCAGTATGCTGCATTTCTGAATGAAATTCAAGGAGAGAAGAAACCTCAAATATCTTCAAATGACTCAACAAATGCAATGCTTCCATTTAGATTGCCTCCACAATTGGGTCATCCGTCGCAAGGTCTTATTCCGAGAAATTTTCAACCTCAACAACCAATTTCTCGTGTTTATCTTGGTTTACATCCACCACCTCCTCCATTGACTCCGCCTTCACTTGAAGTATTTTATCGAATGACGCCACCACCACCTCCTCCATCAAATCAACAACGTCAAAAATTTTATCCAATGCCGCCACCGCCTCCTCCAACATCTCCATATCAACGTTCAAGATTTCATACAATGCCGCCGCCACCACCTCCGCCGCCTCCTCCTCCACCGCCACCGATTAATGATCAAAGGAAGAAAGAATCTATGGCACAGAATCATCATTCAATGGCATCACATCAAAATTCTTATCCGCCGCCTCCACCTCCTTCTATTCCACCTTCATAATGTTTTCTTTGTTTTGTTTTTTGTTGTAATGTTTGGTGCTTTATAATGACAATATTTATTTTACAAAAAAATTTTTTAAAGAATAAATTTATTTTATGATTTTTTATTTTCATCATCAGTTACATTTTGAGAATCAGCTGGTTTTTGAGGTAATTGATCCGCTAAAAACAAAGAAAGATTGTTAAGTTCAGCATTTTGATTTTGGAGAAAGCTTACACGCATTTTCATTATTTTTAACAACAGCTTCTTCTTTGGTAGCAGTAGCTGCTCGTTCTTTTTCTTTTGCCTTTGTAAGATTACCAGGATTAGGATTTTCTTTTTCTGTTGGAGCAGGATTTGATGCAGTTTCATGAACACCTGGTTTTGCGCTCTTTAATTCATCATCACTATCACTAACTTCTTCACTAAAAAAATGGTTTTAGGTAATATGAACGAACACAAATAATCAAAGCTAAAATATACTTACAATGATTTCAACGTTGGTGATCGTTCAACTGAATTATTCATCATTTTTTGAATATTTCTACTGGCTGCTGCAGCTAGATTTTTCTTTGATATAGCTGGACGAGCTTTAACTTTAATCTTTTCAAATTCAGTATGTTCTTCTTTTGGTGTAACACTCATCTTCTTGAAACGCTAAAAAATTTTTAATTCGTTAATATTAGTATCGTGGACATTAGCAGCAGCAAAAATGAAAGCTTATTTCTTACGTTTCGTTTTACCAAAGGTGGAGCAGCATCAACAGCTTTTTCAACAGTTTTATCCTTGTCAGCGATAGTTTCAGCACTTGTTTTACAAACAGTAGGTTGTTCATTTAACGAAGGCTAAAAATTCAAACAATAAATAATAAGACATAAATAACAGTTAAAGAAAATTTCAACCTTTGATGGAGCAACAATAGTTTCACGTGATGCTACAGTAATATTACGCTTTTGTCGACTTCTTCGTCTCTTTTTTTGTGGTATTGGTTTAACTTTATCATCCCGATTTTCTTGTGATGATGCAGTTGTAGATGATGATGCTTGAGATGCTGAACGTTCATATCCTTCACTTGCAGAAACTTTTCGATATTGATGTTGGTTTTGATGAACATTGGTTTGAGAGATGGCCGTTGTTGTAGTTACAGGTATTGCAGCAGTTGTTGTTTGAATTTGTTGCTTTGATTGTTGTTGTTGTTGTTGCGGAAGTTGAGGTTGAATAACAGCTGGAGTTGTAGTTGTTGCTATTGGTGTTGCAGATTGCTGTTGTTGCTGCTGAGATTGAGAATTTTGAACTCCATTTTCTTTTCCTTCTCTTTCTTGTTTTTTAGATAATGCTACAGTTGGTCTATAAAAAAATTCAGAATTACAAATAAAAAGATATTATGAAGAGTAATATACTTACCTGTTTCCCATTTTCTTCAAATCATTAAATCCACCAACAACAGTATTAAGTTAACAGCAACAATCTTGTTTGAATCACAAAGAAGCAAAAGCATACTTGTTCATAATTTAAGAATCCAACGGTTTCAAACTTGTTTGCAAGAAACTGAAGCAATGCTGAGCTGCTTTCAACAGACATGTAAATAAGTACACATTCAGAAAGAATCAACGTTGGAAGTGTGTAATCGATTTCAGCTTTATCCAGTTTCTGTTCCAATTCAGATATTTGACGCAAATCAGCACCCAAGAGATGATAATCACCAGTATGAAGATCAGAATGTTGAGATTCGACAGCTAAAAGTTCAAAATTTACAAGGGACCTACCAGACATGTAACTTCGTGTCGCTGAACGTTCTTCTATTAAATGATAGATCCTGTATTTTTATAGTTGGAGCCGGAGTAACTTTTCCCCACCGATTCAAATGTTTCAAAATTTTTAACTATAAAGTTATGACACTTTGCTTATAAGCTCTTTTGGCAATTAATGACTTTAATGAAGATTTGGCGCAATGGTTATTACGGTTGACTTTGATCCGAAGGTTTCAAGTTCGAAGCCTTGAAGGATCAAAAATTCATTTTTACATTTTTTTACTTTGTTATATGACTTTTCTCAATTTTTTTGTTTTGCTTTGTTTAATTTAAAAATGCAGAGAAAAATATCAGATTTTCCCACAGCCAAAAGAAAACTTTTTGTTTAATTTTTGGTTTCCTAAAATCAATAAATTTCTTATTTTCGGCGCTTTTGCGCGCAGCTTTTTTAAGTTTAATTTTCGATGATTACAAAACATTCAACACAAATTATCTAGGGTTTTTCCATTCCACATAATATTTTACCGGTTGTTTAATATTCTCAAAGCGCTTTTTTACTTCTCCATCTGCTTATTTTTGTACAGTGGGTTATAAAAAAAGCTTTTAATAATGATGAAGATGATGAAAAGCATGCAATAATTTTTCCACCCAAAGCTACATAAGAACTTCAGCCATTGGATAGAACAGATAATTTAAATCTTTTTATCGCCTTTTCCCAAACAAAAGACACTACAACAACACCTTTGATGATTCTAATCGAGATGGAATTACAACCCTCTTGAATTTACAATTGGGCGATTTGTTAAGCCCCGTTTTAAAAACAAAATGATAAACATATTTGAAATAAAGTTACGTAATTAACAGAGAAAAAAAATAATTGAGAAAAGTCATATTGTCACGCGGTGACAGATAAGATATTGGTGTCGTCGAGGTTTAGATAGATAGTCCTTGGGAGTTGGTTGCATCTGCTGTAGCTGGGATCTTCCAAATAAAACAAGAACATATTCCCAAACGTCTTTATTCAGGAGACACAATTAACAACCAGCACAGACAAACATGTAACACAACTACTAATCACAAAGTGAGACAAAAGTAAAGCAAACAAAAGTATGCAAATAGGCTGCCATCTTGCTGGCTGTTTCGTTACAGGACAATCAAGAGGAGCGCAAAGTTTGAATGAAAGAGGAAGCACAATGAAGAGAGTTTGCAGCAGAAGAATGTGGGAGATGAGCCACATGACAATATAACAAAGTAAAAAAATGTAAAAATGAATTTTTGATCCTTCAAGGCTTCGAACTTGAAACCTTCGGATCAAAGTCAACCGTAATAACCATTGCGCCAAATCTTCATCAAAGTCATTAATTGCCAAAAGAGCTTATAAGCAAAGTGGCATAACTTTATAGTTAAAAATTTTGAAACATTTGAATCGGTGGGGAAAAGTTACTCCGGCTCCAACTATAAAAATACAGGATCTATCATTTAATAGAAGAACGTTCAGCGACACGAAGTTACATGTCTGGTAGGTCCCTTGTTAGTATGATAGCTTTCAAAAATGGAAGAAAAAGGCTTACGTTCAGCATCAAAGTACGTAAAAAGTTTAGGCTCATTTTGTGGTTTTCGAATATTACGAATCTTCTTGGAAGTAACGGATGAAAAATCAATTTCCACGAATCGATGAGCCTTGAAATGAGTTTCTTTGAGTCGCCAATAAAGAGTATCAAAACCAGGGCCCAAACTGATGATTTGACATTTAGAATTCTTCATCTGCAAAGAAGCTATTACACAAGTGAAACCAAAGAAAAACAAAACATACTTCGATAAATTGACGAGCAAATGACGTAACCGTTGCAACACGAGCCCAATAACCACACGAAATTTCTGGATCACGTTTATGAACACCATGAGCGAAATGATCGATGAAGTTATCATACCAATAATTGAGCTTTACAGCTGCATATTTGCTTTCAGTTGCATCATCATTAGTTTTTTGAACGGAATAATCATCAGAAACAGATGCAGAACGTCGTCGTAAACCAATTTCAGCTCCAAGTGGTCCATCTCCAAGACTTGCTTCACCATCCATGATTGACTAAAATTTTATCATAAGATTCATAAGCTTTACATGTCAAGAGGAAAAGATAGTTTATGGCTATTAACCATTATTACATAACGCGAAAAATACAAAAACAATGATAAATTTATACACAAAACAAGAAAGTACACGTAAGTTCATCAAAAAATTTAACAAAAACAAAATCCATTATTCATTATTTCTTTCATTCAAATCTGGACATAATTCTTCTCTTCTATGTTCAAGAACTTTTCCTAAATCAGGAACCTTTCGAGAATCAAGAAATAAATGATTTTCATCCAATTCAGCAATAATAAAGCTGCAACCAAGTGCTCGAGTAGCATCCAAATATTTGATTAATTCACGCATAGCTGAATCAGTATGTAGAATTGATGACAATAATAATAATAAATATTTTTTTAATAATAAATTTTTGTGTGTATTTTTGACTTTGGAGAAATTTTGGGTTTTTTTTTGTTGAGGAAATATTAATTTCGTGCTTCCATTTACCGTAAGCAACCTCTAGAATATTTGCAAGCTGCATAATGTTTGGCAGCTGAATGTCATGAGAAAGAAGTCTTCCCGCGTTTTGCTTTCCTTTCTCTCCTTCGTTTATTTTTTTGTTCATGAAACTTCAACTTTTACTTTTGTCAAAATTAATTTCCTTTCAAACTTTATTAACTCCATCAATTTTTTCAGATTCAAATCATGAGACGAAGTGGTTTATCTGAACATAATAGTGATGCATCAAGTAATCAACCTCCAACAACAACAAATCGAATTCCAGCTAAACGTCGACGAGAATCTCTTCCACATATGAAATTTCCTCCTGCTTCAACAACCAATTTTATTGATGATCAACTGTAAGTTTATTCTTTCTCACAAACTAACTATAATCATTGTTCGTTTTTTCCAGGTTCAAAAGTGCTGGACTACTTGCTGATATCGACTATGATTCAATGCTTCATTCATCTTATACTCATCCATCATATGAAACAGCTTCAGCAAATCAAACAATAGATGATGTTCAACAATTTTCTTTTGTTGGTGAAAACTCTTTCATCTTTCGAACTCCTCAAAAAAGTGCTAATGACCAACTCAATGAAGTGAACAAAGATGTGGCTTATTGTATCAATGATATCCTGGATTCAGCTTTAACCATCAAAGAAAACATCGAAGATTTCAAAGTGGAAGAACGTCTTGGTGAACTTGCAATTTCTTCAAACGCAGCAGAAATGGATCAAATAAGCGATGATTTTGCTTTTATGGAAAATGCTGATATGCTCGATTCTCTCATTCCAACGTTCAACGCCATCGATGATTCAATTCTTATTACTCATGAAGATAATCTACCATTTGATGAACAAGCTTTCAAATTGAATTATGCTTTCCCGAAGGATTTTGCTGATGTCGATACTGCTGCTTCAACTTTCGATGAAATTTCTTCAAAAAAATTAACGTTAAACGAAGCTCAGTTTGATACTTCACATATTCTCGAATCTGCTATTCGTCCAAGTACAAAATCCTTTGTTCCTATTGATGAAACCAAACGACGCAATGCTTTCTATGATCATTCTGGTGGCTTCAAGGATTATGATAAACTTGCAATGAAAAAGAACAAACCTGATTTCCTGTTTTACTCTTTGATCGATAAAGTTCTGCTCAAAACTAATACTTCAACGTTAGAATGCTCTTCCACAAATGGCTTGGATATGAAGAAGCTTATTGAAGAATACAAAGAATATTTGAGACTTCCTGAAAATTCACCCTTTGAACCTAAATGGGAATCGACCTTTTCTCCTCAAATTGAAGATGATGGATGGAATGTTAAAGAACTCAAACATGGTATTGCTCTTCGAAATGCTTTTAAACCTTTGGGTTAGTTTTTGATTTGTCCTTTTATACCTTATCTTTGTCATTTTTCAGGAACTACCGATGATAGCCTTGAATTTCTCTTTCAAAATCTTTGTTGTGAACCAGTTTTCGCTGATCGAGAAGGAAGACATTCGCAAATCGACGAACATTTCAATGACAGCTTCATCAGTATCTTGGAAGGTGCAGCTCCAATCAATCCTGAAAATTCAAATCCTTATTCGAACCATCCTTCACTTGCTTCATACAAATCTGATTTGATTGGTGAAAGAGAATCCTGTGTTGCTGCATTTTCAAATCATCCAGGTGGAAAAGTTCTGAGTTCCAAAAGTTATGCTGATCATGAAATTAGAGAATTTAAAAGTGGTATGCCTTTTGAATCAAATGGGGATCGACTACCATATCATGTTCCAAGAGAAGTTGAAGAATATACGTATGTTTTCTTTATTGTTATCCTCATTGGTTTTACGATAGCTGTTTTTTAGAAATCACCTGATTATTCGTGTTGCTATCAATCGGTATCTCTCCAATAAAGATGATTCATTGGCTCATTTAATCTTCTTCAAACTTTTTAATGCTGAACCAGATAATTACTATGTTCAAGAAGCTTTCCGAATTATCAATCATTCTGCAAGATCTTTATCACACAAAGAAATTTACACTCTTTCTCGGCTGGCTAATGATTATCGATGGTTTGATCCTTCATTAGTATGTCTCTTATTTGTTACAAAAACTTTACATCAACTTATTGACACTTTTTTTTAGCATTACCTACTTGCTTTGAACCATTTCCGATCGAAAAACTTTGATGCAATGGAAGAAGAAATGTCAAATTATTGCGAATCTATGAGATACCATGAAAGCGATAAAGAATTTCATCCATTTCCTGAAACATCGGCAGCTGATCGAGGAACTTATAAAGAAAACATTGATGCCATTTTTACATGTGTTCGAAAAGCAACTATTATGAATTCATGTTTGTATCTTATTGGACAAAATTAGTAAGTGTTTCCTGTTTATGTTATCATTGCTTATCTAAATCGTGCTTCTTTTTCAGTCAAAGAGCCAACAATCTTTTGCAAGGTTTACAAAAAATGGACTTCAATGAATTGGAGGCTGGTGGTGATGTTCAACATTGGATAGTGGCTTTAAGATCTCAAATAAAAATTGGACAAATTAATCCATATGCTCATTCACCAAGAAATTTCTTCTCAACCAAATCAGAATGTAAGTTTTTCGTTTTTTGTTAGCTTTTACTAACTAATTGATTGTTTTTAGTTTTCTCCTTACCAACATTTAATGCTTTGGATGAAATGACTTCAATGATTGAACATCTCAAAACTCGTCTTGATAATGTTAAAGAAGGAGAAACAAGCATACCTGAAAATGTTCGAGAACTCAATTATCAGTTCCTAATTTCTCAATATCTGTTTCTTCAATTTTACACTTTGTCAATGAAAAATGATGCTGGAGATGAGTGAGTTATTCGTAACTTTGGATGTTTAAAACTTTTTGCTTTTTTTAGAATGAAAGCTATCTTTGATTCAATCGTTTCTGCTCCATACTATGAAGGAAAATCGCGGAAGATTGAAAGACTGGCAAAAACTCTTCTACGATCTTACCAACTCTCTATTGGACAAAGTGGTATTGGCTCATCTCTTTCATTAACTCCTGAACCTCAACTTACACGTGATGTTAATGAAGGATATTCTGTGGAACAAATGGTATGTTTTTATGCTTCTTTGTTGCATTCTTTAACTTTTGAACAACTTTTAGATCGTTGAAACTATTTTGAATGCATATGAAATGGCAAGTTTAAGCAACTTCAAAGCAGCTCTTGAAATCATCCGACAACTTGAAATAGCTCATCAAAATGGAACTATTGGATATTATCATATCACTCAAGCAAAAGCATGTATCGAATTTGATGAAACTTTCTTCACTGGTGGACGAATCAACTCACATACCAAACTGATGGCTCTCTACGAAGCGTGTCCAATTGAAGCATTAATGAGAGAAGTACCTTATCAAATTCTTTATGGAGAAATTCAACAAGGAGTTATTCGAAAACTTTATCAACTTTTGGGACAAGCAAGCATCATCGAAGTATTACCATCTGTTCAAATTAGGTATGTTTATTCGTTTCATTAAATGCCTTTGACCTTGCTTTTATTCGTTGTTGTATTCATTTTTGTTGAAAATGCCTTTACCTTTTTACTTTCTAACCTTTATCTGTTTTTAGGTGTCACATAGCTTTGGCTCAAGTTTTCACCGAAATGACAAAACACAAACTTGCAATTGATGAACTTCGAAAGGCTAAGAAGATAGCAAAATCCATGAAGTTCCCGATGTTTATTTCAATGATCAATCGGCGATTCGCTATTGTTTATGCTTTAATGGGTGATATGGTAAAAGCTTGTAAGAAAGGGGATAAATGCAAAGTATGGCAGAATGGTGTGAAGCTTCCTATGTTGGAACTTGGAATGGTGTACTTGACAAAATATTTCGTTCATCGAAAAGCTAATGCTTCAAAAAATGCTGATGGAATCAAAGTTCTTTCTTGTAAGCTGCTTACTTTTATAATTACTCATTTTATCGTTACATTTTTAGGCTCTGCTTTATGTGAATATCTTACCAAAGCTTCATCTATTCTTCAACATTACAATATTATTTTCAAATGGATTCTCGTGGAAGAATTGGATTATGTTTTGTATGGTCAAAATCGACCACATTCTCGTTATGATGTTACTTCTCTTCAAAAACATAAGAAATCATTGGAACATCGATTTTCAAAGCACTTCAATCTTCATGATTTTGTTATTGATTCTAGCCCTGAAATCTCAAGCCTCTCCAAAGAATACAAGAACAAATATTCACTGCCATTACATTTGATTTAATTTATTGTTTTTGTTTTGATTGTTAGTTTTTATCTTGTAAAATGTTTTTGAAGTTTTAATACATGTATACTGTTTGTGTATGTAATAAATATTTATGTCTTTTGCATTTCTTTGGTTTTAGAGGTTACAGAAACATAGAAAAATAAGCATATTGTTGCAGCATATGTTTTGCCGCAAGGAAGCAAGTTCTTCATAAACAAAATTCATGGAGTATGAATTTGAACTTTTATGGTAGTTAAAATTGGATGGATTGCAGAGCATCACATTAACAACGGTAGTGCTTCTTGAGTGTAATTTTGTATGCAATAAGTTTCAAGAAAAGGTGATTTGGAAGAGAATACGTTTACTTTACTTTGGTTGTGTTCGGTTACTTACAATCTCATGGACTTGTTAAAGAGGAAAAAATTATGGTTTTTGCGCCGGCCGGGAATCGAACCCGGTTCTCTCTATTCTAGAGGAGAGCGTCCTACCATTAGACGACCACCGGTGCTTATTTCGATCTTTTGCCGTTGGTAATGAAAAAATTATTACAATAAATCACAAATGTTGCAGATGAACTTTGTTTCAAGATATGGTCACTTTTGCTATTGCAATTTCCTTGAGAATTAGAAACTTCCAAATTAGGAAAACTAAAGAGTGAGGCATGGTTTTGATGGAGGTAAAAGTTTTCAAAAATTATTTTTATCTTTCAAATATTTCAAACAAAAAACATCAATGGTTAATTACAAATACATTAAAACAAAAACAAAATAATAATGGATTCAAAACAGTTAACGATCATAATAAACCTTTTAATATTTCATCTTCAGCCGCTTCTAAATTAAAGCTTTCCATCTTTGATGCGAATGATGAGTCAAAAGTTGGAATTTGTTTAGCAGGAAATTTTGAAAGTCTGATATGTTTGTAAACATCAGCAAAATTATGTCTCTCCACTGCTTCCCTATTCAGCTCCCTTATCCGCTTTGCTAATATTTCAGCATCCTTTAAATCGTTATTAGATTTTTCAAACTTACCAATTTCATGTTTTTCTAATTCGTCAATCAAATTTTGTCGAGATTTACTTCGATGGTTTTTCTTTTTCGTCTCAGCTTCTTGTCGCTTTGCTTTAGCTGCAATTTTCTTATCATAATCAACTTTGAGATTAGCATCCATTAAAAAATCATAAGCTTTTTGAATTTGATGAAACTTTTGGGTAGCTTTTTTAACATCTTTGGATTCAACTTTATCGGGATGAAATTTAATTGCAAGCTTTCGATAAGCTTTTTTGATTGCTGCAATGGAAGAAGAAGAATTAGATGAAAGTTGAAGAATTTTATATGGGTTAAAATCAGATGGGAATGACATAATTAATGGAGAAATAAGGAAATAAGAATAAAATAGACACAAAAAATAATATGGAAATGAGTTGAGTTATTCGAAGAAGAAAAAAATGTTCACAAAAAAAAATGGATGACGAAATCATTGCATGGTTAAACTTTCTAGCAACTTCTCGAACAAATTTTCTTTAACAACTTTAGTTTTTCATATTTCTTACTTTAGATATTACTATTTTTCAATGATACTTGAAGCTTTAGTTTTCAAAGTTAGCAATCAAACAAAGATTTTCAAAGCATTCATGTTTCAGAGTAAAAACCTTCCAACATCCACTGATTCAAAGGAAGTAAAGCAAAAAAGCAGTCTTTAAAAAGCTTCAAGATATTGTTGTTTTCTTAGAAGATGATATTAATAAATTTTTTGATGCAATTTTTAACTTTTTCTCTCCATCAAGGTTAATCAACAAAAAAATAATCGATTCAATCAAAGTAAATGAAAGTTGCAAACATTTGGTTCCACATTTTTTGAAATATGCGCTTTTTTATGGCAAAAAGTCTAACGCCAAGCTGAACGTCGCTTCATCCCAAAAAAAAGTTTTTTGTTTTTGCTGGCCTCACTTTTTTTTGAATCAAACCTTTTTCCATCAATTTTATCCAACTTCCATCAAATTGCTTTAATTTTGTCGCATTTTTTGCTTTCAATATCCATGTTTCACCTCCAATAATACTAATCATGCTATATTTACCTTCTTTTTGACGAAATTTGCATGTTTTTCATTGATTTACTCGGATTTTTGCTTTATAATGCGTGTTTTCATACATCCATCATTCGTGTTTATTGCTTCATTTTCTAATGTTAGTTTTTTAGGTAACCATGGGAGCTTACAAGTATATGCAAGAAATCTGGCGCAAGAAGCAATCGGATGTGATGCGCTACTTATTACGCGTTCGAACATGGCAATATCGTCAACTTGCTGCTGTCCATCGTGCTCCTCGACCAACTCGTCCTGAAAAAGCTCATCGTCTTGGATACAAAGCTAAGCAAGGATATGTTATCTATCGTGTTCGTGTTCGCCGTGGTGGCCGCAAGCGTCCAGTTACCAAAGGTCAAACTTATGGTAAACCAAAAACTCATGGTGTCAATAAACTCAAATTTGCTCGTAATCTTCAATCTGTAGCTGAGGTTGGTTTGCTTTTTATTCATTTTCATATGTTTATCTTGTCTTCTTTTTAGTGCCGTGTTGGCCGCAAATGTGGTGCTCTTCGTGTTCTCAATTCCTACTGGGTTGCTCAAGATTCAACATTCAAATTCTACGAAGTTATCTTAATTGATCCTTTCCACAAAGCAATTCGTCGAAATCCTGATACTCAATGGATTACCAAGCCTGTTCAAAAACATCGTGAAATGCGTGGTCTTACATCAGCTGGCCGCAAGAGCAGAGGTCTCGGAAAAGGTCCTCGATTCGCGAAAACTATGGGTGGTTCACGATCTAAAAACTGGAAACGACGCAATACCTTTGTTGTTCGCCGCAAGCGTTAAAAGGTTTTTGATTTTATTGTTGTTGATTGTCTTGAATTTAAGGCGATTTTTCATTCTTATTTTATAAAATAAATGTTTGTTATCGTTTTAATGTTGTTTAAAAAATGTTTATTAATAATTATATTATCTCTAATCGTGTACACTTTTCGTAATCAACAGTTCAGGAATATCTTTTCGAGGAGATCAACAACATTTTTTGCCATGATTTCACCATCGCGGATAACAAAAGCATGTTCACAACCATCATTGTCGAGGAATACACAAGATTTTCCTAATCTTGCTGCTTGTTCTTCAGCACATTGTCCAGGAACCCAATTATCCACAGCACCATAATAAAGCAAGATTCGATCACGATGCATGTTATGGAATAGCGAATCATCATGATGTTTGATTACATGGAGCTCATTGTTGGCGAGGTGTACAACATTTCGGATTACAGAGGATGATAGGATTTCGATTGCACTCTCAACGACACATTCAGGAACAAGTGAACCTCTGAGATTTAGTTTAACCAAGCAACGTTTAATTGAATCAGGAAGAAGCCATACCCATGAAAGAAGAATTTTTGTAAGAGTTTGATGAGTGTCAAAGAACTAAAACCATAAACAATAAAGCTTTATGACAGATAAGAAAGTATGTAATCACTTACATTCAGTATACCACCAACTCTAACACCATTAGGACTGATGGCCATTTGCTCGATGGTTGGAAATAATCCAAGAACTTTAATAATGTTGAAATCATTATCGATGAGTTGTGGCAATATCTTTAAAGCCATATAACTTCCAATTGAATGACCCATAAGAATTATTGGTACATCTTTAGGCATATATTCCATGAAATAATCGAATTTGTGGTTTACTTGATCTTGAAGTAGGAAGAGATCTGAAATACGGAAAAGTTATTAGAGTTGATACTTGTGAAGAGCTTTGATGGCTTCATGGATCTTTGTAAAGGCTTTTAACAACTCATCACATGGAGGAAAATTTAACTTACCATCATTTTTGATTTCACTTTTATCCTTTAACATTGCAGGTAACTCAACATGATTCAAATGGGAAACAGTATAAAATTCTGATGGAACATTGAATTGATGATCATCCATAACTTCCAAAATTCTTTGACCAAAATGATCATAAAATTTATCATTTCCTGGATTTCCAGGAATCATAACAAATATTAGCTTTGGTTTTTCATGTTCATCCAAAATATAATTTCGTTGCCATGTAATTCGAGTATATCTTTGTGATATTCGTATCCAACGTTGAAATTTTTCTATTGTTTTCGTCGTCGTCGTCATTGAAGGTGGCGGTGAAAGTCCAAAGAAATGGAATGGAATGAGAAAAAAAGTTGCTATAAAAATTGTGTAATGAATGAATGAATGCAAAAAACTGCGATAAAAAAATAATGATAAATTAATGGTACATAAAAAAACCACTGTAAAATAAATCAATGATCAAATTAGTGCATTTTTAAAACCTTTATTCATAAAGCAAAAAAATGATCAAACAAAATTTCACTAAAAAGCTAACGATGAATAAGCATTACAGTAAGATAATTAAGGTTTTTGTACAAATAAATGGATCGCTGAATACATTTGCAATTTGCTGAAATCCCATTTCCATTCACACTAATGTCATCAATCAAATTACTCAATTTCCTCCATCTCAAATTCTTCCATCAATGAAACAACGATATCAACCATGGGTTGACAATGGGAAATAACAAAAGCATGTTCACAACCATGCTCATCAATTCGAACACATTTCGAACCATATTTTTGTAAATTTCTTTCTGCACTTCCATTTGGAACCCAATGATCTTCAATTGCATAATAAAGTCGAAGTTTATGTGTAAGGGAAGCAAGATTAGGATGTTCATCGGCTATCTATAAAATTTCGTGGTTCAAGAAAGCGAAAACAACAAAATAGCGCTTCTCTTAGTAGCTTGAATATTCTTACCACAATCATTTCATCCACGGACATATGATTAATATTTTTAATAACATTTAAATCCAATAATTCCACCGCTGAATCAAGAATGCAATCATGACTATTTTTTGTTCCTTGAAGTCTCCATTGACATATTTTTCGTTTAGTTGTTTCCGAAATTAGATTAAACCAAAATGTAAGGAGTATCAAAAATATGGGGAAAATATGGAAAAACTAAACTTTAAACTTTGGTTAAAAAATGGTTTCATGAATGCATGCAAGCTTATCTTGAAGACATGTTTCATCCAAACACCTTGAGATGATTTGGGTAAAAATTCAAAAACCGGGAAAAGTGCACAACATCCAACTATGTTATAACCTTCTGATTCAAGAATGGGAAGGATTTGAAGAGCCATGTATGAACCAATGGAATGAGAAATGAGATAAATTTTATCGGATTTAGAGAGATGCTCTTTGAAAAAGTTTAGTTTATGTTGAACTTGATCACTTAGAAAGAAGACATCTGCAAATAATAACAGTATTAGAAGCTTCTTTTTGCATTGATGACAACTTCCAAACTAACCATGAGGTTGATGATCAGCTGCTTTACCTTTCAATCTATCAGCTGGTAGTGGAACATGATTCAAATGAGAAATGGTAATAAACTCAATCTTTTCTTTCTTATCTGCTGCTGCCATTTTTGCAATGAGTTGTCTTCCAAAATCTTCATAAAATCCTTCATTTCCTGGATTGCCTGGAATCATGATAACTTGTGCATCCACTTCCTCTTCATCGTCCTTCATTTTCCGCCAACTTGAATCCATTCAACAACTCTTACAATCATCTCCTTAAAATCCGATTGTCCTACTGCAAACAAGCTGCTCGTATTCAAAAACTCCTATCGACGGTTATGTTATCCGCATTTGCAAGTTCACAAATAAACCAAAAACAAAGAGACAAACACATAAATAAATACTTTATTTTAACATGAGACACACAAGAAAATGTAAAAAATTCACAACGAAAATAATATAATAATTATAAAGAATGAATCACATCAAACATAAAAGAAGAGTGGAGCACGATTCATTGAAAAGAAGCGGTATCCATCATTGAAGCAAGATTTTGTACGATATTATCAGAAAGCATCTTATTGACTGTTTCATTCAAATGACGTTTGGGATCTTGTTTACCAACATTCTTGATAGCTTTCTGTTCATCAGTCATATTTTCTTCATCTTCAAGTGATTTCTTGTACAGCTTTGCAAGTTTGAGCATTTGAGAAACAGATTCTTCATTATGTTGACAATGAGTTGAGAAGTTTTCAAGGTTGAGGGATTCCATCCAGCTTTGTTTGTTCAAGTTGAGAAGCATCTAAAAAGAGAGAAGTTAGTAATGAATGCAAAATTAATAAACCCTTACCTTTTGCTCGAGATCATGAGTACGATAAGCAATGGGAATGGAGTAGTAATGACGATTGAGTCCATGGATCAAAGCTTGAATTGATGGTTTTTGAAGATGACCAATATTTGATGTTGTTTGACGAGGTTCTTGATTCAATGCAATTGTTTGAGGATTGATTGTACGAAAAGCATCAATGACCACTTTTCCTTTGACAGATTGAATAGGATCAACGACGACAGCAACAGCTCGATCACTTAAAGCTTCGAATGATTGTTGAGTGTTGATATCAACACCAGATAACCAGCAACCAAAACCAGGATGAGAGTGATACCAACCAACGACCATTTCAGGGCGACCAGTTTGCTTAAGCATATCTAACATTTTTGCTTGAAATACAGGATCAACAGCTTCAACAGAGACACCAGTACCAGATTGAGGCATAGCAAATACATCGATGACATTAACAGTATATTCATCCACGAATTCACCAAGCATTAAACCCATAACCTATAAAACGAAGAACATTAGTAAAGGCGAACAGAGAAAAAGATCAAAAAGATGTTAATAGCATGATTGGTTAGAAGTTTTGCATCATTCAATGAGATATTTTTGCGAATGTAAGAACCAAGAGGAGAAATCAAAGCATGTTTTTTGGAAGTAAAGTTTCAAAAAAAAAGCACCAAATCAACTATAACATCATCAAAAAATGATTACAACCAACTTACTTCCATAGGAACACCAGCACGACCATGTTTAAGCATTTTGAGAAGAGCAAGAGATGAAATGTACACCGTTTCAGATGTATCCACTTGATTTGAATCAGCTGGAGCTGTTGAACCACCCATACCAAGTCCACCACTAAGATTACCAAGACGTAAGAAGCGTTCCATTTTTTTCTTCTATTTTGAGATGAAACCTTGAATATGAAGAAATTGAAGAATTGATGGATGAGCTAAAAAAATATATTTGTTTGGAAGATCCAAAACGATGACGAAGTTTGAGGCTTTGAAGAAGAATGATGAAGAAAAAATTTTTTTTGATGACAAAAACATTGAATGCGGAGAGTTAGTGGCAAAGTGAGATTGAGAGGCAGCAAACAGCGGGGAATTTAAAAAAGCGAGCTATCATTCTTCAAAGTCTTTCTTTTGCTTTTTCTTTCAATGTTTGCGGTGTATCAAAAAAAAATCTTCAAGCGTTCGTTCACCTAGCATATTATTTATTTCATGCTGCTGTTGATACTTATACCTTTGTCTTCTTCTTCATCTTTGTCGTTGCCTTTCACTTATTTCAAATAAAATGCATTGGAAATTTACTGCAATACTTGTATGTATTTATGGCGTAGTTAAAGAATTTCGTCCAGGCACACCTTTTTTAACGCCATATTTAGAAGCAGGAGAATTTAAAAATTTTACTAATGAAATTATTTATAGTGAAATATATCCATTTTGGACTTATTCATATTTAATTTTTCTTGTGAGTTTTTTACTACTGTTTTTCGAGTTCAAATTTTTTTTTGGGTTTTGATACTTTTTTTGGAGAGACTTTAAAGTGCATTGGTCAAAAGCAAATTGAGCAACAACAACATCAAAGAGCAATCAACGATTTGCTTTTTGTGAAACAAAAAATTTTTTGCAACCAAGCTTTCCATTTTTTTTCTTTAAAAAAACCGTTTTAACTTTTTTTAGATACCTGTATTTTTTCTTACCGATGCATTACGTTATAAACCGGTGGTAATTCTTGAATCTTTAAGTCTTTGTGCAACATGGGCTTTATTAGTTTGGGGTGAAGGTGTAAAACAAATGCAAATAATGCAAATATGTTTTGGTCTTGCAAGTTCTTCAGAAATTGCATATTATTCATATATGTATGCTGTCGTGGATCGAAAACATTATAAAAAAATTACTTCGTATACAAGAGCAGCAAAAATGATAGGAAAATTTTTTGCTTATTCATTAGCACAAATTTTTGTTTCCACTAATTTTGGTTCATATTTATTATTGATTCAGGTAATTGCATTTTTCGAAAAGATTAAAACTTAATTTTTTGGATCAAAAGTTTGTTTACAGATAACTTTGGGAGCTGTTTCAAGTGTATTTTTTATTTCATTATTTCTTCCACCCATTGCAAAGCCGCGACTTCAAGGGGAAGTAGTTGAAATTCAAGAAATGCAGCAACAAAAAAATAATAATCCTCATCAAGAAATTATTTCTTCTTCTGCCACTGGAGAAACTAAACAACGACAACAAAAACTTTCATTTTTTAAAGATATTAAATTAAAATTAATGATATTTAAAGAAAATCGAATCGTTTTAATTTGGTCTCTTTGGTGGGCTTTAGGATCATGTGGAACATTTCAGGTTAGTCTATCAAGCATCGGGTTTTTGTGAAATTATTAAAGATAAAAGTCGGTAGCTTTTTTGTTTTGTTTTAGATAGCAAATTATGTTCAAACTTTATGGGCGAGATTACAAACCGAAGGGCAATTTGTTGGAAATGGAATGGTTGAATGCATTAATACTTTATTAGGTAAAACAACCAAAATTTATCCAATTTCATAATCGTCATTGTTGCCTTTTTAATTGTGAATTTAAGAAACAAAAAATCAAGATTTTTCGATTACCATGACGAGAATTAATTTTTTTAGGAGCCATAATAACTTTTTATTTGCAATACATAAAATTTGATTGGAAGATGCATGGAGAATTCATATTTTTTATTTCATCCCTTGCAATCAGTGGTTCATTGATAGGAATGTCAATAATTAATAATATTTTTATTCTTTATGGTTTATATTTATTCACGGATTGCATTTATCATTTACTTATAGCTGCAGCGAGGTAAAGCATATTTTTGCATTTCAAACAAAGTTTTAGAAAATTTCTAAAAAATGTGAGCAAGCTAAACATCGCCTGCTTTTTATTATTTTTTTGCTTCATCGCTTCTTTTCTTTAATTTCTCCATTTTTTTCAGTAATATTATCGCGTCCCAATTGAATTCAACAAGCTATAGCTTTATTTTTGGTTTCAATACTTTTATTGCATTAATTTTTCAATCCATTTTAACTTTCTTAGTCGCTGATAAACATGGTTTTGCATTGGATATTCAAAAACAATTTCAAGTTTATTCCGGTTATTTTATGGGTATGGCTGTATTGTTTTGCATTCCATTTGTTATTCGAAAAATTCAACGAAGAATGAGAAGAAATGATAATGATGCAGTTGATGGCTGAATAACTTTAATAGGGCATTGATCATATCGACTAGATTAATAAACTTATGAGCTTTTTAGTAGTTCCTTTTAGCTGGATTTCGAGTGAATGTGAGATCGTTGTTGCTTTTTATGATGCTTTTTTACAAAAAAAAAATAGTTTTTATAATTTTTGAAACTTGTAAAAAAAGTCTAAAACACTAAAGCAATTGTAATTTTTCATGAACACATAATCTTCTTTAATGCGATGCGAATAAAATAATTTACGAGAATGGAGCCCTTTTGATGAATTCGTTGAACATTTTTTGGTTATTTGTTGTTATAGCACATGGAGTTAATAGCATCCATTGAAAGGTACATACGCAACTTTTAGCACCAAAGCTTTCTCTCTTCACTGTTTACTTTAGCAATACTTTGCTATTACATAACAAATGTTAGCCTTAAATATCGATGGAAAATGAAGTATTAAAATTATCAAAATGCAAAGTAATCCAAAATAAAAGGAAGGACGAGAAACAGCAGCACAATTATTAAGTTGAAAATCGAATAACTGGGAAAAAGGTGGAATGTAAAGTTTGTGTGTTACACCAAAAAAAGTACAAAAAGAAGAAGCAAGTAAATCCAATCAAGGCAGATGAGTTGGCAAAAAAAGAAGCACGAAAACAAAGATAAATTTATTGAAACAAAATCACAAGAAAAGTATACAAATAAACAGAAAATTACAAGGATTAAGTAAGTTTTTCAAAACCTGTGAAAACACGATTAGTTTCAAATTTGGTGATAACTTTTTGAGATAGAAGCGCTGCACCTTCTGAAGCGAGATCATTGGTATTGAAAGATAACGAACAGAAAACATGGTATAAATAAAATCTGAAATTTTCATTTTATAATTTGTAAAGTAATTTAATAAAGTAACTTACTGAAAAGAATCAAGTTGAGTTAAAGATTTGATAAAGACCATAAATTCTTTCATTGTACAATCAGATTCAATGCCACCAACAAATCCAAGCCCTTTCAAACAAGAATGCATAACCATCTTCAAATCATCAAGTTTGATACTTCGAACATTGAGAATAATTCTTTTACATGAATCAAAAGTAAACGGTAATGATTGAAGATATCGAGCACTAGTTATAAAATTTTTATACGTTATGATGTGAATCAAACTATGAACATCGATTTTCTTTTTCAAGGATGAGAGATCAGATTCATTGATTCCACGACAAAATTCATTTTCTTCACAAAAGCATGAAAGAGTGTATTTGCATTTGGTGTTGAGTTCTTCATCAATTTCGACTGCAGCATGTTTAACAATATGACATCGTTTTGAGAGATTCTTCGTTGTTGTATTGATTTTGGAGAAAGTCTTCAAAGTTTTCGGATCCAAGATTTCAGCTAAACGCTTTTGACAAACATATGGAAGTGCAGGGAAGTCGAAAGTTTCTTCATCAGAAGCAGAAGTAGGTACCATGTTCTTAAGAGCTGATTTGACAACATTCTTATTGGAGTCGCTCATGTTGAATAACTAAAAATATAAACTATCAATTAAAAATAAGTACAGATAAATAATGGCACGTAAAAGCAAGCAACAACAAAAGCGGTTGAAAGTAAAGAAACTTGAAATCAGGAAATGAAGGGGAAAAAGAAACTTTCTTTTCGCAAGAATCGAGCCAAAAAAATGAAACACAATGTTTGAGATGAGCGCCATTTTGAATCATTCAAGACATTTGTCAATATTTTTTGCTTTAACTTTTTTATTTGATGTTCGTTCAATCCATGATTAAAGAAAAAGAAGTTAACCATGTCTAATAATAATAAAAAGAGATTTAATACTGTTAAAGAATTCAACTCTTTTTTGGTGATTTAGTTTTGTTTTGGCATATTTTTTGGATATGGCTGTATTGTTTTGCATTCCATTTATTATAGAAAATTTCATCGAAGAATGGGAAGAAATGATAATGATGTGGTTGGTGGCTGATTAACTTTAATTTGGTATTGACGATATCGGTGAAATCAACAAACTTATAAACTAATGTGTTTTAGTTGCTTTTGGCTGGCTATAGATTGTACAATAAATAACCAAACAGAGTAAAAGTTAATATAATTTTATTAAATCTTAAATATGTAAAATATTTATACAATAAATTCAATGCAAAAAAGAAATACATAATAAAGGATTTCAATATTTTTTACATCTTTGTTTTGTTCTTCTTCTTTCCACGTTTTTGACCACTTTTTGATGCAACATTTGATGATTGACTTTGAGGAGTTGTTGTTGTAACACTTGACGTTGAAGCAGCAGTTGAACCAGTTACACTTGTTGTTCCATCAGTTGTTGATGCATCAGATGCTGTTAATGGAAGATCACCAGGAGGCATATTATCATAAAGTGGTTCACCTTTAGGAACGGCAAGTTGTAAAGATGCTGATGATGTTGGAGTTGGAGGTGTATCATCAAACTTCTTTTTGTTGTTGCTGCTTTCTTCAGCAGCTATACGAGATTTCTGTGCTTCAAGTGCTTGACGATCAGATTCTTCAGCTTCTTTTGCAATTCTTAAAGCATGTTCAAACATGTTTGCATAATGCTGAAAAATATGAAGTATGTTAATGGAAAGAAGATAAATGAACAAAACATACTGCATCACGATTTGCATTGAAAGCAGCTTTTTCATGTGGAGCACGTTGAGGTAAAGAAGGATCATCAGATATTTTAACAACTGGACCAGGAGTTGGTGGATCAGGCTGAAAAGGAAAAAGTTCAATAATCAAGCAACAATGAAGCAAGTAAACGGTGCAACAAAGCCATAAATCATCTTTCAAACTTTTCATATATTCAAACAAACAGAAAACTTACAACAAAAAGATGTCCATGAGTTCGTGCACGAGGTTGATAAGTTTCAAGAATATTTGCTTCATCAAAGAAAGCACGTCTTTGACGAGTTAAAGCAAAGGAATGAATTCGAATCCACTGAAAAAGATAATATCAATAGGTAAAGCAAAAGAAGCAACATGAAAAGCAACTTACTTCGGAGCTAAAGAATGAAACAAAAATAGTTAAACCAACACCAAAATAATGAGCCATGGATGTTTGAGATGCTAAACTTTGACAAACCAAAAGAGATAAACCTTGAGAAACCAAAACAGCTAAAGCAATGATGAATCGAACATGAGCAGAAATGGGTGAACGAATTTGAGCTGCTACAGCTGTTGCCATTGAATCCATACTTTCAGATGATTGAGTATTTTCATTGATTTCAGATAAATTTACATTGGCTGTTGAAGGTTGAGCTGTTACAATGGTTTGTAATCCAGGTGATGAAGGTGTTGCTGTTGACATTTTTGATGATGAATTCTTTGATGTTGAAGTTACCATTTTTTCATTCATTCAGGAGAGCTTTTTGCAAAAAGCGAGCAAAACAAAAAAGTGACGACGACGCTGAAACAACAAACAAATAAAAAGTGTTTTGAAATCGAAGAAGGAAAGAAAAAATGCATGCAAATTTCTTGGGAAAATTCACTATTTTCACGCATGCAAGCAAATACAGTAAAACTGCGCGCAACTGATGGTGATCAAAAATTCTAAGGCTTTTGTTTTGATCAAAAATACATTAAAATTTTTTAAACTTTTCTTTATTCCAAACAAATGTACACCTTTTTTACATTGATTAAATTTAAAGACAAAGAGAAGTAGCTCCGCTCCATCAACTACGATATCATGGTTGTTTTTCTGTTGACAAGAAGAATGTAAATATGAAACAGAAAATATTATTGCAACATAGCTTCTTTCTGTTCAGCAACATAACTCTCTAGATCGACATTGATAATTAGAATTATTGGATATTTAGAGACTGCATTGGAGAATATGAAAATAAAGCTTGCTTCATTAATATTATGATGAAGCTTAGAAAGAAAAGATAACATTTTAAAAAAAGCTAAAAACAGCGAAAAATATATAATTTTGATTTGCAACCTTTAAAGTAAAGCCTAAGAGCAATTCGATTATTTATAAATGTGTTTTTTTATTTATCCAAAAAATGTTTCCCTTGATTTGGAATCTTTAATGTGATTTTTTTTTGCATTTTTCTTTACTCTTTTTAATTTTATTTTGGTTGTTACAAAAAAAAAATCAGTTATTATTATTTTATTTTTTGCCGATGCTTCTAAAAAGTTTACAAATTTATTTTTCTGTTTTCAAAAATGACTTTTTCTTTTTTGAAATATTTTTAGTTTACACTCAAACTTTTGATCTTTCATTTTTCTCCATCAACTATTTCCTTTATTTTTTTAATGCTCAATTTAAAATTTGATTAGAACTCCACAAAATGAAGGAAAAAGTAATTTGATATTATGTTTTCGATCGTCTCTACTACCACAAAAAAAAACATAAACAAACTAAAAATGATTTTTTTTTATTTTGGTTTTTGAAATAAACCCTAAATTATTTTTTCAATTAACACTTTTTTTTTCAAGCTTCGGCTTTTTTTAAAGATAAATAAAAAGAAAAATGTTAAAATTAATTATAATTTTATTTTTATTTTTAAATAATTTTTTTATTATCTTTATTGCTGGAGAAAAGGATTCCACTCATTGTCAATCCATTGATGTTTCATATGGCCCTGATGTAGCTAATGGAATATTTAAAAGCCCTGGATTTCCCATTCATTATTGTAATAATTTACGATCGAATTATGAAATTGAACCCAAATCTGATCAAGGTGTTAGTTTATCCATAGAATTTTTTGATACTGAATCTTTGCATGATTTTGTTGAAATTCATCAAATCTTTTTATATAATGGTACTTTTAATTATGCTAAACAACATGTGTAAGTAACTGGGATGCGCGAATGTCGATTTTTAGTAAACCAAAATTTGATTATTATTTTTTCTGTTTTAAAGCTTATATTTTTACTTTTTGAGCTCTACCGGAAAGATTTGGCTTCAATGTGAAAATTGTTTTATTTTTTAGCCTTAGCGGTCCAATGGGTCATCAACCTCGACATTTTACTTCTTCCATGGGTGGAGGATTGAAAGTTGTTTTCACCACGGATGCCACAGAAAATTCTTTTAGTGGCTTTCAAATGAGTTACACTCGATTTCATCAAGGTTTTTTTTAATTTTTTCAAAAAAAGCCAAATAAAACTAAATTTTTTTAAATTTATATTTTTAGATTCACCTAATTCTCGACATGTTCCATGCCCATTTCCATTTTTTGAAGCTGCAAATTCAATTAAAACTCTTCCATTTATGAAACGAACATATTTTTCTGATACATCGTGTGTGATTCGAATAAATTCCACGGATGCTGTGAAACTTCACATTCGTAAACTTTCCACGGTGGTGACTTTAAAATTGATTGAAACAGAAAATTTTAAATCCAATCGAGTTCATGATGTTTTAGAAAAGTTAGTTTTACAACATTTAGAAAAAATTTTGGTGCCCAAAATAAAAAGATTAGATTTTGCAATAATAATTTCCTTTTTTTGTTGAAATTTTTAGTTGGTTTTTTCGAACCAAAATATTCTTGAAATTAGTAATTTTTTTCATAGCTTTTGAATTTTTTAAAAATATATTATAATTTAGCTTTTTTTTTCTCGCTTTTTTGAATAGTAAAAATCATGGAGCTTTTGAAGCTGAATAAAAAAATGTGTGATAAATAAATTTTTAGTTTGAATGGTTACACAACTCATAAACTTCCATATGAAGTTTCAAGCCGAACTGAATCATTAACTTTATTACTTTCATTTTCTGGAATATTAACTGATGAATCTGCATATGAAATCGATTATGAGCATGCAGTTAGTGGTAAGTGTAAGCCCTCCCTCGAATGACGACTACTTTATTCTTTCTGAAATTAAATTTTAAAAAAACTTTAAACATAGCAAAAATTATAAAATTTGCATAATATTTTTAGTTTGCACTTGCAATGAACCTAAAATTGAAGTAAATTCCACCGTATCCAAAGTATTTGTTTCACCTGGATATCCATTGGAATATTGTGATTTTTTAAATTGTCTTACTCGGGTATCAGCTGTTTTGGATAATCTTCCACCCGGACCTGAATCCCATCAATTTAATACTGTAGTTCAGCTAATATTTCATGAATTTTCGGTTGAAATTGATGTAGATTTTTTACAACTCATTGATAAAACTTCTTTGGTAAAGTAAGTTTTTTATTAGCCCAACAAAAAAAATTCAGAGAGAAAAAATGATGGAATATTTTTTTTAGTTTATCTGATGTTGCAAAAGGAATTTCAACCTTTACGTTTGAACACAAACAAGTGGATTTGAAATTTACTTCGGATCATTCCGTGGTTGAAAAAGGTTTTAATTTATCCCTTCAAGCTTATAAAAAGCCATATTGTAAGTTTCTGATCTCTGGGTTTTTTAAAGTTTAAAAAAAAGATGCATGATTTATTTAACGAAGAAATCTTTTGAGACAAGAATCCATTAATTTTTATCTTTAAAAATAATAAACTTCAGAAAATTATTTTAATTATAAAACTTTTATTAGATTGTCAATGCCCTGATTCACCTAAAATCCTTGCAACTCAATCATATGAACAAAATCATACTTTTTATGAAGCATGCAAATATATGGATTGTTTTTGGAGAATTTATCCACCAAGTACAGAAAATATTTTTCGAATTGTTATGAAAGTTAATTATAAACTTCAATCGGAAACAGAATTCATTGAAATTTCAAATGGTGAAAATTTAGAGAGAAATAATGAAAAATTAAGGCTTGAATCTGATGCAGTTCCCGATGATGGTGAAACAGCTGAAAGATTTATTGAATTTGATGCAAGTGATAATCCATATGTTCAAATATGGTATCATCGACAAGGAGATGATGTTGCAGGTATGAAAAATTTAAAACTTTTGGAAGAAAGTTTTATAAACTGAAGCACAAAAATTATAATTTTTGCTTTAAGAATCTTCGTCTCTTGTTTAAACCCCAAACTTTGGAGAATTTGAAAAGTATCTTGAAAAAATAAAAATAATTGCATAAATTTTAAATGATTTTTCTTCATTTTTTTAGTATTAAAATTAAAAATAGCCAAAGTTAAATAATTTTTTATGGGAGTTTTGAAAGGATTTCATTTAATTTTCATTTTGAGGTAAATATTTTTAATTAAAACTGAAAAAATTTGTGGATGGATTTATTTTTAAAATTTATTTTTAGGCATTTTATTTAACTAAAATAAAAGACTAATATTAAATAAAGTTTTCTGGGGTTCAAAACGATTCTTTTTTATTTTTTTCTTTAGACATTTAATTTTTTAATATCTGTTTTTTTTACCCTGTCTCTTTATTATTATTTTTTTATTTTAGGGGACAGATTATTTAATTTTGAATATACTTGGCGAAAACGATGCCAATGTGGTTCCAAAATAGTTAAAGCAAATTCCGAGGATTGGCTTCCCTTAACTTCACCCGATTATCCAACTCCATATTGTAATAATATGAATTGCACTTGGCTCATTGAAGCTCCACCTCAACATAAAGTAGTTATAAATATTACAGATTTTTTAATTGAAATTGATCAAGATTTTTTGGTTATTTTTGATGGAAATCTTACTAATACCACTCATCTCGAATTGTAAGGGCCAAAGTTTTTTTTCTTTAATACTTTAAAAATGAATATAATTTTTTGTTGTTGCAGATTATCAGGAATGGAACAATTTGAAAATTTAATTTCAACTCAAAGCAATCAAATGACCATATCTTTTAGTTCTGATGGTAGCTTAAGTTTAAGAGGCTTTTCACTTTGGTATAAAGCAGGTATGTAAAATATTATGTTTATTTTTTTATGACCAAAAAAAGAGATGATTATCAAACAAAAAAATTCCTTGAAAAAATGTAGTAGTTGCAAAAATTTAAGACAACGCCGCTTAACTAATTTTTATTTTGGAAAGATTGCAAACATGAATTTTGATTTCAAAGATTAGTATTAAATTTAATCAGTTTTTTTTTTATTTCGACAACCTTCTTTTAATTTAGTAACAAATTTATGTGTTAAATCTACAAAAAAAATAAAGGCAAAAAAATAACTTTTTTATTAGAGGATTTTTCTAAAAATTCAAGGTTTTATTCTTGTAACTCTTTTTTCTTCTAAATTTTGAAGGAATTTTTTAAAGATGCTTGACTAAAGCCTTTTTTTCCAGAACCAACTGCTGAATATCATAAACAAAATTCTGGATTCTTTTCAAAAATTCCATTTTTTGCGATTATTATGCTCGTTGTTATTATTGCTGCGATTGGAATTATTGGATATTTATTTAAAACAAATAGACTTCATTTTAATTCTGATCTTGATTTGCGTTCCATTCGATTTATTAATCGTCGACAACAGTAAGGCGCAGTTTGCACTTTGAAAAAGTAATAAAAAATGAAGTTAAATTTTTAGGCGAACTGAATCTGAATCATCTTTAATGAATCCAATGTTTCGACCAATGACAACAAATTTACGTTAATTATTATTTTTTTCGCCTTTGATACATACAACGATGTTGCCAAAAGATAAAAATTTATATAAAAAGCAATTAAATAAAAATAAAATCAACAAAAGTAAATTTAAAAGAAAATAGTTTACATCAAGAATTTTTAATTAACAAAAAAGTTTTATTTTATTTTGTAAAAGAAATATTACAAAACTTTTTTCTTTCGAAAAAAAAATGCTTTGCACGAGAAAAAAAGAAAGCACTCGAGGTTATGGCATCCTAGACAACTTTTTTGTTGTTGTTGGCTTCTTCTCCATGGATACAACAAAAAGAATGCCATTTGTTAAAAAACAAAAAAACACGAACAATGCATTGCAAAAAAATAAAACAGTGTTACTAGTTTTTTTTTCACTAAATAAAACTTTTTTGATTTAAAAAAGTGTAAAACTAACAAATATTCTGAACGCTAGCTATGGCCCGAAGTGCTTTACGAACTCGAGATACTTTTGTTGGGGATTATGATTATGGTACGTTAGTTAGATATCTCCAATAATTTTCAAAAAAATCAATTGAAATTCTTAAAGTTTTATTTATCTTTTCGCAAAGAAAAAGATAAATTTTAAAATAATGAAATTTTTAACCCATTTTTTTGCCTACATTTCCATTCAATAAAATTTTTTGCTAAAAAATTGTCTCAAAACAAAAAATTAATTTCAAATCCACAAATTAAGTTTTTTTAAATCTGTTTTTTAGGAACAAATTACAATTTGCCTCGAGATGACGAAGATGAAGATTTAACTTTTATTAGATCCCAAACTCCCGACAACAATTATAATCCAAATAATAATTTTGATGATGACGATGATTATCCAATTGGAGATGTAATTCCACCACAAACATCGAAAAATAATAATGATGGAATAATTCATGAAGGAAATTATTATCAACCCATTCATAATTCCAATGATTATGATGTATATGAAATTCAACAAGTTAAACAACCATTTTATGATTCAACCACGAATAAAGATGAATATTATTGGAAGGATCCTCATTTGCCTACACCCGATGAAGGCGATGATGATGATGATGAAGAGGAAGCAGCACCAAGGCAAAGGATGCCATTTACAAGTGAAACCACAAATAAATCAACTTATTTGCCTCATCTTCCTGTGAAGGAGGAACAGAAAAAGTAAGTCAAAAATAAAATATGATTCGTAAAATTCGTGGATTCATTCAGCAATCAAAAAATTTGAAGATAAATTTTTATTTTAAAAAAATGTTTCCAATTTTTTCGAAACAAAAATAAATTATTTGTAACAAAAATGACAGGAATCCATTAATTTCAAAATATTAAAAAACAAATATTTCTTTTTTTCAGAGCTGAACCAACTGAAGAAAGATATAAAGCTCCATTTTATGGAGAAACTTCGCATCGAGTAAATTACACCCCCAAAAATGCTGTGAAGCCATCAAAAGTTCGACCTAAAACTCATTTAGGCACAACATCTAAAAACCATCCAAATGAAACCCAACAAACTATGAATCAAGTTACTTATGATGCTAAACAAGCAGATGAAGGAGGTCCAATTCGATACACTGCCAAAGATAATCTTGGAGTGGGAGGAGAATTTTTTGGAAATACCACCAATGCGGATGAATTTATTAAACATCAAAATAATGGAAGGCCACAAAGAAGAAAAGTGAGTAAATATTTAAAAAGCGAAGAAAAAATAGTACAAAAAATTTTTCTCAGCGGTCATTAACAACGTTGCCAAAAGGCGCATTAGAATCTTTAACAACGACTCGAGAAGTATATACACCAAAAAAAGGTGGTCGGCCACAAAGAAGAAAAGTGAGTTTTTTAATTAATAAAAAAAGAAATGAAAAAATTTAAATTACGTTCAAAAGCAATAAATATTTTTTTTTTCAGCGTTCATTAACAACTTTGCCAAAAGGCGCATTGGAATCAATGACTACGACTCGAGAAGTTTATACCCCAAAAAAATCAGAAAAAGAATGTCCAGCAGCAAAATTATTAGCTGCACAAAAAAATCATAAAATCAATCCAAAATTTCGTAATGGCCATTTCTTTTTAAGAATACCAAAAAATTATAAAAATAATGTTCAACAAATTATTGAAGAAAATTCATTTTATCAAACATCGCAACAAAATTTGGAATTAAAAGAAAATATTAAAGTAAAAAATGATCCAACAAGAAAATCAAGGACACCGGATATCCTTAAAGTTCATCATCCAACAACGAATGCTGGACAAAAACATCAAACATTTGAATCGCCTGCTCCCAGTGAACTTTATGATTATCAATCCACGGTTTATAGCCCGCCGCCGAGAATTCAAAGTCCAAGAGTTTTGGGGTTGAATGATTCACAAACTTTCCACGATGAACATAATAATAATCAAAAATATTCATCTGCCGAAGCTCAATATGCCATTCCACAAAAAAACACGAACAAGCCAGGGTCAAGAAGGCAACAACAGCACAAACAACGTGAAATTACTCCATTAGGGTTTCCAATTGCAAAATAAAAAAAATTTATCAATAATTATTTCTAACTTATTTTTTTGTAAAATTTTGTTTTGTAAAAATAAGTGGTGATAATAAATAAATAAGTTTATTTAATTTTTTAGTTTTTTAAATAATTTTTGAAATGTTATGGCACGATATACTCGTCGAGTTGTGGGTGATGGAATAGCCAGTCAAAAACGAAATCCTGAATATTTATTAATTTTTATTGGTTCTAAAACTACTTTCATAGATGAAAGAATTCAATTTGCAATACTTTCAAAAAAATTAACTTCACTTTTTTATGGAAACCATTATTCAAATTCAGCAAAATCAAATGAAGGTGTAATTTATGAAGGCAATGGAGTTCCGACAACTTTGCAATCGAAAGATTTGATTGAAGGTTCTGGTTTGCCTGAATCATTCAGTGATGATGGTAGGAGGAAAGGAAATAAAGCAAGAATAAGTAATAATAGCAACTAGGCAGCACGCGGGCCTTCGGCCCGCCAGCAATTGTTACTGTTTCGAAAATATAATGTTTTTGATTACAGTTTATAATGCGCAGTTCTCAGTAAAAATAAGGTAAATACATGCTACCATATTAGCGAAATTTCTTTGCATTTTACTCTTCAAAGTCCTTAAAATTTATCCTAATTTTCTTTATTTTGTTTTTTTGGTCATTGAAACCTTCCAATGATATCGGGTCCTTGAATCCTCGAAATCTTCGATCATTTCAAAGATATTAGCTCTATGGATCCTTTCCCTGATATTATTAAAAAGTGATGAAAATCTGCTTCGAATAAAATCTGATATAACTAAACCAAACTTTTTGTGGATTAGGAAAGTTTTCTGTACCAAGTTAATCTCGCTTGAACCAAGTTAATTTCGCCAACTGCATAATTCTGTAACTGCCAAGATTGATCTCAAATGAACCCCGTTTCGAGCCAATCAAAAGGCGAAGTAAATATTTTCCCAACAACAAAAAACCCCAAAGTTTCCCAAGTCCAAAATACACACAAAAATTTATTATTAAAAAAAATATTTATTATTATTGTCATCAATTCTACATACAAAAACAATTATACAAAGACATGATTAGGCAGCAGATATTGGAATAATGACTTCTCCAGCAGCTGGACCAGCTTTGAATGGAGCTTGAGCATCAGTAGCATCGGGAGCAACTTCAGCAAATTGAACGACGAGCTTATCATCCTTGGGTGGACCAGCGAGACGAGTGATTTCAAGAGGAGTTGCAGCGCCAGGTTCAATGAAGCCAAAGACCGGTTTGAGACGATATTGAGCATTGTTGGATGATTTGATCTTGAATGCAAGGCGAGTGGCACCAGAATTGACCTAAAAAACGAATCGATCAAACAATGGAAGAAATCAAGATGAATGAAAAAATAAACTTACAAGTTGATGTGTTGATGCACCACCAGCAGCTGGAACAGAAGCAGCAGGAGGATCACAAGCTAGAGAAGCCATAACTGCGTCGAGATTAGAAGATGAGATAGAGAGAGAGATGACAACGACGTATCAAAAGATAAGCACTGATAGAAATGAGATGGATGGCTGATGCTTATATACACTTTTTGAGGTTTCTCAAATGATTACAAAAATGCAAAAATTTGCATACATTCCTCTCTCTCTTCGTTTCTGCTACTTCAATGCAAAAAAGTTTGCATCGTTGTTGCATCTTTTTTTTTGGCCAACGTCAAACTTTTTTTTGTTTGAAAAAATGCAACTTCAAAAAAATATTTTATGCTATGATTATGGGTCTTCATGAAGCAAGCTTTTGTGATCGCTTGCTACTAAAAATTTGTTCAAACTTTATATTTATTTTTGCTCTAATTTATTATCCAATAATTTTTTCTTCTCTTTTTCTTTATAACTAACTAATTATGAGATTAGAAAGTTTGTTAATATTCGACATGTTTACTTTTGTTTAAAGCTTTCATCATGGATGTGTTACAAATGTTTTAGTTCATTTTAAGACCGTTTCTTTTATCCATTTTACATTCACATATATTTTTAACTTCCGTCTTGTTTTTTTTAGGAAAATTAAAAGAAGCATGGTTCACATGCTTGAAACATGCATTTTATTTACTTTTAGTAGTCTTTTTCCTTTGGATGCTTTCTTATCAAACATCATTAATACTCTTCATTGTTTAGAAAGACCTTTTAAAATAATTAACAGCAGCTATAATCACTCAATTTTTTTTTGATTGTTTGTTGGGTAGTCGAAGATGATGACATTGAATGAATAAACGGGGATCACAGAGTTCAGATATAATTTTTATTACTGAAATTTAGAATGATGATTGAAACGAAAAAATAAAAATTTTTATACTTTTAAAAAAAATTTTCTAATTTATTTTTGGTTGTTTTAAAATTAAAGAGGCTTATCAAACCAAAAAAAGAAGTCCACTCTTGGAAAAGTTTTAAAATATTGGAAAATCTTTAAGTTTTTATTAATATTTTATTTCATAAATATTTTGCTTGTTTGATTTTTTCCATTCTCAAATCTAACCAAGATTATTGTTTTTGATTTTTCATTCAAAAAAATGTAATGAGCTCGTGCAATCAATTATGCTATTATTATGCTTCCATATTTTTTTTCTTGCTTACTTTTTTTTGTTTGTTGTCTTTTTTTATCAGTCATCATCAGCCAGCCAACGATTGGAGGAACAATTTTTTTTTCTTCTTCAGTTCTTCGATTTCTCATTGTCTTGTCTCAATTCTAAAAAAGTATTTTTAAACTTTCGAACCATGGGATTTAAAATACAACGTTCAATTTTTTTTCTTCTTTAAACTTTTACTTATTTTGTTAGATTCTTTTTCCAAAACAAATAAAATAAATTAAATATTCCAAAAATTACAAAAATTTTAAATTGCTTTTTTTTGGATAATAATAATTATTTAGTTTTAAAACAAAAACCTAAAAAAAGATTTTTTCTGGAGATAAAGGGAATCGAACCCCTGACTTCTCGCATGCAAAGCGAGCGCTCTACCCCTGAGCTATATCCCCATGGTTGTTGTCGACAAAAAGGGTTGTTATTTTTTATGATACGCGTCCTTTTTTTTAGTCAACAAATTTTTCTTTCATTGCAAACATTTTTTTTCTAAAAATATGCTTTTTTTGCAAAAAGCTTTTACATACATAAAATAATTTCAGAAAAGCAAAGTTTCCAAAATAAAGAAAAATGGTTCAGATTGCTGTGGTAAGAAACGCATATTTTTTATCTTCTGAAAACTAAACTTTAAATTTAAAAAACTTTTTTAAGACAGCCCCGGGAAATTCTTTGATACCCAAACCATTGATGAACCCAAAATTGGGTTCCTTCATTTATTTATTATCTACCATGGCTGTTGTTGGAGCTTTTTTATTTGGTTATGATACTGGAATAGTTTCCGCAGCTATGTTGTATCTCAAAGACGATGACGCAATGGATATGGAAAAAAATATTTGGCAAGAAATTATTGTTTCTGTTACACCTGGGTTTGCTGGAGTTGGATCATTGCTAGCTGGGCCATGTTCAGATAAATTTGGTCGAAAAAAGGCTATAGTTTTATCGACCATAATTTTTGCTATAGGAGCAATTATTTGTGGTGCTGCATTTAATAAATGGATTTTATTGGTTGGAAGAGTATTTCTTGGAGTTGCTATTGGTTTTGCAAGCACTTTATCCCCAGTATATGTATCAGAATGTGCACCAACCCATATTCGAGGAAGGCTTATTACTTGTTTCCAACTTATGTTAACTTTTGGTTTAATGGCTGCTAATATTATCGCTGGTGGATTTTCTTATATTAATCCAACTAAAGTTGGATGGAGGTGAGTTAGAGAAAGAAAATAGCATAAGGATTATTTTTCTTAAACATTCCCATTAATTTTTTTTCTCCAGATTAATGTTTGCATTCGCTGCAGTTCCAGCGGTGATTCAATTCATTGGTTTTTTATTCCTTCCTGAATCCCCTCGATGGCTTTACGAACATCGAGGACAAAAAGAATGTGAAGAAGTCCTAGAAAAAATATATAATGGTGATTCCGCATGGGTTCAATATGAACTTGAAGAAATAAAACAATCTAATGAAGCTCAAATAAAAGCCATAGCAGAAAATGGTGGAAATTCATTTGTTCTTGGACGAATATTTTCTACACCACATATTCGAAAAGCTTTACTTCTTGGTTGCGCATTACAAATGTTTCAACAGCTTTCAGGAATCAATACCATTATGTAAGAAATTTTTTTTAGAGTTAACTACGTTTGAAATTAAAAATGAGCTGCTTAGATTTATTTATTTTATGGTTCCCAAAATTTATAAAGATGAAAAATTAAAAGCCTCCCAAAAAGTTGTAATCTTTTATTTAAATGCAAAAAAATTTAATTCATATTTTTAAAACTCAAACTGTGCATACAAGAAATTATATTATTAGCGTTTTTGAGCCTTTAAAAATATAGCAAAGCTTTTATCTATATATATATTTTTATATTTTTTAATTCAATTTCCAGGTACTATACTGGCACAATAATTAAAGCAGCCGGAATTAAAGATAATCGAGAAACTATTTGGATTTCAGTTGGAACTTCGGGTGTAAACTTTTTAATTGCATTTATACCATTTTTAATTGTAATTTTTTAAACTTTTTCTTATTTTAAAAATTCTATATATTTAATTACAGATTGAAAGAGCAGGGCGAAGAATAATTTTATTAGCATCTATGGTTGGAGTAATAATAAGTTTATGTTTAATGGGTGGAGCATTTTTGGCAATTAATAAAGATTCTGCAACAAATTTATCACCATGGTCCCCGCCGAATTCCGAATATCCTTTTAACAATAATTCAAAAATATTTCATTGCTCTAAATTTAGGTTTGTAAAAATTTTTTTTTGAAAAAGTTAAAAAACAAATAATTAAATTTTTCCATTTTTTAGTAACTGTGATTTTTGTGTCACCGATGATACTTGTGGATTTTGTGCTCAAACCAAACAACAAATAAATGGATTTTGTTTACCTTTAGCAGATTCAGATAGTAATCTTCAATCCAGTATAGGCATTTGTAAAAATGAAAATGGAAATCACACGGATAAAGGAATGCATTATTTATCTAATGGAACTGAATATGAATGGGCTGATGTATTTTGTCATACTAGTTGGACCATATATCCAATAATTATTATGGTATTATATTTGGTTTCATTTTCATCAGGTTAGTAAATAAATTTTTGGCCTTCATTTTTTTCTCTCTTATTTTATTTCTTATCTGAATTATCGGAAACTTAATTCCCCAAAATTTTTTTTGTGATTTGCGGGTGCCAAACATCGGATCAATCATGGAAGTTTTTTGTTTAATGGAAATAAAAAGAAGCTAAAATATTCTTATTTTTTTGGTATAAAAAAGCTTATAAATCCAGAAAAAAAAACTTTCTTTTTATTTTTTTCAAACTAATAGAAAATTAGATATTAAAACATTGTTGGTTTTTTTAAACTAAAAAAAATGAAATAAAATATTAAATAATTAACAGCTATAAAAAAGTGCTGCTTTCAAGTACACATTTAAATTTGAAATGATTGAAAAAAAAAATAATGTTTGGAGAAAAGCTTAAAAAAATCGATTATTGAAGGAAGAAAAGGGACGTTTTTTGTTTTTGTTTTATGTTACATAGTTTTGCTGCTTTTTTTACACAAAATAAAAATAAATTTATTTAAAAAAAAGTTGACCGATATAAAAATTTGAAAATAGAGGTGAGATGCAATTTCAAGAGGATTTATAAATTTTTTGAACTTTTTTGTTTTTTTCTTCTATTAATTTGGAAAGTGACAATGACATCATTGTTTACTTTTTATTAATTTTTGTGCGGTAATCCGTTGAAAAATTATTTTCACCGGGTTTTTTTATGGTTTTGAATGCGTGATTTTTGTAGGATTTAAAGACATGTTTATTTTTTTGTTATAAAAAAGCGCCATCAAATCAATAAAAGAAAAAAAAACCTCTCTAATACAGAAAATTAGATATTAAGATAGATTAAAAAATAAAAAAAATAAATTAAAATATTCAAAACTTTGATTTAAAAAGTCAACAATCTTTGTGCAAGCGCGTTTAAAAAAATCACATTCAAAGGCGATGAAAAAAATATTTTTGCGTTCTTACGTGTTTTTGTCGTAACACAGCAATACTGCGCTAATGCTGCTTGCGATTGTATTTTTTTACGAAACAAAAAAATGTGTAAGATATAAAAATCGATAGACATGTGTAAATAAAGAAAAAAGAAAGTGATTCCTTTTCGAATGGATAAAAATTTTTGTATAAAATATTATAATAAAATTTGGCAAAATGACTGTGTGTTTTTTTTTTTTGCATTTTCTTTTTAATTATATTTTAATCTGAAGATTGCATAAATACAAAAATATTTTTAAAAACTAAATTTATCAACTGCATTTTTTTATGAAACAAAAATTACGAAAACTAAAAATATCAATGTTTACTATTTTTGATCTCTCTTGACGACTGCAACCGAAAAAGCAGATTTATGATTTGAAAAAAAAAATAGATTTGATCAGATTTTTTTGTAAAAAAAGAGTTGGATATTTAGCCTTTGAAGTAAAATTAAAAAAAACTAAAAACATAAAATGAAAGAGAAAGGTTGATTAATTTTGAAATAACTTATTTAGTATTTATTTATTATTTTTTACAGATGATGAGAAGAGACAGAGAGAGCCAGAGAGCATTAAAAAAAGGGATTAATCGGGTATTATGATTTATTTATTTATGAAATTTTAATACATAAAACTCGAATTAAAAAAAACAGTGAGTGTCAGCTCAGCCCAGCCCCGTATGAAACAACATTGACCGAGGTGATTAACACAAAAAAAAAGAAGAAGAAAAAACGATTGGGAAATGTGATTTATAAAATAAACGGGAATAAAAAAAGATGGAAAAAAGAAATATTATTTTTTTAGTTTTTGACATTTTTTTGGTAGGGTTAAAGGCTCCATATTTCAGAATAGAAGCAGTCGTAATTTTTGTTTTGTTTTTAAAAAATTTTCTAAAAGACTATTTTCTGGGGCCTCAAACAAAATTCTTTTTTTTTTCTATGTGTTTGTGCTTTTAGGTCTCCAACGTTTAAATTTTTGGCCGAATAATTAATTTTATATTTATAAAAAAATCATTTTATTTAGTTGCTTTTCCCTCGCATAAAATTCTCAAAGTTTTGTCTAAATTTTCAACTTTAAAAAAATCTGTTATTCCTTCCTTTTGGAGCTCCTCCAATTTTCGAAATCAATAAAAACAACAAAAAATAAATAATACAATACTTTTTTTTTTCTCCTCAAATAATGATTTTTTTGTGACGGTTGTTTTCACAAACACACACGTTTTTATTTTTAATTGTTTTTTTCTTTCTCTCCTTTTCTCGTTGACACGAAACAAACTTAGTTTTTCTGTTGTTATTTTATTTATTTTTTTTAGAAAAAATAAAAAGGGCTTTGCACATTTGAAGATTTTTTGTAAAAACACAAAAATAAACCAAAGTCAACAAATATCCTCCATTGTTTTCTTCTGATTTTTATTTTAAGTTTTTAAAAAACTATTTTTCTTTAAATAACACAAATAAATAAACATGGAGATCTAAGTTTCTTAAGTCATTAAATACATAAAATTTCTTTCAATGTTTTTTCCCCGTTAAATTAAGTAATTTAGTTGATTTTTCTAATTATTTTTGTTTGAAACTAAAAAATAATGTATCTGTTTTGTTTGCTTTTTTGTTTTCAAATTTGTAAGTTCGTTATTTAAGATTTTTGGATGCTCAAAGATGAGGATTTTTTACAATAAAATCATCGAATTAAAGTTAATTTTTTTTGATAGCATTTATAAAAATTTGAGAAACTCTACGTCTTTTTTTCTGTTTGTTTTTTACCAAAATTTTTGTGATACTTCTATCGCGTTAATATTTTTTATTATTCTCATTTTGTCTTTCATCCAAAGTAATTGTATTTACAGTGCCAAGATCCAAACATTTACTTTTGAGGTTGTGTTTAAAATTGCCAAATCTTTGTAAATGGTTTGATAAAATTCCTGGAACTTTTTTCACCAGAAATTGAGACTATCAGTTATTATCTTCTTCATTCGTGAAAAAATCAAATAGAAAAAAATGGCTAATTTCCGATTCTTTTTATCACTCATTTTTATATTTTTTGATGTCAGACAAAGTATTTTAAAATTTAAAAAAAAATGAGTGAATTAATCCCATCTGACCCTCCTGAATTCTATTTGCTTGAAATAATAATAAAAAGTTTGATACATTGATCTTTCAAATTAATTTTTTTTCTTTCCTCCTTAATTTTTTTTTTTGAAGATTAGCGTGGGGAATGCTCGCTTTGATTCTTATGAGACTAACTTAATGATCAGTCACAAAAAAAGGAAAGAAAAAAATCAGAGAACACAAAAATCTTCATCGACTGATTTCCCTTTTTTAAAGACAAAAAAATGATCTCATCGACTGCTTATTTTTACTAGCCAGAGCTGTCGATTTTTCGATTTTCGATCCGATTTCGATTCGATTTTTCGATTTTCGGTGCACCGAAATGAATCGAAAATCGAATCGACGAGTTTTCGATTCGGTTTTCATTTTTTACTAATATTTACGCTTTTTCTGGTTCAAAATATGTTTAAATGATTTTAAATAACCCCAAAAACAACTATAAAGACGATTTGGCGCACATTTTTACCTTTCAAATAACTATTTTAATTTTAAAAAAATCGAATCGAAAAAAAACCTTCGATTTTCGATTCGACCCGGTGCACCGAAAAATCGAATTGAAACTTTCGATTTTCGGTGCACCGATTCGAAAATCGAATCGAAAAAAATCGAGATTCGGTTCGGTGCACCGAAAATCGAATCGAAGAAATTTCGGTGCACCGACAGCTCTGTTACTAGCACTAGCAAAAAAATTTTGGAGAAAGGTCTAATTAAAAAGTTTTTTTTGCATTTTGGATTTGCAAAAAAAAATTTAAAATTTAAGAATTAAATTTGCTAAAAATTACTGGTTCTTCTTTTTTTTCTGCATATTAAATCAAAGACATTTAATATCAAAGAAGCCATCCATCCAGAAAAATGAGAAGAAAAGGAAAAATATAAAATTGAGCTACATTTACATTTACACTTAACACCAACGCTTGCTTTTAAGCATACAAAAATTGCAAAAAACCAAAAAAAAAAGCTGCAAAGGTATCTCTTTTTTTTTGTTTGCATCGAAGAATTGGAAACCGCTTGCTAACATATTTTTTTTATTATAGAAAAGTTTGAATTTCTTTGTATTTTTTAAAATAATAAATAAAGCCCAATTTAAAGGATAGTCGTCAAACAAACACGTGGTTCGAAATGCAATGTAGGCGTTTTGAATGTTTTGCTATTAAACCATTTATTATTCAAAGTATGTATGTATCGTTGCAATTAATAAAAATTAAAAATTTCACTAAGCTTTTTTTTGCAAAAATGTGAAATGCGTTTAAAACAAATAAAGAAAATAAGAGTTTACTTACTTTTAAAAATTTTTAAAAAAAATTAAGCAAAGAGGAAACAAAATTTTTTTAAGTAGGATGATTGGATTTAAAAATAGCTAAGAAAGAAAATATTTTAAATATTTAAAAAGAGTGAAAATACTTTAGCGAAGAGAAAAAAATGGGTGTTATGTAAAAAAATGGAATTTATTTAAACAAATATTTAAGGAGGAAATAAAATTAAGATTATTGCGTTTTGACAATATAAAATAATTTCAATAAACTGAAACATAGAAGACAAAAAACTTTGTATTTTTTGTTACAGGGATTCCCGCTACATAAATTTGTGCGATTTAATAAAGTTTCATCACTCATATTTTTAGATTAAATGATTTTAAAAAATAAAACTAACGACACGAAATTTAAAAAATAAATAAAACATTAATTATTCAAACAACTAACAATAAGCAAACAACCATTTTTGGGCTAAATTTAAAAACTTCTTTGTCCTTTGCTTACTTTCTTTTTTTTTCTTGCAGATTTTCATTTTTCTTACCTTTTTTTGCTTAAAACTTTTCTCTCTTTTTTTCAGGACTTGGACCTGCTCCATGGATATTAAATGCAGAATTTTATCCACTTTGGGCTCGTGCTTCATGTGTTGCAATTGCAACGGCAACAAATTGGTTTTTTAATTTATTAATTTCTTTAACATTTTTAACCCTTACTTCTGCTTTAACCAAATATGGTACATTCTTTTTTTATGCGGCTTTAACACTTTTGGGATTAATAGTTTTTTATTTTACTGTTCCTGAAACCAAAGATAAATCATTGGATGAAGTGGAAGCTTTATTTATGGATCGAAAAACCATTCAACGTAAAAGAGCTGAAGGAACTCTAAGTAGTATGATTTCAGAAAGAGCATGGCTTTCACAAAAATTTGATTCTTAGTGTTTTACTTTTTTTAATTTTATTTATTTATTTTTTGTTGATAAAGCAAAGCATTTTTCTAAGATTTTGAAAAAGTTCGATGCAAGTTTTCACTTATCTCTAATTCTTGCCATTTTTATAATTTTTTTTACCTCAAAAACAAATCCATCACTTTTTTAAACCAAACTAAACCTAACTAAAAGGTGCTCCTTTATTATTTTTGATATGCATCTTTTCTTAACCATTGAATATTTAAACTTCTTTTTTATTTTTATTTTTGTCGTCAAAAACCATGTTTTATTTTTATATTTTTATGTGTTTATTTTTTTGACTACGAAAAGGTTTTGCTTTTTTTTTTATTTCCGATATAAAACTTTTTTTTTCTACTTTGAAAGAAGAGAATGTATTTTATTTTTTTACAAATACATACATAGATAACAATCAAACAATTTTTTTTCTCTGTTTTTAGCGAACAATACTTGTTTTTTTTTTGTTTCCAATGAATTAAGAAATTTTTGGGAAACTAACAACCATCGGCCGTGTAACACCTGAGATGGTCTATAGAATTTTCCATTGTCTTTGTTTTTTCTTTTTTTGTCTTTTAATTTTAACGATTTTATTTGGCAAATATCCATCAAAAAAATAAATATTCTAAAAATAAGCAGAGGCTTTTTTGTAAAAAAATTTTTATTTAAAAGAAAAATTTTCTTATCGTAAAAATTACAAAAATTCAGAGGAGGCGACTAAAACAAAGTAAAAAAAACTCAAAGTAAATATATTTAAAAGCGATTAATTTAACTTTCAAAAAATAAAAAACAAAGTAGAACGAACGATGGAGAAAAAAAATCACTTTTAATTATTCGCTATAATTTTCCATTCATTTTTTACACACGCGCACGAGAGTCTACTTACAACCTCCCATTTTTTCCTTTCTGCTTCCTCGTTTCTTAACATAATTTTTTTTTTGTTATCTGTAAATTTTTTACCTTTTTGATTTTTTTGATTTCACTTTTTTTTTGATTTTTCTTTGAAGACGCGGCCGAATGGAGAGCGAAAAAACGAGTGTTTCTTACATCATTTGCCAAATACGTTGTTGTTTTCGTTGTCGTCGTCCTTCCATGTCCTCCTCATTCTCACCTACCTACCTTCTTTATTCGTGTTCCAAAAAAGATATTATCGAGAATGTTTTTATGTTTATATTTATGTTGTTTTTTTTTTATATTTAATTTTGATGAAAGTAAAAGTGAAAAAAATTTAAAGAAGAAAAAAAATATAAAATAAATATTTGTTCTTGTAATTTTGTTTTTTTTATAGTTTTTAAAAAAATATAAAGTTTGGATTTAAACCGATTTAAATATGGTTCAAGTTGCTGTGGTAAGTCTCATATTTTTAAATTTAAATATAAACTTTAGCAAAAAAAAGATGACAAAAAAAGATAAATTAAAAAAAGCTTTTAAGAAAGCTAAAAAAAATTGACGAAAATTCAGAAATGTGCCTATTTATATTCCTTTCATTTTTGTGCTAAAATCATAAATAATGTTGGAGCTTTATTTCCAAAAACATTAATGAAAATATTAGTTTTTTTAAACCAAAAATATTGATTTGCTAAACCGAAAATTTGCAATTTTTTTTAAACTTTTTTTATTTTCGTTCCAAAATCATAAACTTGCAATTTTATTTTAGAAGCATATTCTTCTTTAAAATTCGATTAATTTTTAACAAAAAAATAAATATCATTTTAATTACAGGCACCAACTTCAAATTCGTCTATTCCCAAGCCATTACATAAACCGAAATTAGGTGGATTCATTTATTTACTTGCATTTATGGCAGTCATAGGTGGCTTTCTATTTGGTTATGATACTGGGATAGTTTCTGCGGCGATGTTATATGTAAAACGTGATGAACCATTGGAACTTTCATCAAATGTATGGCAAGAAATTATTGTTGCTATTACACCCGGATTTGCGGGAATTGGTTCACTTGTGGCTGGAGTGGCTTCAGATAGATTTGGTCGAAAAAAGATGATCGTTGCTTCAACAATTATTTTTTCTGCTGGTGCTATTGTTTGTGGAGCTGCAGTTAATCGATATATTTTATTAGTAGGAAGAATATTATTGGGTTTAGCCATAGGTTTTGCGTCCATGATAGTTCCATTATATATTTCTGAAGCTTCACCCGCTCATATTCGAGGCCAATTAGTTACAGGGTTTCAATTGATGATTACTTTTGGTTTAATGGCTGCTAATATTATTGCTGGTGGATTTTCTTATATTAATCCAACTAAAGTTGGATGGAGGTGAGTTAGAGAAAGAAAATAGCATAAGGATTATTTTTCTTAAACATTCCCATTAATTTTTTTTCTCCAGATTAATGTTTGCATTCGCTGCAGTTCCAGCGGTGATTCAATTCATTGGTTTTTTATTCCTTCCTGAATCCCCTCGATGGCTTTACGAACATCGAGGACAAAAAGAATGTGAAGAAGTTCTCGAAAAAATATATAATGGTGATTCGGCTTGGGTTCAATATGAACTTGATGAAATTACAATGACCCATGAAACTCAAGAACGTGAAGCAGCTGCAAATGGTGGAAAGGGTTTTGTTCTAGGTAGAGTTCTTAAAACTCCCCACATTCGTAAAGCTTTAATTATTGGTAGTGTATTACAAATGTTTCAACAATTATGTGGAATTAATACTATCATGTAAGAATATTAAAAAGAAAAAAGAAAAGATAGGAACAAAAAAAATTTATAGGTACTATACTGGCACGATTATAAAATCAGCTGGGGTTAAAGATGATCAAAAAACTATTTGGATTTCAGTTGGAACATCGGGTGTTAATTTTTTGTGTACATTTATTCCCATGGCTATTGTAAGTTACAGATTTTGAATCAACGCGATACTCAAAAATAGAAACTAAAATAATAATAAAATTCTTGCCTAAATTATCTGGAAAAAATTTTTAGGTTGAAAGAGTTGGTCGTCGTAAAGTTCTCATGGTTTCTGTTATTGGTGTAATTATTTCTTTGTGCCTCCTTGGTGGCGCATTTTTATTGATTGATAAAGATTCAGCTAAAGTTAATTATGATTCTTCTCCTGTTTCTTATAAAGATGGATATATTGGAGGTTGTGGTTATTCAAATTGTGATAAATGTGTCACAGATGATCATTGTGGATTTTGTTCCATTAAAGGTCAAAACAAAGTAGGCTTTTGTGAACCCGTGGCAAATAAAGATGGTGATAAACGATCTCAACCCGGTGGAGTTTGTAGTGACTCCGATTCATCGGATGAATTTCATATTTATAATGATTCAATAACATATGAATTTGCTGATGTATATTGTCATACAAAATGGACATATTTACCTATTATTTTAATGGTCCTATATTTATGTTGCTTTTCATCTGGATATGCTCCACTTCCATGGGTATTAAATGCAGAATTTTATCCACTTTGGGCTCGATCCACATGTATCTCAATTGCAACATTTATTAATTGGGCATTTAATTTATTAATTTCTTTAACATTTTTAAGTTTAAGTCAAGCTGCAACCAAAGCTGGTAAGTCACATACATACATGTCCCAAATAGTTGTTGATGTTGCTATATAGCGAAGCAACTTTTTTTGTTACCGAAATTAAAGTAACTCCTCCATACATACCTTTATTTTTTTAGGTACTTTCTTTATTTATGCTGCAATAACCATAGTTAGTTTGGTATTTATTTATTTCTTTATCCCTGAAACTAAAGGATGCTCCATTGATGAAGTTGAATTACTTTTTATGGATAAAAGCAAAAGGGAAAATGATTTAAGACTTCGAAAGTTAAGTACTATAAGCTTTGAAAATCATTCACCATCAGCGCCAAGAAAAGAAATATCTCGGAATCCAAGCCTTCAATATTAAAATAATAATTATTTATTTTTGTCTTTGGTGGTTGTGTTGCTGCTTGTGTAAAAAGTTTTTTTTGCCAGTTAATTAAAACAACAAAATGTGTATAAATTTTTTTATCTATTGATGAAGTTAATGAAAAAAATAAATATTACTATAATAAAATGTAAAATCGAATGGATGGAAATCATATAAAACAAGATTATGAAAGTTGTTTACTCGACGCAAATAAAATGTGGGATGATTTTGCAATCCCAATTTTTACAGCTTTTCAATGGCAGTAATTTATCTCCATTGTAAGCCCATTTTGCTGCACACATTAAAAAACAAACAAAAAACAAGTTTCAGCATGCTAAGATAAAGTAATCGAAGCGCATACTGTAGTCCAAAAAAAGCAAAATACTTTTCCATTCCAAATAGTAACAACTCCTCCAAAAAAAAAAATCAGTAAAAAAAATAGCGTAAAAAATACTTTGAAGCAACAAAACTTTCAGCATTCAAAGCAAAAAATTCAAAAAATGGCGGTTTACCGTAAATTATCTCTCTCTCTCCGTTCAAGAACCAAAGCTTCTTTTACTTTGCTTTTTTTTTTTTGCTCTTTCAATGTTTTTCTAAAATCTGCTTTCTTTCATCATTTTTGATTTCGTTGAAATATTTTTTTCATCTTTAGTGAAAGCCAATTATGGAATCATCAGAAGCTCTAGATCCTATAGAAGAAGAGGAAGATGATATGAATGATGAAGATGAAAATGGTTTTATAATATCAATTGCTGAATGTGTTCAATCTAAGAATGATGTTGAATTATTTCAATTATGTTATCAAACTGGTGAAGATTTTGGAAATCACGAATTAACTTATTATGCTATTGCAGCATATTTCTATGTTATAGAAAAGCTTGAAGATGCTAAAAAATTTCTTGGTACGTTTTATTTATGAAAGGTTTTATCTTACCTAAATGCTTTGTATTTTAGGTCTAGCTTTGGTAAAGAATCCTGATTTTGGTTATGGTTCACTTCTTTTGGGACATGTTTATTCTCGTATGGGCTTTCCTGAAGATGCTATGGAAAAGTATTTACATGTAAGTTTTCACTTTTTTCTTTCTTCATATAAATATGCAACAAGGGTTTCATTGTTTCTTACACGTACGTCAAAGCTTCATTTTTAGGCTGCCGGGTTTCTTTCTCTTACTGATGAACTTCGACTTTATTGTGCTGTTGAAGAAAACAAAATCAAATTATTGCCATTAACAATTAGATATTTGGATTCTGATGATCTTCCAATTTACTATGATTCAAAAAGTCCATATGTGTTAAACGAAATTGGAGCAATGTATTATGCTGATCATTTATATTACAGTAACTTACTTTTAATCTTCTCTTATTACTAAAAATAACATTTTAACTTTCAGATGCTCGAATACTTTTCCTCAAAACTTTACAAATTCTTACATCATCTGATCTCCAACCTGTATTAACGAATTTGCCCAAGTTTCTCGAATACATGATAGAAGAAGAATATTGGTTTCCTGTTTATTTCAATCTTGGTTATGCTTTGTTTGGTGAAGGAAGATATTTTAATGCAATTGCATGCTTTGAAACAGCTCTCAAAAATGGAAAGAAACGTGCTGAAGCATGGAGTATGATTGGATATTGTTATGGAGCGCTTGGAAAACCATATCATGCAACTCAAAAATTCTTTAAAGCCATCACTTTGGATCCCTCTAATAAGGTATGACTTGAGTCTTTTGGTGATGGTTTCGTAGCTTTTTCTAACTCACTCTTTTTTCAGGACGTCGATGATCATTTACATCTGTTAATATTGGAACACCAAGTTGTAACTGAACCAGAAGATTTGGATGAAGTTAGTTTTATTCATTCTCTTTCCATTGACATTCATTCATTTTAGGCGCTGCTCTCTTTTCAAATGGATAAAGTTTCGTTGGATTAGGTTTGTTTCATATTTAGACATTTGATAGGATTTTTGTAATTTTTTAAACTTGTGTATTTATGTAATAAATGTTATTTATGCTAAAGCTGTTTCGAGTTTTAAGAAAGTGTTAACTTTTTATACCTATTTGAACAGGCATGATACTGTTAGATTGCACATTGAATATTAGAGTAAATGAGTGATTTGTTACTACTTTTTTGTTGGATAAAGATGATAGTGTGGATGTTTTATAGTGGCTGGGAATGCCTTTATCGTGTTCACTTATGTTTTACCTAACGGGCTTGAAATCTTCTTGATTTTCAAACAAATTTTTACGTCGCTTATTTTATTTCGAATCACCCGATTTTTTGTAAACCGAAACACCACTAAAAAATTAGAATAAAGATATGCTAATTTCTTAAGAGTTTTCTAACTTCATTGTTTTCATTGCCGCTGACGAACTTTTTATTATTCAGTGAGTGTGCTGCTTTTCAAACTTCGTCATTTGGTTTTTTGCTAGCTGATTTTAAAAGTTCCTTTTCATCGTCGTCGTTGTCAAAGCTGCAAAAATGAAAGCAAAATTGTTTTTGAAGTTATCAATATTTGTTGCTGTATTATTTGGTGCAACTTTTTGTGATGTTATTCGACCTCAACGCCAATTTCATCAATCTATCAATGCTTATGGTGGACAAGAAAAAGAAAAACATGATAATGTAAGTTGTTTATCTTTTATTTCTTTGATACATTTGAAACAACCATACTGATGTTATATGTCTTTCAGGATGGAGGTGCAAGATTCAAACGTGAAGAGCTAACATCAACAACAGCGTCACCAATTAAGCTTAATTCAACTCAAAGTCAATTCACAACTACAACTTCAGAGCCATCATTTATGGCAACTTATTGGTGGATTTTTCTCATCGTTGGAATGGTCATCTTGGTCATTATAATCATTGCGTATGTTACCTTTATTCGTGCTATGTTAAACAAGACTAGTTAATAGACAAGATTATCGTAATACTCATCTAACTTTTAGCATCATCATTTGCTGCTGTAAACGAAATTCCAAGAAAGCCAAGAAGCTACTTCAAAAACCTGCTGATGCCTCTGTTGCTGGAAAATCATTAAAAGACGATCCCAACTCAAAGCTTTCTAAGAAATCTATTTATGGTGCAAGTGTTAATTCCAAAATGTCACAAAAAGAATCCATCAAACAACCAAGAACTTTTGAATCTCAAAAAGAAGGTGGCGGTGGTTCTCATATGATTCAAAAATCTATGAAATCCATGTCTGAAAAACGTTCAGCTCCTATGCGTTCATCAATAAAGCAACAAACGGCTGATCGTACATTAAATGATGGTTCAAAGAAATCACAAAATTCTAAGAAATCTCAAGTTTCAAAGAAATCACAACGTTCCAACAAGAAGTCTCAAATTTCTAAAACATCACAAGTTTCTAAGAAATCTCAAATTGAATCTTCGCAGAAGAAATCAACGGTCAACAAAACGGTGGATGAAGGAACAAACGCTTCACAAAAATCCAAATCAAAATCATTGAAGAGATGAATCAACGAACTTAATGGCCTTTAATATGAATTGTATTATTTATTTGTATTGTATTGATTGTAATAATAAATGTTTGTGCGATATGTTTGTTAGTGACATGTTTATTCGAATGCAAAAGTTATGTTATGAAGCTTCAGCAGCTTACATATTTGTTAAGATGATTGAATCATCGGTTAAGAGAAATTAGTAGTAAACGAGCAATGTTATAAAAAAATGGAAGCCTCGATATAGCTTTATTCCTTCCTATAAACCTAATGCGTCTAACCTCATTCACTAACCATATAAAGTTCAGTCATAATGCTTTGATAGAAAAAAGTGATCAAAAACTAGCTAACAATAGCTTGAAAGATACTTGAAATTGCGCGTTTGTTGTAGCTGCTTTGAAACTTTCGCTGCTTGTTACATTTTATTCAAAGCTTGCAAAATCTTTAGCCTATTTTGTCTTTTCCATTTTTTACCTTTCCTTTCATTGGCAATTTTCAACAACAAAAAAAATGCAAATTTTCATTCATTAATTCTTTCACATTTTTTAGTCTATGATGCTTGCTTTCAACTTTCTTTCATCTTCATTCATTCAAACATTTCTTCTTCGCATCAAATCGGCTGTCTGTATTCTTCATTGGTAATCATTTCGCTTGCTGCTTTGAATGATGGAAAAATACTTGGTCTTGCTGATTCTCATCTTCCTTCAATGTTTCATGGGTGTTTCAAATAATCCTGTTATTGTCAAACGTTCTATTGCTGATGAAGAAACTACAACATCCATATCCAGCAAAGACGATTATTGGCATGAAAATGATAAAGAATTCTTATGTTTAAAAGATCCTCAAGGAATTAAATCAACTTTTAAAGAAGCAAAGAATACAACACAATTCAAATTTGCTGAAGGTTTAATTGGATCACGTCAACTATGTTGTGCAAAAATTCAGCTTTCATCGATGAAGTATGAACTTGTTCGTGAAGATGATTACAGCATTAAAGGAACGTACAATGAAGCTGTTGAAAAATTGGAAGAAGCAAGTGAAACAAAAGAAAAACCTAAAGCTTTTTGTATTCTTGATACTGGTAATGATTTAACATGGTATGATTGTCTTTTACTTTTCAATGATTCCATAAGTATTTTTTAGCTGCTGTACAAAATCTTTATGTAACAATGTCGGTTTCATCTTATACAATCTCAATGAATTGCATCTTCAAGTATTTGGGTTAGTTTATCTTCTTGGAAACTCTGATCATTAATCCACTCATTTTTACAGAACGCCACCATTCATGGTAATCGAATTCGTCGCTTTAGCATTATCTATTTTTTTGATCATATTGACTTTGGTATGTTATACATATTTCTTTCGCTCTTCTCTTGCTGCTACTAATATTTTTGGTTTCAGGCAATCATTTACACTATTGCACATTATACGTGTCTTCAAAAGTTTACAAGTAAAAAACGCGTTGAACTTCCAGCAATGAAGAATGTGAGTTTATTACTTCAAATACCTTATGTTGATTAAAAAAAAGGCTGGTTGTAAAATGGTACCATAACAAGTTCTTTGATGTATTCTCTGCATATCAAATAGGTTCTTTGCAACTTTGTGTCGCTTTAATTGGTTTCATTGATACACTTTTTACATGCTTTATATAATCTTTTTCTTACTAAACTATCGTCTTTTTAGATTGATCTCCGTGGCATCATAATTCAACCAAACATTTCATCGGAAGAAGCTGAATCAATCATCGATCAAATCAAAACAGCAAGAAGTACACGATCAATTAAAGAATCAACCTTGAAGACAATTAAATTTCGAAGTGTTTCAACTTTCTCAACAATCAATGATTTAACCATACGTGAACCTGCTCCAACTGAATTTCCACCTTTGATTTCAAAAAATCCATGCATGGAAATGCTTTCTCATGTATGTTTTCATCCACTTTTGCAACAAGCAATAACTTTGTCATTATTTTAGATGATTCGAAATGGTCCTAAAGAAATCAAATTTGATGCAAATTCATTGATTTTATGTTATGAAAAAGCTTTGAAAGTGTTAAAATCTGAACCCGTGCTTCAAGAGGTTGGTTGAATTTACTTTTATATTAACTCATTATGTGTCTTTGTTTTAGGCAACTCTTCCAGTAACAGTTTACGGTGATATTCATGGACAATATAGGTATGTGTGTTAGCTCAAACAACTTTATGTTAGCTACCTTCAATGACAATATTTGCTATGGATTTCTCTAAAATCACCTTGTTTTTACTTTTTAGTGACTTGATACGCTGGTTTCATATCAATGGATGGCCTCCAACAACTCGATGCATATTTATGGGAGATTACGTTGATCGTGGACGACACAGCTTAGAAGTATGTTTCATTTCTAACTTTTGTTTCTTTTCACAATTTTGTTCCATTTTCAGGTTATCACATTGCTCCTTTGTTTAAAAGTGGTTATGCCAAATGATGTTTACTTGAATCGTGGAAATCATGAAGATGCAGCAGTCAGCCGAAATTATAGTTTCTATCATGAAGTCATCAATCGTTTACCAGCCAACTCAAATTTGAATCAAAATGTTTTTGATAAACTTGTGGAATGTTTCTCATGGATGCCATTAGCTACGCGACTCAATAACAAAATTTTACTTCTGCATGGTGGACTTTCTCCAAGATTATTATCATGGGATTCAATTGCTAAAATAAAGCGTCCTTTAATGAATTTAGTACCAAGAATTTTAGCATGTGATTTAACCTGGTCTGATCCTGATAAAGAAGCTGATGATTATATTGTATGCTTTTTTTGTTTATGAATATCTTCTTCACTATTATTTATTCTTTCATTTTTTAGATCAATTATAAACGCGAGAAAAAGAAGGGAATTGGTTTCATATTTGGTTATAAACAAGTTGATATGGTATGTAAAGATCTTCAAGTGAAACTTATTCTTCGTGGTCATCAAGCTCCTATGAATGGTTATGAATTCTTTGGTCCTAAAATGTGTACACTTTTTAGTGCACCTGGTTATCGTGGAATTGCAGAACAAGCTAATTTTGGTAAAAAAACTTTTTTTATTATTACTTTTCTTTAGTTTTACACTCTTTGTTTTTTAGGAGCTACAATGCATATTGATGTTAATGGCAATATGGATATCACACGTATTGGTATTACAAGAGGTGTACGAAAAGAAAGACGTCGTCAAAAGCTTGATAAAGGTGAAGGATATCTCGATTGGTCAGAAATCAAAGACAAACCCATGGATGATGATGATGAACGAAGTTGCTAATACTACTTAAAAATTTTCATGTTGTATTTATTTTGTATTGTATTAACTGATAATAAATTTTTAAAACAAATAAAATGTTTTTTCTTTGCTTTTCTATGTTTTATTTAGTCATTTTTTTGATTCAATTGTAAACAAGATCATTGTTGCTTGTGTGTTTATTATAAATAGTTTAAACTTCATCAACCAATTTAGCTGCTTTCCATGCAGCTTGAGCATATTGTTTTTGTGGAAGCAAAGTCATGAGTTTAGCAGCAAATTTGATGGCTTTTTAAACAATAAGAAATACTTTGGTGTAAGTTTTCTGAAAATATAAGAAATGCCTTTTTAAAACGAAAAAAATAGAGTGGAAAGCGGTTGAGGCTTTAAAGGAATTTAGTGAATTCGGAGGTAATGAATGTGGCTTTGATTTATTTTGGGATAATTAAATTCACCACTTTTTAAGACTATTTTCTTCTCCAAATTACCTAATTTTAATAAGAATAAGAATAATTTATAAACCAACTTATAAGTTCTCCATTTTCCATGAAATACAAAATTACGGTAGTACACGTAATGCCTTAATTAATATAAACAGCGCAGGGAGAACCAGTGGAAGTTTGAGTAAATTTTGGTTTTCGACCCATTACAGATGATAAAACCCCTGGGAATAAATAGGAAATATTGTTTTTAACGTCACTTTCAAAAGTCACATTTTTTTCTTTTTTTCGTTAGTAAAATCAATCAAAGAAACAAAAAAGCAGCAAATGGCGCTCAAATAAAAAAAGTGAAGAAAAATGAACAAAGAATTGGCTGATTTTATAGTGATGAAAAAAAGGATGAATTTCTGTCATGAAATATTAACAAAATCAAAAACACTCTCTTCTCTTCTTTTTTGCAAGCAAAGAAGTGGCAAATTAATCGTTTTTGCTATAAATAAAAATTGACAACAAAGGTTTAATTTTTTTTTATTGTTGTTGTTGATTACGAGAGAGAAAAGTTAAAAATTAAATATGTATGTACCGTTGATTTTTTTTTTATTCAAAAAAGTGTTACACATAAAAAATTTATAATAAAAAATGAGAAAAATAAAATGAAGAGAGAGAGAGCAGCTTTTTTATATTTGAATCTTCTAATAAAAAAAATGTTACATTTTACAGTAATAATAAAAACCCGAATAATTAATTACACAGAAACAAACAAAAATTATAAACTTTTTTGGACAAAAGAAAATTTTAATAGCCTCAAATTCTTTATTCATAATTTTTGCTTTTTTTTTAATCAAAACTTTTTTAGGACTTCAAAAAACATTTTCCATTCATTCCTTTGTTTGTTTATTTATTTTCCATGTCCAGTTAAAGTTACACCCAAAATCACAGCAACGACAATCAAAATGATTAAAATTGCGATAACTAAAGTAATCACACAAATTTTTTTACGCATTGCAGATTTTTTATGTTTCACAGCTGTTTTAAGTTGAGTATTTCCCGTTTGAGTGAATTCATATGCTCCAGCTACATGGGTTTCAATGTTATTTACAAGCTCACCCTGAAATTAAAATCATTTATGGGAGAATTTAAAAATTATTAATGGTATTATCCAAAAAATAAGAATTAATGTTTTACTAAAAATAGTCCCGAAGCGAAAATATTTAAATTTTTGTTTTTTCTTGCCGAAACTCAAAATTTTTTTAAGCTTTCTTTTTGAAACCCAAAACTTTATTTTTTGGTTATTTTTTTCCACGAATATAAATTGATTACCTGTTGATGAACTAATTCAAAGATATCTTCAAAAATTTCTTGTAATTCACTTATACTTTGTTCAATTTGTAATATTTCATTATGTCGATTTGTTGCATCTTCAATTGCCATTCTTCCTTCAACGCTGATGGGATTAAGTTGGCGATAAAAAACATCGGATGCTTTAGAATCCAACATTTCATCGATTTGTGATTCGGGTATTTGTTGCCCCGTCATTTGAAGGTGGCGTTTTACTCGTCCTAGAAGAGAAAAATAAAGAATGGAGGTTTTTATTAAATAAATTATTGGAGTTGCAAATGTCATTTTTTAGAATCCCAAGAAAAAATAAAAAGTGCCTTACTTGATACTCGACTTTTATATTCCACTTGAGTTTGATTAAATAACATCATCATATCATTTAATTGTGATCTCAAACGCTCACATTGAGTTTTACGAATTCTTAATTGAGCGCTGGTTCGATAAGTTTCAGATCCGCTTGCTTCATCCCTCGCGAGATCAGCTTCAATTTGTTTTACTCGAGGTCGCAAACTTCGAATATGCTTTTTTATATCATCCATTAAATCTTCAAGTTGAATTTTATCTTCGGGTTTTACAACCGTTTCACTTAAAAGTGTTGTTTGTTTTGATTGTAAATTTTGTATGCGCTTTTGTAAAACATCCAATGATTCTCGAAGTTCATTTACATGAATAAAAAATTGTTCTGATGATGTGTGGGAATCGTACATCACTCGAGATGCATCCATTTGGACTACCGTTTCAGGAGATTTTGTCTAAAAAAATATTTTTTTTCATAAATATTTAAAAAACTAGACAACCATTTTTTTAATGGGTTTTCTAGGCTATGAAAATTATTTAAAATTATTTATTTTTACTTACCTGTAATTCATTTAATCGATCCCTCATTTTTTTCTCAACGATTTTTAATATAAAAATATTTTCTGAAAGAATTTTATTTTTATAAACATAAAAATTTATAAAATAAACATAAAAATAAAAATCGTTTTTTTCCCGCAAACATTATTCATACAAGAAGAAAAAAGGAAAACGATAAATATAATAAAATTATTATGCACGCATTGCAATTTTGGTGGTGGTAATCTGATACACATATACAAAATGGATAATCTCTTCGTTCGAAAAAAAGCATGTTTTAGAAAGTGCAATTTTTTCTACCAAAAAAACCCCCCAAAAAAAAAAGAGTGAATAAGGGCAAACTCAGAGATTTAAAAAAAGTTAATAACTAAAAAATGTTTTTTTTTTGAAAAAGCAGAGGATAACAAAAAAAAGAAGAGTTAAAGCTTTATTTATTTTTATTTTTTGCGTGTTTGAAAAAAGGCAATTTTTATTTTATTTTACTTTTTTTACTCAACCTGAAGAGTTAAAACAACAACAAAGTTTCTGCTGCCGCTGCTGTTTGATGAACATTGTTTGTAAAAAATGAATGAATGAGTTCACGCAGAGAGTAAAAAAGATTTAAGCAAAAGAAGCAAAAAAATGTACACTGTGATTTCAGAAAAAGCATAAACGAGAAAAAAAATGTTGTATTTTTTGTGATTTTGGTAAAAATGAAGGAAAAAAAGGTGTCAAAAAGCAATGGAAAAAATATTAAAAAAAAGAGTTATTAAAAAATTATCGATAAATTTTTTTAGCTGTTTTGACACGGAAATAGCAAATATTTAATCAAAATTGTTTCTTTTTTGTTACATAAAACAATTTTGACAGTATTTTTCTTTTTACTCGATACTCTTTTTTTGGATAAAAATTTGCTTTGTAAAAAAAAACTAAAATTATTGACTTAAAAAAAAAGAATTGTGTTTACTTTACAAACTTTCCCAAACTCAAAAACTTTGATTTTAAATTTTTTTTTAAATTCCATACCTTTTTTATATCAAAGAAATATTATTTTATTTTATTTTTTTAAATAATATGCAAGAAAGCAAAAATAAAAAAGAATCAGGTTTTCCTCAATATCAAAAAAGAAAGAAAGAATTGACTTTTGTCAACAAAAAAATACATACAAAATTGAGAGAGAGAAAAGAGTTATTATTCAAGCAAATGAATGAACTGTTTTTATTTTTCTTTCTTCGCTCTTGAAACTTTTCATTTTCCTCCATTCTGTGTCTCGGATCAAGACGACTTTGGTGAATTTCTGAGACACAAAGAAAAATGAATAATAAACAATCGGAAAAGAAAACATTCAAAGAAAAAAGACAAAACTAAAATGAAATGAAAATTCTTCATTAAATTTATTTATTTATTTATTTCAAAGCCAAAAGATTTTATATATATTTTTTGATGGAAAAATTTGATAAAGAAAATACAAAAAAAAACTTTTGTCGCCTGAGCCAATTTTATGGTTTTATTATCTTCGACCCCAAATGACGCTATCCCCATATTTTTCATAAATCATATTTCGAAAATCAAAGAAAAAATATCATAAAATCAAAAATTGCAGTGCCAGGCCATGTTTTCAGCTTTCTTTAAATATTATTGGTCAAACACTTTTTAACATCGAAAAAAAAACAGCCATAAAAACCCACATTTTTTTTATTTTAAAAAAAGGTCAAACATTTTATATAGAAAAAAAGTTTTTTTTGTGTTCTGCGGAAATGACAAAAAAAAGTGAGGAAGCAGCACAAAAAAAATCCATTAAAATTCTAAAGAAGAAAAAAAATGTGGACATAAACCTTTTTCTTTTGACTCAACCAAAAAAACTTGCAAACATCGATGAATCACAAAAAAAGTTTACACATTTTTTTTATTTTTTGAAGTTAGTTGATTTCATTTTGAAAGCACGCACGCACACAAACGTCATTTATGGTTTTCAAAGCAAAAGTTTGATCAAGTCGGGAAAGTGAGCAAAAAAAAAAGAGAAAGAAAGAGATAAAGAATTCCTGAGATTCCAAAAATATGTGTCAAAAAGGTTGTTATCAGAGAGAGGTTATTGTGAAACAACAAAGTAAACAAACATCAAATTTTCGAAGGACTAATTTCAAGCTGATTTAGTTTTATGCAAATTTTCAAAAGAAGTTTGATGTCATAAAAAGCATCCAATAATTATATCAATTTTTAAAAATTCTGTTGCTGCAGATAAAAAATTTGGATCACAAATAAAAAGAAAGGTTGAATCTTGCAACTAAAATATAAAACAAAAATGTTCGAGCTTTTCTTTTAAAATATGCCATCATTAGACTGTTTTTCAAAGCAAAATAAAATTGTTTACAAAAATTTTAACATGCCAACTCCAAAACAAAACAAAAAAAAACAATAAAACATCACTCTTTTTTTAAAAGAATTCTTTAACCTCTTTATTTCTTATGGCCTCCCCAAAGAAACTAATAAAGGGGAAAGAAAGACAACGTCACAAAAGCTTTTTCCACAAAGCAAAAAAAGAATTATTACTAGGAAACGGATTTTTCTTTCTTTCTTTTTTTTGAGGTGAAAAAAATATGAAAAAAAGAAAAAGATGCAATTTTGCTTTGAAGCGAAAAAAAAAGATTCAATGTTGTCACAGAAAAAAAAAGCAAGGCAATGCAGAAGAGAAAAGAATTACGAAATAATTTTCCTTCATTTTTTTTTGGTTGAGGTGTTCCATATTTGAAATAAAAAAGTGAGTGAGTGAGTCGCCTGAACTAACAAAGAGCGCAGCAGCCATCACCAAAAAAGGGAGAGAGGAAAGAAAAACGAAGGTAGGTGAAAAAAAAATGAAATGCGATGACGAAAAGAGAAGAAGAGAAGGTGGATGGATGGATGAAGGATGACAACAATAGCTACCACAACGACCATTATCTTTTTTTCCCCAAAAGCAATCCTTTTTCTTGTTATTATTATTTTTCCATGATCGACAATAGCAATGAGAAAAGAAAAGCAAGCCTTTAGCAGCCATATTATTATTATTTATTATTATTATTCCTGCAGAAAAAAAAAACAACCGAGCATCTTTTTTTTCCATTTATAAAGTATCGGAAAGTGAGACAATGGTGAGAAGAAAAGAGCGCGAAATAAAAAAACACGGAAAAAAATTAAAGTTTTTCATTTTTAGCTTTTTCCAAAGTTTCTTGTTTTCATGTTTTTTGATTTTTAGTCCATTGGCATTTCACTAAAAAAATAAGTAATTAACTAAAAATGGAAAAAAAAGCATGCATGCGACTATGCGGCAGTACACACCTGAAATGGCATTATTGGTTGTTGGTTTTTTCTTTCTTCTCTATTTATAGACTAAAAATAAAGAAAAACTGCAAATTTTTTTAGTGACCACATGTATGTACGTATTTGCGATAGGCTCTATCTATGTATGCTTTCTTTTTTTTTTCTCAGTCTCCTTCTTTCTTCCTCTCCATTTTTTTCTTCATATGGAAATGGTCAATTGGTCAAAAAATAAATATTTGTATGTATGTACATTTATGAATGAGAAGATAAAATGGATAGCTTTCACACACACAAAAAAATCAATATTCTAAAACAAATATTTCGAAAGAAAGTTTTACGAATAAAGGGTCTCAAAAAAAACACCGAATCAAAACAGGCAAAAAATAAAAACTAAAATTAAAACAAACTACGATAATGTTGGTTATGCAAATTAAAGGTGCAATAATTCTTTAGAATTCTTTGCTTCAAAAAGAAAAGTTGTTCATATAGCCCTTATTTAGATCTCACAAAAAAGCTTTCTTTATTTTTTATTAACTTTTTGTGTGTCATTTCTTATTTCTAACCATGCCTTCCAATAAATTTCTAAATGTAAATATTAAAACTATTTATTTTATTTTGAAGATGTTAAAGTTAATATTAATTTTTTTTAAATTTGATTTTGCCATTAAATTCCAAGAAGAAAAAAATTTGGACATATATTTTTATGATTCACACATTTGCAGATTTTTTTTTGATAATAAATGACTTAAAACTAAAAAAGGAATTAACTTTGAAGTTCTTTGACGTAATTAGAAGAAGCAGCAACCTAAAACTAACTGATAAGAAAATTTTGAAATATTGCTTCTTCTCTTTTGTTATCAAACGAAAAAAGAATGAAAAAAAGAATGGGAGACTGGCTTCGTTTGAGTTTTTCTATGGAAGCAGCAGATTTTTCTTATGTTAGTCGTCATTTGGAAAATTAAATGAGATTTGGAAATTTTTTTTAAGCAATAAAATCATTGGAAAATTATGGATTTTTTAATGATTATTTTTTTCAGTCTTCTTTACTTTGTAATTTTATAAAATTATTTTTTGGTATAGAAACACAAACTATTTTATTGTTTCTTTCTTTTTTTGCGAACTGGAAGCACAATTATATGGCTTTCATACAATTTCCTTTTTAAATGGACCAAAAAATTAATCTTCCATTGCTTCTTTAATTCTCACATTTTTTATTTATGAAGAGCGCTGATTTAAAAAAAGTCACTATTTTATAATATTTTTAAATTTTAGTGCAATTATCACGGGTAATATACACAAGTAAAATGAAAACAAAGTTCAAAGATCCTTTTTTGATTTTTTCTTCTCATATTTTTTTGAACATGTCCAAAAAATCAATAACGACGCTTTTGTTGTGTTTTTATTTATTTATTTTTTTCACCTTTTTTGCAATATTTAAAACTTTTCTCGTGATAACTTTTTATGGATTTGAAAGTTTAAAAACAGATGGGAAAAAGCCTTTTTCGTATGATTTTTTTTATAAATTCAGTTTTTTGAATTGATAAAAATCAAAACCATCATTTTTTTGGAGGTAAAAAATGGAGGAAAATTTTTTGATGATTTTTTTGTTGCTTTTGATAAAAACACAAAAAACACTCTTTTCTTTTTCAGTTTTTTGTTTGAATCGATTTTTTTCTTTCTTTTTTTCCGCTTTGACATTGATCCTTAGTTTTTTTCTTTTTGCTTCGTTTTTTTTTTGGTCATTTGACTTTCATTTTTTTTCTTTTTTTGAAGGAAGAGTTCCGGTCTTCAAAAGGAGGAACGCCAAAAATAAAAGCAATTTTTAATTAACTTTATTTTTTTTGGAAGATTTTATTTTACTAAATTATTTTCAGTTTTTAAAAAATGATGGAAAATCCAATAATTGTTGATCCAATGTTAGATTTGGAAGCATTGAAATATCATGTTGAGCGACATCCAGAACAAAACCGTCAATTTTCTTTTACTGTTAAAGTAAGTTTAAACCCAAATCCGTCTCTCTAAATATATATTTTTTTGAAAAACCATGAAACTATAATTTTTTTTCAATTTCAAAATCTGATATTTTTTTTACATAAATTTTTTTCTTTTTTACAAGTTTTAATCAATTTTTAGTTTGAACATGTAATGCAACGAACCGTTTTACGTAGCCTCAATTATGAGGATGATGTTCATCCAGCTTGTCAATGGGGAATTAGATGTGTTCCACTTGGACATCGAGCCATGTTTTATTTATTGCGAAATAGTTTATTGGTAAGATTTTTTCTCTCTGATACACCACCATTTTTAGAACAAATTTCTTCTCGAGTCGCAATCACTTTTTAATTTGGTTTTTTGCCACTGAGACATAATCTTTATATATTTTTTTTAATGGTTGCATTTTTATTTTTGAGTTTACTTTAAAAATGAATTGAATTTAGGAATACATGGAATTTGAATATGATTTTACCATAGTTAATGGAGATGGACAATATGAATGTGGATATGGTAGACGAGGGTTTATAAATGCTCATAATCTTTGTGATGAATTTCTTGACCCCGCCATTGATATTCCCGTTCATCCCCAACGTAATTGGGTTATAATACAAATAAATATTCGTCATTTACGTCGAAATCAAGATTATTGGTTTATTCAACCAAGTGGTAAGAATTTTTTTTTCTAATTTTAAACGAAAATCGCCTACTTTTTAGTTCCATCAACTCGACATCCATTAAATCAAAATCAACAAAATAATAATATAAATATAAATTTAAATAATTTAATTCAACAAAATGATGGAATAATTGAAGCTGAACTTGAACTTGAAGAAGCAGCTGCGCGGCATCCTCAACCTTTAAAACATTTACACGAAGATATTCCAACTTTTCCAAGTTTTTCCAAACGATTATTGGCTCTTTTTGTGGATGAAACATTTTCGGATTGTGAAATTAAAGCGGGGGAAGCGGCATTTCCAGCTCATAAATGTTTATTAGCTGCACATTCAATAGTTTTAAGGTAAATAATTAGCGGAAAATTTATTTTTGTTTCTAAACATTCCAAATTTAAATTTTTTCAATGTAAAAAAAAAACAGAAATTTTTTACTTTTTTTAGATCTATGTTTATTCATTCTTGTACGTTGGAAAGTCAAACTTCATGCCTTACAATCGATTATTTATTGCCTGAAGCTGTATTAGTTATGCTTCAATGGTTTTATACAGGGGAATTGGGAGCTTTGGATGATGATGTGGCCAATGCATATTTGGTAATTTTGTTTTCCATTCAAAATTTTCCAATTGGCAAAATAATTATTTTAAACTTAAAATTTGCATATTTTTTGTTCCAAATACCAAACTTTTGTAAAAATGAAAAATAAACCCCATTTTTTTAGCCATTATCTGATCGAATTTCAAATCTAACTAATACTCCTCCCATAAATGATGACTATGACCCAACAACAAATTCTGAATGCTTTGAATTAAAAAAGCATCGAAAACTAGATACTGAAGTTGTAATCGATGTAGTTCAATTAGCTCATAAATATGATCTTCAAGATTTATTATATTTGAGCGAACAAGTTTTGGTTAATCGAATGGATTTATTGAATTGTTGTCGGCTAGCTTATCTGTCATCCTTATTTCAATTATTTTCTCTTAAATTGGCTTCTTTTTCTATGGTAAGTAATAATAAGTGTAATGAAAGGCTTCGAAGGGGAAAAAAATGTTATTTGTTAGACAAAAAAAAAACGACAAGTTAAAAAACAGATTTCCTTGATAAATAACTTAATTAAAAAATGATTATAAAAAAATAGATTTTGCTGTTTTGAAACTAAAAATAAAAAAACTATAGATTTTTTTTAAAATTAAAACTGAATAAAGCTCTAAAATTTCCATTTTGTAAAAATTTTCTAAACATCGAATTTTATTCTTGAAATTATTATTTATTATAATTTTTCAATTTTTTTAGATAAAAGAAAATCGAAAAGAAATATTAAAAAGTGAAGGTTGGAAAGATTTGGTTGAAGTTGATGAAAGCCTCGCAAAATCCATTCTTGAATGAATCAAGTAAAAAATGGATATTAAAAAAAATATTTATTAGCCTCTGTATTTTAGAAAAATAAATATAAATTTATTGGTTTATTTGTAACAGGGAATTCTGCAATGCAGAAAAATCCGGGTAATTATGTTTTTTTGTATGATTAAAAATTGCAATAATTTCGGTTTTTGTTTTTATAAAAAGTTTGTAAAGTGTCAGTCAATTGCCTTTGTTATTAGTTAATAAAAAAATATTTTGTATTTCTTACTTATAAAATTTTTATAATAAAAACAAATAAAAATAGTAGTCGTAAATTTATTTTACGTTGCTGCTACTCTAAAAATTAATTATAAAGGTTAGCTGGAATTGGTTTTACTGAAAAAAAATTTCTGATGACGACGATAGAATTCGAAGCATAAAAAAATTTATAATTTGATTTTCAAAATTTTTAATTTGTTTCGTTTTTTTAAACACAACACATTCAAATTTCACGCATTTTTTTACAATATTTAATTTTCTATTTTATGATTTTTAACTTTTTATTAATGTATATGCTTTGTGTCTGGCTTTACCAAAAAAACTAACAAACAACTTAAAAAAAAGAGGGGTGGAGCTCGCTTTTTTTTTGCCAGGCGAAGAAGAATGATGACTTTAACTTTATGGCATTTTTTTCTCCTTTCTTTATTTCTTTACACTTGCTTTCTCTCTTTTTTGGTTAAGGAAAGCAAGACATTTTTGTTTTATATAAAAAAGTTTACTAGATTTTTTTTTCTCATTTTAATCGCTAGCTTTATCCTTATTTTATTTTTGCTTGTAATAAATATGTCACTTCCCCAACAAGTTGCAAATTTATTTAATAATATTTCGGCTACAGAAGATTTTTTTTTCAATAATGAAACAACTTCAATTTTTATGGAAATTAAACATAAAAATATTACAGAAGAAATTTTTTCTAATTCATATTTAACTTATTTAATTATTGGACAATATTGGTTTTCACTTATTTGTTATTTTATTTCAATGTTTTTATTCTTTAAAATTATAAATGATTTTCTAATTAAAGCTGAAGAAACTAATCTTCGTTTTACACCAAGCATTTCCATTTTTGTTTCAATGGCTGCTACAACATCTTTATTTTCGTTTATTCATTTATTATATTTAACATTTAATTGGAGATCGGAAGGTAAAAATAAAAAAAAACAAATTTTGGGGGAAGAAAATGAAGAAGAAAAAATAAATAAATAAAAGACAAGCTTTTTTTCAAAACTTTTACATTCAAAGTTTTTCGTATTTTGGGTTTCTCAATTTTAAAGGACAATTCTGAAATTTCCTAGTCTAAAAGATTTATTTTTATTAGTCAACGGCTTCAAATTTTTCTTTTTTTTTCTTTATTAAAGCAGTTAGTTCTCTTTGCGAGGGTGGTGGAATTGGTAATTAAAGCTTATTTGAAAAAAATAAAAAGAAGCCATAGAAAAACTTTTTACTCTTTGTCGAGCTATAAATTATTATACTTTTATTATTAAATGCTTGTTTCTCTTGATAATTAATAGACTTTTAATAAAATTATTAATGCTTGCGAAAAAATATGCTAATTAAAGTGGCATAGAAAAACTTTTGGAATTATAAACTGTAAAATTTAGTGTTTCAAACACTAAATTTTTTTAATAATTTTTCATTTTCATTTTTTATTTCCAGAAAATATTTACAATCCCAAAACTTTATTTTGGTCCGGCGTAACACAAATTATATTTCAAATAAGTTTTTCATGTACATTATTTTTTCAAACCATTGATCGAATAATTCATTTATTCCTTTCTCATCGCTATAGTTATCGATTACAAAAAGCTTTAGCATTTTCAAGTTTATTTGTTGCTTTTATTATTGTATTTCCCATTTCAATTTATGCCATTCCGTTACAACTTAAATATTCATCAAAAAAATGTAAGTTAAAAAAGAGCAAAAAACTTGTTTTTATAATATTTTTCATAGTCGTCGTCGCATTTATTTTTTTGAGCAAAAACAAAAAAATTAAATAACTGGGTTATTATTAAATAATAATAGCTATTTTTAAGCCTAGCTTTAAAAAAATAAGAATAATAATAATAAAGGGTTAATGGTTCGTGGAAAAAAATTTTTTAAAAAAAAGTAAAGCTTGCAAACAACAAAATTATTTTTTTTTTGGTAAACAAATGAAAGTAATTTTAAAAAAATGGTTTTTGAACTCAATGGTCTCGTCTCATAGGACAGAAAAAATTTTAAGGCATTGTAAAAATTATATTTTTACCTTTTAGATTTATAAATACCACAAAAAATGAGAAGAAGAAAAAAAGGAGCTATCTTTAAAATGTTCATGGAAAATTAAAGAAAAAAAAACTATCGAAGCGCTATAAAAAAATTTTAGTTTCATGAATAATACATAATTTTTGGGTTCTGTCTCGTTAAGGAAAACAAAGAAAATAATAATAATAAAACTAGTCAGATTTTTTAAAATTCAAATAAAACTAAAAAGTTATTTAACAAAAGCCAACTAACTGCCTTGAAAAAAGGATTTTAGCAAGCAAAAGCATTTGTTCATCAAAGCCCTTTCTTTGCCCTCCAAACTTTCTAAAACAAACAAAAAAAAGTTAATCAATTTTGTATTAAGAAAAGTTTTTAATACCTAATTCCCTCAATTTTTTTATAGTATGTCGAACAAGCAGCTGCCAAATCTTTGATGGCCCTGGAATCATCTTTCTCAATACCCGCTTTGCTCTAAGCGCCATAAATGCAATTGGAGGGGCAATGTTTTTTGTTATTTTTCGAATATATCTTCAACGAAAGAAAGAATCTCGAAGGCTTGAACATCATCGACAACATAAACGAATGGTTTGTAAAAAAGCTTTAAACAAAAAATAAATTTGGTTAATCTAATATTTTGCTTTTTAGCGAACTCCAATGATTACGATAGCAATAATATTAGAATTTATATTTGCTTTTTGTCCATTTTGTATTGCATTTTATACTTTTCGAGTAAGTAAATAGTTAGATGCATTTGAAAAAGATAAATAAATAAAAATCGCTAATTATTTGCAGATTTTTGGAGTCAACCTTTCAACTTTCACTGGTCAATATAGTCAATTTTTTAATGCCATTGAATTCTTATTTCTTGGAATGGTTTATTATCGAGCTTTTAAAGGAATTCATTGGAGACAAAACTCATCTCGAAGTATACCTTGGGCAGTTCCAATACATCCTCCTCCAGCGAGGCGAGCATCGACAGTAACCACCACCACTCGAAGACCATTGGGAAGGAGTAATACCATCGATGGAGTCATAGGTGGTAATTAATAACAAAAAAAATTGAAAAGCTTTTTTTCTCAACAAAATAAAGAATGAAGAGAAAGTGAATCCTTGACTGAAAGTTGAGTAAACGTCTTTCAATTTTATCATCACGCGCAAATTCTTTGGAAAAGAAAATCTGTTTCACGCTCAATGTTCCTCCAACAAAGGAACCTTGGATTTAGTGGTTTTACTACCGTAAGGTTTTTTGGTGGATTGTAAATGCTTTTTTTTTAATTTTTGTAAGATATCTAAATTTAAAGCCATAATAATTAAAGTCCAATTTTTTCTAAACGCACACAAGTTTATATGAATTAAAATAGGAGTAAAATATTTGCTATTTCTCTGATCTTTTGATGCGGGATTTATGGTCGCGTCCTTGAAAATAAATGCTTTGAGGTTAGTCAACTTACATAAAGGGCAATTCTCAATAGATATAAGTTGTTAGTAAAGGAATTGTTTTATGTTTTGGATTGGCTTGGAAATGCTTGGCCATCAGCAAGCAAGTAAATCGATTACTGGAGGATGATGTTTGTTGTCGCATGGAAAACAACGAAATTTAACACAGAGTAACTATGATGACCCCAACAGTGGATTTAAAAGTTGAACAAGCTAAAGAAGTTGCTCATTAATTTCATATTTAAAAATACTCTTTATTTTTGATTTTAAAAATTATCGCTACAACGGAAAAGTACGAACCATCAAAGACCTCAAAAATATAGCTATAAAATTTTATGTTGTTTGAAACAAAAGAATTATGATAGCATCATTAAATGTCACAAAAAAAATTAGAGCTTTTTTGAACGCAAAATATATGTATTGCTCAAAACATACATCAAAAATCGAAATTAAATAAATGTTCGACGAAGCTTTTCAAGAAAATAGTCCAAAAAATGAATAACTAACTTTCCATTGTTTATTCGCTTCCAAATTTAACAAACTTCTGAAAGCTTGCAAAAAAGGCAAACTAAAAAAATAAATCTCTTTTTCGAATTCATTTTTACTTTTTCTATTTTATAGTAATTCGTCATTTGAAATATTTTGTAATTAGTTTCAATCATAATAATCGTCGAGCTCGAGTAAAAAAATGGAAATAGTTGGCTTTGATAAAATTCAAAAAAGCCAGTTATTTGCCCCAAAATGCTCCAAGAAAAAACGGATAATGTTTGCCTAAAAATTTTGGTTTCCTCAATAAAAATTTTATTTGAAGTTGCTGCTCATCATTAATTTGCAAGGAAAAATAAAAAATTTAATGCAAATTTGTTTTCTCATTTTTTTCATCTTCAAATGCCGTCGTTTTCCTACATAAGTCAAACGCTTCATCATTTTCAAAATCATTTGTTCATTTTTGAAAAGTGAAATGATGTCTTCGTGTTACAACGTCTTCTTGACTCTTCTCTTGATCTTTCCATCGTCGTCATGGGCTCTTCTTCGACCAAATCGACATGCTTTGGCTTCAAATAATACCGTGGTTCTTTCATCCATCAACGATCAATTTGATTATCTTTCATCCGATGATGAAGCTCGGTCAATTGGAACTCAACAGGGTCCTGATGTGCATATAGCAACTCGTGGTGATATTGAAGTTATCCTCCTTCATGGTGATTTGACTTTTGGATTTTGTACTCAAACATGCATTGGAGAGTGAGTTTTGCTTTTTATTTTCCAAATAAATATTTCAATTTTTAGAATAAGAGTGTCTTTTGAAGGAACTCCTCCTTCAGGTTCTTCAAATCCATGTTCATTTATTGCTGGTGTTGATGACAACAAAGTATGGTTTATGGATCCAATGACAGCAAAACCCAAAGCAGAAATGAATGGATGCGGTCAAGCTACAATTAAATCTTACATGGATTTTATGGTACACCAAATGACATTATCTTCAATTGGTTGTGATCCTAAAGTGGGTAATGATAAAATTGTTAAACTCAAAGTCGAAACTGCTTCACCATCCTGTGTTCTTATAGTGGCATGTCGTTGTTACAAATCTTTAGCTATTAATGTTTTGCTTTTTAGAAAAATGCAAAGATCAAGCCGCCACCACCTGTTTCGACAACAACCGCGTCTGAAGAACCATCATCAATTGCAACATCGACAGCATCAACAGAAGAAGGTGGAATGCCTCTTTATGGATGGATACTCATCGGTGTTTTTGTTTTCTTTATCTTCATTGGTCTTTGTATACTCGTGTATGTTTTCTTGTTTTTTGGCGTCTAAAATCTTGTGCTTTTCAGGGTATGGTTGGTTATGAAATCAAAGAAGCATGGTCCTCCTGAAGGTGAATACAAAGCTGTAGCAATGGGAACAAAGAAGGTCGTAATTGAAATGCCAGAATCACCCAAAAAGAACATTCAAAAGAAAGCAGCAGTGGAAAACAACAATGGTGAACATGAAGAACCTATGAAGCCAACAGTAGAATCGAAAATTGAACAAGTTAAAGAAGCTGATCCAAAACCAAAGGAAAAGGAAGAACAAGTCAAAGCTCCTATGCCTCAACCATCTGCTGAGAAGATTGCTCCTGTTATCGTCGTCAAAGCAACAAAGATCAAAATTCCTAAAAATCCTCATGTTCCATATCCAATGGCATTTCGATCAGAATACAATAAAGCAAAATCTCTCAAATCTGGTACTCATTCTGTTTCTGATAAAATGGTCCTTAACAAAGAAGCTCTGATGGAATCTCATGTTGATTCACTTTCTCGGCATGGATGCCTTGAAAAAGTGTCACATGCAGAAGCTGCACAAATGAGAAAGTTAGTTTTGGAATTATTGGAAAAACTAATAACACAATTCACTTTTAGAAATTATCCTAAAGTCAAAGGCAGAAAAGTTCAAGAAAGTGAAGTCAATCTCTTCCTCATCTCAATTTCTGAAATGTATACTGAATTGAATCGAATGATGTTTGTTTTTATTTCATTGTTTTTCAAACTCATGGCAGAATTTTTAGTGCTGAAGCTGAAAAGGTTCTTGTTGAATGCGGCGTTCAATTCGATGATAAAAAGCAAATAACCAAGATGACAGAAATGGCTCGTGATTATCTCAAACATCGTTCAACTCCTGAAATTCATGTTTACTTTGCTTTCGGTGCGGAATATTCTCAACTCATCACATCTGATTTGGACATGATTCACAAATTCTCGCTTCCTTTGCTTATCGTCGTTGCTTTGATGCCTCGTTTTCCCGATTTCAATCGGCGTAAAGCTTGTACTTGGATTCGGTTAGTTTTATTTATGATTTCTATCTATAAACTTATCGTTCTTTTTTAGCCGTCAAGCTCCGACAATTCGTAAAGAATATCCTCTTCGTGATAGAGCATCAAAACCATTTCCAATCCATATCCTTGAAAAAGCCTATTTCAAGAGTATCAAAGATTTTACGAATATCGATGGTCTTGACACTGATTCAACTTCTGGTGAAAAGCAGCCTTCAAATCAATCTCAACCAAGCAATCAATCAACCATCATCGATCCAAAGAAAATCCCAGCTGAAGACGTCACACAAGAAAGCAAAACAAAGAAGAAGATCATCAAGAAGCAACACAAAGGAAAAAAGGATAAATAATAAATGATCATGTTTTATTTCACTTTTAATTTTATGTGTGTTTATAAAAAATAAATTATTACAAAAACAAATTTTTACCTTATAAAAATATCTAATAAAACTTTCTCTTGCATTTTTTCATAACTTGAATACTTTGACAATTAAAAATAAAGGTCCAACTTCTTTTTTTGCGATTACTGTTGATCAAAAGCAAAAACATAAATCGAATGTATCAAAACAAAAAATAATTTAGCATAAAAACCATCCAACATAAGAAATTCAACAATGTTGTTGACGCTTAATTAAAGCTTTTGTTTATCGTCGTAAATGAACAAAATGAATCGATCTTTAACAGCAAAAAGAAAACAACAATATATCCTTGAAAAGCAAACAAAATATAAACAAAACAACAACTTTATTATAACAAAAACATAAAAGCAAAATAAATAATAACAACAAAATACAAAAAAAGTCCCTAATATTGATAGCTAACAAGCAATTTCGCCCGTTAACCAGATTGCAAGTTAATATTAAAAGCAAAGCACTAATGCAATTGCATTAGAAACAAAAAAAACGTAAAACAAATATCTTCTTCGGCCCAGGCTCATCAGTGGGTGACCGAGAAGTAAAACATAAAGGTAAAAATAAACTTAGCGAATAAACATGTTGAGCATGATCATCATCGAAACATCATCAACAATCAATGAAACAATGATGCAAAAGAATAATCATGGAAGAAACAAAACATTTGAAACTGCACTATTTCCAATGTCACCCAATTGACCACTTCTACTCTTCGATCATCATGCTTGCTCCTTAACTTTGAAAATCGCCCAATGGGATCCATCACATTACAACCTGAAGTTCATGCTACCTGCCAAAAGCGAACTTTGCATTACACTAGAGCTTGTGAAATTAAAACTTCTTCCATAAAAATTTGCCCTGGTAAAGAATTTTGTACTGGTTACGATTTTGCAAAATCTACTCGTCAAGCTCAAATTCCTGCATTTGGTATTGCTAACAACCTCACAGGCAATTCCTTTTGTATGGAAACATGTGGTGGATTTGGATGTCGATGTTGGGGCTTCGGTGAAGCTTGTTTATACTTCCGAAATTATGGCAAACCAGTTGACCCAAGAATTTTTGAAATTTTTACTTGTGATGTTTGGCACATCAATGTTGTTATTAATGCCACCATTACACATCAACAAGGGTCAACAACTCGCCTTTTAACACTTCAAGAAGGCCAATCCATCGAATTTAATAAAATGAAAATTGGTTTATTAGAAACCAATGAAGATGAAACAATTAATGCTGAAAAAGAAATGACTTTTATCAGCAGCGAAAAAACTATTGCTCTTTTAAACGAGATTGGAAAATCTGCAGCAAACACATTTAAATGTTCATCAAAAATTGATGCTGAAAATTTCAAAAACTGCTCAATGGAAATCGACAGCTGCCGATGCTTGCCAGCTGATGGTACAGTATCATGCTCTTGCTTGGAAAATAGAGTTTTGCTAAAACAACTCACTGAACATTCCCTTCCATATCTTAAAGGTAAAAAATGGATTCAATCTGGTGCAGATGAAACTCCAGTTATTAAACTTAATGCTAAACTCAAAATAATATTGATGAATCATGGGAAGCAGTGTTGTCGATTATTCGATTAATCGAACGATTAATCGAAAAATAACCGATCGAAATTCGATTATTTTCGATTAATCGATTCGATTAATCGAGACTTTCGATTTTCGATTAATCGATCGATAATCGATAATCGAAAAATTTCGATTAATTTCGATTAATCGAAATCGATAATCGAAGCATCCGATTATCGATTAATCGAATGACAAAATTTACGTTTTTTACCTCAAAATAAGCCCTAATTTGGCTATTTTTTGCCTGAAAATTTTTTCCAATTCTGTTTTTTTGTGTATTTTTTACCTATTTAAACTTTTATAAGCTATTTTTTCCTTATTTCTGAATTCTCAAAAATATTTTTTCATTAGTTTCCTACTTATGGTTCCAAAATTTGAGAAAACATTCTTGTGGTTTTATAATCTTTACAAATTACTCATGAAAGTCTGGATACTCTCATAAACTAACTTAAAAGTGGTGTAATCCATATTTTTATAAAATGTGTAAACAATTATAGCCTCTTTTTTTACGCAAAATTATGTATTCCAGGCTTTTGATGATTCGACAAAACATTAATGTACTCATAAAAGAAATTTTCAAATCTATTATTTTAGACTAAAAAAATATTTTAAATGTGTTTTTATGTTTTGAATTCGAATTTAAAGTCGAAATTTTTATCACCTTATTAAATTTTGTAATAAAAAAATATGGTTTTTAATAACTAAAAAAATTCGATTAATCGAATCGATTAATTTGCCGATTAATCGAAAATCGATAATCGAGACTTTCGATTTTCGATTAATCGATCGATAATCGATAACCGAAAACTTTCGATTAATTTCGATTAATCGAAATCGATAATCGAAGGATTTCGATTAATCGACAACACTGATGGGAAGTCACCTGTCCTGGATCCATTACCAAACTCGAAATGCAAGCAATTCTCAAGCAAACCACCATGATCAATCCTTGGACCACATCAACTGCTGATATCCATGAATCACCCAGCATGTGGTTAACCGCCTTTAATGCCCTCGCAAACTTCTGGCAAAAATCCTATATAATCATGATTATTTCTCTTGTCGTAGCGGGAATTATTGCATTAATTGTATTGAAAATTGTTATTTAATATTTCTCATATTGTTATGAATCTTTTTGTCTCGGGAGGGTCTTTTATTTTCTTTTATTTAATTGTATTTTTACTAACAATATAATTCATTTCTAAAAATTCAAATTAACTTTTATTTTATTTTATTTAATTCCAAATCAAACTTTAAAAATATTGTCAAAATTATAATTTTAATTAACCCAGCAATTATAATTTTAATTAATAATTAATATAACTTTTTTTGTTGGGAGTGTCGATTGATCGCTATCAATAAACGCGATCTATCGATGCTTCAAGTGAAAGCATTGCCTTGCTTTCACGAACATTTTCATTCTCTCGATTTACATTTTTTGCGATTGTACGTTTTTTGCTAGTTATAGTTTTTTATAATCAATCGTGTCTTTTCTTTATATTCATTTTATATATCGCGAAAATATCCCCGTTCGTTTAATTACCCAAAGTTTGAGGTTATCAATAAATATCATATCAATATCACCATCTTGTTATTTCCATTTACCTTTCGTGGTAAATTTACAAACTATGATGACCCCAACAGTGGATTTAAAAGTTGAACAAGCTAAAGAAGTTGCTCATTAATTTCATATTTAAAAATACTCTTTATTTTTGATTTTAAAAATTATCGCTACAACGGAAAAGTACGAACCATCAAAGACCTCAAAAATATAGCTATAAAATTTTATGTTGTTTGAAACAAAAGAATTATGATAGCATCATTAAATGTCACAAAAAAAATTAGAGCTTTTTTGAACGCAAAATATATGTATTGCTCAAAACATACATCAAAAATCGAAATTAAATAAATGTTCGACGAAGCTTTTCAAGAAAATAGTCCAAAAAATGAATAACTAACTTTCCATTGTTTATTCGCTTCCAAATTTAACAAACTTCTGAAAGCTTGCAAAAAAGGCAAACTAAAAAAATAAATCTCTTTTTCGAATTCATTTTTACTTTTTCTATTTTATAGTAATTCGTCATTTGAAATATTTTGTAATTAGTTTCAATCATAATAATCGTCGAGCTCGAGTAAAAAAATGGAAATAGTTGGCTTTGATAAAATTCAAAAAAGCCAGTTATTTGCCCCAAAATGCTCCAAGAAAGAACGGATAATGTTTGCCTAAAAATTTTGGTTTCCTCAATAAAAATTTTATTTGAAGTTGCTGCTCATCATTAATTTGCAAGGAAAAATAAAAAATTTAATGCAAATTTGTTTTCTCATTTTTTTCATCTTCAAATGCCGTCGTTTTCCTACATAAGTCAAACGCTTCATCATTTTCAAAATCATTTGTTCATTTTTGAAAAGTGAAATGATGTCTTCGTGTTACAACGTCTTCTTGACTCTTCTCTTGATCTTTCCATCGTCGTCATGGGCTCTTCTTCGACCAAATCGACATGCTTTGGCTTCAAATAATACCGTGGTTCTTTCATCCATCAACGATCAATTTGATTATCTTTCATCCGATGATGAAGCTCGGTCAATTGGAACTCAACAGGGTCCTGATGTGCATATAGCAACTCGTGGTGGTATTGATGTTATCCTCATTCATGGTGATTTGACTTTTGGATTTTGTACTCAAACATGCATTGGAAAGTGAGTTTTGCTTTTTATTTTCCTCGTTAATAATTCCATTTCTAGAGTTAGTGTATCTTTTGATGGAACTTCTGCTTCCAATTCTCCTACAGCAAATTCAAATCAATGTTCATTTATTGCTGGTGTTGATACTTCTAAATTATGGTTTATGGAATATGAATTATCTTCTCCAATAGGAATTGCTCAAGGATGTGGTCAAGCTACAATTCAACTTACTGGTACAACGTTTGAACTAGGGAAACTTTCTCTTCCATATGCTGGTTGTGTTCCAAAGATTGTTGATAAAATTGTTAAACTCAAAGTTGAAACTGCTTCACCATCATGTGTTCTTATTGTGGTATGTCATTGTTACAAATCTTCAGCTATTAATGTTTTGCTTTTTAGAAAAATGCAAAGATCAAGCCGCCACCACCTGTTTCGACAACAACCGCGTCTGAAGAACCATCATCAATTGCAACATCGACAGCATCAACAGAAGAAGGTGGAATGCCTCTTTATGGATGGATACTCATCGGTGTTTTTGTTTTCTTTATCTTCATTGGTCTTTGTATACTCGTGTATGTTTTCTTGTTTTTTGGCGTCTAAAATCTTGTGCTTTTCAGGGTATGGTTGGTTATGAAATCAAAGAAGCATGGTCCTCCTGAAGGTGAATACAAAGCTGTAGCAATGGGAACAAAGAAGGTCGTAATTGAAATGCCAGAATCACCCAAAAAGAACATTCAAAAGAAAGCAGCAGTGGAAAACAACAATGGTGAACATGAAGAACCTATGAAGCCAACAGTAGAATCGAAAATTGAACAAGTTAAAGAAGCTGATCCAAAACCAAAGGAAAAGGAAGAACAAGTCAAAGCTCCTATGCCTCAACCATCTGCTGAGAAGATTGCTCCTGTTATCGTCGTCAAAGCAACAAAGATCAAAATTCCTAAAAATCCTCATGTTCCATATCCAATGGCATTTCGATCAGAATACAATAAAGCAAAATCTCTCAAATCTGGTACTCATTCTGTTTCTGATAAAATGGTCCTTAACAAAGAAGCTCTGATGGAATCTCATGTTGATTCACTTTCTCGGCATGGATGCCTTGAAAAAGTGTCACATGCAGAAGCTGCACAAATGAGAAAGTTAGTTTTGGAATTATTGGAAAAACTAATAACACAATTCACTTTTAGAAATTATCCTAAAGTCAAAGGCAGAAAAGTTCAAGAAAGTGAAGTCAATCTCTTCCTCATCTCAATTTCTGAAATGTATACTGAATTGAATCGAATGATGTTTGTTTTTATTTCATTGTTTTTCAAACTCATGGCAGAATTTTTAGTGCTGAAGTTGAAAAGGTTCTTGTTGAATGCGGCGTTCAATTCGATGATAAAAAGCAAATAACCAAGATGACAGAAATGGCTCGTGATTATCTCAAACATCGTTCAACTCCTGAAATTCATGTTTACTTTGCTTTCGGTGCGGAATATTCTCAACTCATCACATCTGATTTGGACATGATTCACAAATTCTCGCTTCCTTTGCTTATCGTCGTTGCTTTGATGCCTCGTTTTCCCGATTTCAATCGGCGTAAAGCTTGTACTTGGATTCGGTTAGTTTTATTTATGATTTCTATCTATAAACTTATCGTTCTTTTTTAGCCGTCAAGCTCCGACAATTCGTAAAGAATATCCTCTTCGTGATAGATTATCAAAACCATTTCCAATCCATATCCTCGAAAGAGCATATTTCAAGAGTATCAAAGATTTTACGAATATCGATGGTCTTGATACCGATTCAACTTCTGGTGAAAAGCAACCTTCAAATCAATCTCAACCAAACAATCAATCAACGGTCATCGATCCTAAGAAAATTCCAGCTGAAGATGTAACACAAGAAAGCAAAACAAAGAAGAAGATCATCAAGAAGCAAGACAAAGGAAAAAATGATAAATAATAAATGATCATGTTTTATTTCACTTTTAATTTTATGTGTGTTAATAAAAAATAAAAAAATGTTTATCTTATAAAAATTCTTAATTTTTCTTATTTGTTTAATTCTCTTTAGTTTTTGTATAATTAAAAAATATTATAGAAAAAGAATTACTAAAATATATTTCATAGAATTAACTTGTTTTTTGAAATGTAATCACAATTTTAATGTTTACCAACTTGCGCGTATATTACACTTTTATTATTTATTGTTCTTTTAAATTTATTCTTCCTTTAGGAAGAACCGGGGTTTGTTTTGCACAAGCTTTGTTCCCCGTTATCAAAAACCATAACCCTCTAGAAGCTGGAAACCTTGACGAGGTTAGAGGTCATATATTTTTATTTGGTAAACCAATATCCAGCAAGCAATATTTTTAAGTTCATATTCGATTGTTTTTAATTTTTTTGATGATCTGTTTGTTGGTCGTTCTTTCTTTAGTTACGAAAAAAAATGCGTTCTCGACATGCAATTCCTTTAAAACGATTGTTTTCCACGTACCGTTATCAAAAATTACATGAGAAAATTATTTAAAAAATGGTTTAATAATAGTGAGAAAAAAAACATATATTTATATTGGATATGAAAAATGCTATTAAACAAATTAACCTTAAAATTACAAAAATTTTAGGAAAGAAGACATAATTTACTTATTGATTTTATCCTTTCGTGAATACAGTCAATTTTATAATGCCATTGAATTCTTATTTCTTGGAATGGTTTATTATCGAGCTTTTAAAGGAATTCATTGGAGGCAAAACTCATCTCGAAGTTTACCTTGGGCAGTTCCAATTCATCCTCCTCCAGCGAGGCGAGCATCGACAGCAACCACCACCACTCGAAGACCATTGGGAAGAAGTAATACCATTGATGGAGTCATAGGTGGTAATTAATGGTGAATGAAAAAGTTAAGAAATTAATGAATCAAAGTTGGATGCAATAAAAGAGTTCTTCAAAATAATCGATTATTTGTTATGAAAAAATGCAAGAAAAAGTTTTTTTAGAATTTTTGTAAGATAAACATTTGTTTTTGTAATTATTTATTTGTTATTAACACACATAAAAAAAAAAGTGAAATAAAACATGATCATTTATTATTTATCCTTTTTTCCTTTGTCTTGCTTCTTGATGATCTTCTTCTTTGTTTTGCTTTCTTGTGTGATGTCTTCAGCTGGGATTTTCTTTGGATCGATGATGGTTGATTGATTGCTTGGTTGAGATTGATTTGAAGGCTGCTTTTCACCAGAAGTTGAATCAGTGTCAAGACCATCGATATTCGTAAAATCTTTGATACTCTTGAAATAGGCTTTTTCAAGGATATGGATTGGAAATGGTTTTGATGCTCTATCACGAAGAGGATATTCTTTACGAATTGTCGGAGCTTGACGGCTAAAAAAGAACGATAAGTTTATAGATAGAAATCATAAAGAAAGCTAACCGAATCCAAGTACATGCTTTTCGACGATTGAATTCAGGAAAACGAGGCATCAAAGCAACTACTATAAGCAAAGGAAGCGAGAACTTGTGAATCATGTCCAAATCCGATGTGATAAGTTGAGAATATTCAGCACCGAAAGCAAAGTAAACAGCAATTTCAGGAGTTGATCGATGCTTGAGATATTCACGAGCCATTTCTGTCATCTTCGTGATTTGTTTCTTTTCATCGAATTGAACGCCACATTCAACAAGTACCTTTTCTGCTTCAGCACTAAAAATTTTATCATGAGAATGAAAAAACATTGCAATAAACATACATCATTCGATTCAATTCAGCATACATTTCAGAGATTGAGAGGAGGAAGAGGTTGATTTCACGTTCTTGAACTTTTCTGCTTTTTACTTTAGGATAATTTCTAAAAGTGAATTGTGTTATTAGTTTTTCCAATAATTCCAAAACTAACTTTCTCATTTGTGCAGCTTCTGCGTGTGACACTTTTTCGAGACATCCATGACGAGAAAGAGAATCAACATGAGATTCCATCAGAGCTTCTTTGTTAAGGACCATTTTGTCAGAAACCGAATGAGTACCAGATTTGAGAGATTTTGCTTTGTTGTATTCTGATCGAAATGCCATTGGATATGGAACATGAGGATTTTTTGGAACTTTCAACTTTGGTGCTTTGACGATGACGGGAGCAATCTTCTCAGCAGAAGGTTCAGGTTGTTGAGCTTTGATTTGTTCTTCTTTTTCCTTTGTTGTTGGCTTTTTCTTTGGAGCAGCTTCTTTAACTTGATCAATTTTCGAATCCACGGTTGGCGTCATTGTTTCTTTATCAACATGTTCAACTTCTTTGTCTTGCATTGTTGCTTTCTTTTCGATGTTCTTTTTAGGCGATTCAGGCATTTCAATTACGACCTTCTTTGTTTGCATTGCTGTAGCTTTGTATTCACCTTCAGGAGGACCATGCTTCTTTGAATTTCCTTTCATAATCAACCATATCCTAAAAAGCACAAGATTTTAGACGCCAAAAAACAAGAAAACATACACGAGTATACAAAGACCAATGAAGATAAGTAAAGCAAAAACACCGATGAGTATCCATCCATAAAGAGACATTCCACCTTCTTCTGTTGACGCTGTCGATGTTGTAATTGATGATGGTTCTTCAGCTGCGGTTGTTGTAGAAACAGATGATGATGGTGGCTTGATCTTTGCATCTTTCTAAAAAAGGACAATCATTAATAGCCAAGGAATCATAACAACGACTTACCACAATAAGAACACATGAATCACTTTTGACATTGAGTTTAACAATTTTATCAACGATCGTAGGACCACAACCAGAAAATGGAAACGAAAATTGACCTATTTTAAATATAGTACCAGTTGGTTCAATTGTAGCATGACCACATCCTTGAGCAAACTTCTTTTCTATTGGTATATTCATAAACCATATTTTGTTATCATCAGCACCAGCAATAAATGAACATTGATTTGAAGAACCAGAAGCAGGAGTTCCATCAAAAGATACACTTACTCTAAAAATGGAGTTATTAACTAGAAAAGAAAAAGCAGAACTCACTCTCCATTGCATCCAGTAGTACAAAATTCAAATGTCAAATCATCATTAAGGAGGATAACTTCAATATCACCACGAGTTGCTATATGCACATCAAGACCCTGTTGAGTTCCAATTGACCGAGCTTCATCATCGGATGAAAGATAATCAAATTGATCGTTGATGGATGAAAGAACCACGGTATTATTTGAAGCCAAAGCATGTCGATTTGGTCGAAGAAGAGCCCATGACGACGATGGAAGAATCAAGAGAAGAGTCAGGAAGAAGACGCTGAAACACGAAGACATCATTTCACTTTTCAAAAATGAACAAATGATTTTGAAAATGATGAAACATTGGACTTAAATAGAAAATCGAAGGCATTTGTAAAAAATGATAAAAAAACAAATTTGCATTAAAATTAAACCTTTTATTTTTCCTTGCAAATTAATGATGAGCAGCAACTTCAAATAAAATTTTTATTGAGGAAATGAAAATTTTTAGGCAAACATTATCCGTTCTTTCTTGGAGCATTTTGCCCCAAATAACTGGCTTTTTTGAATTTTATCAAAGCCAACTATTTCCATTTTTTTACTCGAACTCGAGGATTTTCATGATTGAAACTAATTACATTATTTTATAAAATGACGAATCACTTAAAAATACAAAAAGTAAAAATGAATTCGTTAAACAGATTCACCTTTTTAGTTTGCTTTTTTTGGAAGCTTTCAGTAATTTGTTAAATTAGGAAGCGATAAACAATGGAAAGTTAATTACCCATTTTTGGAGACTATCTTCGAGGAAAGCTTCGTCGGATATTTATTTAACTTCGATTTTTGATGTATGTTTTTTGAAATATATATATTTTTCTTTCCAAAGGCATTAAAAATTTTGTGACATTTGATGATGCTATCAAAATTCTTTTGTTACAAACAAAAATATTTTTTCTCACATCTAAAATTTTTAAAGCCCTTTTTAGTCTTTTTTCTTCTTCTTTTTTCATGCTTCCGTTTACTACAACAAACTCATTTCTTTCACATTTTGTTGCTCCTGTTTGCTGCTGATGCAACGAAATTTCCTTCTTTCCAGAACTCCGCCCTTTTTACATTTTTTTTTGGATGACGACTAAAAGAAAAAAGAACGATGAAAAGACAAAAGCAGCTGGTTGCTGCTGCTGCTGCCACACGCATAACACATTTTTCTTTTCTTTTTTTCATGGACCTCTTTTTATAAAGTAAGGTTGGGTTTTTTGACTCGTTTGTGTCAAAGTTAAACTCGCTATTTTCTTTTATTTTTTTGCATTTGCTGTCGTTCGAATTTTGGGGTTATCAAAACAAAAAACAAACTAAACCGAAACTCTTTTTTGCAACTCCTTCGTCGTAAAAATTATTATTTATTTTATCCTTTGGTCACAAAAATCTTCCAACTTCCTAATATTTCTTCGAATCTTGCAGTTAAATTTTCATATTTTCATATGATATCTTCAATTCCACCAACAACAATAGAAACTTATTATAAACATACTGACGCTCCTTCACTTACAGCAGCAATATTTTCAATGGAATTTACTATTTTAATTGCATTATTTTCATTTTTATGTTTAATTTTATTTATTTATACTTTATCTTATGGCCTTCGTTTATGGAATACAAAATCTAAACATTCCGAAGATATTGAAGCCATTCAAGCAAGAAAACATATGGAATTTTAAATTAAAGGTTTGTTGCATTTTGATGATCCCAAAATTTTTTTACCTTAATTTTTAATGATTCAGAAAAATAACAAAAGAATATTATTTATTTCAATTTTTTTTTCGGAAGTGTAAATCCTTTCAAACAAAAAAGGTATTATTATTCATTTATTTTTTCAGCTTTCATCTTTGCGGTTTAACACTCCACATAAAAATTGCATTTACGCCAATTGAAAATTTTATTTATTCATCCCTTCTCATCAGCGTCCTCATCCACCAAAAAAGAATGAAGCTTTAAATATAAAACAAAAAATATGAAACAAAATCAATAAGCAAAAAACAAAAAAAGTAGCAAGCAAACAGCTGAAAAAAGAGTGAAAAGAAATGAAAGAAAAGCCGTGTCACAGTTTTCTTACCAAAGATAGGAACTTCAAATTTCATGTTTGAGCGTGCTTCAATGCTTTATCCATTTCCATCTTTTTTTTATGCCATGCCATTTGCCATTATTTCTTCATTCATTCATTTTTTTGTGTGACTGACATTCCTTCAAACTCTTCAATTTCAACCTCAAATAAAAAATTCAAACTTTAGAAACTTTAACCAAAAATATGGATGAAAACAAAAAATTGCAGAAACACCAAAACCCAAAAATATTAGTAATACAATGGAAAAAAATTCTTTCTCCATTTCTTATTTTTTTTTACATTTGTTTTTTTCATGCCCTTTTACTTCTACTACTCACTCACCACTAACTTCTCATTTTTGCTTATTTTGAACTTCGAAGTTCGAATGCTTCTTACAAATATTTTATTTTTTTATGGATCATGTGATTCAGAAAATTCATCAAAAAAAGCAGTGGCATTTCAAAAAAAAAAAAATGGAAGGAAGCAAAAAAAAAATCACGGGTTTTTTCTTTTCTTTTTTTTAACAAAAATTGTTTTAATATGTAAGATACGTCTTTTGGGTCTCATTTATAAATTTTCTAAATCTGTTGTTGCTTAATAATATTAATTATAATAATAAAAATAAATAAATTAATAATAAGGGCAAACTAACAATGAGATGGAAAGCAAGCAACAAAGCAACAAATAATGTTTTTAGACATTTTTGCATTTTCTTTTTTTTTTGCATTGAATTTATTTTTTCTTTGAATAAAATAAGTATTATTATTTACACGACAGCGGCGGTATAGCTTGCTTGATTGAAAAACGGAAATTCTAATGATCGAATAAAAATATTTTGGTTAAAAATGGTAATAATTTAAACCAAATTTTTTCCACCTAAAATCGTTGTCCAAAGAATTTTGAGAAAAAAACTTTTTTTGTTAATTAACACAACCTTTCTTTTTCGTTGTGTTTGCTTATGTTTTTACAAACTTTTATTTTTGTTGCGTGCTTTTTTCTTCCTCCAACAAATAAATGTATGTGCTTCCAATAAACTCATCATTAGCAAGCCCAGCTGATTTTTTTTATTATTATAAAAAGTACACATGTGATAACTATGTTTTCATCATTCATCGAGATCTCTCTCATCGAAAAAAGAGATCCAAAAATCTTTATTTCACCTCATCCAAGAATTTTTTTCAGGAACTAATAAATTTTAAGCTTTAATTATCTTATTCTAATAAACGATTAATGAAGTTTGATTAACAAACACCTTTTTTCCATTATTCCATTAGCAGGTGGAACAACTGTTAAACTAAATAAAAACACATCAAAAACAAGAAAATTAATCGACTTTTGTTACTCACAAAAAACTTAACTAACTCAATCAAATGGCAAAAAAAATTCATTTAATTATTTTATTAAGTGAAATGAAGGGAGTTAGTTAATTGAATGTTGTCTTTTCTTTCATGCCTTCATTTTTTTCTTTCGATTAATTGCAACAAAATAAAATAAAAGCTTTGTTGCTGTTTTGGTTTTTTGCTTTCGTTGATTTGAGGTTAAAAAAAATAATGGATTGGTGGTTTAGCTTCTTTTTTTTCATCATCGTCAGTTACCACAGGCAACAATTGTTTAAAGTTAAACTTGCATATTGAATCGATGGGAAAAAAAGTTTTAGCCGTTGGTATCTTGGTAAAAGAATTTTGGGAAATTACAGTGTTTTTACAAAAGAGTAACAATACTCATTTCCATCGAAACTTAAAATAAACAGGAACCAAAAAGATGAAAAAGGTTTAATTGAACTTTAAAAAACCAAAAAATGTTTCAAATATTTGCAAAAAGTCTTTCAAAATGGAATTAGAAAAAATGATTATTGGATTGTCCAGCCTTTTTATAGCGCCTTCCAACTCTCGCGTTTGGAATAATGTGTTTAAGGATACTGTAATTATACATAAAGCATTTCGGTATGGATAGCAGCAATCAACAAGCTTGCAGTTTTTCTCGTCAACGGCAATCGCAATTGTTGTTCCATAATTCAAAAAAGCTCACTTCGATCAATTACATATTTTCATTGCTTCTTGAATTTTCATTAACGAAAAAAAAAAAGAAATGTGTCAAAAAAATTGTCACTTTTTTTAAAACCTTTATCAAGAGGAGGGGAGGAAGAAACTAACAACACTCACAAATAAAAAAGTTTGTGTTTCAATCAAAAAAATTAAAACTTGCAAGAAAAAGAAAAAAGGAAAATGTGTTGGAAAAAAGAAAAACGTCAATGATTTTTCTTACACTCTCACTTTTTTATTTGTTTGAGGTTATCGTTTTTTCTTTCTTTCACCACCATCATCATCGTGTTAACTTACTAAATAACAACGACCTCAAAATATATGATGATGAAGACAGCTAGCTTGTGGGCAGCCAGAAAAGAAAAAGTTAAAAAGTAAACGAAGAAAAACACGTGGTTTTGACAACTTTTTTTTCTTTCAACTTTTTAAAAGGAAGCGTTTCTTAACTTTTTTCTATTTACTTTACTTCCAGCAAGTACATGAAGAAGAAGTAAAAAGTAAGGGAAATAACAAAATAAAGGAAAAAGTTTTGAAGAAAAAAAATCGCCATCGTAGCACATAGTTAGTTTTCCTTCCTTGCAGCAACATCATCCTCGATTAACCAATATCGCCTATGGCCAAGGATTTCAAAGTCAATCCAATCCATAAAAAATTCCTTGCATGATTGCTTTAAACCCATGCGATTTCTTTTTTAGAAGTTGACTAACCTTCATACCTTCAGATAAATCCATGACCTTCCATGCTACTACTACCGTAATCCAACCCTTGCAATAATCTCCTGCTCCTCTTCCTCTGTTATTGTTGCTGTATCCATATTTGTTTTAAATAAACTTTATTAATCCATTATTATTACTATAAAAATAAAAAATAAGATGATATCATATCTCATAAAAGAAAAAGAAAAGGGTTGATGACGACAAAAAGTTGAACCAGAAATTTTACAATCAAAATCAAAACCAACAAAGGGCAAACTCCTTTCAAATCAAAGACAACAAAAACATTTTTTTAAGTACTCAGAGTAAAAGACAAAATACCATAAAGATCAAACAAAGCATGCTTGCTTTTGTGGAAACATAATAAACGACATAGTCAAATATTAATAAAGATAAACAATAGGGAAGAAGACGATGATTCAAGAAGTTAGGTTGAAGACGACGAATCGATGATTCAAAAAGATTAGGTTAGGCAAAAGATATATCGTGCAAAAGTTATAATCTTTCTTCAATGAAAAGGGAAACAACTAATGAAAGCAGACAACAAAATGATGATAACCATTAAGGGAGAGAACAAGTATGGTAATAACAAAAAGATGAGAGAAGAAAAAGTCAAAGAAAACACAAAAAGTATGATTCACAATTACTTTATTATTACAATACAAAAATTGACAGTAAAGAAAAATAAAAAACAAGACAAGACAAAAATAAATTACAATGAAAGAAATGTTCGAGCATCATCAGCGAACGATTTGACATCAATTTCATCATCAGCAGCTAGCTTGACCAAGATTGGTTTGATTTCTGATTGTAACAATGCAGGATCCAGAGCTTTTCCAACATCTTTGATAGCTTTTGCAACATTGAATTTGACATTTGGAATTGAATCTTCAGATAACTTCTTTATTATTGGCAGAAGATGTTCTTTGACTTTTTCTTTATCAAGTGATTGAGCAAGAGCCTTGACGCTGAAGAGACATGTCATTCGATGAAGGTAGTTCTTGTCTTCAGAAAGTTCGGTGACCTTGGGAATGATATGTTGAACGGTCCAATCAGCTCCAAATTTGTCAGCAAGTTGTTTGAGAATGTTGGTTGCAGCTTCACGGATGGCGAACACTGAAAAATGAAACATAAGAATCAATAAGAAGAAGCAGTAAAGCAAAAGAAATTACCATGATCGGTTAACCAAGTCATACATAGTTTCAAGAGCTTTTCTTCGAAGAATTGTTGATCAAGTTGTTCAGCAAGAAGAGGCATATATTCGACGATAGCTAATCTGACACGCCATTTTCCATCTTCAGCAAGTTCGATGATAGCAGGAAGAAGTGAGAAAGTGAGTTCTTGTTGACCAATGACTTTGCTAACTTTGTCCAAACTTGAAATAATATTGAGTCGAACTTCAGGAGTATCATCACGAAGCATTTGAAGGAAGATCGGGAGTAAATGTTCAACTGTTTCTTTTTCACCCAAGAGCGGAGCCAATCCCATAACAACAGAAGCAAGAGAGACTTTGACATGTTGATTTGCATCAGTAGCAAGAGGCTTGACGACAGGAAGAATTTGTTCGATGATTACTTTTGATCGATTTTCTGTTGGAAGACCAGCACAGAATCCTTGAAGCTTCATTGCAGCAACATCACGAACTTCGCCTTCAGCATCCTTGAGAAGATTGGTGTAAAGAGTGACCATTTCATCAGTTGCGATCTTAGCTCCAAATGCTTCTTGAATCTGAAAAGAGAAGAATATAAAAAAGTTATGAAAAAGTTAGAAAACGATTTACTTGAACGATTTTTTCTGCTGCCATGTAACGAACACGCCATGATTTGTCTTCGATGAGGTCTTTCAATGATTGTTTGACAGTTGTAAGTTCTGGATCATCGCGAAGAATAGTAACCATTTGAATTCCAGGATCAACAGAAAGTAAACGAACGGAATCCTAAAAAAGAGAATATGTAAAAAGGAAGAGAGAAAGTAGCAAAAAAATATTACCTGGTCATCACGGCTTAAATCTTCGAATATTTGGAGTAATTCTGATTTGAGATAATCCTTTTCCCATACTTTTGCTACTTCTCCAAGCTTTGATGCAGCAGCACGACGAACCATGGGTGTATCATCACGACAAAGAGCACGGAAGGAATTTCGGAGTTCAGTTTTTTGAGCAGGATTAGCACGAGGATAAGCAACAGCGAAGAGACCACAAGAGGATGTACGAGATGTAAACCAATCACCTTGAGCAAGGCGAAGGATCATCGGAATGAAATGTTCTTCCAGAGCTGCAGCAGAATGTTTATCAGCTATTTTTCGGAGAGATTCAACAGCTTTATCACGAACAACTGTTTCTTCGATGTTGGCCAAGTTTTCAAGAGGTGGAAGTAGACAGTGTACAAATTCTGGACCACCAACTAATGGAGTGAAATTTCCAAGTTGTTCAGCCAAAACAAGGAGGACTTCATCTTCGTCGTAAATGGTATCTGAAAAACAAATATTCATATAAACCATCAAAGATATAAAGAAAGCAAAAACATACCAGTTAAAAATTGAATAAGTTCTTTTCTCGTCCTTTCAACACCAAGAGCTAATGCAATTGTTGATAGTTTACGAATTGAATTCAATCGAAGTTGGACATCTTCATTACGTAGTTCATCGATCAAAACAGCAATAGGATAAAGATTATCTTCGCCTTCTTCTTGTTGTGATTGTTGCGGTGGAGTTGAAGCTACAGCAGTCATTATGGAACCTGAAACATAAAGAAGGTTAATAAAAGGAACGATGACATGGAATAATGATAGACAAGGTTAAACGCGGTCACGAAATATTGTTAATCATCACGTGAAACATAATAAAAAAAGTCAGATGATTAGATAATCAACGATTATGAGGGAATTTACATGAAACAAAGCTTTAGATGATGCAAATACATAAATAAAAGCTTCAAAGAATGGAGCAGCAACAAATGATAAAAATAATATTTTTGAAGGAAGATTGAATTTTTTGAAAGTTAGAAAAAAAATGATGGAAGAATGAAAGAACTGCTGAAGATGCTAAACATCAAACTAAAAAATGCTCTCTCGAAACCGCGAGTTGAGAGATATTGTTGATAGCACGCAAGCCCGCGCATCGTTCTAAGACTCAATCTCAATTCAAAATCGATGCCGTTGTTGTTGTTTTTATTCTTTCTAAAACTTGCTTTGGAAAAACCAAAAATGAAACATTTTTAAAACCCATTTAGTTTTAATTTATTAACTATGACCACCTACAATAATTATTGTTTGATATATGAATGATAAAGGATGATGATTAAAATAATAAAATCGATAAAGAAAGAGAGAGGCAAAAAAACAAATTTTTTATGAAGAAGAAAAAAATGGAAAGCAAAAAAGAATGTGTTTGTCCGTTGAAATATCAATTTTTTTTCTTTTCGAAAGTCTTACATTCTATTTCAGGGACGCACACACATAGACATAAATACATAACCAACTACTAAATAGCAAAAGCAAAAAAATAAAATAAAGTGCGTCAACAACATCCTTTTTTTCCCCAACAACCTCGTATGTTGTTCCCTTTCGTTTCCTTAACTTACTTTTTCTTTATGTAAGCAAAAAAGCTAACTTTCAAATGAAAGAATTTTTATATCCTTTTTTTAATCTTTTTTCTTTCTTCCATATTTGAATTGAAATTAAGATTTCCTTTTTGCGTAATAAATAGCACCTACGTTGTTGTTGTTGTTGCTGTTGCTATTAATCGTCGTGGATGTAATTCATAAATAAATACATATGTATCAATTCTAAGACTTACTTTTTTCTTTAGGATTTGCCATTTATGGCATCTTCAATTGCTTTGATTAGTGGTCGATTGATTCAACGAAATGGTTAGTTAATTAATTTTTTGTTAATAGGAGCAAAGTAAAAAAATTTGATGGAATTATTGTTGTTTTTATTTTAGGTTTACCAACAATCATTACTGCAACAACAACTCGATCATATTCAGCTGCAGCAGCTTCCCCAGAAGAAAAAAAGCCTGAAAAGACTTCATTTGGTAATTTAAAAGATGAAGATCGAATTTTTACTAATCTTTATGGTCGACATGATTTTCGTTTAAAAGCATCCATGAAACGAGTGAGGCTTGTTTTTATTTAACCCTTTCCTTTACCTTTAACAACAACACCCTTGGAAATTAACTAACTAAGCTAACTGCAAATTTTTTTAAGGGAGATTGGTATAAAACCAAAGAAATAATTACAAAAGGATCCAAATGGATTTTAAATGAAATTTCAACCTCTGGTTTACGTGGTCGTGGAGGAGCAGGATTTCCAAGTGGAATGAAATGGGGTTTCATGAATAAACCTTTTGATGGACGGTAATAAAATAAACAACATTTTCCAATTTTTCCCCAAATGCAACAACCATATAAATTTTTTTAGACCAAAATATGTTGTTATTAATGCAGATGAAGGTGAACCCGGAACATGCAAGGATCGAGAAATAATGCGTCATGATCCTCATAAACTTATTGAAGGTTGTTTAATTGCTGGCGTAGCTATGGGCGCTCGAGCAGCATACATATATATTCGAGGAGAATTTTATAATGAAGCTGTCATCCTTCAAGAAGCTATTCATGAAGCATATAAAGCTGGATATCTTGGAATAGATTGCATGGGAACTGGATATAATTTTGATATCTTTGTTCATCGTGGAGCTGGAGCATATATTTGTGGAGAAGAAACAGCATTAATTGAATCACTTGAAGGTAAACAAGGTAAACCTCGATTAAAGCCTCCATTTCCTGCGGATATTGGAGTATTTGGTTGTCCCACAACTGTAACAAACGTTGAAACAGTTGCGGTTGCTCCAACCATTTGTCGTCGAGGTGGTAGTTGGTTTGCTGGGTTTGGACGTGAAAGAAATCGTGGAACTAAAGTAATTTTTTTGATTTATTTGCCTTTCGCATGGAATAAAAATGGTTGGGTTTAGCTTTTCTGCATTTCTGGCCATGTTAATAATCCATGCACAGTGGAGGAAGAAATGTCCGTTCCATTAAAAGATTTAATTGAGCGTCATTGTGGTGGAGTGATTGGTGGATGGGATAATTTATTAGCCATTATTCCTGGAGGTTCTTCTGTTCCACTTATACCTCGATCGTAAGCTTTTTTTCTTAACTTTGCATTTTTCTGAATCATTTTTAATATTTATTTTCAGTGTTTGCGATGATGTCTTAATGGATTTTGATGCCCTTGTTCAAGCTAAATCTGGATTAGGTACCGCAGCAGTTATAGTTATGAATAAACAAGCCGATGTTGTAAAATGTATTGCACGTTTATCCACATTTTATAAACATGAAAGTTGTGGACAATGTACTCCATGTCGAGAAGGATGTGGATGGCTTGATAAAGCTATGTGGAGATTTGTTGTAGGCAAAGCAAAACCATCTGAAATTGATATGGTTTGGGAACTTACTAAACAAATTGAAGGTCATACCATTTGTGCTTTGGGTGATGCAGCTGCATGGCCCGTTCAAGGTTTAATTCGACATTTCCGGCCTGAACTTGAACGTCGTATGGCTGAATATAAAGAAAACCATGGAGAAACAAAGCAACGTTTAGGATAAAGATAAAAATCTTCTTTTTTAAAAATAATTTGTAAAATGTTTTTTCTTATCGTCATTTTATTTTTCGATGAGAAAAATACAAAAGGTTAATTAGATTTTATTAATAAGAAGACAGCAACAATTTGTACGAGTGTATATTTTTTTCTTCATTAATTCAATAAATAAAGTTTTATTAGTATTTAACGGTTTTGTTTGATAGCATCAGAATGGGTTGTTGAAAACTAAGTAAACTAAAGATCCTCCTCACTCGTACAACAACATCAACAACAAAAACATTGTTGCCATCAAAATTTGGTGGTATTATTTTTTCATATTCTAATTCATCTTCCTCTGTTGTTACATCGTCGTTTGATCAACAAGAAGATTCAATAGATAAAATTCCTAAACCTCGCATTACTTTACATTTATCTCAACTTCGAAAAGGAACTGGAGGACGTGCATCATTTTTGGGAAATGTAATAACAATTTTTGATGCAACAGGAGAATTTTTGGGTTTACCTGTTACTAATCGATTAGCTAAACATGGTTCACAAATAATTATTCCATATCGAAGTGATCCATATTATGTACGAGAAAATAAAATTGTTGGAGAATAAGAACAAATTTTATTCTTTCCTTATGAATTAAAGGATGAGGACGATAGTATTCGTAAAGCTATGAAATATAGCAATGTGGTTGTTGTTAATCTTGTTGGAACTTATCAGCCAACTAAGTGAGTTGTTGTTCACCTTTAACTTACATCGCTTTTTTCTATATAGTTTTTTACATCTCCGAATTTTTTCTTTTTAGAAATTATAGCTACTATGATACCCATGAACATGGAGCTCGACGAATAGCAAGAATTGCACGAGAAATATGGGAGTTGAACGTATGATTCATGTTAGCGCCCTTAATGCTACACCCGATCCTAAACCCACGATGCTTAAATAAGGATCACATTTTCTTCGAAGTAAAGCACATAAAGCGGTAAAATAATAAATTTTTTTGCCAAGTTCAAAATTTTTCCAGACACCCTGTTTTTTTGTAAATTTTACAAAAAATGCACTGCTCTTTTTGTAAACTTGCGGGGCATTTACAAAAAGAGCAGTGCATTTTTTGTAAAATTTACAAAAAAACAGGGTGTCTGGAAAAATTTTGAACTTGGCAAAAAAAATTTATTATTTTACCGCTTTACATGGAGAAGAAGCGGTTAGACAAGAATTTCCTAATGCAACCATTATTCGTCCTGCAATTATGTATGGACAAAATGATCGATTCATTTTTGTTTATTGTACCCGTTATCGTAAAACTCCACTTGATCTTGTTTGGCTCATTGAATGAATGAAGCTCGAATGTAGTGGGTTTTTATATAAAGCAGTTGTAAAAAATTTAAATAATTATTTTATAACAAACAAAAAATGTGTTAAATATTAAAAATTTATTTTACAAATTCAATACATAATTACACAATCAAAAAATTAGAAAAAAATAAATGAGACAAATTTGAATGTTGGTTTGTTGATTTGCGGCTTCCAAGTATCGAGCTTTGTTTTCATTTGAGCTTTGAATTCTTCGACATTCATTTCTTCAATCAAACGACTTAAATCAATTTTTACCATAGCTTTGGGAGCAAAAGAAGCCTAAAAATAAATTACACTTGTGATTAGATAATAAAGTTTAAAAAATATAAAATCTTACTTTAAGAACATCAAATAATGGATCAGCTTGAATTGGATCTTTGTAAAAAATGATTTCAAGATATTTGATTTGGTTGCTTTGAAGAAGTGAAATTGGTTCATTTGGATAACAAGGATGAATTCCACAAACTTCGGCACTAAAATTTGCAAATATTGTCGAAACTATAAAGAAAAAACATACCGGAAAATTTCAACATTTGGAAGATGAATCAAAAATTCAGCGAGAGAAATAACTTTAGAATAATCATTATTTTTAATGAAACCATAAATTGAATTCCAATCTTTACATTTCCCTGATTTTGTTAAACGTATGAATTGATCTGTTGTATATGTAAAAATGCCCGTCGAAATATTAATCGCATCCACTCGATCTTGCATGTATAAACCACCCGTCCCAACGCTATCTATTGAATTTGTAATCCATAAAAGAATTTTGCCCATTACTTTTCTATTTTCAATCATGATTTTGCTATTATCAACCATCAGAGTAATCTTATTATCAGCTGCAACATAAACATCATCAACGATCAAGTAGGGATTTTTCTGGCAGAAAAACTTGCAAGTACGTTCAAGCTTCTTCCATGTTTCAGCATCAGCATTTTCACGGATATAGCACATGTGAGGATACGGAAAAGCAGTGTATTGACGTTCCATATTGTCTTCATTAAATGTAACTTTCTCAAACTTCTTTGGTACAACAGACGGTTTCATAAATGGAAGAGCGGAATCACCTTGAATAATTTCAATAATTGATGCAATGGAAGCCATCCAAGATAGAAGATGTTGAATTCTTGTTTGTTTTTTCTCAATAGGAGCGACATTTCCAAACGTTGGCATTCTTTCACCAGACTCAATAACCATTTGATTGTATAACTTTTGAAACGTATCATCTTCATATTCGAAGAAAACATAAATTTGGGCTTCAGGATCAACATGCTTCTGAAACATTAAATTACACAAAGTAAAAAACCTTCAAAAATTTTACCTTGACAAACTTGAAAAATAAAGTAGCATCCAATGGACCATCGATGTTATTGAGGGTTAATTCAATGATTTTGTTTTTCCATGGAATATCAAGTAGCTTTTTCATTGTATCAGAGGTGATGTGGCAATCAAACATTCTAAAAAAATAACAGAAAATAAAAATATCAGAAAAAGATAATAATATATTACCGTATAACCATAGCATTTGGTACCATAGCTAATACATCTTCCAATGGAACAAAAGCTTTATTAGCTAATACATTTTCCGATAGAGCAAAAGATTTATCTAAACCAGAAAAAATTGAAGATGATGACAAGTCCAAATATTCAACGTTTCGAGATTTAGTTAATAGTTTGTAATCAAGGAATGACAAAGTCATATTGCAAATTGAAATTTCTTTAGCATCAGATCTAATAATCTTATTAAAAAGTTGAACATCCATGTTATTACCAAGAATTTGACGAGGAGATACATACACTTTCTTTGTTACCCAAATGTTGTTACTTTTTCCAAGAAAATTTTGAAGTTGATCAACATCAATAAAGTCCATACATCCACCATATGTTACATTTTCCATTCGTTGCTTTGCTTCATTCATTTCCAAACTATCAATGATGAGATATGGAGCTTCTTTGTAGAAATATTTGCAGCATCGGTCCAGCTTTTGTTTGATTTCAGCATCAGTTTCTTGATTGACGTAGTCGATGAGTTTCAAAGGCAATGAAAATTCTTGTTGAGCACAATTTGACAAATTGAAAGACAGCTTTTCAACCATTTTCAGCGACAAACTTTTGCAAAGAATGAAGTTGCTTGAAACTCCTTTTACAAACGACGGCATTTGAAGATGAAAAAATGAGAAAACAAATTTGCATTAAACTTTATTTTTTCTTGCAAATTTTGATGAGCAAAAACTTCAACTAAAATTTTTACTGAGGAAATCAAAATTTTTAGGTAAACAGTATGCTTGCTTGCTTTCTCGTGGCATATTGCCCCAAATAACTGGCTTTTTGAATTTTATCAAAGCCAACTATATCGCTTTAATAAAAGCTTTTGATTTATTTTATCTTTCACATTTTCAATCTCGAAAAATCTCTTCTTGCTTAGAATTTATTTTTGTATACAAAAGGGAAGATTGATATGATGCTTCATAGTTCCTTTATTTTAATCCTTTTGTGGCTCACGTTTCTAACATCATGGTAACAGTTACAACTATAATTTTTTTAAACAAATTTTAAATTTAATTTTATTTCTATTTTTTTTTGCTTTGAACTAATCTTATTTTTCCACTTGTTTGTTTGTTTGTGAAGTTTGAATGGCTCAAAGCACAACAAGACTGAAGAAGCTTAATAGCTTTTTTTCTTCTTTTTTGAATTGTTGAACACAAGAAGGATTTTTCTTATCTCCACTCTTGTCCTTTTATTTTTTCCAACAATAAAGAAAAAGAAAAAATTGACCAATTTCACGAAATTTTGGTTTTCTTGAAACTTTTGTTTAATAAAATAAATAAGCCTTATTATTAATTGTAATTGCACCACCACATGTGTTCTGGAAAAAAAAATGTGTGTTTTTTCTTCTTTTCTCAATTTTTATGATTCACAAAATTTAAGAAAAAATGACTCACTAATATTAAATGAAATATATATATTTGTAATAATGCAATCATTTTAATTGTTTCTTTTTTTTTTTGCCTTTGCCTTCTATCGCTTTTTTTTGTTGTTGTTGTTGGTTAAAGTCAAAACTTTGAAGTTGAGAAGCTTAATTTTAATAAAATTTATTTTTCTTTTCGCCTAAAATTCAATGATTTTTTTATTTCAAAAATACTTTGTTTCCGTAATTGGCACCAATAAAAAAATTAGTTAATAGGAGCAAACATTTTTGAAGTTTCCACTTCACGAAATTTGCTTACAATTTTTTAAATTTATTCCATATTTAGCGCATTATTTTAAAAAACGTGCATTTATTTATTTTTATTTTTGGATAATTAGAAAATTATTATTTATTGCCTTAAATGGCTAGCCCATTCATTTCAGTTCACGGGACATTAAACAAGGAAGAAGCTTCACATGAGTGAGCGAGTGCTAGTAAAATAATAATTTTTCCTTCTTTTTTTTAAGCGGAAATTTATAGCTTAATTAAAAATAGACAACTTCCAAACTTAAAGTTTTGAAGGAAAATATTTTAATTCTTTTTATTTTTCATAAAAAAAAGGGTTGACTTTTTTTGAGATTAAAAAATCTTTTTAAAAATTTTTAATTCATTTGCGAGCAGCAACACTATGGATTCATGCAAAAAGCAAAAAAATTAATTATTTTTTGCAATTCGAGCAACCCTTTAATCTTTTTTTGTCCACAGCTTCTTAACCTTTAATGTAAAAATAATTATTTGTCATTTTTTTGAAGAAATTATTGTTCCTTTTAAAGAAGGGAGGGAATACATATTCTTTTATTTCTGAACATTTTTTTTTTGCTGCATTATCCTTCACTTCCCTAACCTGGTGGTTGCTGGACTTACAAAAAAAACATAGCTTTATGGTTTAAAACTTTCATGATGATGAATACCAGACAGACAGGCGACTTCCATAAAGGGAACCTGAATTGTCTGAACTCTGAATATTATTTGTTTATTTTTAACTTTTTTTTGTTGAATGCAATATTAAAAAATATTTTGTAGTTTCCAGATACGAAATAAAAAGGATTGTAGTTTAGTTTAAATCTATCTAATTTTGGAAAGGAAAAAAAAACAAAGAGGTAGGAACAAAAATAAATTAAATTTTTTTTAAATAATTTTTTTCTGAAAAAAAGTGACGCTTGTTTTATTTTATTCAACAAATTTCTTTGAGGCTTTTTTTAAGCGAACGAACGTGTGGTAGTTAATTTTTTTTTACTTTTTACGGTTATTAAATTTAACACTTATTTTTTAAAGTTGTTGTTCAATATGTTTTACATGTGTGGGGTTTGGCTTGCTTCATAGGTACATGCATGGAATATGAAATTATTTTAATTTGTTGTTTAGTTTTTTAAATAACTTTTAAAAAAAAGTTGAGAAAAATCACGCTCAAATTAATTTTTAAAATTATATATATAAAACTAACTAACTTTTGGAACACTTTTATAAAACATAAAAGATTTTTTTGTGGGTGGAAACATAAAAAAAAGTAGTGATTATTAGCACTTTTTTCCAAATTTTTTAAATAGTTGTTAAATCTCATTTATCTTTGACCCATAATTTTATCGCCATAAATTTGGGTTTTGGGTTACCTTGAAAGCAAGCAAGCATCTGTCACAGATAAATTTTTTAGTTTTGATATTTTTTACTTTAATGTTTTTGGAGTAAAAAAAAGTTTATTTTTGAAATGATTATTATTAATTTTTTTCGGGGGCGGAAATCAAAAAACAAAGGAAACTGAGATTCGCATATTTTTTTCTGCAAAGTGTTTGGCTTTTTTTATTGCTTATTTTTATAATAATTTTTTGAACCTTTTTCTCGAGTAAGATTTTACTGTATTTTTCGTTCTTGAGCTTTTATAACTATTTTAAATATGTATTTAAAAAATTCGAAAAAAATTAATTCGCCTTCTTTCATTTTTATTTTCAGAGATCAAAACACAAATTAAAGTCAAGTCCATTTTAGGAATAAAATAAAACTTGACGTCAAAAAAAGAAATTTAAAATTTTTCTCGTCTCTAACCTTAATTTTTTTCCAGCATCCAGCATTTTTACTTTACTTTTAAACACTTTAATTATTCTTCTGATAAAATAAAAAAATTTCTCTTCTCTCTCCTATTTTTGTTTTGTAGTTAACTATGCATCAGTGCATTTTTAATTTATCCTTTTTTTCTCCTCCTATCTTCACCTAATTTTTTTTTTTTGCTGAAAAAACGAGAGAGGATGGATGGTGGAAACTAATACCCATGCTTGAAAATAGTAGTTAGTTAGTTGGGTGGTGATGCTTGCATTTTTTTTCCAATTTGTTTTTTTTTTCTTCCCGGCTTGCAACAATTTATTTTTTGTTTAAGTTTTGTTTTTTTTTCACGCATTTTTTTCTTTCCTTTTCTCTTTCGTCCAATTTTTTTAAAGTTTTTTTGGATGAAACCTTTTTCTTTTTACATTTTTTGATAGCAGCTTACTTGCTTCTTTTTGGTGGAAAAACTTCGATGTTGGTTGATGAAGAATGTAACATGAAACGAAATAAAATATATTTTTTTCTTCGTCTAAGGACATGAAACAAAAAAAGGGGGAACTTATTCATAATTTTTCTTAACAAACAAAAAACATTCATCTTTCTAGAAGAGAGCAAAATGCCATATGATGAAAATGATGCCATCCTCCACCCATGTCTTAAGATGCAAATATAAACATATATATATATGTCTGTTGATGTAATATAGCTTTTTTCTTTATTGAAAGTTTTTTTTAATCCTTCTTTCCTCTTTTTTTTATATTTTATTTAAAAAACAAAAAAAACCCATTTCAGTTGTAAATATTTCTATTTGACGTGTTTCTTAAAAATGATTATAAAAGAAAAAATGTTTGATGACGGCGTAAAAAAAAAAATTTTTTAAATTCTACTTTTTTTTCTTCTCCTTAATTTTAAATTTGTGATCTTTGAATATTTTTATCATTTGGACTATTTTTTTTAAATAAAAGTTTTCACAAAATTTTTTTGTCTTCTCAGAAAGAAAACCTAATAATTTTTTGTTTTATCTTTTCACATCAAAGCTTCCGTTTATTTTGGGAATTTTTTTTCTATTTTTTTGTTGATGATTTTAATTTGCAGTATTAATTATAAATAAAAACAAAACGCTATGAGATAAAAAAAAAGTATGCTCGGTTTTTTTGCTTGCATCCATTTTTATTTTATTTTTGTTTACTTATTTTAATATGTATTTCTTATTACTGTATTGTTAAATATGAAACATTTTTTCTGCAAAAAATAAATTTATGTTTTATTAACATGGTTATTAATTTTTTTTATTTAATACGCCTCCATAAATTAGGGGTTTGAAGAAATTGCGTTCTTCGAAAAAAAGATAGCGCGTTTTTTTGTTAAATTCGATAGCAGAAATAATTCCCAAAACTTCATAATATTTTTCAATTTTAGCTTCATATTTTTTTCCTTCATAATGTCACTGATATCGATGGAAGAATCACCAACAACAACAATGGCCACGTTAAGATTAATTGAAATTCAATCATTTAAAATTTATGCTTCCACGATTGTTGAAAGTTGTTTGAATATTTTGAATATATTAAGTTGCATTTATTTAATTAGTAAATTACGAAAAACTCGATTGATGCATTTAAATTTAAAAACTATGCTGGTTGGTTTTTAAAAAAAAGTGATTTTAGAAAAGTAAAAAAATTATGAATTTGGGCTCTTGAAAATAATGTTTTTAATTCTTTCCTTTTTCGATTCGAGATAACCAAAATTTTAACTTTGAATTTTGAGACTTTTTAAATTTCAATTAATTTTTTCCAATAAATTTAAACTTTAATTTTAGATATCCGTTTCTGTGACTTTAATTCTTTTTAATATATTTCGATTTATTAAAAGTTTTGCATATTTTTTTACTCAAGCTCAAGAATCCCCAAAATCACAATTAACCATTGTAAGTTTTTTCATTTAACTTTCCAGAAAAATTTTGATAAAAAATAAAATTTATTTTTTGTTAGATTGTTTCAAATCATTTATGCGTAATCAATAGATTTTTTTATGATTCCACTGTGAATGTTTTATCCTTAACTATGCTTGGAATATTATTAGAACGAACATTTGCAACATTTTTTGTAAAAATTTATGAAAAAACTGATTCATCCATTGTTTCAAAAACTATAGTGGTTTTACAGGTTCGTAAAAAATTTCAAATTAAATTAACAATTTTAATTTAATTTTGGGATTTGCAACGAAAACCCTAATTTTCCAAATATTTATTTTAATTTTCAAAAATAATTTTCAGTGGATTGTTGGAGCTTTTACAGCCATCGCATTTCTCCACTCAGATTTAATAAAACATAATTATTGGGGAAGCGATCGTATGCTTATTACATGTTCATTTGTTTACACCCATCCTGTCATTGTTCTCACTTTATTTACTTCATCAGTAATTTTATTTTGCACTTTTACTTTTGTGAGTTTTAAAAAAAATTATTAGAGTCAATTAGAACTTTGATTAAACTCAAAATATTAGTTTTTAATCAAAAAAAAAAATGATTTTTTTTTTCAATGTTTTTAAAAACCTTTATTTTCAGATTTCCATAATTTTATATTATTATAATCGACAACAATTTTTGAGAAGTAATATTCAAAAATTAGCTATTCGTTATCAATATAAAGAAAATGTAACAACTTTAACTTTTTTGGTTCCAATGTCAACGGCTTTTGGAATTTCGAATGTTGTTTCTGCTTTACTCATAGCTTTTATGTTTGCTCATATGCAAAATGGAGTGGATGATGCTTTGGTGGATCATTTATGGAAAATAGAAAAAGTAAGAAATTACAAAATTTTGTTTCGAAACCTTTATTTATGAATTTAATTTTTAGGCTTACAACGCTACAGTTTCAGTATTTACAATATTTTTCGTTTTAATTTGCATTAAGCTTCATCAACCTTTATGGGAATGTTTTTTATTTGATTTTAATAAACTTCGAGGTGCTGCTCCAGTTCATCAACTTCTTGATCCCACCAAACATCGAAGAAATATTCGATTGATTACTCGGAAGGGTGAAGTTGTGGAAGCGCTAAATGAAGGAGATGTATATTTTAAAAATTTACGGGATACTTGGATGAAATAAAAAATATGTAAATGATTTTTATTGTCTTTGTACTTTTTGAAAATAAAAATGTATTTAAAAAATGTAACTTTTGGATTGCAGCAACCAGTGTTGTGACTCGCTCCGTCAGCTCCGGCTCCGGAGCGCTCCGGGTCGGAGCTCGGAGCAGGCCTCTTCCACGGGCCGGGTTTTGCCGGCCCGGCCCGGCCCGGCCTCGGCCCGTCCATGTCAGGCCCGGCCAGGCCTGGGCCCGTCCAAAATGGGCCCGGCCCTGGGCCGGCCCGCGGACCCTATTTTTTTTGCCTTGGTATCCCCTTTGGTTTTTTTTTATTATGCTGAAAATGTTCGGCCCGGCCCGGGCTGGACGGGCCGAAGGAAGAGGCCTGGCTCGGAGCCATAAAAAAATTTTAGCCGGAGTCCGGAGCGGAGTCGGAGCTAAGAAAAAAAAAATTTGGAGCTTGAAAAGTTTTTTTTATGAATTTACTTAAAAAATTTACAAAAAATGGAACGAAAAAAAATATTTTGGAGCTCAGAGCGGAGCCGAGCCACTTTTAAAATTTGACCGGAGCGCGGAGCGGAGCTGGAGCCAAAAATTATGAAAAGTAACAACACTAGCAGCAACCTGACCTACAAAAATTTAAAAAAATGGTAAATTAATTAACTAAAGCCTTCCTTAAAGACACAACTTCCCACTGGGATGGTTTTGTTTATTGCAACGAAAAAAAAAATCAAAAATAAACAAATAATAAATTTCTTTCAAATTATTTTATAATTTATTTCTTCTTGCCAATTTTTTTTCTTCTTCTTCTCTTCTTCGCTATGGATTTGAAATCTATTATTCGTAAACGTCATGCAGCAGAAACTGAACTTGATGGAGGCCCTTCTTCCCCTTCCCGGATTCGCTTCAATCATGAACCCTTGATTGCTGATAATATATCTGAATTAGATGCTTCTAAATATGCCAAACTAGGAGATCAACAAAAAATTACTTTTAATGATAATCAAACAACGACGACGACGACTGAAAAACAACAATATTTTAGTTTACCTAAACCAATAATGAATTATCTTTTTAAAACTGCAAATGGAAAAGTTATGAAAAAGTTTTATCGAATTTGTAAATATATTTATCAAAGAAATCTATATTGTATTGTTGATGAAATGAATGATAAAGGAATAAAAATGGAAGGCAAATGGTATCCAAAGGCTGCTGGTATTCCAACAATCAATAATATTTGGGTTTTAAAAAAGTTAAAATTTCAAAAAAATGATAATATTTTGAAAAATATAGTTCGATGCGAAGCAAAATGGATACAATTGCCAAAGGGTAAAATGAATAATATTTTTTTGATATTTTAACCAAATCAAAAAAAAATATTCGTTTTTGGGATACAAATAATACATATATTTTTTTAAATGAAAAAAACAATGAAAATCATATTTCTATTGAAAAACTTTTTATCAATCTTCCAAAAGCAAAACATATAAGGTTTTTTTTTAAGATTTTTTATAATGAATTTAATTAACATTTTTTAATTTTTTTTAGTGCTATTGTTAATGGCAACTTAAATTCAAATATGATTCGACGACGTAGAAATAAAATTACATCTTTGAAATTTACGATTATAGACAACACATTTGATCCAAATGAATTTTATAAACTTTTTGAGGTAATTTTATAAATCTTTCAACTTTTTTTAAACAAAACTATTTTTTTTAGAAAGTTATTTACCGAAAAACATATATTAAATTAATTTTTAAATGTTCAAATCAAGAAGCAGCTGAATTGTGTCATAAGAAATGTCGAAAGCTTCATAATGATTTGAAAACTAAATGGAAGCCAGTAGAACACACACCAAACCTATCAACAAAAATATATATTTTAAAGAGTAATTAATTAGTGAATTAATTTTTTACTCTTTTTTTTGTTGGTTATTTTTTGTCTGAATTTTTTTTGATATTTTGAAAAATAAAAAAATATTTGAAATGGTTTTCACGAATAAAGTTTTTTCTTAAAATTTGTAAAAATGAAAATCGGTTTGAAGTTTATTATTTGTTTAAGTGAAAAGAATCATTGTAAAATCAAAAAAAAAAAAAAAAATTTTGAGCTGTGTTGATTAAAAAATTATTTAAAATAAAAATTGGATATAGCTAAATTAATTTAAGAAAGTTTTTTTTTCTTGTGGAATTTGGGAATTAAGTTTGTTATTTGTTTGTAAAATGAGGAGTTTCTTTCCTGATATCGATCGGACTCTGGGCTTTCTTATCAATACTTTATTTTCTTCTTCAACCCTTTTTTTAAACCATGCTTTTTATTGATTTTTTTTTGTTGGTAATTCAAGTATGATTTTAAAATTACGAAAGCATGAAAAGATTATTAAATATTGTTTTCCTTTTTACATTTTTTAAAAAAATATTTTGTTTATAGTCCATCATAATTAATTGATTTGAAATTATTTATTTACATTGTAATTTTCTAATTATTTATTTTTAATTTAAACAATGGAAAAAAGTCACAGGGATTTTTAAAAAAAATAAATATACAAGTTTTCTTAGTATTATTAGCATCAGAAATATAAAAAAAAATCTACAATATTTTCTTTAGAAAAAAGGTTGGTTTCCTAACAATTTAAATTTCCACAACAAAAAATGTGACAAAAATTAAATTTTTCATAATTATTAGAAAAAAAAGGCACTGAGATCATCATTTTTTTTTAAATCTTCACTCGAATACAAAAAAATAAAAATAAACTATTACTTTTACTAAAGCAAGAATAGAGATATACCGTAAAATTTGCACAAGGAGTAAAAAAAAATTTATAAAAGCCACTACTAAAATAATGAAAAGATGAGAATCACAGGGAGGAAAAAATAAATAAATGAAAAAAAACTTATAGTAAACAAAAAATAAATCACCGGCATCTTTTTTGTTTTATAATATTTATTTTTTAAAGATACAACAAATTGAGTCTTTTCAAGAAAAAATAGTTTTAACTCGAAAAAAAAAACGGAATTTGTTCGAAAGGAAAAAGGTTTTTGAAAATGTTTGAATTATTATGAAATTAAAATGTGATCGTGGCTCTTTAGCTAATTAATCTTTTTATCAATTTTGCACCTCAAAAACTCGATTGTTGTTGTACCTTTAAAAAAATATAAAACAAATAAACTAAAAAAACATTTAAAAAATTTTTTAATTGAAAGGCTTTGTCTTTTATTTGTTTTTTTTAAATTAAAAAAATATTTAAAACTTTTAAATTATTGCGAACTTATTATTATGAAAATTAATTAAAATTAATTATTTGTAGTTACCGAAGAATTCTTTTTTTTACGCTATCCGTTTTAACATCATCTTCATCATCATCGCCTTTGGGAGGAGGCATCTTTTTTTAAAATCATGAACATGGATTTTTTTTATTAAACAAATCCAGAAGCGTTATGCATGCAAATACTTGCATGATCATTATGCCGATGTGAATGATTGTGATAATGGGCACTATTAAAATCATCCGGTTCTTCATCATCGGTTTCTGTTATAGTAATGGGAACAAAATCATCATCGCATCTTTCAGTCATTTCAAAATGTGAATAATCCACTTCAAATTTCCCTGTGGTATCATTGAGAATTACCATGGGAGTGAAACTAAAAAATATTAGGTTTTAGCTTTCGTTGAAAAAATAAACCATGAATTTTTGAAAAAAATAATGAGAGCCAAGAATTTCAAAAAAAATGTGTCCCAAAAAAAATTTTTTCGTGGATATTGTTAATTATTATTTTTATATTAATGCCTCGAAAAATTGTTTGGATTTACTCACCGATGGCCCCATTGAATTTCATTAGGTAAAAAGCTAGTTCTTGCTTGAAAGGTCATTCCTGTGGCTTCAACGATACCTTCCACAGTCATAATTAATTCAAAATCAGCTTGTCTCATAATTTCTGGTGTCATTCCATAAAGAGGACTTTCTTCATCAATAACATGTCGAATGATGATTGGCCATAGGAGGAGGACTCGATCCCATCCACTATCATATCCAACATTCATATCTTTTACACCCACGAGTTCTTTTTCGCCTCTCTGAAATTATTTTATTCTTTAATTTTGTCGAATTTGATTTCGAATAATAGAAATTATTAAAATAAATGCTTTCGTTTTAAAACTCCAAAATTTAAATTTTTTTGTCTTTAATGGAAAGCTGTGATTTTTATAATTCAAAATACAGAAATCATGAGTTCCATTAAAAAAAATAAGACTTTTGTTAAATAATTTGCCCTTTTTAAAAATATGTATGTATTTTCCCTCGAAAATTCCTGCCGCATTTATTTTATTCTTTTTCTTTATTTTTGCAAAATATAGTTTAATGTACTTCCGTTCATGACGTACCGGCTTCATCAAAGAAAAAAAAATGTGAGAGCGAATCCCCATTCTTTTTTTTTTTATCAAGGTGCTCGAAAAAGAAGAGTGGAGTTGGTGGGTAGTTGGGAAAGAAAAAAAATTTCTGCTAACTCGTGAGAAGAAAATATTATTATCGCTTTGTTGCTTGCTATTTTTTTTTTCGTTCGCCTCCGCAAATTTTTTTTAACCCTTCAAACATTATTACCAAAAATGGGAGAAAAATGGAAAAGGTATCAATTTTCTTTTATTCTCTCTCACCACCATTCCATAAATAAAAAGAATAGAAAAAAGAAAGAAAAAACTTTTAACGGAAACCATAAATATTTTTTTTAGAATAAAACAAATTGGGTTTTTTTCAACCAAAATTTTTTTTTATTCACAAAAAAGATTAAAGTTGAAAAAGAAAATTGAGCGGCGAAAGAAAGCAAAAGAAGATTATCTTGAAAATCCCATTTTTTATTGTTAAATTTAAATAATCGACGGAAACGACGATGGCATAAAAAAATTGCTTTAATGGAGATAGAAAAAAAAAATAAGCACACTTACGGCATTTATCCTTGTACAAGCCATATAAAGTCTAACATGAGATTCAGCAAGATATAGCCTATGTTGAATATCAGCTAACCTTATCATTAATGCTGGCCTTTTATCATGTTCATCAATAGGACCAACCACTGCAATTCGACTAAATCTCATTTCCTAAAAAAAGATGGCAAAAATTAAAAAAAATAAAAGCAAATATTCAAATTTCCAAAATTCAAATTTTCGGATTCTTGAAAAGATAAAAAAATTATTATGCAAATTACTTATTGGAAAACCCTTTTGCAATAATAAATCTTTAAAAAAAGAAAGAATCAATTTGTATTTATTTTTTGCGGCATTTAACTTTACCTTTAATCATCGGTTATAAAAAAATTATTGCACCATTAAAAAATTAAGCCGCTTGGTTTTAACTAAACTTTTAAACCCTTTCTCTTTGATTAAGAAAAATTAAAAGCTTTTGATTTGTATTTAAAATATAAATATTTAGATTCAGAATTTTTAAGGCGAGTTCAAAGGTTAAATAAAGTCAAAGACAAAATGACAAATTAAGAAGTTTAAAATATTAATGATATTTTTAGATTTTTCACAGACGAAAAGAAATGTTAAATTCTCAAAATTCAAATTTTAAAGAAAAGTAAAATATTTTTTTCAAAATTTCAAATTAAAATAATTATGTCAAAAAAAAAATATTAGAGAATGGACGAACTAACCTGTTTCCTTTTCTTTGGCCTTAAAACTTTCGCAACCACAATACCAGCAAGCATAGTTTGTAATAAAACACCAACAATTAATTGGACACATAAAGTTATAAATGCGGGTGGGCATACTTCTGTCATATAACGTACACCATAACCTATCGTATGTTGAGATTCCAAACTGCAAAAAAAAATGTATTAAAATTTAAAATTAAAATTTTTAACTCAAAAAAATTTACATATTCTCAAAATTATTTTTTTCGTATGTAGTCTGTCATCGCGAAACCCTATATTGCCGTTATTAAAAATTTGTTTCCCCCTCATTTTCCATATATGTATGTTTCACTCTTTTATCTTCTTCCTAGTTATTACGATTAAAAAATTATTTAACTATTATCTCATATTTTGTTATGATTATTTATGTATGTATGAAGCCTTAAAAAATGTTTTATGTAATAATCTTCCCTCCTCACTTTACGAAGTAATATGTATTATTCTTTTTATCGTTTTATCTTCCATCAAAAAAAAAAGAACTTCCTTGTTACGAATCCAAAGCTTTTGACGTTGCCAAAAAAAAAACACGTGTCCTCAAACTTTTTTTTACATTCTTTTTTCTTTTCTTTGTGTTTAGTTTATTTAATTTTTAATTTTTAACTTTTTACGCTTTACTTTTTTGTTTTGGTTTAAGACAAAAAAGTCTTTCCAAAAACGTCTGTGAAAGATAAATAATTTGCGAGCATTCTTAATTTTTTTTCTCCTAAGAATTAAAGAAAAGAAAAAACTTTGTGACGCAATCATTTCTTCTAATTTTTTTATTCCCATAAAAGAAAGTGAAAATAAAAAAGAGTTTCATCAACCGAAATGTAATTAGTTACTTGGTTGTTGGCTTTGGCTGATTTCTTGGTTTTTTCAAAAGAAGTATTTTTTAGTTTCGTTTATTCTTTATTTATTTGAATAAAGGTAGAAAAAAAAGAACATAGAATCACTTCTTAATTTTTGCAAAAAATAAAAAACCTGGAAATAAGTTTTTCGTTCTGCATTGAAACGTGCAAAAAAAAAAATGAAGAGTTATTTGGGAAAATTAGAAACATTTTTTTAAAAATAAAATCCTACTTTATTTTTTACGATTCTTTATTCCCACATTTTTATTAATTTTGTCATGTCCCTCTAAATTTTTTTAGTTAGCTTTTAGCTCCAATAATTTCGTTTTCGAATTTTTTTGGAATATTTTTTTTGCAAAAAAAAAAACTCAAAAAATAAATTCATTTGAAATATGAAATTTGAGATTTATTAAATAAATTTTCAAAAATTATTAAAACAAGTAAAAATAATTTTACTTTACGTAATCGAATATTTACATTTAAAAAAAAAATGGAAGTACGTATAAAACAAATAAAACAAACCTGAATAAAAATGCGCTAACAAAACTATGAACATTTGCAATGCATTGTTTGTGATGTTCACGTTTCTGAAACACAAAAAAATTGGAATAAAAATTAAATAAAAAGTTGGACATGGAAGAAAAATTAAATGTAAAATTTAATAGAGTATCAAAATACAGAAAAATTTCATTGAGTGTTTTTTTTTTGAAAGGTAAAAAACAACAAACGTGGTTTTGCAACAAAAAAATTAGCGATATCTTAAAAATAAAAATAATTCAAGATATTAAAAAATGGGTTTCAAGTTTTTATTTTTCAGTGATTAATGATTTACATTTTTAAAAAAGCAAAATAATTTTTTATTCTTGTAAAAAATTAATTATTTTATGCCAAACTTTTATTTTGAATAACTTTTCAGAAGATCGAATCAAACTAAAAACTAAGAATGGAATTTAAAAAATAGAATTTGTTGTTTTTATTTTTAATTTTATTTGTGGAATCGTCTTCGGAAAAAGCTATGTAACAAAAACAACAACAAATCTTATCTGCATTTATTTATACATATGTTTTTTTTGTCAATTAGAAAGAGAAATAGAAAGAAAGAAGGTAATTAATTTCATAGAATGAGAGGAGACAAGTATATTGAGTGAAATTAAATGAAGAAAAAACCAATGACATCGATTTTCGACATTTTTTTTTACTGAAAATTGATTGTTTTACCCAAAAAATGAAAACTTCTAAAATTAATAGTTTGCGCTAAAAATTTCTTTTTATTTTCCAAGCTTTCAATGGGATATTATTTCCATGATAAGAATCAACGTTACAATTAGGCTTTTAGTTTTTATGATTTTTTATCCTTCTTTATTATTTTATTAACTTCGTATTCGTCCATTTGCAGCTTTTTAAAAGCAGCATTTATATCAGAAAAGTTGCAATATTTTTTTTCGTTTAAAAGAAAATGAGAGACTGACTATTAAATTACTCCTTCAAATGAATTTTTATGTTTGTTTGAAATTAAAGATATCTTTTTTATTCTTTTTTGAGAATTATTCCTTCCGTCTTCTTTTTTTATCTTCGCTTTTTTTTTGTTTTGTTTTCCAAGAGTTCAAAGTTCAGAAACGAAAGAGAGATGGTGTTCCAAGATTTGCCACATTGACTAATGCCATGGATTCTGCGGCTTCTGGGACTAGCGACAACGTCTAAAAACAATAAAAAAAACAATTTTTCGGGGAGTCCCTTAAAAAAGATTTTTTCCGTTTCAAAACTTTATTTTTTTGTTTTGTTTGTTGATGTTGCTTCTTATTTTGTTTTGCGATAAAATTGCATGTTTTTGTCGTCGTCGCCATTGTTGAACGGCTTTTCTTTTTTCAACACAAAAAGTCTTAAAATCCAAAAGTCGTCTAAACAAAAAAACCATCAATCTCATTTTAAAAATAACACTCACAAACTTTTTATTGATGGAAGATGAAGAAAAAAAAGAGCAACAAGCATTAAAGGAGCCAAAAACCAAAAGCGAAAAGTGACAAGATATATGTACGTCGTCTGCTTTGTTGGCTGCTGCCGATTCATATCCTTTTCTCTTGAACTTTTTTGTTTTGATTTTCAAAGAAGTTTAAGAAAAATAACGAATAAACCAAAAATAAACTTTAAAAATCAAAAGAAATGTAAACAAACAATAAAATTTTCATAAACAAAAAATGAATTTTTTCAACGAAAAAATGGAAACACTCAATTTTAGTTAAAATCCATTTTTTGGAATTATTTTAAACTTATCCGATATTTATTTAATTTTTTTCTCTAAACTTTTTTTTTGTTTCAGAAAAGTTATTATTTTCTTTTTGATACACTTACAATTGTATTTGGGATTTTTTTTCATTTTATTTTTTAATTCAAGAGAGTTCAGTGTCTTTTTGGTTCTATGATAATTTTAAGCCTTTTCAACCTTTAAAATTTATGAATAAAACTATAATCCATACTTACAAAAGTGCTTTAAAGCCGTCACATATCTATGCACAAAAAACACTAACCTTGACTCATCGCTGCTATTTAAAAAAAAAGAAGATTAATAACACTTTTAAAAATTATTATTTTAATAATTATTGCTTTTTTAGTTTGTTTTATGTTGCTAAGCTCCCTGTAGCTTAATCCTTTCATTCATTGACAAAGTGCCATATTTTTTTTTCTGCCATTTCGCCTACCCCATTTTTTTTCTCAGCTCTCGACTGCTTTTTTGATCATAGAACACATTCTTCTTTTTTTTTCATTGCTTGCTTCATGAAAGGCATTTTTTGCTTTAAAGTTTAAACCCATCCATTTTCATTTCAAGAAGAAGAAAAAAGTGTATAATCTTACATATCAAACAGCAAAACAAAAAACAAAGAAAAGATAAAAAAATGAAACTTAAATAAAAAAAGAATCCAAGTGTCACATTAAAATTAAATAAACTTCTTTTTTTTCGTTGTTGAAAAGTTTTGCGTGAAATTTGACACCTTTTTTTTCTCTCGAAAGACTGACTACAAAAAAAACGTTATTCTTATTTCTTTTTTGCCTTTGTTTTTTATTTATTTATTTTTGTGTTGCAAAATAAAAAAAAATGCCAAGAAAACTTTTTTTAATTTAAAAAAGAGTAACAACAAAAAGTTTTTTTAAGAAATAAAAAAGTGTTGTTGAGCTGTCGTCGTCTATCAATCTATCAATCAAATAAGCACCCCACTCTCAAAAGTCTATCATTTAAAAAAAAAAGACGACGCAAAAAAAACGTAAAGTTTATTTAAGACAACCAACATTTTTTTTTCTTTATTCTTTTTTAAATTGATTTGAGTTAAACGAAAAAAAAAAATAAATAGATAAATGTGATGAGTGGCATTTTTGTGTTTGAAGGTGCCGAAATTGAAAAAAAATTTAAAAAGAAGAAAGAAGCAAGTCTCAAGAAAAAAAAGAAGAAACGTCAAAAATTGCATTTATCGTTTCGAAGAATTTTGAATGAGTTTAAAAAAATTGTTTTTGCAAACACGTTGCTTTTTTTTTATATTTCCTCGTTGAGACACGAGGCGAGGCGCCCATTGCAAATAGACAATTGACGTGCTAAATGAAAATTAAACACTTAAAAAAGTTGCATTTTGTTTCGCAGAACTTTGATGTTGGCGTGTCACCAAGAAAAAAATTCCTTACTCTGTCTGAGTTCAAAAAAAATAAATAAAATGAAGAAATTTGGGAAGACAAAAGAGGAAAAGAATAAATTTTGAAATTTAAAATGAAATTTATTTTTTTCATTTAAGAGTATAAATTCCTAAGAATGTGGAAAAAAATCAATAACTTTCGTCGTAGAGATACAAAAAAATAAATAAACCAAAGTACCAATTTTTGAGCGAAAAGAAGGGCTGGGCTTAACATAAAAAAAAGTATGTTAAAACAAACCTGTATATCTCCACTCATAACAACAATAAAATAATATATAATACCAAAAAATAACCATGAAAATAAAAACCCTGCAGCAAAAATAATTAATATTGAACGCCAGGAATTTTCAATTAATAAATGAAACCAATTCCTAAAAAAATATATAAATGTAATTCTTGAAAAAATATAAAAAATAAATATGGCCTATAAATTTTTTTCTTTCAAAAAGTTTATTAGAACAAAAAAATATGTTAGCATTTTTAAAAATAGGGACAGATTGGAAAAAATCACGCATAACTCAAAAAAATAAAGCTTTTGTAAAATTTTCAATGAAGCTATAGATTAGAAAATTATTAAATTTTATATAGGAAAGTTCAAGCCGAAAAAAATATTCAGAAGCACTCATACAAAACTTTACAAAACAGCAATCAACAAAAAAAATACTTTTTCGATTCCTACAAAACCAAATAGAAAAAATTTTTTTAAAAACGAATGGAGGATAGCGCTTAATTAATTTAATTTATTTATTGAAAAAACAGTCGCTTTTTTAGTTAACTATTTTTTAATAAAATTTTATAATTTTCTTTATTGGTTGTTGTTGGTTGCATGTTGTCGTTTTTCCCTTTTTTAAAGTAATAATGAAACATAATTTTTTTATACAAAAAAATTAAATTAAATTATAACTAAGAAAAATAAAAAAAATTATGTCACTGCTATTTTTTTAAGTGGTGTTTAGTCATAGAAATTTTGTCACTACCATTTACAGATATGGATTTTTTTGTTGCTTTGCCACTTCTGTTGTTTTCTTCTTGTTTTTTGTTAGTTAAAAAATAACCTCAAAAGAAAAAAAATAATAATAGAGAGAGAAAATTTGATTAGTACCAAGAGGAGAGAAATGTATGTATACATACACACATCTGGGGTGAATGTTTTATTTGGTAAGAAAATAAATATAAATAATAAAGCAATTTAGGATCACTTGTTTTTTTTTGAATTTGGCAGCAATCGAAGCAGTGACTGACTACAGATGTTTTTTTCTTCTTTAAAAAAGCGTTTACTACGGTTTACTTTTATTTTTTTGTGTTTATAACTCAGCTAAGATAGTTGGAAAATTTATGACTTTTTTGTTTGAAAAGGTTGTAATTTCCATAAAAAAAACTCCTTTTTTATGGTTTTTAAAAAAAAATAAAAGTTATACCACCATGAAAGTGGTGGGTCTTCTTGACAAATAAAAGTTGTTATTAAATTTTATTTAGTAAAATTATTTTAGCCATATTGGAGTCAAAGATTACACATATCACCACCACCACCCAATTAATAAATAATGTTATAAGAATGGTTATTGGTATAAAAAAAAAGCTCAAAAACCTTATATAATTAAATAAAAAAATATTGGAGAAGTAAAAGTAAAACAAAAAATTGTAGCTTTAATAATCATAGACCCTTTAAAAAATGGTTTTATAAATTTTCATACATTTGTAAAATTTTCATTTTAGAAATCCAACAAAAAAATTTTGTTATTATAATTCTCCAAACTTTTTTTTTCGAGGAAAAAATAATGGATAAAAGTTTTAAAGTTTTTAAATTAAAATTAATTCACACAGTTAAAAATTATAAAAAAATATATATATAAATCGAAGTAAGCGGCAACGACGACGACATAGGAATATAAAACCACGAACCTTATAGCTAACCTGTACATATTTCGATAATGATGAGGTAAATGAATAGGTTGAATTAAACAATCACCATCTTTTGCAACTAATCTAGGTCGAAATGCTTTGGATGAACATGCTACAGAACCTCTTGCATTACTTAATGCAGCTTTAGAAATTATTGGTCCACCATTACTTATAATATGTCCATTATTATTATTAGCATTATTGGATGTGGAATTTGTGGTAGTTGAAGTTGTGGTATTAGTGTTGTTGTAAATTCTACTACCATTACATATTTCATTATCTAATAATGGAGGTGATTCTTCATCAACCATCATTAAATTTTTAATAAATGAAATAATTCTGAAACAATTAAACATTTTTTAGAGGATTTAAAAGGCCTTGACTCGAAAAAACGCGGTTTTTTAGGGAAATAAATATTATCGAGATGAGACACTGAAAACACGATATTCCAATTTATTTATGGAAAAAGAAGCAAATTTATAATTAAAAAGTGAATCCACGGATGTCCAAAAATTTTATTGAATTGTTTGAGGGAGTTCTGATTTTTCTTGGCCAGACACAAATTCAAATCACAAAGCGCGGCTCACGCCAATCTTTTTTTTAACACAAAAAAGGTAAGAAGCAACACCTCCTCCTCAAATAAATTTTCATGCACACAAAAAAAAATAAGTGGGAAAAAATATATTTCTCCATGGCTCGAAGATATAAGCTTCTTACTTACTTACATACTTTTTTTTTTTTTATTTCTCAGCATATTAAAAAGACTATATTCAACGACGACGACACAAAATTCTCACTTATAAAAAAATATATAGGAAGGAAAATGGGAAAGGAAGGGAAGGGGAACGAAACTGATGATGACGCCTCTAAAAAAATAAAAAAGAAAGAAAGCATACCAAAACAACGACGACGACGACCAACATCCCTCAAAAGATAAAGAAAGCAGAAGAAAAAGAAAAAAAGAACTATACATAAAAGAACCGCCCATATTTTTAGTGGTGGCAGCAACAGTGGTGGGGCAATGGTAAGTAAAAAAAACTCTAGACTTTGATGTAACTTTATTTTTTTCTGGCCCTCGAGAGAGAGAAAGAGGGATTTTAAGCTTGCTAGCTGGCTTGTTTTTTTTATATCAAGGAAGCATCGTTCACCACTTCCAATGCAGTTAGATAGCTTTTTGTCGTCAAAGTTAAAGTGAAAATAACGCCTTGAGAAAAGAGAGAAAGGCAGTTAAATAAATTGCTGATGTGTGAGTGAAAAAAAATAAAAAAAATAGGGAGAAATAAATACACTCCACCACCATCCCAAAAAAATATAGTAAGGTGAACTTTTTTTTTTGATGAATGAAATTAAATAAATGATGCAAGTAAAAAAAAATATAAAAAAGAGTGATGAAGAAAAAAAAACAAGAACTTCGTAGCTGAACCGAGTTTTACTCCTTCACACGAAAAATTTTGGTAAAACTATTGAAATTAATACAACAAGAATTCTAAAAAATAAATCTGAAAATATTTTAAAAAAGTAAATTTCTGAAATTTTTCTTTTAAAATTCAAAATTTTTTATTTTCTAAACAAAAAACCCGAAATTGCTTCTTTTTTTTTAATTTTGTTAACCATCCATGTTAGTTAGTTGAATGAACACTCCAATGTCTTGGTATCCATGACGGGTTCAAATATAAAAAGACAGAGCGAGAGAGACATAATCAATTATTTAAATATCACACCTTTTTTTTAAAACAGTTAGTTGAGTTTCAGAACAAAAAAAAACCAAAACTAAAAGTAAATCTTTTCAGTCTTTTTTTCTCCTTTAAAGTGTGTTTTTAAAAAGTTTCCAATGGGGTTTCAAATATCTCCAAAAAGAATAAAATATAAGTGTTGCTTTGAATGTTTAAATACTTAAATATATTTTTTTTTGCGGTGGAATGAAAAAGATAGATAGAGAATGACTAACTAAAATTATTAATTATTTAAAGCTGTGACATTTGTGAGAAAAAGAAAAAAAAATTTCTGTGTCATTAAAGAAAAAAAAGAAGAGAAAGCAGACGACGAAATTTTTTTTCATTTTTTGGCATCGAAAATTAAAATAGGATAGTTCGTTTCGTGACTGACTGGGTTAGTTAATAAAAAAAATTCTTTTTTTGACGTAGTTTCGATTTTATTTTTTTATTTTTTTGTTTCAATAAAAAAATAAAGAGTGACCTTTTAAAATTTTAAGATTTTATGTGGACTTTTTTTATTTTTTTTTATTAATAAATTGTTGATAAACAATATAATATTATTTTTTTATGGTGACAAAAAAGCGACCTTTTAAACAATTATTTATTTAACTGATTGATACTTTATGGTTGCTAAGCGTGGGTCTAAATTTTGTTTTGGTATTTAAAAAATAAAAAACTTGGGCCATTTTACTTTTTTACTTTTTTAAAAGTTATTTAAAAGTTTTTAATTTTTGTTACATTTTTAAAGTTTTCAGGTGTTTGGCGCCGTTGCTTAAAATTTAATGTTTCTCTTTTTTTTTTGGCAGTAAAATCTTAAATAAAAAAAAGTTTATCAAAGATCTTTTTTTTCTAAAAACCAAAAGTTACTAAATTTTTTAAATGTGTTTTTTAAACAAAAATTTGTTATTAATAAAAATTTAAAAAAGTTAAAAATGAAAAACACTAAAAAATTTTAATCGACCAAGCTTTAAAAAAAGTAATTGTTTACAAAAGGTTACTATTCTCCCGAAGTTTTCAATTAAAGATTTAAAAACAATTTTTTTCGATTTTATGAAAAGTAAAATTTTTTAAATTTTAAAATGACATGCTTTAAACAAAATTTGTAGGAAAAGAAACCCTTAAAAAAATAAATTTAAATTACTTTACATTTTTATCTAAAAAAAATGATAAATTGATGATACCCAACAGAGAAAAAAAAAGGAAAACCCATTTTGTAGCTCGATTTCACGATTATTATATTTATAGCTTCTAAATTAACAAACATAAAGTATAAAGATCAAACAAAAATAAAACAGTTCAAATGTGCAGCAAATTTAATAAACAACAAGTTTTTTCTTTGAAAGTAAAATATTTGAAAAATAAAATAAAGTATTTTTTTAGCGGCGTAACTCGAAAACTACTGATTTTGCCATGAGACAATAAAAATAAAAAATTTGGAACACTTTTGACACAATTTCAATTTTACGAGGCTAAACTAATTTTTTTAAAATATAAACATAAAAAAAAGTGAAGTAATTTGTACCTTAAAAAGTATCAACTGACTTAACATTTAAAAAAAATTATTATTATTTCCACGCTGCAATAAGCATCAGCAGCAGCACTAAGTAACATCAACATTAAACTCTAATTTCAGCATTCAAATAAAAAAACAAGTATGTATTTTATTTTTTTCTCTCTCATAATCATTTTCATTTCATAGAATTTAAACACACATTCAAAAAAGCCTACGCTTTTTTCCTTTTTTTACCTTCCACTTCCATTAGCAACCTATTCCATTTTTACTAATATTAACTTACTTAACTTCCCATTTTTTAACTTAAAAAAATACATACTGAAAATTATTATACCTGTTAAAGTTTACTTTTTTTAAAGAGCAATGAAGCAAAAAAAAAATAAAGGAGTTAATTTTTTAGAAAACAAAAAATGTTAAATACAAATTTTTTTTATAAATGAGTTTTGACGCAAATTTTTTTAAACAAAAGCATAGTCGTTGTTCGTCATCAAAATTTCTGTTGTTTTACGTTATTCGCTATTAGTTGTGGGAGTCATTAAAAAAAACACACAAAAGAGGTGTAAAAAGGGCACTTTTTTATAATAATGGAAACTTACGTGTATTTAGCTAGCGACTTATTAAAAAAGTACATACAAAAAAAGATTCTGGTGAATGGAATTAATAGAGTTAATTCATTCGAAAATGAGAAAGTTGAGTTTTCTATTTTAGTTAATTAATTGATATTTGTTGTTTTATGAATGATTAAACAATTTAATAATATATGCAAGCGAATAATTATGTGTGGTTTTTTGATGAGTAATAAAATATTTAGAAAGAAAGAAAATATGAAAATGCGCGAATGAAAAAAAAGAAGATAATCAGATAACAAAAAAAATTGTTACGGGATTTAAAAATTTAAAGAAGTTTAGTAGCAAACTAAAGTGCGCCCTTTTATCTTTTTTTACAGGAATCAATTTTAATTCTTTAATTTTTTCCTTAAAATTATTGTTAGAATTAAGCTGTAATTAGTTTTGTATTTTATGAGTAATACACAATATTTATCTTTACATTAACCATAATTAATTTTTATAACCAGCTTTAAAAACCCTATTCCCCAAAGTATGTACTTTTTTTAAATTTTTACAACAACAAAAAAAGATATTTTTCAAAAGAATTGAAAAAAAATTATGAACGCTTATTTTAAAAAAGAAAAAATATAAAAAGAGAGGGAGATTAAAATTTTTTTTTTGAAACATTAAAAAAATACATTGTTTTATATAGGTAAAAAAGAAATCCCCAGGTGGGTTGGCTGGCTTTGAAAAGAATGTATGTGGAGATAAAGGAAGACCGGATATTAATACGTAAATATAATCCACCGAGAGACATTGTTTTGAGATAATTCAAAGCAGAAAGAGTATAAAAAAAAACAGGTAAAAAAGCGATAAAAAGAAGGATTAAAAAAATTTGATTGAAAGTTTGATTGTTTTTGACACAAAATAAATAAAAGAAGAATTAGTTTTTTTGGTTTTTATGGATCATTGAAATCAAAAAAATTTTAATAATCGTAAAAAAATAATTTTATTTTTAACCTTTGATCCTAAAAGTTTCAAATACTAAAATCAAGTTTTTAACAAAACAAAATAAAAAATTATCGTATCAAAGATTTATTTGATTGAAATGAAAGTGACACATTTCAGATATTTCAGATTTTAGTGTTGAGACTTCCTGTCACAATTTCACGGCAGAAAATTTGGCTATTTACTTGGCCCAATTACCTCAAAATATTTTCGTGATAAAATTTTTTCACTCTATTTTTCGTTTATTTTACTGGTGAGAAACTTATATGCCACCTTCACTCTCTCTCTTCTATTTTACTGGCTTTTGCCATATTTGAAAAAAATAAATAGAATGAACTTTTGATTACTTACACTAACTTCAGTTCATTGATGTTTGATTGAAGAAGGTGGTGGCAAGGACAAGTTTTATACTTCTCAATAACAAGGTGTTTTTAGACATGGCAGTAAAAACATTTGAAAAAAGAAAGTAAATTTTTGTTGAGTAAATTTCATTTTAAAAATTTATAAGTTCCAAAAAATTTATTTGATGGTGCAGCAGCTGCTGCTCGCTGCTTTCAAAATGACATGTTTATATTTATGTTGTATGTAGTTGTAAGCTACAAAAACTTCAGAGATAAATAAAATAATAGGTTGAAATTGGAGAATTAAGTTTTGACAGTGATAAGAAAGAAGCTTCAGTAAAAAAAATTTGGTAAACAAAAAGATTATAAATTTTTTTGCACGTTTTAGAAGTGTGGTTGCTGAAGCACACCAAAACCTATAATGGGTGTCTCACATCGGAAGAAAAACTTTTTCGTGCTGTGAACCAAAAACTTATTTTTATTAATAAAACAAGCAGCGCTTTAAATTATTGCTTTTTAATACTCTCAAAAAATTAAGTCTCATTCAACCACAAAATTATAAATTTTTATTCATAAAAACTTTGGAAACTGGCAATTAAGATATTTAAAAAGAAAAAATCTTTTTTTTAAACATTTCAATATACTCGTTAATTAATTTTCTCGCGCACAAAATCACATTTATATAGCTTATTAAAATTTTTCTCTTCATTTATTTCATTTCGAATTTTCACACTCTTTTCTTTCCAAATTTATTTTATTTATTAATTAATTAATTAAATCAAAACTAACTACAGACGCTCGGCTCGCTTTTTCTTACTTTCAAAACACACAACAACAAAAAATAAAGTTTGCAGCCAGCACAAACAAAACAAAAAACCAAAAATTTTAAAATTCATAAGTTTGAGGAGAAAAAGTTTTTCTCAGGCATTGAAAAAAAATTTTTTTTCACATTGAAAGAATCTGAAACAAATTTTCTTGTGCAACAAAAAGAAGAACTCCAAAAATAAACTTCTGAGAACAACAAAAAAAATTTTTAGAGGTAAAATAATATAATAATTATGTCATTTGAGCATATGTAACAACTTTTTACTGACGTCAAATTCTTCTTATTAACAAAGGTGTTTCAGAAAAAAAGAATGTTATCACTATATAAATATTTGAGGGGTAAAGTTTTTTTTTCTGTGTTACCCTTTTTAACAACAAATGAAAATACGACAAAAAAAGTAAAAAAAAACAAAGAAAAAAGCTGCTACAAATGCGGAGGTGGACGGACAACCATGCCATAAAAAAAGGTTGGAGGCACTAAAAAAGGAAGTCAGAAATTTTAGAAGAGTAATAAAAAAAGCTACAACTCGAGTGTCTAATAAACAAAGTAAATCTATGTATGTCTTTTAAAATCTCGTAGCGAGGCTTCAAGTTTTAAAAAAAATTTCTGTCTAAAGAAAGGCGATTATTTTTAGCAGCGTGTAAAACTTTTAAAAAAAGGTTAGGAATTTATTTTAAAACTTTGTTTTTATTTTCTTCTTGTTTTGACACACATTCCGGTTGTAGAATCAATCATCGCTAACACTTATGTTTGATAAGAAAATTCTTCTGATTAACGCCTTTTCTTCTTGATCAACATTAAGTACAGCAAAGTAAAGAATTAACTGAAGTATTAAGGCAAAAAATAAAATTCCAAAATAACAAAAGAAAAAAAGAATCTTCAACTTCAAAACTTAACTTTTTTTATTTGAAAATGAGAGTAAGTGAAATTAATTTTTGTTTCGGTTACTATCATTTTTCTTTTCAATATAAAAAAATCCCTATCAATTTTCATTCCAACTAAAAAGTTTTCCAAAGAAAAAAAAAGAAAAGGAAATAAATCTCGAATTTTATTGTATTTAAAGCTTAAGTTTCTTCTTTCTTTTTTTTCTTTTGTTATGTTTTTTTTTGTTGTTGAATCCAATTAGATGGAAGACATATGTAAAACACAGCAACACAAACCAACCTAACAAAAAGAAAAAAGTAAGTACGACGACGATGGCAAAAAATGACAGGAAAGGTGGGGTTGGTTGAGTTCACCACGTGAGACGATAACCATTTCTTTTTTTTATATTTACATTTCAAAAAAAAGAATAAATAAATGTTCAACAAAAAAAATAAAAACGTGTAAAAAAATGCTCTTCGTTTTTTATGTTTGAAAAAAAGCAATAATATCAGAAAAAAGGGAATATCAAAAGTTTTCCAAAAAATAAAGTTTAGCACAACAAAAAGAAAATATGTTTTAGTTTGAAACGTTTTTTTAATTTTTGAGTCATAGGAAAATAAAAATATCGAAGAAACATTTGCTGCTTTTGTCGTCCAACATTAATTTTTTCTATAACCTTTTGAGAGAATGAAAACAAAACAAAAAATAAAAATAAATGTACCATGAAAATTTTTTTCTATCTCTCTTACTCAGCAGCTACTTATTTTCATGGAGATTATAAATACATAGCTTATCCATAGAGAAAGGATAAGCATTATTACCACCATAAAAAAACTAGTCTCATTGTCTGTAACAAAAAAGAGAGGAAAAAATGAAAGATAAATACAAAAATATTTGGCGAAAAAAAATTATTATCAGGTTTACTTACTTCAAATTGAATAAATTTTGCAATTACTTTTTTTTATGTTCTCGAACAAGACAAAGCCCAATTGTATTAGAAAATTATATTTTGTAATCCAAATAATACAAAAACCAAAAGCTCGCTTCAGCTCTTTCATTTTGTATATATAATAAGATGTTTGACCTTATTATAAAAACGTAAAAAAAAAGCATTCGATAATTTTATTCTGCTTCACTAAAAAAATGTAAAAAATGCAAGAAAAAAAGTTAAATGGATTTATATTTACTGCTAGTCTAAATCAATATATATATTTTTTGAGTTGTAAAAGCCGTGGGTTGTTGAAACGCTAAAAATTATTTTGTTTTTATTGCTTCTAAATTCTAACTAAAAGTAATGTAATAAAAGGAAGGTGTCGGGACATTTTAAGTGCTCAAGTTTCCGAGAAATTCTCAAAAATAAATTTTCTGACCTTTCCCTGATTTAATTCAAAAAATAATAATACCACTTCTAAGATTTTTGTTGGAAGAAGACTCGAGTAAATTTTTTTAAAGAATGAAACTCGAAGGAATGATTTATTAGTTTTTTTGTTGGAGCTCTCTTATGTAAATTAAATAGAAAATAGTGGCGCTACTACAGTATTTTCTTTTTTTGTTATCAACGAAAGTCAAAGGAACACTTATTTTTCTATCAACGCAAAACTCCATGAGCTTCAATGTCAGTCAAGTGCACGAGTTTCAAAAAACAAAATTCTAATAAAAATCATAAATCACTGCTATACTCTCTCAACACATTTTTCTTCTTTGATTAAATAAAATTTGTCTAAAAAAATCAAATTAAATCAAAATTTAAAATCTTTATTTAATCCCTAAACGACATATGACATCGCCGTCCTGGCTCAACGGCAGCCACTCTCAAGGGAACGCTTTCTTATGTTAGTCTCAAATATCCCAAACTCTCGAAATAAAGAAAGAAAAAAACTTCTGCTTTTTTTCTCAAACAAACCAAAAAATGAAAAAGTTTATTTTTCACATTTTTTTTTAACTTAAATAAAAACTTTTTTATTTTTTTTAAGAAACAACAAAACTCGATTACATTTTTTTTCGAGAGAAAATAAAATAAAGATGTTGGTTTATTATAGTGCTTTTTTGGCCACTTTTAATAAGATTTCTTTTTAACTTTTAAAGAAAAAAAGAAAATAGAAAAAGCGAACACACAAAAAGAGAAGCAAGGATGATTGAGTTTTGCTTAAAAAAATGTTTCTTAACTTAAAGAAAGTTTATTTTCTGACAATTTGATTTTAGCTTCTTTTTTTATGAAATAGAGAATCTGAAATCATAAAACATAATAAAAGTTACAAAAATGGAGACAAAATTTTTATTAATAAATTATTAAATTTATCGACATCAAAATTTAAGAGGAAAAATAAAGAATTTGATGATTTATCAGAATTTTAAAAAAATTCTCTATCTTTAAAGTCTTTCGAAGAAAAACAAATCCAGCTACAGTGTAAAAAATTACTTGAAAAATATTTTTAAATTCTTTTTCCTAAAAAAATAAACCAAGCCTCAAGGCTAAATGCAAATTTTAAATCTAAAAACATTATAAAAAAATAAAATTAACAAAGAGCGTGAGAAAAAATTTTTTGAGTTTTCTTTTTTATAAATAAGAAACTAAGATTTCAAAAAATACATTTACATACATATAAAAAAAACTATTCCTTGAGAAAAAAAATAGGGCAAAACTTTTCGTTAAAAAAAGTTTTAAAAAGTTAAAATTAGGTTTTTAAAACTTTAAAATTCTTATCTTAATAAAAAGTACGATTCTACAAAAGACAGTCAACAGCTACATACATTATTTTTTGTGACGACACACATAGAATTTTATCGAATTATAAACATGCATGAAACCAAAATGATAAAAAGCAAAACGCTTTTTCAGTTAAAGTAAAACAGACATGTAAAGTTAGTAGCTTCCTTGGCAACTTAAAATGAAAAAAGAAGTTTAAAAGATGAAAGAAAATAAAAATTAAACAAGGAAGAAGTTTTTTTGTGAGTGAAGGCTTTAAAAATTTTTTTTTATTCTAATTCAAACGATTTGCTTTTATAAAAGAAAAAAGTAAAAAAGAAATGAAGTAATCTAGTTTTGATTTAAAAAATAGGCATTCGTATTTTTGTTTTCTCCATTTTTTTGTAAATTAAAAATGGTTCTAATTTAAAAAACAATATGACTTTAACAAAACTTACGATATTTTTTTTAGCTTAAAAGAAATAAATATAAAAAAACATTTAATAAAATGCTTAGCTCGCAGTAACGGTTGTAAATATTCTTAAAACATTTATTTCACAACTTCATTATGCGTGCTTTGCTTTAAATTAAATGCAAATTAATTAACGAATGCAATCACATTTTTATAAATTTAAATCAATTCCAGAGCAGAAAATAGCAACCAAAAGATAAATAAATATTCCAAAGTCAAACACGATTTAATTTGGTCCCTTGACAAATTAAGTATTTTAAAATATTTCTCTCTTAATTTTTACAAGGATCCCAATTAAGTTCATGGTTGACAACCAACAAATATCAATTACAAATAAGCATCAATAAATAAATTAAATTAAAAATATTTGTATTTAAATATTCTTTTCCTTGACTTAAAAGGTGTACTAAATAGATAAAATTTTACAGCGCAACTTAAAAGTAAGGAAAGAAATATTTTAAAAAATCTTCTTTTTTTTTTAAAGGAATAGTCAAAGTTTTGGAAAATTCATAGAAAATTGAGATATAAAAATAAAAATAAATGACTTACTAAGAATAAAATTTAATACAGCGCAAAAAAAAATATTCTGCCTGCCTAAAATGAACTAAATTTGCAACTCAACGAGGCCAAAACTTTTTAACTTTTTATTTTCTTGACCAACGCAAGGTCGCAAATTTAGGCCAAATCGACATCTTTTTTCGAACTTTTCTTTTCCATCCAAAAGAATTCCAATTTATGTAAAACAAAAGTCTAACAATCGCTCAATTTGCAACATTACAACCAAAAAAATTCTTTTTTAATTAATTAATTAATTATTTTTTCTTTGATGTATAATGTCACAATTTAAGCAAATTTGTTGACAAGAAGAAAATGGCATCACGGTGTTGAGAAAAATAAAAGTAAAATTAAGAATGATCACATTATCGAAGCACCTACTGATTTTTATTTAAATTTTAAAAAAATTATTGTACAGAAGATGCATGGACAAGTGATCATCCTCAAACCATACACAAATAAATGGACGCTGCTGCATAGATTTAGAGTAATATGAAAATAAGTTTTTTTAAACACAAATCGCTGTTATCAAAAACTATTATGTCCATGACTCAATTCACATTTCTTGAAAGTTAAAAAAAATTAATTACCCATTTCAACTTTAAAAAAAGGCGAATTAAATCTGTGATTAACCATGCCTTTTGTAAAATGATAGCTTTATTAGGACATCGATGAACTTTTATCATATTTGACAGTCATGAGTTGTTAAAAAGTTTGTCTAACATGCCCTCAATTTATAACGCAAAACGCAATAAATTTTTACAAAAAAATAATATTATTCATTGCGGTTAAGCGTTATAAATTAAGAAAATGCTAACTTTACTTGCTGAGATACCTTCTTCTGAATTTGTATCATTTATGTCTCTAATTTATTTTTTTCGAAAGCGGGTCTCGTTTGATAATTATGGGTTGTGTAATAAAATTAATGAATTAAAAATATTACTTTGCTGTGGACTTTGGTCATTTGTTGGAATAAACCTTACCGTAATCTTGATGCATCATACGATAATTTTCGAATCGGACATGGAAAATAACCATGATTACATTATTCGGACGAGGAGATTGAAAATGCTAAAAAAACAATGTCTAACATACTCTTGATTGAGAATATTAAGACGTCAAAAAGATTTTAATTATTTTGTTGACCCTCGATATCCTCAATCAAGAAAATGTTGAATGGGTAATTTTCTTGCTTCCAACAAATGCAATATTGGCAGAATTTTTTTATAGGCGCTACAAAACTAAAATTCGGGCATGCAAAGAAAATGTAAAGTACTAAAAAAAGAAGTTGATGATGATTAAGCTTTTTTTGTTGTACAAAAGCAAAAAAACTACGCCTTTCAAAAACAAAACAAAAAAGTGGTGTGCTGTAAAAAGAATTTAGAGCAAAGAAAAAAATGGCTGTTGTATTTTTTTCGATGAAAAAATAAATCCAAAAAAAATACTTCCGCTTTTCTTTTATTTTTCTTTCTCAATCGAACCAATCGTTGATCGAATGCTTCGAAAGTTCGTTATTGGTAGAAAAATATTTTGTTTTAAGAAAAAAATAAAGCTTCATTTTTCCATAACACAAAAATTTTTTTACAGTAAACAAAGATATGGTTTTTTTGTTTTGCAAATTAAATTTACTCTAAAAAATTATGAAAAAAAACTTATGCATCATTTTGAGCGCTTGTAATACTGTAAAAATAATGGGGGCGGCGGTCATTGTGATTTGCAAAAAAAAAAAAGCTAAATCAAGGTCAAATTTTAGTGAACGAAAAAATTCAATTCATAAATTGGAGTTTATGAAAAATAAAAAGTATTTTAATAATAAAAATGCTCGCTTGTAATTCTGAAAAAAACGAAGAAAAAAAACTTACTTTTCCATTATTTTAAATAAATTTGAACCATAAATAAATGAAAATTAATAATACGAAACAAAAATAAACCAAAAATATAAAATGATATTAGATTATTTAATGGTTTACCTTAATATCAAAATATATTTTTTGTTTATCAATGTTTTCAACCATTTTTCAAAAATTAACTTCTAAATCTCAAAACTTCCAAGAATCAGCTCCTTCCATTTTTTAAAGCCAATATAAATAAATATATCTGAGTCTGTTTACTGTAAATTCTTAAAATCGCCGATCTAGTTTATTCCATTTTTTTAAAGCCCAAAACATAAAATTTTCCAAAAACCATTTTTTTCTCTGTTTTTTTTTTGTTGTACGAAAAAATTCAAAGCTAAAACAAAAAATGCTAATAAAGGCCCATGGCTGTCGAAATTTTTACAGAAGAAAAAATTTTTAAGCTCCAGATGTGAGATTGAAATGCTTTTGTAAAATTTATTATTTCATCAAAGAAATTTTTCCGCTCTGCATTTACATAGAAAATGGGGCAACAATAATCATAATAAAAAAAGACCATCACCAAAACTTCGATGCCCAAGAAGAAGAAAATAAATTATTTTGAAAAGGTCAAAAAGCCTGTGCATAGGCATAGGCAAAGGCAAAGAAAATTAGTAGACGATGGGATGAAAAAAATATTGTTGAGAGAAATAAACAAATTTTTTTTTCTTTTTTCATTGCTTTCATTTTTTTGTATTTCATCAAACCAGCAAGCAATGCTATCCCTTTTTTTTATTTCTCTTTAGCTCTCTCTTTTTTTTTTTTACGAAAACTGTATTTTGACCGAACAACACGCTTTTAGCTAGCAAGGTTGGTTGCAAAAAAAAATTCTTCAATGTTGAATCACAAAATAAAAAATATTTTTTTTAACAACAAAAAGCCCAGCCCCACACACAGAAAAAAAGATGGATACGATGGATGGAATGAATGATTTTTTGTTTTGGTTTTGTATCATCTTTCAAAGAAAGCAAAAACAAATGGGAAAAAATCATAAAGGAAGAAAAAGAAAATTTATGCAAAATCAAAAAATCAAAAGCAAAGACAAAGAAAAAAGTTTTTTTTGATCCTTATCTTTACTTCTCAAACCCGTCGATCGCCACATGTTAAGGCGGCGGTTATGGGTTGTCAAAAAGGCGTGAAAAAAAGTGTCATATTTTTTTTGGCATTTTTTGTTTCAAAGTTTGCTGCAACGAAGTTGTGATTTCAAAAAAAATATTATTAGTCGACTTTTTTTTTGTTAGAAGAAAATGGAAAAAAATGCTTATAATTTCTTCGCTACAATACACCACTGAATTCAATGTTTTTAAAAAGTTTCATCGAATCAGCTTTGGTGTATTATAATGGAATTTTTAAGCAAGTCCAAAAAATATTTTATTTGCTACGAAAGAATGTGATTGGGAATGTTTTATAAATTGTAAGTAAATAAAAACAAAACGAAAAATAAATGAAAATTTTGTCATATAATATTAAATATTTACAGATGGGTCATTTAAAAAAAGGTATGGTTACATCTTTTTTCGATATCTGATATTATTTTTTTTGGTTAGTTATAAAATTCCAGACCTGCGGAATTTTCTTTTCTAAGGTTTTTAGTACAAAAAATCATGACTAGATATTCCTTTAGAAAAATTTGTTTTCGACCAAAATCAAAGAATAAAAGTGGCATTAAAAATATGAAACAAAATGAGAGAAGCGAGTGGATTTTTGGGATACAAAATACCACACACAAAACAAGATATAAATATACATATTTCAAAAAAAAATTAAACACTTGAAAAATGCGTAAAATAAAAAAGAAAGATGCCCACAAGTTAGATAACAAACTCTAAAAACTAAATCTCCAATTTTCAGCAAAAAAACCAAAAAAGTGAAATGAAATAAAAAAAACTCATTAGCATTTTTTTAACCAAAATGAATGATCGATCAACCTGGTATTTTTTTTTTCTTCTTTCTATTTTTTGTAATAGACAGACAGACACTATCATTTTAGCCACAAGAAAAAAATAGAAAGTGCGAAATTGGAAAGCTTTTACCTTTATTTTTAAAAAAAATAGTGATTCATGGTGGCGTGCTCGGTCCGGTACATTCCCCAATCATGAATTGATTATGCTTAACAAAAAAATTGTAACGATTCAAAGCAGCAGCGAAATGTGAAGCATCAAGAGAATGAAGGAAAAAAATAGAGAGTCAAAGGATACAATAAAAAAAAAGCTGCAAAAAAAAGATTGACTGATTGTGTAAAAAAAATTAAAAAAACAAGTAATAAAGTTCAATCAAAAAAATTGATGATCAAATTTCTAAAAATAAATTATTTTTTTCTGTGTTACTTGAGTGGAATCAAATTTTTGGAAGAAAATATCGGATATTCCAGAATTCTTCAATGCCCTAAAAAATGCTTCTTTTTTGTGTATTGCATTAACTTTCAAGAATCCTTTTTTTTTTTTGAGCTTCCGAAAAGTTTTTATCAATGATATATATCGCAAAATTGTTAATAAAAAATATTTGTATTGGAATGAGACTAAAGAATTTCAAAAGTAAATTTTTTTATTTGATTTGATGAACTTGAAATAAATTAATTTTGTTATTGTTAATTCCTTGTAAAAAGTATATTTATCAGTTTTTTAATTGCTTTTGAGGATTTTTACTTTTGTATTTGTTTTTCTCATATTTTTAAAATATTACGATAAGATTTTAGAAATAACTTTTAACTTGGCTTATTTTTCTTCTGATTTTTCTTTTATCCCACAGTTGTTTTTACTTTTTTATTTGTTTCGTTCATTCGTGTGCCATCTAATTTACACTCTATGTTTTTATTATTGAAAAATAAACCAACAATCGTACTTCTTCATTTGGTCTATTTTTAATAAAAGCATTCGAGAATGATGCATTTCAAAAGATTTTTACGCACAAAAAAATTCCAACAGTTTTTCAATAACTGTTGTTAGATTTGAGTCAGGAAAAAATGAAAAAAACAAGCACGAAAGATGTAAAATCAAAATAAATAATAAAAAAATTAGAAAGCTAGTCTTTGATTTTCTTTTTTTTTTTTTGAAGAAAAAAAGTGAAAGAAAAATATAATTTATCAGAAGCTCCGTGAAAAAAAAAGAAAGGAAGACCATCGATCGCTAATTTGGACTTTTAAAAAAAGTAAATATTTAAATTTTAGATCTGATTTTCATAATTATGGCGTCTTCTGATAATGAAAAAGTTGAGAAAGAAGCTTCTTCGTCGTCGTCGTTGGTAAATGAAAATAGCGGAATTAAAAAATTAATTGCTTTTTGGGAAGTTCGTGAAACTCAATCCGAAATTCCACAAAATGATGTTGCTAAAGAAGAAAAACCATCGTCACCTAAAGAAAATATTGCTTTAATTAATAATATTTTTTGCGAAGTGGATCTCATTGGAAAGCAACAACAACAAAATGAAGGAGAAATTGAAGTTTTGATTAAAGAAAATACTGCAGTTATTAAATCTTCTTCTCATGATGGAGTTGCTAAACTTGATAATGTTCAACAAAAAATCATTGTTGCTGAAATTCCAGAAAATAAATCCAAAACTTTTTGCATTTCTGAAGTTGATCATCTTCATCTTCCTGAACAAACAACTCCCAATGCGTCGTCGTCTTCTGAAGTTTCTTCTTTGGTAAAAAAAGAAAAAACTTTTGGTTTTTGTGAAGCTCATGAAGCCATTGATCTTCTCAAGGAATGTAAATTGAAGTATGAAAGTTTCTCTCTTTTTCATTCTGTTTTTTTTTTTTAACTTCTAAAATTTGCCTTTGTTTTTTCAGTGAAAAATTAGCTGAAGGTTTTGCTCCCAAACGTGAAAATTATCTTGGATGGTCTGAAACTTTTATGGGTTTGGCCATGCTTGTTGCTCAAAGAAGCAAAGATCCTGTCACCCAAGTAAACTTTTTTGTTTTTTTGCTTAAAAAAGCGACACTTTTTTCCTGAAAATTAGTAATTTTTAATTGAACGATTTTATTATTGAAACTTTGAGAACAAAAAACTTTATTGAAAACTGCGTTTTTAAAGATAAATTACATAAACGAATTAGAATTTTTTTAAGGTCGGATGCAGCATAATTCAAGAAAATCATATCTTAAACTCCATTGGTTACAACGGCATGCCACGGGGCTGCCACGATGATGAATTTCCTTGGGGTAAACATCCTGATCGACCATTTCTCAATAAGCACTCTTACGTGTGTCACGCCGAAGAGAATGCAATTTTGAACGCCAAGGATTCCCTTGCTGGCAATGTTTTATATTCAACTCTTTTTCCGTGCAATCGGTGCGCTAAAATGATCATACAAGTTTGTTTTATTTATTTTGTAAATTAAAAAGAGTTCTTTAAATTTTAATAACTTTTTTAAACTTAAAAAAAATGTTTTTTTGAGCGATTTTTTTTTTCTTTCGAGGCAAAATCCTTTATTATTAAAAGTTTCTGATTTTTACGACATTTTTTGCAAGAAAAAAAAGTCTCTTTATGTGTTTTTCACCTTTAAACCAACATTTTTTTAGGTCGGGATTTCTGAAGTCATTTACCTCAATTGCAAACCCGACAACGATGAAGTGTTAGCCGCCAAATTAATGTTCGCGAAGGCTGGAATTAAAATAAAGTAATTTTGATTTCTTTCTTCCATTTTTTTAAGCTTAAAAAGAAATTTTTTTTTATAGAAAGTTTATTTCTGAACAAAAACAAATCGTGTTGAATTTTCCTTGAAGCAGCCGCCCGCGATATTGCAAATGTGATTGTGCAGCTTTAAAATTTATATTGAACGAATATGTGTTTTCTTTTTTGGTTTCTTTTGTTTACTTTTTTTTTAAAATAAATTATCAAAAATATTAATTATCGAAGTGATTAAAGTTAAACATTTTACTTTTTTATAAAGCTTTTCTTTCTTTAGGATAAAAAATTTGACATCGGAGATTAGCATATTTTTATAATTGAAAGATATATCATTCTTAATCCAAGTTTTTCGAAACGATAATTTTCAATATTAGAATTAAGAAAATCCATTGATTGCGTAAAATGATAAAATAAATATTTAAGTTTTAAAATTAATTTAAATAAGATTTGGAATAAGACATGCTATTGAATTTATAAATATTATCTGCGATAACAATGTCTCATCCCAGAACTCATTAAAATAATTTTTGGAAAAATAAACATAAAATTTTAATTAAAAATCAATAGATTTTCTGCGACATCAATGAAATCTTACAGGCACAGAAAAGCTCCAACATCATCCACGGAGATTAAATTTACGAGATTTTTTAAATTCGAAACCATTTTGTCCTGAATTTAAAATTTTGACAGCTTCGAACTTTGATCAATCTTCTTCTTTGTATAATAGTTCAAAATATTCGGTATCTGAAACTTTAAAACCATATTTTAAAAATATATTTAATTCCAGTAAAATTAAATTATTCCATTTTTCCAGAAAAATATATTCACGAATAAAGAAAACAAACTAAATCCTAAATTCATTTTTTTGCAGACAGTGGAAAAAAAAAGAAAATTTCAGAAACCTCCAGAAAATATTCTTACTTTTTTCAAAACTGATTTTCTCATCTTCTTCTCTTCTCTTTTTTTCCTGGGAGAAAATCATTCAATTTTTCAGGGGTGGAGAATAAAAAAAAAATGCGGCGCGCAATAATCATTCATTGTCTAGACGACAGACGTACAATGAAGAAGACGAAAAAACTAACGGTAACGGCTGCAGTGGCAGCGACGGTGGCAATAAAAAAAAAAAGATGATGGCAGTCCAGGAACATAGCAGACGAGGCAGTAAAAAAAATAAAAATCACAAAAATATGAACTAAAAAAAAGAAATGATCTTTTAGAATGACCAAAAAAATAAAAGGTATGAACCATTATTTTTTTCTGGAGAAGGAAGAATGAAAAAAAGCTGCGCAGAATAATGTCTTCTTGTTGTTGCTGCTCCTCTTCTTCTCTTTTTTTCCTGACATTTTTTTTTTCACATAAAAAATATATTTTTTTTCTTTCATTCTTGTTTTTTGAATTGAATATTCCCAATTTATTTCCCAGGAAACACAAAAAGGAAATCTTTAAAGCCTTTTTTCATTCAATGTTTCTAATTTCTTTTTCTTTCTTCTTTTTGACTCTCAGAATGAATGAATAAATATGATTTTTTTGTGAAAATGCCAAAATAAAAATAGGAAATATTGAGCTTTTTAGGAACTATAAAGAAAAAAAAACGTGTTGCGAAAAATATTTTGGTTTTTGCTTCAAATCTGAAAAACTATGCAACCCAGAAAAAAGCCATCATCATTTTTAAAACCTTTTTTGAAATCATTTTCCACTCTCCCATTTTTTATGACTTTTTTGTCTAGTTCTTTATTTTTGTTCCCGTTACCCCAGAAAAAATATTTTTTTGTCTGGATTCAAAAAAAAAGGATGGGATGGGAAGAAGAAAGAAAGAAGAGATATCGTAAAACAAGGTCAAAGAAAAAAAATTAAAGGGATCTTTTTTTTCGGAAGAAATACCTAAAGAGAGAGAGATTTTTGATTTTCTTGATTTTAGAATAGATGGATTTAAAAGTGCATACCGATGCAGACAATCTTATTTTTAAAATTAGGAAAAAGAAAAAAAAATGATAATTTTTATGCAATAAAAATATATTTGACGACGGAGAAAAAAACGAAAAAAAGTTACGTCAGATAAATAAAATTTAAAGAACGATCAAAAACATTTTTAATTTATGATTTTTAAAAGTTCGAAGAAAAAAATTTTCCATAAAAATTTAAAATAGAAGCAAGGTCATAATTTTTATAAAATTATTTAAACCAGAATTTTTGTTAATTTCTTAGATGAAGGATTTGTAAACGAATATAAATTCACAATACACAAGAAAATTAGAGGGTGCCTCCCTTCCCTTTCCACATGAATGCCTAACATATTTATATGTTCTAATACCATTTATACGTGTTGGAAATCATTATTTCCTGGCTTTCAACCTATTCATTAGTTAATAGTGCAATTTTAACGGTTTTTTGACTAAAACTTTTTCCTAATAACATTGTTTATCTATGAAAATAAGATCTTGAGACCTTTGATATATAACAAATTTGATTTTCCTTATGAAATTTATATAAAAGCTTCTGGGAATTTCTATACAATCCGGCAAAACTTTTTTGGAGCGTAAAAAATGTGTTCAAAACTTTCATTCAAAATTTTTTTTGCAACCTGCACTTTTCCCTTCCTTTGCATGATGACGCAATGATAAAAGGCGTTGGATTTGCGAAAGGAAAAAAGTTCGATTCCTTGGAAGTGATTAAAAATTTTTTGTTGAATATGTTTAACTATAAAATTATTGGAAACATTATTTAAATAATTTATGCAAATTTTTAGGTATTAAAATAATCCATATTTATCGAAAATTTTGCAAAAAATGTGGAATTTGTTTTTTTGAGTGCATTCAATTATGATTCTTATTTGAATCATTTTTAGAATGTTTTAAATATTTTTTAGGCCATTATTGATATGCTGTTTTTGAAACCACGAAAGTTTCTTTTTTTCTTATAAAAAAATTAAATCTCTGCTTAGTTTCTTTTACTTTTAGGCGACAGCAACCGCCGCCGAAGGCGGCGGTTGCTTTCGCTAACGATATATTTTTTTCACCTTTTTTTTCTCTTTCTAAAATATTGCATCATTTTTTTTGTTTTCAAAAAGAATGAAGCATTGCGCGCTTTTTTCTCTCTTACTTTTTTCTTCTGTTTTGCTATAAACACAAAAAATGCCCGATTATTTTCTTCTTTCTCTTTTTTTGCGCATTGCAACCAGCTAGCCGACGATTTTTTTATATATTTTATTTTATTGATTCCTTAAATTTTGGCGGTGGTTGCTTCATTTTCAATCAGGCATTATATTTTACATATTCGGTTTTTTGATTTAATTTTTTTTCCCTCTAATCTAAAAATTTTTTTGGATCTTAAGTTTTCTCTATTTCTCATAAAGATTGAAATAATTTACAAATAAAAATACAAAAAATATCATGTTTTTATTTCTCTTTTATGCTTCTTCCTTTTTTGCATATTTCAAATATTCTTAAAAATATCTCAAATACTTATTAACTTCAACAATTATTTAAAAAATCTTTGAAATTTATGACTAATTTATGGCGCGAAAAAAAAGAAGAATATTCTTTTTGCTTCTATCGTCTTTCCTTTTTTTCGCAATGCTGCCAGCTTACCGACGATTTTTTTAATTTAGTTATTATCGATTTCTATCAATGCTGCGGCGGCGGTTGCTTCACTTTCAGTCATTTTATTTTACATTTTTGGTTTTTTGCTTAATTTTCCTTTAGTCTAAGAATTTTGTATGGGTTTTCTTTTGCGCAATATACCTTGAATAATTACAATATTCCCATTACATAGAAATCCAAGGGGGTGCTTCCCTTCCTTCATTATTCGAAAAGTTTATATATTTATATGTTCTAATACCATTTATAAGGGTTAAAAATGATTATTTTATGTCTTTCAACCTTTACATTAGTTAATAGTACGTTTTTTCATGTATTTTGACTAAAACTTTTTTTCCAATTAAATGTTTAACTATAAAATTTATGTACACAAAATTGCATAAATTGACGAACATGATTTTCCTTTTACATTGTCAATTAAAGGATCCGGGAATTTCTAAATCTTCTCTGAATTCATTTTTGGAGTGTAAAAATTTTTTCAAAACTTTCGTTCAAAAATTTTTCGCAACATGCATTTTGCCTTCCTTTGCCGATTTTGCTTGGTGATGAAGGCGTTCGACTTGCGCATGGAAAAAAGTTCGAATCCTTGGAGGTGATATAAAAAATTATGAATATGTTTAACTATAAAATGGAGGGGAATATTTTTAAAATAATTAATGCAAATTATTGGGATTATTAAAATACATAATTATTGAAAATTTTGCATTAATTGTGGATTTTTTTGCCTTTTTTGAATCAAATTAATGATGTTTCTTTTGTGAATCATTTTAAACAAGGAACTAATTATTTTTGGGATGTTTAATTATGCAAATTTATCATGAAAGTTTACATAAATTAGCAAATTATTGCATGAAATGCGTATTTTTAATCGTGTATCTATGGGAATATGATTTACGAATGTTTTTTGAAAAAGACTCACAAACTTTTAAAATGTGTATCAAAAACCTTCAAAGTTTTTCAAAACCCGATAAAGTCAAAGCCATTAAAGGAACATAGGTTTTTGATGCCTTTTTGAAAAATTTCGATGACACACAAGCGAAAGTTAGAAAAAATGAGTCTGGGGCAGAGCGGCAAATTCAAAAAAAAATTACACGCTCATGAAAAAGGTTGCACGGAAAAAGTTTTTTGAATTTCCCGCGCTGCCCCAGTATCGATTTTTTCAACTTTCGTTTGCGTGTCATCGAAATTTTTCAAAAAGGCATCAAAAACCTATGTTCCTTTAAACTTATTTAAAATTTTAAGAGGATCAATTAAATACGATAGGTGTATATTTTTAAGTGTATCGAAGAATGTTTTTACTAATTTTGGTGGATTTATGAGAAGGCATTGGTGGATTTTTATTGATCAACATCACCACATCGAGGGGCGCGTAGCGCCCCTTTTATAATTCTCCCTATGGAAGTTTAATATCAAAATAAAGAGAATTGTGTCTATTTTTATGTTATATGCCAATTTTATCTCCCTTAATCTACTGTGGATCCATCTGGTTCTCTTTACACAAAAAAGTAAGAGCCTATTTTCCTTCCTGCTTTTTCCAACTTCATATAACCTAATTTTTTTCACAGATTCTGAATCCGTAGAGTATGGGGATCATTATATAGTCAACAATTATCAAAAATTAGCATAAAAAAATTTTCGACCAAAAATGAGGTTTTTTGACTAAAACTTTTTTTCCAACTATTGGAATATAGCTGAAACTAGGACATTACCTGTATCAATATATAGCGAATCTGATTTTCCTTTTAGAATTTCAATAAAAGCTTCTGTGGAAAAAAAAAAGTCTATGAATGTTGATATTTGGAGGTACAATTTTTTTTCTTCAAAACTTTCGGCAAAATTTTTTTGCAACCTGCGCTTTTCCCTTTGTCTCTTTGGCGCAATGGAGAAGGCCAGGGACTGCCAAAAGCAAGAAAGTAAGAAAGTTCGAATCCGAAGAAGTGATTAAAAATAATTTGAATATGTTTTTAACTATGAAATGAAAGGGAATATTATTAAAATAATTTATGCAAATTTTTGAGCATTTAAAATATGCATAAATATGGAAAATTATCATATTTTCTACTTTTTTACACCATTTATCTATAAAACATTAAGGAATCATTTGTAAATGTTTTTTAACAATTTTTAAAATGTTTTGGTGAGGTATCAATGAAAAAATTTGCATAAATTTGATATTTTCTGAGACTATTACTATTTTCCGTGGATCTTTAAACTGTTTTGGGTGAATTTTGATGGATCTTTTAACTATTTTAGTTCGATTTTAATGGATCCTTGGGTGGATAGATCTTTGTTGATTTCGGGTGGATGGATCTTTGGGGATCTACAGTTGGATTTTGATGGATCTTTTAACTGTTATGGGTTCGGGTGGATGGATCTTTGGGTGGATTTCGATAGAGCACCATATTATCACGATATACCAGATGGAATTTTGGGTGGATTTCGATAGAGCACCATATTATCACGATATACCACAAATCCCAACAAAATGAACGAAGGCTGAGGTCCGGCACGAAGTGCCGGGCCGAAAGCTTTCTCTTATTCTATTAGGATATGTGGATCCACTGGTTTTCTATAAAAAAAAATAGAGTTCCTTGTGGAATTCCCCGTTACTTTAGCGACTGCATTGAACTGAAATTTTTTACAAAAAAAAAACAAACATAGCTTTTATTTATTTAAAAAAAAATTTCAACAATTTTTATCATTAAATTACAATAAAATAATATTGATAAAAAAAAAAATACACATATTAAAAAAAGGCACAAAAAATTAAAAATTAAAGTTTTTTTAAACAAATTCATCATCATTTGTTGATGAAGAAGATGAGCGTCGAACCCAAATAATAACTAAAGCAATAATAAAAATTAATCCCAATGGAACCAATAATAAAAGAAATTGATTATCAAATGGAATAGAAAATGATGAAGTTTGTTGGGTCACCGCGTTCGAGGATGAAACAATTTCAGATGATTGCTGAAAAAAAATGTTTTGAATAATCATGGCTGCTTTAAAAAAAGTTTAGATCTCGACAAAAAAAAAATCAAGAAACTATATATTTAGAATAAAAGTTTTAGCAAAATTAAATTAAAATAATTTTTTGAGTAATTTTCTAATTTTCTAAAAAACTTTATGCCACGCGGCGAAAATTGTTTTTTTTTTATTATGAATTTATTTTCGTGCATAATTTTTTATTCATTAATATTTTTGCATTGATATTTATCGGTTCAAAAATATTTTATGAAATTTTATCCTAAATTAAAAAAACGTTTTATGTGTCAAAACTTAAACATATTAATTTTTTCGGACGTCACGGTTTTTCAGATTTTGTTCCCAAATCCATGAACCTTCTTGATGAGACACAACAACGGTAAAAGCTATTTATTTATGAGACATTTTTTTTGTTTAAAAAAATAAATATAAATTTCAAACCTGTGAAGAGGGGCAAATCCACCGAGGCATCATTAAATCTTCAACATTTTGAATTACACATGGTAAAGCGCATCTTCGCATACAAGAACCTTGAGTTTCAAAAGTATGAACTAAAGGTTGTTGACCATATAAATATCCACCGTTGCCTCCTCCAGATTGTTGTTGGCGCCTATCTGCAGAGGAAGAAGAAGCATAGCCCCTTCGATTATCTCCTCCACTTCCGCCGCCATGTTGATGATGGGTATCTTGATAATCTCTTGAAAGCCTACCATAAATTAATTCTTCCGCTGAAGAAGAAGGTAAAGATGAAAGAATTTCAAATGCTCCAGCAATTAAAGGTAATCCATTTTTATACCAAAAAAAATTATTTTTATTTCGCTCTTTCCGCATTTTGTGATTGTCGTCAAAATACTAAAAAATAAAGTAAAATAAAGTAAAAAAGTATATTTAAATTTTATTTTTTCAAAAAGTTTTTAAAGAAAAAAAAATTTTTTTTAAAGAGTAAATGTTCAAAAACGCGACAAGCAAAAACAAGTAAGTATGTAAGAAGAAAAAAAATAAAAGACTTATCGATGCATAAAAAATTGGAGGGATCTTTTTCAAAGGAAAAAATAGGAAAAAATATATGGCATCTAAAATGTAAGTGAGAAAGAAAAAAATTATGAAAATAATACTTCTGAAAATGAATAAAAATAAGTTAGTTTAGTTTTAAAAAATTATATGCTTTTTAAATTTATAATAATATTAATAAATTTTTAAAAAAAGTTATGAGAAAGTGTGATTATTTATAAAAAAGTGTTTTAAATTATTTAAAAGTGTTTCTTTCGTCAAAGGTTATTTAAAATTGTTAAAACTTGAAAAATTAAATAAAGAAATCTTCTAACCACACAAAATTTTATCACAAAAATTAATTTTTACCCAAAGTTTCGAAAGTAGTTACTGGAAAACAAACCCCAAAAAAATTTGGAAGTTTTTCAATGAAAACTCAAAATTTTGACTTTCGATATTTATTTATAAAATTTCTAAACCGCTAGTTAAAATTCTAATTCTAAATTTAGCTTCCTTGAGAAAAAAATGTAAGCGTTTATTTTATTTTAAATAAAAAACAAAATTTAAATCATGGGTTAGAAAAGAATTAAATAAAGGCATAAACATTAGCATTTATTTCTTTATATTTTTTTTGTTGAAATATTATATAGCATTTTTTTTTGCAACTGACACTTTAGTTGCTAACTAAAAACAGGCATCGTTGATGTTAGTACGCGAAACAGGTGATTTTGACAAATTTGTTTTTAAACAAATTTTGATATTGAAAAAAAGTGCCAATTATTTTTTTTTTAACATGGACAAAATTGTGTCATAAAAATAACACTAACTAAAACTTTAAAAAGGCAGTCAAAAAAAATTTATTGGATGAATATTTTGGATTTTTAAAAAAAATAGTAAAATTATAATTTTCTCATACTTACTTTCAATATTTTCACCATAATTTCAATTATCACTCGATTACTTACTTAATTTAACTATTTTCTACCAACAAAAAAAATTTCTTTATTTTCAAATTTCTTCTTCGCGCCCCAATAACAAAAAAGTTCAGTATTCTAAAAGTAGCGCAGGAGAAAGAAAGAAAGAAAAAAAGAGAATGGGAAAAGTAGCAACAACGTTTATGCAAACGAAGCTAGGGACTTACTTCAGTTCGACCAATTCGATATATACTTTTTTCTTAAAGCATTTTTGCGATAACTCAATTTTATTTATTTTCTATCCAAAAACCTTAAAGACAGTGAAAAAAAAAAAAGAATAAAATTAAACGTTCATAGCAAAGAGAGACGCAGAAAAAAAAAACTTGAAAAATAAAAAAAAGGTTGGTTGTTATTGATAGAATTAATTAATGCAAAGGCGTGAGTGAAGTTAGAAAGATTAAAAATAAATTTGATTAAAAGATTTCGAAGTTTGCAAAAATAAAATATTTAAATGAAAAATGATCAAAAAAAAATATGAAAGGCTCAAAGAATTTTTTTAGAAATTAAAAAATATTTTCATAAGTTTATTTTGTTTGAAATTTAAATATTTTTGAATCTTTCATGGCAAGAATCCGAGTAACATTGCTTTTTTTTCTATAAATCCCTCTTTTTTTTTTGGCAACTTTTCTATAAAAAGAGTAAAAAAAAGCGTTTCTTTAAAATTATTTTTTTATTGCAAAATTAGTAATTTCCGCTTTTTTCAAATCAAATTTAAATAAACTTTTTACATTTTAGACATTCAAAAATTTAAGTATTTTCAGACTAAATAATTCCAAATTTATTATAGTTTCATAAGTGCCAAGCCAAAGAATTAAATCCAAAATAAAAATTTGTGATATCACTAATATTTTTTTGTTTCCAATCCAGAAAAAATAGAATGGCTAAAAAAATGTTTAAAAACTTTTTTATATTATTCAAAAAATAACAAAACCACACCCTCTGAATGTTGTTGTCTCTTTTATTTTTTTTCTGACGGAAACAAAGCTTTTTTTCTTGCTATCCATCTTTCTAATCCTTGCTTACTTGCTGCTATTGGCTTTGGAGAAGAAAAAAAAAAGAGAGATGGAAATGTTCCATTTTTTATGGCGCAAAAAAGAGAGGAAATGCAAAATAGAAAATAAAAGAAAAAAACTTAATTAAAATTAACTTTCCTTTCCTCCTCTTTTTTTATTCTAAAAAACTAAAACAAAAAATAGTCAATAAACCAAATATCTCTCTTCCTCATTTTTTTATTTAAATCTTTTTTCCTTTTAGCTTCAGCTTTATTTTTTTGACCATCAAAAAAAAAAAATAGAAGAAAGAGAATCGTTTTTTTTTACTCCGGAAATATCCTCTTTTTTTTTTGTTAGAGTTGATTAGATTTTTATTTTGAAGAAAACAAACAACAAAAAACTTTAACAAATTTGTGTCTGGTGTTTTTTTTTTATTATCAGTTTATGTTTCGAAGTTAAAAAGGCGGAAATAAATTAGTATTTAACGGTAATAAAATTAAGATGTAGGAAGATTTAAAAAACATATTATAACATAATGACTTTGGTAATAAAATTTAAAAATTTAGAAAAAAGTTAGGAATGGAAAAAGAAGAAAAACTTTGGGCAAGCATGGAAAAGGTTCGAAAGTATGAAACAAAAGCTATTCAAAAAAATATTAATTTTGGCACTTCAAAGTTATAAAGATCACACTCCATCCATATCCTCTCAAATTTGAATATAAAAATCATTGGAAAAATATTTTCATTAAAAGAGAAATAAATAAAATTTTAGGAATCCCTTCCTTGGTTATTTAAAATGGATTTTCGTATCAGATAAAAATTTTGAGATTTTTTAAATACTCTTTTTTAAAGTTACAATCCCCAATAACTTATTAAAATAAATTTAAACTTTATTTTTTCTTTCTTGAATTTTTATTTTAGCTAATGCGAAAGTGACTAAAATAAACATATTCAATGACCCTCATGTCATTTTTTTAATTTTAGAAATAAAACAAGATCTTTGACATTTTTACTTTTTTTATAAACTTTTAAGTTCGAAGATAAATAACTTTTTTTTCTTGGCTTGGCGCATTTCAAAAAATGAACAAGGGAACGTCAAACATTTTATTTAACTGTCCATTTTTTTTTCTTTCATCATCCCAACAAAAAATTGGCCATTTTAAAAAGAGCCAACACCGCGCAAAGAATGTTTCACCAACTTTTTTAGCTGCCATCCAAAAAAAAACTCATCCATCTTTTTTCTTTTAAATCTCCATCATTTTTTTAAAGCAGCTATAATATAAAAAACATAGATATTTATTTTTGGGTTTTTTTTTTGTTGGTGAAAAGTGTTAGTAGCTGCAGTATCGCGATAACTACTCCTTTGGGGGATAAATGAGAATGGATAAAAAAATAAAGTTTAACAAAACAAAAAAACATTCACCAACCAACCAAGTAAGAACCGGAAAAAAAATAAGATGGGTGGCGAAGAAGAAAAAAAGGGAAAACGGAAAAAATGTGCCAAATATAACAGAAAGAAGAAAAAAAATTCAGACAATTGTTGTAATGTTTCATTTTGTTATTTTCATTTTTTTTAAAGAAAGAAAAAAAATTGCGAAGAATGGATGAAACTAACAACAAATATGTATGAGTGTCAATGACATGGGCTCAAGAAGAAACAAGTAAGAGTAACAAAAAGAAGAAAGAAAGAAAAATGAATGAACACAAAAAATAAAAGTTTCTTATACTAATAAATTATTTCTAGTTCGATGAGTTTTTTTAAAAAGAAAAAAATTCTCACGCATTCTAACAAAAATTATTATTGGGTGTTTCGAATAACAAAAATTCAAATAAATAGGTTTATAAAAATTTGTGGTTGATTTTCCATCAAAATGAATATTTTTTTTAAAAAAATATAAGGCGATTTGAAGACCTTGAGGTTCAAGAAAATGTTCTTCTTTTTTCAGGTGAAAAATAAACTTTAAAATCAAAAAATTCCATTGTTTATATTTTCTAACTTTAGACACTTTTTGGAGTTATTTTTAATTTTTTGAAACTATAAAATTTAGTAAATTAAAAATTTCTGGCAACAAAAATAATTTTATTATGTATTATAAAAGCCGTTGTTGTTTGCCTTTTCGATCCATATATTTTTATAAAAATAAATATTAGAGAGAAAGAAAAAAACCGCTACCAAAAAAAGGGAAAAGAAAAAAACCTCCGACTTTGATTAATCGCTATCATCAATAATTTTTAGAAAAGCAAAAACAAAAAACCGAAATGATTAAACCTTTTTTTTACTAACTTCCTATAAATACTAAATAAAGTCATGAAAAAAAAATCTAGGATACTAAAATATATTCAAAAAAAAGTGTTTTTTTTATTTCGTAAAAATCTCAAAAAAAAAAAAACGAGCCTTAATTCCCATCGGATATTTCAGAAATAATATCCTTGTCACATTTTTAACTGTAACTAATTTATTTTTTAAAAGACTCTCTTCCTAAAAAACAAAAGAAAAAAGAGTATTGTAAATAATAGAGTCATTAATTTTCCAGGAAATCTCAAAGGAAATAGAAAAAGAGAGAGTTATTGTTTTGAGATAAGAAAACCTTTTGAAGGAAGTTATGTACAACAAAAAAATAAGGATCATCAAAGCAAAGAGTAGTGTCGAAAAAGAGAAAATTTTTTTACACATTTTTATTACAGTGACCAAGCTAAAGCAAAATTAAACTTGAACCGAGAATGGTTTTACGAATCGAACTTTCCCAAAATATCAAAGTTGGTAGATTTCTTCGATCAGAAACTCAAAGCTTTAAATTTTAATTATTGCATTCAGAAATACGAAGAAGAAGAAAATTGATTGTAAAAATACTTAACTATCGAATCAAAAATTTAATTTTTATTTTTTTGAAAGTAAAAAAATGTGAGCAGCCGACTGCTGCTGCCGCCTTTCCTTTCTTTTTTTTTATCGTTTGAATTTTTTTCTTTTTTTTTCTTCCTAGAACATACGTAAAATTTTCTCATCGTTATAATAAATAAATATATGTATTTGTTACTCTCCTTTGTTGCTTTGTTAAATAATAGTAAGAACGGCACAGCACCACCAAGAAAAAGAAAAGAAAAAGAAAAGGGTAAAATAACAAATAATAAAGAAAGAAAAGAAAGAAAAACGAAGACAAAGATGCTGGAGTATTAGGTTACATACATACATTTTTTGTTTTTGGGTGAGATGAGCTAAATTTTCTTATTTTTGTTATTTGTTTGTAAATTTTTTTTTCAAGCTAAAACAAAAAAGCAAAAGCAAATATTTTTTAAAGCTGTGAGATAATCATGATTTTCAGTGATAAATTTGATGAATTTAATTTTCGTTGTGATTTTCACGAAGAAAATTATTCAAATTTAAAAAGTTTTTATACATTCATTTCTTTATTTATGAAACATAAAACTATTAAAAAAAATCGCTGTCAAAAAATGTTATTATATTTTTTTAAGTAAGATGAATTGTGTGACGTCTATTGAAAGCTTCAGAAGTTCTGCTATAATACGATATATGAGGTTGTTTGGAACCTTTTTTATATAAACCACATGTAAAGAATTTTAATTGGTCATTAAAGGCTTCTCGATATTCGGAACTAAAAACCGATTTCCCTTTAAAATTTCATAAATACATATGAAGAAAAAAAATTACCTTAAAGCAAAATAAACAAAATAATTTGCTGAAGTTGAAATATTAATTAATATTCCACCATACATTATTACGGTAGTTAATTGAGTTCCAGAAGCATTTAAAGCTTCAGCGATTATCATTGCAGCCGTTGTAATTTCCCAACAAAGTAAAACTATTGCAACCACGGTTGTTACTGTTCGCAAAACCAAACGGGTGGTTATGTCATTCACTAAAAAATTTATCGTAAATTTTTAACTTTTTATCGAGAAAAAAAATTTTGTAGCTGAATTCTTTGTAAAATACGTATTTCCCTTTAGTTAGAAATTTTTAAGTCTCTGCAAAATTTAGAAAAATAAACTTACATTTAAATTTATTTCCAATTTTAAGTAAACCCCAAAAAGTTAAATAACTTAAAATACAAATGGCCACAGCAGAAAATTGTGAAAACATCCAAATTTTTTGTGATCTTCCAATAAATATTGTTACTACATTACATATGACTTTTCTAAAACATTATTAATAATTTTATTTTAATATTTTTGTATTTAAAGTATTTTTTTGTACAAAATTAATGTCTCAAAACAAACCTTTGAGGGTCTTTGATCATTTCAAAATAACCAAAAGCTAATAAAATTATTCCATAAAAACATGAAGATAAAATAACAAAGATTAAATAAATATTTTTATTTAAAAGTTGATATCTGTAAAAATATTACCGTAAAATTATTATTCTTAAATATCAAAAAAATTGCTTTAAGATTCAAAATTAAATCAAACCTTGGACCCAAAACAATCATCAAAATTCGATCCAATGCAATCCAAGTCATAATACAAAGCGTAAAAGTCATACAAAAAAGTGAAAACATCATTAAATAAAAGCAATTAATTAAAGAAGTGACATTTTTTCCACTAAAAACATAATAACAAATGCAAATATGGGAGAGTTGATGTCCAATATCTCCAGCTGCATTGGAAGCCAATAAATAATTAGATAAATTGTGGAGACTCCTAAATCAAAATTCAAAATCAAAAATGAAATCAAAAATAAAGGTTTACTTTTTTCTTTTAACCGCAAAAATAATGCATAAATTACCAAAGGTTCCAATAATCATTAAAATGGTATAACAAATTGCTGGAATAATAAAACGAGGCTCAATTCCATTATTTTCAAGCCTATTAAATTCCTTAAAAAAATTTTTTTGGATAAAAGTTTGCAAAAAAAAAATTGATGATTACTTACTTCAGAAATATCAGCCATGAATAACAAAAATAAGTCCTTAAAAAAGATTAATTTTTTCAAAAAAAATAAATTTCGTAAATTTGCAGCCTAAAATTTCAACCAAAATTAAAAAATTTAAAGAAAAGCGTTAAAGATAAGAAATCGCTTCCAAAGTTTCAAGAAAAGATTTCCATTTTCATAGTGCTCAAATTTCCATAAACAAAAAATGCACGTTTTTCTCCACGCAAAAAAACTTCCACAAAAAATTCACAAATTACGCGGCACAAAAATTTTCAACCTTTTCTTTTTATTCTTGTAACTTTCAGACATGTCTCTCTCACTTATAACCTTCTAATCACGCTTCATTATGAAATATATTGAAGCCAACGTTGTTCATAAACGTGCATTCTCGAATTTTATTAACAAATTACAAAATGGCAACAAAAAAACCATAAAGCTTTTTACACATACATAGTTTGTAATCAAATATAAAAATATATGTAATCACATTAGTTTAAAAAAAGACCAAAGTATTTGTTAATGGATGTATTATCTTAACTCACTAAAGTCTAAGCACCTATGTTGTTACATAATCCAACTTTCATCATTAGCGTCTTTTGACTTTACTTTTTAAAAAGGTTAAAAATAAATGCTTTTTGTAAGGAGCAAAAAACGAGGATAAAGAAGTAAAGAAATATGTAAAGCCAAAGAATGAATGAAAAGAAAAAAATGGAACCAGAACTTTGAAGTATCCATCAACCTTTGGAAGGTCTCATTACGTCTGCAATTCCGCATGTATGTCTGCATAAGCTTGGATTGAAAAAGTGTGGTGCAAAGTCAAAATTTTAGTTTAATATGGACGAAAATAAACAAGAAGAGAAAACCTCTAAGAAAATATTCATGCTTCGAATGAAGCATCAAAAGTAAACAAAAAACACACAAAAACAAATAATTAATCAGTTTATTTATTAATCCTAATAATTAGTGCGAGAATACAAAAATGCAAAGACAAAAGAATACAAAACAATACAAAAGAAGAATATTGTTGTTTAGTTGTCGAAGAAGATCATGAAAAGTTGTTATCATTGTTCCAATTGAATAATACCCATACGATCTAAGAATTCATCACGAGACAAAATTACACCATCCCATAGATACACCCGAGATATAGTTGATGAAGATTTAGGTACAACAGTAGTAGCATTTGAAATGATTTGAATTTGAGCAGCAATATTTCGAACAACCGTAAGAGGTGAAGTACCACGTAAGCGACCAAGTTGAATTGTTAATTTTTGATGAATTCTATTGCATTCAAATTGAAGCATCTAAAAAACAAATACATGGTTAAAATGAAAATGAAGAATCAACATACTTCATGATTATTACCAGTGAAGAGTTTATCTATTGCCAGAGTTGAACCATGAGATAGTAGGATCATATCACCTCGAATGTATAAAGTATCAGTGATCACCAAAGTTTCACAGGATGGTGGCAAATGGTCGACGATATTGACAAGAGCGGATAAATGCATAACTTCAAATGATATCTTTCTAAGTTCAGTCAAATTTCGCAAAAGAGGAAGACTTCTATCGAACGTTGAATGCTAAAAAATGAATATGATTAGCTTAACAATGAAAGCAATGCACAAAACCAACCTTTGAAACAACACTAGGAATATGAAATTCAATCAAACCAGGAAGCTTTGAAGTTACAGCGGGAATCAATTCTCCACCAACATTAGCGCTAATAGGCATAAAAGATCGAAGAGTTGAGAAATCCAAGGATTTTAGAGTTGGTGCAAAGGCTGCCAAGAAATCTCCAAGTTTATCATGGTTTCGGTAGGCGATGGACATTCGAAGGTGTTCAATTGGAGCAGTGATGAGTCCAGATTCAGGTAAAATAAAATCAGCACGAAGTTCACGAACATGAAGAGTTTTGAGATTTGGCAATGCAAGAAGTTCATACAAGTTGTAACGGAGACTAAAAGTGAAGCAAGTGTAAGACAAGGACAAACTCTTGAAATGAAACAGTAAACAAACCTCAAATTTTCAGAAACATTGCAAATTTTGATACTTTCTAATTTTGGAAAACTTGAGAAGAAACCATTTTGAAGAGGGATACGATTGCATTGAGTTGAAATTCCATTCAAGTTTGATTCAATCATCATTTGTTTCACATGAGAAAGAGATGAAGCCATAGCAACGAGATTTTCACTTGAGAAGGATGGAACAGCATGAGAATTTGTACGAACCAAATATGTTTGAGGAATGATCTAAAAAACCAACAGATTAGAAGCATAGCCAAGGAAGCAATATGAACATACAGTAGCTTTAGGAAGTTGTTGAATAGGTGTTCGAGTGATGTAAAGTGAAGTAACATCCTTCCATATACGGTATCGTTGTTGAAAGAAGAAACTAGTTGCAGCAAGATTGAGTCGAGTTTTAGCTGAGCAATGCTTGAAAATTCCATCAAAAAGTTCAACAGGAAAGATGAGATCTTTTGGTGCCTAAAAAACGAAGAAAGTGAAAGTGAGTACATGTAAGGCAACAGTTAACTAACCTCTTCAGCATTATCATCAACTTTAGGAGCAGTACTATCCAGTTTCTTTTTCAATTCATCAATCACCGTATCACGTTCACCCAAGCGCTTATTTGATCGTTCAAGACGAGACATCAAATCACGAATTTGATTATTCTTTGCATCCAGATCATCATGCTTTTCTTTAATCACCGAAACCAAATTATCTACCACTTCACGATATTCAGCATTTCCAGGTTGTTGAGGAGGAGGAGGAGTTGTTGTTCCATTTGGTTGTCGTTGTTGTCCATTTGAAGCGCTTCCATTGTTGTTGTTGTTTTCATCCATTTTCTTCTTCTTTTGTCGATTACACAATAATATTCTCAGCAAAAAAAAGTCAGTTGAAAAATCAGTCGTCGTCGTCGTCAATCTACCTCAGCAATTTAGAGGGATGAATGAAAGAAAAATGTGTCGAAGCATTGCTTTTATAGGGTTTGACGGATGATGGTTATGCAAATTTGTCAAAGTTTGAAAGATGCATTTTTTTGGTTTGAATGAATGAAAAAAAAACGATGGCAATGAAATTTATTGTTCTCAAAACGAAAATTTGAAACTTCGAGAACTTTTCAAATGACTGGGAAAAATTTTAGGTTCGGAAAGATCCATTAATTTTTTGCTTTTCAAGTTTATGATTTTTTACTGTATTTTTTATTATGTACAACGACATTTTTCGAAGAGGCAATGTAAATGTTCAAATGATGATTTTGCTAATAAAACTTTTTAGCAACTAATAAGAAAGAGACTTTTTTTTTATAACCCATGAAGAAGAATTTTTTTTTAAACAGAGAATCAAAAGATTTAATGTACAATTTGAAAGCAATAATTTTTAGTTTGTTTATTGTTGGATGAAGTGCCATATTTATTAATGTCGAAATGGTTCCTCCTCATAATGAACAATTCCAGCTTGATTTTGTTGTTGAACTCGTTGAACCCGATTGGAATCCATTTTGCGATTTAATGGACAATTTGGTAGAAACCAACATGAAAAAAATGTGAATACTAAAAATTAACTTTTTTTTAGTCAATTTTTTATAAATGGATTTTTTCAAAGTCAAAAAATTGAGGGAATTGCTTTTTTACTTTTTTTACTCTTTTTTGAAAAAGGTGTTCAATGCTTTTCGCAAAAACTAAAAAAAGTATGCGGAACGGGAAAAGAAAAATAGGAACGCCGCCAGCAGCTTATGTAAATAAAAAAGACAACAAATAACAACTTACATGCAAATAAAACAATACAACCAAAAATAATAGCAATAATATTCCAAATTGAAATAGCTAAATAACAACAACTTGGAGCTAGTGAGCCACCAATAAAAAATCTTGTACAACAATGAGTATATGAAGGATCATTGCCAGGTTGAGGACAATAAGCGGGATATCCTGAAAGTAAAAAAATGCTATTTAGAAATTGGAGGAGTCAAAAATGGTGTTTTTCTTTACCTTCTCCAGATGGACACCAATTTATTTCTCTTTCATAACTTCCACCAGCATTTGGAAAACCGCTCATTTTTAAAGGTGGATTTGAAAATTCTGAAGAAGAAATAAAAGGTTTATTAAAAAACAGCCAAATGAAAAAACAAAATGAAAAATATTTGCCTGCAATTTTAAAGAAAACGTGAAAAGTAAAAAAATAAATTAATTAGCGCAAGTTTATATTTTTCTAAAATGGCTTTAAAATTTTTTTATAACTAATTCCAAAAATGGGTTTGAAAAACTTATAAAAGTCCCACTCTGCGATTTGGGATTCATAGTTATAATTTTACTAATTTGTTCTAAGAAACCCCAAAAATTTATTTGCTTTAATTTTTAAAAAATTTAATTATAAATAACAAAGAAATTTAAAAATATTTCTTGCCCTCATAAAAAAAATATCACATTTTTTTTCGCTGATTGATCTTCATCCAGAACCTTTACTTAGGTGATTCAGAGTTCAAAATCATAGGATTTTTTGTTGATTTAAAAAAATAAATAGTAGCTATTTCAAAACTTTTTTCAACTTTATTTTTAAAAAAACTAACAAGTTTTTTTTTCTTCAAGTTTCTATGTACACACTTTTACTTATAACTCCTATTTATTTGTTTGTTTTTTGATCAAACAACAACAATCATTAATGCTTTTGATTTTACTTTCTTTCTTCTTTTTTTTTTTTTTGCTTTTTGCTTTGACAAAAGAAAAGTAAAAACAAGAAAACGGAAAGAAAAGTATACTTTTTTTTATTTTATTTTTTCTCTTTAAACAATCATCCTCAATACAAAAAATATAAAAAAAAGAAAAGATAGATAGTGTCACACAATTCACGTCCTTTGCCTTTGCTTGTTTATGCGCTTGTAAAAAATTAGAGAGTTGACAAGAAAAAAAAGAAGAAGAGAAAGTGAGTGACATTCTTCTTCTTTCAGGAAGAGAAGAAAAAAATAATAATAATGAAAAACATTTGATTCATGCCTCATTGATTTTTTTTTCTCGTACATATATTTATTTGCTTGCTTTATTCAACAAAAAAAACGTGAAACTTTGAAGGAGGAATGAAAAAAGAAATGAGTGATAAAAAAAATATATAATATAACAACAACAACGACGACGAAAACAGCAAAGAAAGAAAAAAATCATAACATTTTTAGTTTTAGCTTTCTTTTTTTGGTTGTTGTTGATGCTTGCCAAGAAAAAAAATTTATGTATTTAATTTTGGTATACGTTTTTTTTTGCTTTTTTTTTCAACATGAGCAATCAGAAGGGAAAAGTTTCTCGAATAATAATCACGTGGTGCTTATGTTTGCTGATGATGATTTTTTTTATTGCCGCCGCCTCTGGCAAGCAAGCAACAAGAAATATTCAGCAACACCATCATCACGTTGTTGCCTGTTGCCAAAAGCGATGGAAAAAGAAACGCAATCAAACAACCAAAACTCGAACCTCGAAAAACCTCTTTTTTTATATTCCTTCAATTTTCGAGTTTAAAAAAAATAATACAATATTTATATTTATATATTTTTAGAGGGAAGAAAAAAAAATTATATATATATAGCAAACATAAAAATAAAAAAAAAGATCGTGGTTTTCAATATATTTTTTTTCTTCTTCTTCGTCTCCTTCTTCTTCTGGGTATATTTTTGTTTAGTTTTGTTTGTATTTGTTTTTGCCTTTACAAAAACATGCGCAGAAAAAAAAAAAAATAGGAGGGATGCTTTTCTTTCTTTTTTATTTATTTTTGATTTTGAGGTTGTCACTTGCTTTGCTTGCTTGGTTGGTAGTTGGCTGCTCTTACTCACCTTTTTTTTTCTTCCACCATCAAGTCATCCATCCATCCACATTCTTCTTCTTCCCTGAGACACACGAGAAAGAAAGGAAAAAAGGTTTTTCAACAAAAAAAAATTTCATCAAAGCGTTCGTTGATGTCGTCGTCGTCGCAGCTTCTCGCAACAGCATGCAGCAGCTTTGTACTATAAAACGTAAAGTTTTAAGTTTTTAAAATATAAATTTTTTTTTCATCAAAAAATTTTTCTTTCTTTTTTAATTCGAAGGATGAAATAAAGAAAAAAAAAAGAAGAGTCATATTTTTTTTCTTTCGTTTACTTTCTTTTTTTCTTCTTCGATCGTCGTTCGATTAATAATAATAATATTTTATATGGATCTTATTTTTTTCCATCTTTTTTTCGTTTTTTCGAGAATCGCGATATACCTTTTTTTTTCGGTGCTTTTTTAGTACTAAAGTTTGCTTTCTTGCTTGCTTGAATGATTTTTTCTTTCTTCTTCTTTGTTGCTTGGAGTTAAAAAAAATATAAAAAAGTAGTATTGCTTTCTTTATTTTCTCTCCATTCTTTTTTTCTCGAAAATTTTGCTAAAAGAATTTAAAAAGGTATAACTTTCTTTCTTTCTCTTCTTTTTTTGGTTTGAAGATCGTACAAATAAATGTTTATTTAGAATCAATATTTTTTTATTTAGTTATTTTGAAAAAATTAAGGCTTTCTGTGAAAATCAAGAATTCAGTGTTTTACTATATTGAGTGTTTCGAGTTTTAAAAAAATGCCATAAATTTTTTAATAATGATTTTTTTTAGAAAATTCGTTTAATCTGGTTAAAAATTTAATAAATTTTATGGCCAAGAAAAAAAATACGGTTAAGAAACTGGTTTTGAAAAGTGTAAGAAAAATCTTTTAGTATTTGAATTTTTATTCTTCTTCGATTCTTGCTTTACCTTACCCATCTTTTTGTGATCAGAAAAAAAAATTTATCTTAGAAGAAACCAATATGAAACAACAACAAATACCCTTGATTTTAATCAAAAAAAAATTTCATCGCGGCTTCATTAATCTTTTTTTTATGTTTTGACGACTATTTTTATCCCAAATCCGAAACAAACCTTTTTTTGTTATCGGGCATTTGCTAGCTTTTTTTAGATATCAATTTTTGTTTTATTTTGCAGGTTCTGAAATCTATTTCCTAAAAAGAAATGAGTTACGGCGGCTATGGAGGCGGAGGATATGGTGGAAGCATAGGCGGATATAGCGGCAATTTTGGTGGAGGTAATTATGGCTCCGGTCGACAAAATTATGGCTCTGGTGGTTATGGCGGTTATGGAGGTTATGAAGGTGGACAATATGGACGAGAAACAAATTGGTGCCCTTCTGGAGAAGGTAAAAAAATAAAAATAAAAATCATTTTTGGAACTTTTAAATTATTTTATTGTTTTAAAGTTTTTTGACTTTAGGATATCCAGCATATTGCCCTAGTTCAGGCCAAGATTATTCTTACACTCATTGTTGCCAAACATTTTTCATTGGTGGTTCAGGAAGTTGTTGTTATTTTGAAATTTCAGCTGGAAATATAGCTGCAATTGTTATTGGTATTATTATTTTACTTACATGTAAGTTATTTGTTGATTTTTTTTTGTTTACACAAGCCCCTTGGCGGTGTTCCTTACTTTTCTTTTCCCGTTCCGCATCCTTTTTTTTTTGGTTGTTCCAAAAAGGATTAAACTTCTTCGAAAAAGAAAGAGGGAGTAAAAAGAAAAATAAATAAAAACAATCGATGGATTCATTTTTTAGTTTTGAAAAAAAGGTATCCGAAGCAATTATGAAATTTAATTTTTAAAAAGCCTTTTTAATTTTCGGTAAAAGCCTTCCAAAAAATTATTATTTTAGACTCATTAAAGATCGCAGAATTTAGTAAAAGGAGTAATTACTCATTCGTTCAAAAGAAACTAACTCAGAGATAACTTTCTTTTAAAAATCAGAAAACGAAAAATAGCGAGTAAAAAAGATAAAAATTTATAGGATTCAGAAAGTGAAACAGAAAAAACGAAAGATTTTCTTTCCTTATTTCTTTTTTGCCAACCAAATCAGAAAATTTATTTGACCTTTATCTTTTTGATTGAGAAGCTTCAATTTAATCATGCTTTATCCACTCTAAAAAATAATAATCCAACAAAATTGAATAAAATTAAAATTTCTTCAATTTTTTTAGTACTCGTATGTTTGCCATGTTGGTGTATGACAAGTTGTCCATTAAATCGTAAAATACATGCACGACGAGTTCAACGAGTTCAACAACGACAAGCTGGCATCGTTCATTATGAGCAGGAACCATTTCGACATTATTAATATTATAAAAAAATTATTTCATCCATCCATCCTCTTCCATCCACAATGTTTGTTTCAAAAACAAAATTTGTACATTTACATTAACATATTTTTTAAATTAAAATTTTTTTATTGTTGTTATCCTTCTTTTACTTATATCTATCAATTATTATCCCTAAAGACCTCAATTCATTTCATATTTTTATTTTATTGTTTTTTACATTTTAATCAAAAGAAATTTACCCAGTTTAGGTGTTGATGATTTTAAAATTGTAATTAATTTTATAATAGTTTTTTGCTTAAAAATCCTGAAAGTTGCTTAAAAATATATTGTGTGCCTCTATTAAAGTTATTTTATTACCATTATTTACTCATGAAGTTAAAAAATTAAAGCTTGATAACAAAAGAAAAAGCGTAGCTATTAAAAAATAAGTGTATCGTACAGTTAATATGTAGCTAACATACTCGAAGATTAAAAAATCTGCACAAATCAATGATGGGAAAAAATTTTTTATGTAATCCAGCAGCATACTACGGTAAAAGCTGGCAAAAAGCCCAAACAACCAAGAAACAGTTTTCATCGATGAAAAAATTTGCAAGAAAAAAAGTTTAATGCAAATTTGTTTTCTCATTTTTTTTTCATCTTCAAATGCCGTCGTTTTCCTATATAAGTCAAACGCTTCATCAATTTCAAAGTCATTTGTGAATTTTTAAAAAGTGAAATGATGTCGTCGTCTTCGTGTTTCAGCGTCTTCTTCTTGTTTCTTCTCTTGATCCTTCCATCGTCTTCATGGGCTCTTCTTCGACCGAATCGACATGTTATGGCTTTAAATGATAGCGTTCTCTCATCAATTAATGCCAACTTCAACCATCAATTAGATTATCTCTCTTCCGATGATGAAGCTCGGTCAATTGGAACTCAACATGGTCCTGATGTGCATATAGCAACTCGTGGTGATATTGAAGTTATCCTCCTTCATGGTGATTTGACTTTTGGATTTTGTACTCAAACATGCATTGGAGAGTGAGTTTTGCTTTTTATTTTCCAAGTTAATAATTCAATTTTTAGAGTAAGTGTATCTTTTGATGGAACTCCTGCTTCCAATTCTCCTACAGCAAATTCAAATCAATGTTCATTTATTGCTGGTGTGAATGATAAAGTATGGTTTATGAAACAAGGATCGGGTTAGTATTACAAACCTTTAAAATCACTATTTACTATGAATTTTTAGGTGTTGATAAAGATCTTGCTCAAGGATGTGGTCAAGCTACAATTCAACTTACTGGTAAAACGTTTGAACTGGGGAAACTTTCTCTTCCATATGCTGGTTGTGGGCCAAAGATTGTTGATAAAATTATTAAACTCAATGTCCAAAGTGCTTCCCAATCCTGTGTTCTTGTTGTGGTAAGTCTATGTTACAATTCTAACTATTTTATGATTTTGCTTTTTAGAAAAATGCAAAGATCAAGCCACCATCATCATCTGTTTCTACAACAACCGCATCTGAAGAACCAACATCAATTACAACATCGACAGCATCAACAGAAGAAGGTGGAATGCCTATTTATGGATGGATACTCATCGGAGTTTTTGTTTTCCTTATCTTCATTGGTCTTTGTATACTCGGGTAAACTTACGTGTGATTTTTGACTACTAAAACCTTTTGCTTTTCAGGGTATGGTTGGTTATGAAAGGAAAATCAAAGAAGCATGGTCCTCCTGAAGGTAAATACAAAGCAAGAGCAATGCAAACAAAGAAGGTCGTGATTGAAATGCCTGAATCGCCTAAAAAGAAAATTGAAAAGAAAGCATCAATGGAAAACAAAGAAGTTGAACATGTTTCTAAAGAAGTTATGACGCCAACAGTTGATTCGAAAATTGGACAAGTTAAAGAAGCTGATCCAAAACCAAAGGAAAAAGAAGAACAAGTCAAAGCTCAACAACTTGAGCCATTTGCTGAAAAGATTTCTCCTGTCATCGTCGTCAAAGCAAAAAAGATCAAAGTTCCTAAAAATCCTCATGTTCCATATCCAATGGCATTTCGATCAGAATACAACAAAGCAAAATCTCTCAAATCTGGTACTCATTCTGTTTCTGACAAAATGGTTCTTAACAAAGAAGCTCTGATGGAATCTCATGTTGATTCTCTTTCTCGTCATGAATGTCTTGATAAAGTGTCACATGCAGAAGCTGCACAAATGAGAAAGTAAGTTATTAAACTATCGATAAACTAATAATACACTTCATTTTTAGAAATTATCCTATAGTCAAAGGCAGAAAAGTTCAAGAACGTGAAGTCAATCTCTTCCTCATCTCAGTTTCTGAAATGTATGCTGAATTGAATCGAATGATGTTTGTTTTTATATCCTTGTTTTTCAAACTTATGACATATTTTTTAGTGCCGAAGCTGAAAAGGTACTTATTGAATGCGGCGTCCAATTTGATGATAAGAAACAAATAACTAAGATGACAGAAATGGCTCGTGAATATCTTAGACATCGTTCAACTCCTGAAATTCATGTTTACTTTGCTTTCGGTGCTGAATACTCTCAACATATCACATCTGATTTGGACATGATTCACAAATTCTCACTTCCTTTGCTTATGGTCGTCGCTTTGATGCCTCGTTTCCCTGAATTCAACCGTCGTAAAGCTTGTACTTGGATTCGGTTAGCTTTATTTATGATTACTATCTTTAAACTTATCATTGTATTTTAGTCGTCAAGCGCCTACTATCCGAAAAGAATATCCTCTTTTTGATAGAACATCAAAACCATTTCCAATCCACATCCTTGAAAGAGCCTATTTCAAGAATATCAAAGATTTTACGAATATCGATGGTCTTGATACCGATTCAACTTCTGGAGAAAAGCAGCCATCAAATCAATCTCAACTAAGCAATCAATCAACGGTCATCGATGCTAAGAAAATTCCTGCTGAAGACGTCACTCAAGAAAGCAAAACAAAGAAGAAGATCAGCAAGAAGCAAGACAAAGGAAAAAAGAATAATAAATGATCATGTTTTGTACCATTTTTACTGATCATGTTTTATTTCACTTTTAATTTTATGTGTGTTAATAAAAAATAAATAATTACAAAAACAATTCTAGTACCATTTTGCATATTTAGTTGTTACCTTTCTGTCGTTTGCTAAAATATATTAGAGAAATTGCTCACATCTTTTTTGATTGTTTGTTTTGTTTTACCAACTTTATTAAATCCATTTCTCTCTCATTTCCCATAAATAAATGTACTCAATGATCACGAAACATAATCTTATTAAAAAACTTTGTATACCAAAAAAAAAGATGAAATTGAATTGAATTAAACTTTTGTACCTTTGTTTCATTTGAAACATTTATCATTCTTCTTTCACCCTTCAAATTTGTTACTTTTTTTTGTTTTTTGTTGATCAGTATTCTTGTTCAACAACAACAAAACTTAGAACAAAACAAATTTAAAAAAAAGATTTTATCAGTTTTTTTGTTTCAAACCTATTAGACTGGGAGGGACGACCATCGGCTGCTACTTTTAATTTCATTGACTTTAACCTTTTTTTTTACAAAGTTCAAAAAAAAAGCATGGAAATATTTGGAATAAATCGATTTCATTTAATTGTACTTTGCACTTGGCAACTAAGTTTGATATTTGTAACTCAATTAATATTTCCAATATTTTTAAATTATGTTCCTCGATGGCGTTGTTTACCAACAGAAAATTTTGGGAAAGATTGTTTCATTTATAAATCTTGCAATGAAACAACAAAAATAGAATTTGAAAATACATTTTTTCATTCCATGGCTTTAGAATTTGATTGGATTTGTGGGTCTAAAGCTTATTTAACAGCTTTATTAAGTCAAGTACAATTTGCTGGAGTTTTAATTGGAACTATAGCGAATGGAAGTTTATCCGATTTATTTGGAAGGAAATGGACTTCATTAGCTAATATGTTATTGGCTTTAGCTATGATGCTTCTTAGTGGTAAGGAATTTTTGCTACTCACATAAAAAAATATTCTAATTTTACTGAATTAAATTACACGGAATCTTAAATGGAAAATTTTTAAATTTTAAAAAACAAATTAACTATGAATTTTATTTCGGTGGAGAGACTCAGTGGAAAATATTTTTTACATTAATATATTTTTAGTTGTTGCACCAAATTGGAGATTTCTTTTTGTTTGCCGATTTATTTTGGGTTATTCCATTGGTGGAATTGTTGTGGTTTTATACACATTTATTATGGAATTAATTTTACCCACTCAAAGAATGATTCTTCGATGCATTTTTAATTGGGTTTGAATTTTTTTGCCAAATTTAAATAATTAGTTCATTAATGATTAAATATTTTTAGGGAATTGGAAGAATTTTAATGACTGTTACATGTTATTATTTTACTGATTGGCGGTCAGCTACGATAGCTTCAGTAATTTTTGCATTTCCTTCCGTTCTCATTGTTTTCTTTTTATTTCCTGAAAGTCCCACATGGTTGCATTATAAAGTAAGCTTCTTTTTTTTATAAAGAGCTCGAAAATTAAATAATAATGTTTTTGGGATTTCAAACACGAAAATAAAAAATAAAAAGAAAGGTTTTTGTCACGAAAATTCAAAAACTTTTTAATTTTTGTTTTAAGAAATTATTTAATTTTTTAGGGGAAAACTTGAAACCATGAAAAAAAGTGAACGAAAGATAGCTAACATTGCTGGAATTGAATATCAAGAAATTCAACATGATCCCGTAATTGAAAAGAAAAGCATTTTGTAAAACTTTTTGGTTTTTTTTTCATTTCTTTTTTTGATGCATTTTTTTAGAGACATAATTCGAGATCGAAATGTTTTTAAACGTGTAATAGTTTTATGGGTGATGTGGTTTGTTGCAAGCCTATCATCATATGGAATCGATTTAAATAGTAATAATATAAGTGGAAATATATTTATTAATCAAATTTGTTTTGCTATTGTTATAACTCTTTCCAAATATGTAAGTTAAGCAGCTACCTTCAAACATTTTCATGGCGTCGTCGAATTATTATTTTAGTGTTTATTAATTTTGGACACAACTTTCCCAAAATTTAGTCGTCGAAATCTTCATCAAGGCTCTCAACTTGCTGCAATGATTTGCTTCGTGGCTTTGGTAGTTTTAACAAAATTTAATTTTGAAGTTTGTTTTTTTATGGAAAAAATATTTTTAAAGAAAATTATTAAATAATTTTCAGGGAATTCCTATTTTAATTCCAAATTTATTAGGAATAGTTTTTATTGAACATACTTGGGTAATTCAAATATTTTTATTTTAGAGAGTCGCTTTTTTTTCTTAAAACTAAGTTTTTTTTAGGATGCCTGTTATCTTTGTGGAATCGAAGTTGTTCCCACTCCTATGCGAGCATCCACTTTGGGATCATGTTAATTAATAGCTCGAGTTGGAGCACTTTTATCTCCAATTGTAGGGCCTTTACCATTTAAATTTTTACTATTTTTTTTTGTTCGAATTTTTAGCACCAAAAAAATATTTTTTTAAGGTCGCCATCCTTCATCATCATTCACCTGAAAGTGTTTATGCAGTAATTTTGGGTTTTTCAACCATAAGTTTAATAATGTCATATTTATTTTTGATTGAAACTAAAGGTAATAATTTGGATCATGTGATGATTGCTGTTGTTGAAAAAGACGACGACGACAATGATGCGAAAGTTGATGAAGAAACAACAAAGTTTTTGTAATTTATTTCTTTATTAGCCGCTTGAGTTTTAGCTATATAATTATTTTTTAGAAATTTATAAATAATTTTATTTATTAGTTTTTTTGTTTTGACTTTTGAGAATTAGTTAAAACAATAAAAGTTTATTTATTTGATATGTAAAGTTATAAGAAAATATAAAATAAAATTCAAAAAGATAAATATGGCTACTAAACTATTGAAAAATAAAATAAAATAAAAAATAATTTTCCAATAAGCTATTTTTTGTTTTGTTAAAATCCTTTGAATTTTGTAATTCGATTTTGGCTTCATAACTCCATTTCTTGAGTGAATTAAATATGGCACAATTAATGACAGACAACATTATCCTGAGGCAATAACCCGCATCTTTAATTATATTCGTTGATTTACTTTGGCAGCAAACATCGAATTAAATTCTTCTGAATTAAATAAGCTTTTGAATTATCGATTTTGGAAGATAAAGTTTTAGCAAATGGGTTTCAAAGAGCTACTTTTAAAACTTACTTTTTTCATCCAAAAAAACCATGAAAATACAAAGCATTTCTTTTTTTCTCGAAAATTTTTTTTTGTTTCAAATAAACCTCAAAATAACAAAACCAATAACCCAAGAAATAAAATAAAGTTTAGAGGTTTTCATAATACCCGAATTTAATGAATTTGCTTCTGATAAAGTAATGGTAGAAATTTTTGTTGTAACTGAAGAAATCATGGACGATGACGTCGGCGGAATCGGCTTCCATGAGGCTGTAGATGTTCGCCTAACTGAAGCTTTTTCTTTTTCATCTTCATCGCCATCAAAAAATATTTCTTTTGTCGCCGCGAGTCTTCTCTCTGAATTATTTTTAATTTTTTCATTTTCAATTTTTCGATGATTTTGTTTTGGTTTTTTGGGATCATCATCCAAATCTATCCAATAATCATCAAATCCATCGTTTTCGGCTTTTTCTTCTTCACCATCGAAAATTTCTTCATCGTCATCGTCTTGGTCCAATTTAGGTAAAGTGGTTGCAGAAGAAAATTTTAGCGATGGAATTTTTGTTTGTTGCTGCAGTTGTTTATCCCGATCTCTACCAAAATATTTATAATCATCCGTTTGTTGAAAATAACTATAATCTTCACTTGTTGAAGAGGAGGAATCTTCAGAAAGTTGATATAGCGAAGAAAGGGTTGAACTTAAAAAAGCTGGCGGCGATTGTGATTTTGATTGAACTAAACTATCCTTTTTTCCTGCTGAATCTGCTGAAGATTGTTGAGAATTTATGGAATGAGAATTTAAAGGAGGTGGAGCTATAGTGGTTATAATTCCGCTACAACCGCAAAGCTCGGCCGCAAAAGTCGGCCGCATAAGTCGTTATAATTTGCGCCGCAAAAGTCGGGCCGCAAAAGTCGGGCCGCAAAGCTCGGGCCGCAAAGCCTAAAGCCGCAAATCTCGTGACACCCAAACAACCAAGAAGCAGCTTTCATCGATGAAAAAATTTGCAACAAAAAAAGTTTAATGCAAATTTGTTTTCTCATTTTTTTTTCATCTTCAAATGCCGTCGTTTTCCTATATAAGTCAAACGCTTCATCATTTTCAAATTCATTTGTTCATTTTCGAAAAGTAAAATGATGTCGTCGTCTTCGTGTTTCAGCGTCTTCTTCTTGTTTCTTCTCTTGATCCTTCCATCGTCTTCATGGGCTCTTCTTCGACCAAATCGACATGTTGTGGCTTCAAATGATACCGTTCTCTCATCAATCAACGATCAATTTGATTATCTTTCATCCGATGATGAAGCTCGGTCAATTGGAACTCAACATGGTCCTGATGTGCATATATCAAACCGTGGTGATATTGAAGTTATCCTGAATGGTGATTTGACATTTGAAATTTGTCCTCAAACATGCAAAAACGCAGAGCAAGTGTTTATTGTTTATTGCCTTTTATAACTTCGTTTTCAGAGTACGAGTATCATTCGATGGAACTCCTGTTCCTGGTTCTTCAAATCCATGTTCATTTATCGCTGGTGTCGATCAAAGTAATACATGGTTTATGGATTCATCAGCAGGTTAGTTTTTTCTTATATTGAAATGGTAAATTTTAAGTACATTTTTTCAGCTTTGATCAAAGTTTCTGGATGTGGTCAAGCAACAATTCAAACCCCTAAAATGGAATTTATGATGAATGGTAAAAGCGATCTTCGTGCTCAACCTGGTTGTCATCTTTCAATAGGTATCGATAAAGTTGTTAAACTCAATGTGCAAACTGCTTCCCAGTCATGTATTCTTATTGTGGTATATCATTGTTAAAGTTGTTTAACTATTAATAATATCAATTTTTTAGAAAAATGCAAAGATCAAGCCGCCACCCTCATCTGTTTCAACAACAACCGTATCTGAAGAACCATGGTCAATTACAACATCCACAGCATCAACAGAAGAAGGTGGAATGCCTCTTTATGGATGGATACTCATCGGTGTTTTTGTTTTCTTTATCTTCATTGGTCTTTGTATACTCGTGTAAGATTTTGTATTTTTCGGCTTCTTAACCTTTTGCTTTTCAGGGTATGGTTGGTTATGAAAGGAAAATCAAAGAAGCATGGTCCTCCTGAAGGTGAATACAAAGCTACAGCAATGCAAACAAAGAAGGTCGTAATTGAAATGCCTGAATCGCCTAAAAAGAACATCGAAAAGAAAGCAACAATGCAAGACAAAGAAGTTGAACATGTTGATAAAGAAACAATGACGCCAACCGTGGATTCGAAAATTGATCAAGTTAAAGAAGCTGCTCCAAAGAAAAAGCCAACAACAAAGGAAAAAGAAGAACAAATCAAAGCTCAACAACCTGAACCTTCTGCTGAGAAGATTGCTCCTGTCATCGTCAAAGCACCAAAGTTGAAAGTTCCAAAAAATCCTCATGTTCCATATCCAATGGCATTTCGATCAGAATACAACAAAGCAAAATCTCTCAAATCTGGTACTCATTCGGTTTCTGACAAAATGGTCCTTAACAAAGAAGCTCTGATGGAATCTCATGTTGATTCTCTTTCTCGTCATGGATGTCTCGAAAAAGTGTCACACGCAGAAGCTGCACAAATGAGAAAGTTAGTTTTGGAATTATTGGAAAAACTAATAACACAATTCACTTTTAGAAATTATCCTAAAGTCAAAGGCAGAAAAGTTCAAGAACGTGAAATCAACCTCTTCCTCCTCTCAATCTCTGAAATGTATGCTGAATTGAATCGAATGATGTATGTTTATTGCAATGTTTTTTCATTCTCATGATAAAATTTTTAGTGCTGAAGCAGAAAAGGTACTTGTTGAATGTGGCGTTCAATTCGATGAAAAGAAACAAATCACGAAGATGACAGAAATGGCTCGTGAATATCTCAAGCATCGATCAACTCATGAAATTGCTGTTTACTTTGCTTTCGGTGCTGAATATTCTCAACTTATCACATCGGATTTGGACATGATTCACAAGTTCTCGCTTCCTCTGCTTATGGTCGTTGCTTTGATGCCACGTTTTCCCGAATTCAATCGGCGTAAAGCATGTACTTGGATTCGGTTAGCTTTATTTTTGTATTTTCTCTCTGTCGATTTATCATTATTTTTTAGTCGTCAAGCTCCGACAATTCGAAAAGAATATCCTCTTCGTGATAGATCATCAAAACCATTTCCAATCCATATCCTCGAAAGAGCATATTTCAAGAGTATCAAAGATTTTACGAATATCGATGGTCTTGATACCGATTCAACTTCTGGAGAAAAGCAGCCATCAAATCAATCTCAACTAAGCAATCAATCAACGGTCATCGATGCTAAGAAAATTCCTGCTGAAGACGTCACTCAAGAAAGCAAAACAAAGAAGAAGATCAGCAAGAAGCAAGACAAAGGAAAAAAGAATAATAAATGATCATGTTTTGTACCATTTTTACTGATCATGTTTTATTTCACTTTTAATTTTATGTGTGTTAATAAAAAATAAATAATTACAAAAACATATCTAGTACCATTTTGCATATTTAGTTGTTACCTTTCTGTCGTTTGCTAAAATATATTAGAGAAATTGCTCACATCTTTTTTGATTGTTTGTTTTGTTTTACCAACTTTATTAAATCCATTTCTCTCTCATTTCCCATAAATAAATGTACTCAATGATCACGAAACATAATCCTATTAAAAAACTTTGTATACACCAAAAAAAAGATGAAATTGAATTGAATTAAACTTTTGTACCTTTTTTTTCGTTTGAAACATTTTTTCATTCATTCTTTCACTCTTCAAATTTGTTACTTTTTTTGTTTTGTTCATTATTCTTTTTCCACAACAAAAAACTTCGATAACATCTTTTTTTATAATTTATTTTTTTTTGTTTTTTGTTTCAAACCTATTAGACTTGGAGGGACACGACCATCGGCCGCTGATACTTTTGGTTTCATTGACTTTAACCTTTTTTTTTACAAAGTTCAAAAAAAAAGCATGGAAATATTTGGAATAAATCGATTTCATTTAATTGTACTTTGCACTTGGCAACTAAGTTTGATATTTGTAACTCAATTAATATTTCCAATATTTTTAAATTATGTTCCTCGATGGCGTTGTTTACCAACAGAAAATTTTGGGAAAGATTGTTTCATTTATAAATCTTGCAATGAAACAACAAAAATAGAATTTGAAAATACATTTTTTCATTCCATGGCTTTAGAATTTGATTGGATTTGTGGGTCTAAAGCTTATTTAACAGCTTTATTAAGTCAAGTACAATTTGCTGGAGTTTTAATTGGAACTATAGCGAATGGAAGTTTATCCGATTTATTTGGAAGGAAATGGACTTCATTAGCTAATATGTTATTGGCTTTAGCTATGATGCTTCTTAGTGGTAAGGAATTTTTGCTACTCACATAAAAAAATATTCTAATTTTACTGAATTAAATTACACGGAATCTTAAATGGAAAATTTTTAAATTTTAAAAAACAAATTAACTATGAATTTTATTTCGGTGGAGAGACTCAGTGGAAAATATTTTTTACATTAATATATTTTTAGTTGTTGCACCAAATTGGAGATTTCTTTTTGTTTGCCGATTTATTTTGGGTTATTCCATTGGTGGAATTGTTGTGGTTTTATACACATTTATTATGGAATTAATTTTACCCACTCAAAGAATGATTCTTCGATGCATTTTTAATTGGGTTTGAATTTTTTTGCCAAATTTAAATAATTAGTTCATTAATGATTAAATATTTTTAGGGAATTGGAAGAATTTTAATGACTGTTACATGTTATTATTTTACTGATTGGCGGTCAGCTACGATAGCTTCAGTAATTTTTGCATTTCCTTCCGTTCTCATTGTTTTCTTTTTATTTCCTGAAAGTCCCACATGGTTGCATTATAAAGTAAGCTTCTTTTTTTTATAAAGAGCTCGAAAATTAAATAATAATGTTTTTGGGATTTCAAACACGAAAATAAAAAATAAAAAGAAAGGTTTTTGTCACGAAAATTCAAAAACTTTTTAATTTTTGTTTTAAGAAATTATTTAATTTTTTAAGGGAAAACTTGAAACCATGAAAAAAAGTGAACGAAAGATAGCTAACATTGCTGGAATTGAATATCAAGAAATTCAACATGATCCCGTAATAGAAAAGAAAAGCATTTTGTAAAACTTTTTTTTGTTTTTTTCATTTCTTTTTTTTTGACGCATTTTTTTTAGAGACATAATTCGAGATCGAAATGTTTTTAAACGTGTAATAGTTTTATGGGTGATGTGGTTTGTTGCAAGCCTATCATCATATGGAATCGATTTAAATAGTAATAATATAAGTGGAAATATATTTATTAATCAAATTTGTTTTGCTATTGTTATAACTCTTTCCAAATATGTAAGTTAAGCAGCTACCTTCAAACATTTTCATGGCGTCGTCGAATTATTATTTTAGTGTTTATTAATTTTGGACACAACTTTCCCAAAATTTAGTCGTCGAAATCTTCATCAAGGCTCTCAACTTGCTGCAATGATTTGCTTCGTGGCTTTGGTAGTTTTAACAAAATTTAATTTTGAAGTTTGTTTTTTTATGGAAAAAATATTTTTAAAGAAAATTATTAAATAATTTTCAGGGAATTCCTATTTTAATTCCAAATTTATTAGGAATAGTTTTTATTGAACATACTTGGGTAATTCAAATATTTTTATTTTAGAGAGTCGCTTTTTTTTCTTAAAACTAAGTTTTTTTTAGGATGCCTGTTATCTTTGTGGAATCGAAGTTGTTCCCACTCCTATGCGAGCATCCACTTTGGGATCATGTTAATTAATAGCTCGAGTTGGAGCACTTTTATCTCCAATTGTAGGGCCTTTACCATTTAAATTTTTACTATTTTTTTTTGTTCGAATTTTTAGCACCAAAAAAATATTTTTTTAAGGTCGCCATCCTTCATCATCATTCACCTGAAAGTGTTTATGCAGTAATTTTGGGTTTTTCAACCATAAGTTTAATAATGTCATATTTATTTTTGATTGAAACTAAAGGTAATAATTTGGATCATGTGATGATTGCTGTTGTTGAAAAAGACGACGACGACAATGATGCGAAAGTTGATGAAGAAACAACAAAGTTTTTGTAATTTATTTCTTTATTAGCCGCTTGAGTTTTAGCTATATAATTATTTTTTAGAAATTTATAAATAATTTTATTTATTAGTTTTTTTGTTTTGACTTTTGAGAATTAGTTAAAACAATAAAAGTTTATTTATTTGATATGTAAAGTTATAAGAAAATATAAAATAAAATTCAAAAAGATAAATATGGCTACTAAACTATTGAAAAATAAAATAAAATAAAAAATAATTTTCCAATAAGCTATTTTTTGTTTTGTTAAAATCCTTTGAATTTTGTAATTCGATTTTGGCTTCATAACTCCATTTCTTGAGTGAATTAAATATGGCACAATTAATGACAGACAACATTATCCTGAGGCAATAACCCGCATCTTTAATTATATTCGTTGATTTACTTTGGCAGCAAACATCGAATTAAATTCTTCTGAATTAAATAAGCTTTTGAATTATCGATTTTGGAAGATAAAGTTTTAGCAAATGGGTTTCAAAGAGCTACTTTTAAAACTTACTTTTTTCATCCAAAAAAACCATGAAAATACAAAGCATTTCTTTTTTTCTCGAAAATTTTTTTTTGTTTCAAATAAACCTCAAAATAACAAAACCAATAACCCAAGAAATAAAATAAAGTTTAGAGGTTTTCATAATACCCGAATTTAATGAATTTGCTTCTGATAAAGTAATGGTAGAAATTTTTGTTGTAACTGAAGAAATCATGGACGATGACGTCGGCGGAATCGGCTTCCATGAGGCTGTAGATGTTCGCCTAACTGAAGCTTTTTCTTTTTCATCTTCATCGCCATCAAAAAATATTTCTTTTGTCGCCGCGAGTCTTCTCTCTGAATTATTTTTAATTTTTTCATTTTCAATTTTTCGATGATTTTGTTTTGGTTTTTTGGGATCATCATCCAAATCTATCCAATAATCATCAAATCCATCGTTTTCGGCTTTTTCTTCTTCACCATCGAAAATTTCTTCATCGTCATCGTCTTGGTCCAATTTAGGTAAAGTGGTTGCAGAAGAAAATTTTAGCGATGGAATTTTTGTTTGTTGCTGCAGTTGTTTATCCCGATCTCTACCAAAATATTTATAATCATCCGTTTGTTGAAAATAACTATAATCTTCACTTGTTGAAGAGGAGGAATCTTCAGAAAGTTGATATAGCGAAGAAAGGGTTGAACTTAAAAAAGCTGGCGGCGATTGTGATTTTGATTGAACTAAACTATCCTTTTTTCCTGCTGAATCTGCTGAAGATTGTTGAGAATTTATGGAATGAGAATTTAAAGGAGGTGGAGCTATAGTGGTTATAATTCCGCTACAACCGCAAAGCTCGGCCGCAAAAGTCGGCCGCATAAGTCGTTATAATTTGCGCCGCAAAAGTCGGGCCGCAAAAGTCGGGCCGCAAAGCTCGGGCCGCAAAGCCTAAAGCCGCAAATCTCGTGACACCCAAACAACCAAGAAGCAGCTTTCATCGATGAAAAAATTTGCAACAAAAAAAGTTTAATGCAAATTTGTTTTCTCATTTTTTTTTCATCTTCAAATGCCGTCGTTTTCCTATATAAGTCAAACGCTTCATCATTTTCAAATTCATTTGTTCATTTTCGAAAAGTAAAATGATGTCGTCGTCTTCGTGTTTCAGCGTCTTCTTCTTGTTTCTTCTCTTGATCCTTCCATCGTCTTCATGGGCTCTTCTTCGACCAAATCGACATGTTGTGGCTTCAAATGATACCGTTCTCTCATCAATCAACGATCAATTTGATTATCTTTCATCCGATGATGAAGCTCGGTCAATTGGAACTCAACATGGTCCTGATGTGCATATATCAAACCGTGGTGATATTGAAGTTATCCTGAATGGTGATTTGACATTTGAAATTTGTCCTCAAACATGCAAAAACGCAGAGCAAGTGTTTATTGTTTATTGCCTTTTATAACTTCGTTTTCAGAGTACGAGTATCATTCGATGGAACTCCTGTTCCTGGTTCTTCAAATCCATGTTCATTTATCGCTGGTGTCGATCAAAGTAATACATGGTTTATGGATTCATCAGCAGGTTAGTTTTTTCTTATATTGAAATGGTAAATTTTAAGTACATTTTTTCAGCTTTGATCAAAGTTTCTGGATGTGGTCAAGCAACAATTCAAACCCCTAAAATGGAATTTATGATGAATGGTAAAAGCGATCTTCGTGCTCAACCTGGTTGTCATCTTTCAATAGGTATCGATAAAGTTGTTAAACTCAATGTGCAAACTGCTTCCCAGTCATGTATTCTTATTGTGGTATATCATTGTTAAAGTTGTTTAACTATTAATAATATCAATTTTTTAGAAAAATGCAAAGATCAAGCCGCCACCCTCATCTGTTTCAACAACAACCGTATCTGAAGAACCATGGTCAATTACAACATCCACAGCATCAACAGAAGAAGGTGGAATGCCTCTTTATGGATGGATACTCATCGGTGTTTTTGTTTTCTTTATCTTCATTGGTCTTTGTATACTCGTGTAAGATTTTGTATTTTTCGGCTTCTTAACCTTTTGCTTTTCAGGGTATGGTTGGTTATGAAAGGAAAATCAAAGAAGCATGGTCCTCCTGAAGGTGAATACAAAGCTACAGCAATGCAAACAAAGAAGGTCGTAATTGAAATGCCTGAATCGCCTAAAAAGAACATCGAAAAGAAAGCAACAATGCAAGACAAAGAAGTTGAACATGTTGATAAAGAAACAATGACGCCAACCGTGGATTCGAAAATTGATCAAGTTAAAGAAGCTGCTCCAAAGAAAAAGCCAACAACAAAGGAAAAAGAAGAACAAATCAAAGCTCAACAACCTGAACCTTCTGCTGAGAAGATTGCTCCTGTCATCGTCAAAGCACCAAAGTTGAAAGTTCCAAAAAATCCTCATGTTCCATATCCAATGGCATTTCGATCAGAATACAACAAAGCAAAATCTCTCAAATCTGGTACTCATTCGGTTTCTGACAAAATGGTCCTTAACAAAGAAGCTCTGATGGAATCTCATGTTGATTCTCTTTCTCGTCATGGATGTCTCGAAAAAGTGTCACACGCAGAAGCTGCACAAATGAGAAAGTTAGTTTTGGAATTATTGGAAAAACTAATAACACAATTCACTTTTAGAAATTATCCTAAAGTCAAAGGCAGAAAAGTTCAAGAACGTGAAATCAACCTCTTCCTCCTCTCAATCTCTGAAATGTATGCTGAATTGAATCGAATGATGTATGTTTATTGCAATGTTTTTTCATTCTCATGATAAAATTTTTAGTGCTGAAGCAGAAAAGGTACTTGTTGAATGTGGCGTTCAATTCGATGAAAAGAAACAAATCACGAAGATGACAGAAATGGCTCGTGAATATCTCAAGCATCGATCAACTCATGAAATTGCTGTTTACTTTGCTTTCGGTGCTGAATATTCTCAACTTATCACATCGGATTTGGACATGATTCACAAGTTCTCGCTTCCTCTGCTTATGGTCGTTGCTTTGATGCCACGTTTTCCCGAATTCAATCGGCGTAAAGCATGTACTTGGATTCGGTTAGCTTTATTTTTGTATTTTCTCTCTGTCGATTTATCATTATTTTTTAGTCGTCAAGCTCCGACAATTCGAAAAGAATATCCTCTTCGTGATAGATCATCAAAACCATTTCCAATCCATATCCTCGAAAGAGCATATTTCAAGAGTATCAAAGATTTTACGAATATCGATGGTCTTGATACCGATTCAACTTCTGGAGAAAAGCAGCCATCAAATCAATCTCAACTAAGCAATCAATCAACGGTCATCGATGCTAAGAAAATTCCTGCTGAAGACGTCACTCAAGAAAGCAAAACAAAGAAGAAGATCAGCAAGAAGCAAGACAAAGGAAAAAAGAATAATAAATGATCATGTTTTGTACCATTTTTACTGATCATGTTTTATTTCACTTTTAATTTTATGTGTGTTAATAAAAAATAAATAATTACAAAAACATATCTAGTACCATTTTGCATATTTAGTTGTTACCTTTCTGTCGTTTGCTAAAATATATTAGAGAAATTGCTCACATCTTTTTTGATTGTTTGTTTTGTTTTACCAACTTTATTAAATCCATTTCTCTCTCATTTCCCATAAATAAATGTACTCAATGATCACGAAACATAATCCTATTAAAAAACTTTGTATACACCAAAAAAAAGATGAAATTGAATTGAATTAAACTTTTGTACCTTTTTTTTCGTTTGAAACATTTTTTCATTCATTCTTTCACTCTTCAAATTTGTTACTTTTTTTGTTTTGTTCATTATTCTTTTTCCACAACAAAAAACTTCGATAACATCTTTTTTTATAATTTATTTTGTTTTGTTTTTTGTTTCAAACCTATTAGACTTGGAGGGACACGACCATCGGCCGCTGATACTTTTGGTTTCATTGACTTCAAATTATTTTTAACCTTTTTTTTTGAAAGTTCAAAAAAAAGCATGGAAATATTTGGAATAAATCGATTTCATTTAATTGTACTTTGCACTTGGCAACTAAGTTTGATATTTGTAACTCAATTAATATTTCCAATATTTTTAAATTATGTTCCTCGATGGCGTTGTTTACCAACAGAAAATTTTGGGAAGGATTGTTTCATTTATAAATCTTGCAATGAAACAACAAAAATAGAATTTGAAAATACATTTTTTCATTCCATGGCTTTAGAATTTGATTGGATTTGTGGTTCTAAAGCTTATTTAACAGCTTTATTAAGTCAAGTACAATTTGCTGGAGTTTTAATTGGAACTATAGCGAATGGAAGTTTATCAGATTTATTTGGAAGGAAATGGACTTCATTAGCTAATATGTTATTGGCTTTAGCTATGATGCTTCTAAGTGGTAAGGAATTTTTGCTAAAATGATTAAAAAAATATTCTAATTTTACTGAATTAAATTACACGGAATCTTAAATGGAAAATTTTTAAATTTTAAAAAACAAATTAACTATGAATTTTATTTTGGTGGAGAGACTCAGTGGAAAATATTTTTTACATTAATATATTTTTAGTTGTTGCACCAAATTGGAGATTTCTTTTTGTTTGCCGATTTATTTTAGGTTATTCCATTGGTGGAATTGTTGTGGTTTTATACACATTTATTATGGAATTAATTTTACCCACTCAAAGAATGATTCTTCGATGCATTTTTAATTGGGTTTAAATTTGCTAAATTTGAATAATTAGTTCATTAATGAATGATTAAATTTTTAGGGAATTGGAAGAATTTTAATGACTGTTACATGTTATTATTTTACTGATTGGCGGTCAGCCACCATAGCTTCAGTAATTTTTGCTTTTCCTTCCGTTCTAATTGTTTTCTTTTTATTTCCTGAAAGTCCCACATGGTTACATTATAACGTAAGCTTTTTTTTTTTTAAAGAGCTCTCAAAATTAAATATTTATGTTTTTGGGATTTCAAACACGAAAATAAAATAAAAAATGAAAGGTTTTGGTCGCGAAAATCCAAAAACTTTTGAAACTGTTTAAAAATAATTTTGGTTTTAATAATTGATTTAATTTTTTAAGGGAAAACTTGAAACCATGAAAAAAAGTGAACGAAAAATAGCTAACATTGCTGGAATTGAATATCAAGAAATTCAACATGATCCCGTAATTGAAAAGAAAAGCATTTTGTAAAACTTTTTTTTTGTTTTTTTTATTTCTTTTTTTGATGCATTTTTTTAGAGATATAATTCGAGATCGAAATGTTTTTAAACGTGTAATAGTTTTATGGGTGATGTGGTTTGTTGCAAGCCTTTCATCATATGGAATCGATTTAAATAGTAATAATATAAGTGGAAATATATTTATTAATCAAATTTGTTTTGCTATTGTTATAACTATTTCCAAATATGTAAGTTAAGCAGCTACCTTCAAATATTTTCATGTCGTCGTCGAATTATTTTTTTAGTGTTTATTAATTTTGGACACAACTTTCCCAAAATTTAGTCGTCGAAACCTTCATCAAGGTTCTCAACTTGCTGCAATGATTTGCTTCGTGGCTTTGGTAGTTTTAACAAAATTTAATTTTGAAGTTTGTTTTTTTTATGGAAAAAATATTTTTAAAGAAAATTATTAAATAATCTTCAGGGAATTCCAATTTTAATTCCAAATTTATTAGGAATAGTATTTATTGAACATACTTGGGTAATTCAAATATTTTTATTTTAGAGAATCACTTTTTTCCCTTCAAACTAAATTTTTTATTTAGGATGCTTGTTATCTTTGTGGAATCGAAGTTGTTCCAACTCCTATGCGAGCATCCACTTTAGGGTCGTGTTCATTAATTGCTCGAGTTGGAGCACTTTTATCTCCAATTGTAAGTCTGAAGTAGTGGACACGCAGGTACAACGCGGTAAATAAATAACAATATTTATTTAGTGAAAGTTTTTAACTTCTCACACACACATAATATTACTTTTCAGAACAAAACAGAGATGAGACAATAATACAGTAAACAACCCGAGCGAGGACAATAAATAATTCGCTACGGGAAGGATAATAAAGCGAGGAAGAGCGCGGTTGATTCAAACCCACAACACCTTTCCTAGCAAAGAACGATTACCCACGAGATTCTTTGCTTAGCTTTGAGCTTTTCTTGCTGGCAGATGTTTCACCTGTTTCTTTGATTGGACGAGGATTGTATTTGTCAAGATCTTTACGGATTTTATACCCTTTGCGGAATTGGTGTTCTTTGCGAAGGAATTCATCATTTCGAGTTTCAATAGCTTTTAATGTTGCACGTTGTTTTCGAGCAAGCTCGCGGATCACATGAGGTTCAACATACTCGTTTCGGTTTAGTGCATCCCAGACCAAGCCACGAACATTATTCCCGTTTACCAATGCTTCTTTTAAAACATCGTCTCTACGTTTCATGTCCTTCAAACATTTATCAAGTTTCTTCCGATTATCCTTGTTTAGCTGACGGAGTTTAGCTTCACGTTTAGACATACTTTCGGGAACTACGATGTGGTTTACTTTAGCTTTTTCTGGGACTTTACGATTCGCAAGTTCCTTTGGTGAAGTATCTCTTGCTTTGATGGTATCACGGTTTCCGCGAACTACCTTTGTTTTTTTTGTTTCTTTAGGATCGTTTCGACCCTTAACACGGAGATGATTGCTTAGAGCGGTGGAATGATGAGAAGGCATCTCTACGGATAATGCTAAAACAAAACGGTTAGGAGGAATTCCAAAATTTGAACGCGAAGAACGTCGAAGTTGTTGCAAGTTTGATTGAGCTGTTTCAACTTCAACTTTTTCTTTTTGGGCTTCATCAACTGCCGAACTTTCGCTTCGAGAATTATCCTCATAGCTTTCTTTTTCTTTCTCGGCTGCTTGATGGTTGAAAGGAAGTTCACAACCTTTACGAAGCTGATCGCGATGTCGAAAGTGTATAGCACCATTGACTTCAACAGTGAATGTAACTCTGCTGATAATTGCTTCGATGAATCCCGCTTTCCATTTTGGACCGGCTGAGTAGAAACGCACCCAGACTTTATCTCCAGGTTGGAAATTTACCTGTTTCTCCTCTCCTTGCATCAAAGAATGGATTTGATGGATAGTCATTCTCGTTCTTAGTTTCCTACCAAACGCTGCTTCAGCTGGTGATACTTTATCATTTGCATGTCGCGAAGAACGATGAATTAATAACACGTTTGAAACGGCATCGTCAATTGAATGTCCAGCTTGTACTTGTTTTTTAGTCCATTCCTTGAACGTTCGAACGGCTCGTTCGGCATATCCATTGCTTTGCGGATGGTACGGCGGTGCACGTACATGTTTAATACCCCGGTTTTTGCAAAATTGTTCGAAATCGCCGCTGGTGAAACCACTTCCATTATCAGACACGAGTTGTTTGCATAGTCCAAAACGTTCGAAGAGACTTTTTAGGTGTTTGATTGTTTGTTTGGTCTCCGTGCTGCTGCATTTGAAAACTTCAAGCCAATTTGTTTTTGCATCCACGATGATTAACCAATGACTACCATAGAACGGTCCAGCATGATCGATATGAATTCTGTCCCAGAACTCTTCAGGTTTCTCCCAAGGATGTAATCGTTCCTTTTGACCTTTAAAACATCCATTGCAAATTTCACATCCAGCAGCTATCTTTGCAATTTCAGTCGACATGTTTGGGAACCAAAAGTTGTCTTTCGCCATCATTTGCATACGATCTCTGCCCACATGAATGGCATGTAAACCTTTTAAGATTTCACTTTGAAGCTTTTCTGGAATTACTGGTTTCTCGTTAAAAAGCAGGAGGTTTCCTCTCGCTGACAGTTTTTCACGTCGATTCCACCATTGATTGTATTCGTTCTTGGTAGATTTTGACCAACCTTCCTTTACAAAGCTTGCAATTTGTTTCAACTCTTCATCCGCAGCAGTTTCTGCTGCAATACGATCTAAGTTTAGTGGGGATTCTTCTTCTTCCATAGCAAAAACTTGTAGCACTTCTTCTTCCTCATCAAGCAGTTCTGGATCTGGTAGTTCGAAAGGATCAGGTAACCGGGATAAACCATCGGCATTTGCAAATTCTTCTGATCGTCGATATTCTATGTCATAGTCATACATTCTTAAAGTTATATCCCAACGAGCGAGTCTTTTGAAGGCAATTTGATTTTCAACTGGCTTTTTTCCCAGAATTCGTAATAATGGTTGATGATCGGTCAGCAAAGTAAAATGTCTGCCCAACAAATATGTTTCAAACTTTTTTACACCATAAATTATTCCCAAAGCTTCTTTCTCGATTTGCGAATAGTTTCTTTCCGCTGAAGTTAATTTTCGGGAAGCATTCGCAATGACCTTTTCTTTACCATCGGTTTCTCGATGATAAATTACCGCTCCCACACCATATTCGCTTGCGTCAGTAGCTAAAGTCACAGGTTTATCTTGATCGTAATGCGTTAAGAATTCTCCGCTCAACAACCGACTTTTGATTTCTTCGAATGCTGCTTGGTGTTTCTCAGACCATGTCCATTTAGCATCTTTCTTCCTTAATTCATTCAGATCCGTTGCCAACGTGGAAAAGTTCTTTACAAAACGACCATAATAGTTTACAAAGCCAATGAATGCTTCCAGTTGCTTCACATTTGTTGGAGCTTGCATGTTCCTGAATCCAGAGAGTTTGCTTGGAGATGGACGAACGCCCTCGCCGTCCAGTTCATGACCCAGAAATTCAATCTTTTCCTTCAAGAATTCACATTTTTCACGTTTTAGTTTTAAGCCTCGATCTCGAAGTCTTTGTAACACTTTGTCTACTTTGTCAGGATGCTCTTCTAATGACTTTGTTTGAATTGTCACATCATCTAAGAATTTCACAGTTCCAGGTATTCCTTGAAGGACCTTTTCAATCGACCTTTGGAAAATTGCAACAGCTGAAGCTACTCCAAACGGGAGGCGAAGATATTTGAACATACCTTTATGCGTTGTTATAGTAGTTAATGGTTGCGATTCTGCATCCAATACTATTTGAAGATAAGCGTCTCGCAAATCCAGCTTTGTAAAATACTTTCCACCATTTAGTTCATGAAACAAATCATCCGTTCGAGGTAATGGGTATTGATCAACATCAAGTGCAGGATTCAACGTCGATTTATAATCACCACAGACTCTAATATCCCCATCTGGTTTTTTTACGACCACGATGGGTGTTCCCCAATCAGAGTGTTGTACAGGTTGCAAAATGCCTTTGGCTACCATTTCATCAAGTTTTTTAGCAACTTTATCCCGTAATGCATAAGGTAGGTTCCTTGCTTTCAAGAAGGTTGGTTTAGCTCCATCAATCAGTTTCAATGATGCCACGATATCACAAGCACCCAATTCTTCGCTGAACACGTCTTCGTGTTTGCTTAAAACTTTTGATAAACTTTCAGCTGCGCTTATTTGGTTGCATTGTAAGCCTGCTTGATTTGGATTCCACATATCAAAAGCATCCATCCAATCACGGCCAAATAACGTATTACCTTCTTCCACTACAGTGATCCATAGTTTTGCTTGTTTGTTTCCAATCACGACCTTCACTTCGCAGGCTCCCAGGATTTCAATGGGAGAGTTGTAGCTATTGAGTTTAAGTGGAACTTCTTGTAATGTTGGTGCTCCAATTTTACGCCATACTTTTTTGCTAATGACTGTTGCAGCCGATCCCGTGTCATGTTGTAAAGCAATGGGTTTCCCATTAAGTTTTGAGTTAATCATGATTGGTGGTAAAAAATTCATACTTGGTTCAGAACAGACCGACATAATTTTGAAAATACTGTTAGCTTCATACTCAACTTCTTCATGATGTTCATCAACAAAGTTTTGTCTTCGAGTATTTGGAGGATGAACGTCTCGTCCACCTTTAGCATATCGTTCATCAGGTTTACCACGACACACTTTAGCAAAATGATTAAGCTTCCCACATTTAGCACAAGTTCGACCTTTCGCAGGACACGAGTTTTCATCTCTTCGATGAGATCCACCACAATTGTGACAACGGTTTCCTTTGCCTATCACATTTACGCTGAACGGGTTTGATCTATCACCATCACCACGAAGTTCTTTTGCTGTTGACTTAGTCTGTTCGAAGCTCATGGCCAGTTCTTGTAGTTTATCAATTGTTTTGATGTCTTGAGAGTGCATCATAAGGTATTGTCGCATTTCATCACTTGAGGTTCCTCTCAAGATGGCCAGAACTCCAAATTCATCTGCTGTCATCTCGGTAATCTTGCATTGTCCCAAAAGCTGGCTCATTCTGAAACAGAATTCTTGCATTGACTCCCCAGAGATTTGTTTTTCATTGAAGAATTTAATCCTTGATGAAAAGAGATTCGGCTTCACATTGAATTTGTCTTTCAGAAGCTGAATCAGCTCTGCATAAGTTTTTTCTTTAGGTGTTTTAGGTGCAGACCAATCTATAAGCTTTTCCAACGTTTCGGTTCCAATATGTTGCAGTAAAGCACGAACTTTATCGGTATCCACAGTGTATTTCTTTGATTCAATATACATTTCGAGCTGCATTTCCCAGGCATCGAAACGGGACTTCCCATTAAACGACGGAGGTGGCCAAACTGTTTCAGCCGGCACGGACATGGTAACGTCTTCTTCTTTGGGAGGAATGGTTGTTTATAACAGACTTGCGCTCAAGTCTTATTGTTGTAGCACGATAAATGTACTTTCGATCTTTGAAAATCGTTACGAATCGCAACGATTACACACGCGAATAACTATGGATTGAACTCAAATCCACACTCGATCGTCACCACTGAAGTAGTGGACACGCAGGTACAACGCGGTAAATAAATAACAATATTTATTTAGTGAAAGTTTTTAACTTCTCACACACACATAATATTACTTTTCAGAACAAAACAGAGATGAGACAATAATACAGTAAACAACCCGAGCGAGGACAATAAATAATTCGCTACGGGAAGGATAATAAAGCGAGGAAGAGCGCGGTTGATTCAAACCCACAACAAAGTCCCTCCTAACAATCAAAATTTTCACTGGCATTTTTTATCAACGAAAAAAAATCTTTTTTAAGGTCGCCATCCTTCATCATCATTCACCTGAAAGTGTTTATGCAGTAATTTTGGGCTTTTCAACCATAAGTTTAATAATGTCATATTTATTTTTGATTGAAACTAAAGGTAATAATTTGGATCATGTGATGATTGCTGTTGTTGAAAAAGAAGACGACGACAATGATGCGAAAGTTGATGAAGAAACAACAAAGTTTTTGTAATTTATTTCTTAATTAGCTAGCCGCTTGAGTTTTAGCTATATAATTTTATTTATTAGTTTTTTTGTGTAAACTTTTGAGAATTATTTAAAATAATAAAACTTTTTTATTTGATATGTAAATTTAAAATAAAATATAAATATTAAAGTTTAAAAACATAAATATAATGGCTACTAAACTTCTGAAAAATAAAATAAAATAAAAAATAATTTTCCAATAAGTAATTTCTGTTTGTCGAAATTTTTTGATATTTTGTAATTCAATTTTGGCTTCATTACTCCTTTTCTTGAGTAAGTTCAATATGGCACAATTAATGACAGATAACATTATCCTGAGGCAATAACCCGTATCTTTAATATTATATTCGCAGATTTACTTTGGCAGCAAACATCGAATAAATTTGTTCTAAATTAAATAAGCTTTTGAATTTTTAATTTTGGAAGATAACGTTTTAGCAAACGAGTTTCAAAAATATGCTTTAAAACTTACTTTTTTTTTGTTTTTCATCTATAAAACCATGAAAATAAGAAAGAATTTTTATTCCAAATTTTTTTTAATTTCAAACAAATCTCAAAATAACAAAACCAATAACCCAAATAATAAAATAATAAAGTTTAGAGGTTTTCATAATACCCGAATTAAATGAATTTGCTTCAGATAAAGTTATTGTAGAAATTTTTGTTGTAACTGAAGAAATCATGGATGATGACGTCGGTGGAATAGGCTTCCATGAGGCTGTGGTTGTTGTTCGCCTCATCGAAGTTCTTTCCTTTTCTTTTTCATCGCCATCAAAAAATATTTCTTTTGTCGCCACGAGTCTTCTCTCTGAACTTGCCTTATTTTTAGTTTTTTCATTTTGAATTTTTTGATGATTTTGTTTTGGTTTTTTGGGATCATCATCCAAATCTATCCAATAATCATCAAATCCATCGTTTTCGGCTTTTTCTTCTTCGCCATCGAAAATTTCTTCATCATCGTCATCATCTAATTTAGGTAAAGTTGTGGCAGAAGAAAATTTTAGCGATGGAATTTTTGTTTGTTGTTGTTTTTGCTGTTGCTGCAATTGTTTATCACGATCTCTGCCAAAATATTTATAATCATCCGTTTGTTGAAAATAACTATAATCTTCACTGGTGGAGGAAGATGAATCTTCAGAAAGTTGATATAGCGAAGAAAGGGTTGTTGAACTTAAAAATGCTGGCGGCGATTGTGATATTGATTTTGATTGAACCAAATCACCCATTTTTCCCGCTGAAGCTGCTGAGGATTGAGAATTTAAAGGAGGAGGTGGAGCTATAGTTGTTATAATTCCCATAGGCAATGTAGTAGCCATGGATTCTTGACATTCAGGTGGCAGCTTTAAATGTTGAGAAGAAAGTTGCAATAAGAAATTAAAAGATTGTTGAATTGAATTATTTATTTTTAACCAAAGCTGAAAAAAAAGAAAGAATTATTGAATGTTTTTTAAGATCGCAAATTTTGTTTAGGAAAAAATAAAAAAATTAAATAAGTCTTGAAACCCAAATTTCTAAAATATTTTTAGTTTTAAACATTTTCCCTTTATAAGCTGTTGATTAAAAAGTTTTCTCAATTTTTCTTCGATTCCATGAAACTCAAAATTTTTGAATGGTTTTTATTTAACTTACATCACTTGCAGTGGTTGAACATTCAAATGGAACATTTATATAACATTCAGTATATTCTTGAAGTTTTTTACAAAATTCTTTTAATGACATTTTATCTTCCACTTTAATTAAAGGACATTTTTTCATTGTTTTATCAATGTGATGCCTTTCACACATAATAAATTCAGTGAAAGCTATAAACAAAAAATTTTTTTGGTTTAAAATGGAAAGAATAAAAATTAGGAAAGCTTGCCTGTTGGAGATTCTTTTGATGCATTACAAATTGTATTCCATTGTAAAACGGAAGCCATTCTCATTGATTTTGCATTTGATGCTGGACATCGCTGACTACATTGTTCAAAATTTGTAACTGCACTAAAAAAATAAATTTATTCATACATTTTTTCTAAACAAAAATTAGTAAATTTTTTGGTACAGAAAAAAAACTTACAAACAAATCCATGAAATTTTTCTTGTTGCTATAGCGGTGGATCGACTTTTAATTATTATTGAATGAAATGGAGCTAATAATTCGGTTTCAGTTTCACCTGAATGTCCAATAATTGAGACTATCGAATTTTTAAATGTATTTGTACAAGATTTTTGACATTTTGAATAACCGTAATTTAATTGAGCTTAAAAAAAGAATTAATTTTATTTCAGGAATTAACAACAAAAAACTTTGGAAACTTTGGAAGAACTCGATTTTTAATTTCCCAAAAACAAAATTTGAGGAATGAAATGATTCAAAGTTAAAAATAATAATCGAAAAACTAACCAAAAAATACTAAAATCCTGAGAAAATTTTTGAATAATAATAATAACAAATTTTTCATCTTTGAAATAAATTCGACGACGACTGGCAAAAATAATTATAAAAAATAAAGAATAAAATATTTTTCATTACACCTAAAAAAATTATCTCCATTAACTCTAATCTAAAGGTGAAGCAAAATCTCGAATTTTAAAGTGAAACAAAAAACCATGCGGCTGAAATCCATCCATGGAAATGACGGATTTTTTAGTTAGTTAAAAAAAGCTGACAATGTTTGATGAATGAATGAAGTTTTTTTTATTTTACAAATTTTTTTTACACGCAACAAAAAAACAAACAATAAAAAAAAGAGGCGACTAATTGGATGCTTTTTTATTTTATTTTTATTTTTTTCGTATCCTTTATAAAATCCCAGAAGAAGAAAAAAAAGCAGCAGCGGCTATAAAAAAACACAGATTTTTTTGAATGTGTGTGTTTTTAGTTTATTTTTTTAATTTTTCTTTCATATAAGCTTTCGGGAATAGAGAAAAAAGAGGGATTTTTTATATATTTATTTCGGCTTTGTTAAACAATAAAAAAATAAAGAGAGAAATCTTTTTTTTTTCTTTGGTTTTCGTTAGTTGGTTGTTGCAACACTTCACACGCAAGCCTAAAAGAAAAAAAACCATAGAGGAGGTCCAGAAAAACATGATGTGATGTGTTAGATTTTTTAGTTATAGTCTTTTTTTAGATTTTTTTTTGCCAAAGAAAGAAAAAAAGATGAGAACAATGGAAGAAAAATTTTAAGATGCTGCAAGCGGGAAATAGCGGATTAATTGTGGGAGGATGGTGATGGAGGGAATAAAAGGGTTATGTGAAAGTTTGGTAGTCATTTGATTTTTTTAAATCGAGAATCTGAGTTTTAAAACATAATTTCAGAAAAAGATTAGAAATTGGGTATTTGGTATTAAATCTAGTCGATATAATAAATAATTAATTAAAATAAGAAAAATGATAAGATTAAAAAATAATTTTAAAACCAGTCCAGAATTTTGAAAGGAAAAAATAAGCATATTTGAAAAAGTCCATTGTTCTTGGATCAAGCGATTGAAAAAACAAAGACATTAAGCGTCAAAAGTCAAAAATAAAAAAGTTCTCAACCAAAATTTTAAGAATATTTTCTTTCATATTACTGTAACTCTGCAAACAAGAAAAAAATGCAAAAAAAGTCTCAAAAAAAAAGACTGAATAAAACTGAGTTTCATAAAAATTTAATTAATTAAGTCTTAAATAATAATAATAAAAAAAATAAGGATTAAACAAAAATAGTTAACAAAAAATAAATAAATATAAAATATGAGATAATTAATACCGCCTGAGGCCTCCTTTTTCTCCCTCGAATGGTAGTTTCTCAAAAATTCTCCTTCTGGAATATCAAAAAAAAAAAATATTATTATGAATTATATAATTAATAAGATTTACTCATAATCACATACACACATTCCAGTCAAAAAGAAAACACATGTGTATGTAAATAAAAAAGAAGCTAGATTTATGAATGGATTTTAATTAAGGCTCATTTCTTTAAAAATCGAATATAGTTTTATAACAAAAAAAGATGGGAATCAAATAAGGAAGAAATAAAAAGGTAAGTAAAAAATATTAGTAATGCCACAGAAAAGAAAGAAAAAATACACCGGAAGCAAAATTTAAAAAAAATTTTGGGAAAGAAAAACTAATATTCTCACAAACGTTCGTTTATTATTTGTTTGAAGTTGGAAAAGTTTTTTTATGTTAACAAAGAAAGGAATAAGTATTTTTTCTACGTGTTTTTTTCTTTAAACAAAATTAAAAAATTCTCAATAGAAAATGTTTTTTTCGCCGTGAGGATTTTTTTAAATTTTTTTTATTGAAGAAAAGGTCGTCGTCTGCTACTTGAGTTATTGTAGTTATTGTTGTTGTTCCGAATAAATAATAATAAATAAATGCGACGCCGGCACGAAATGTAGCGGGAAAGAAAAAAAACAATAAAAAAGATTTGTTTTTTAAGAATAATAAAACCTTTCCAAGAATATAACTAACTATTTTAATACTCGTTTAAAGGTAAAAAAAATTATTTTTAGAACACCCGCTTCATTTTTTTTAGAAATGTGAAGTTAAAAAACTTTCGATTTGATTGCAAGAAAATAGAATTAAAAATGGCTATAAAAAGGTTGCAATAATCAACCAATAAGAAAAAAATATATTGCAAAAATGGTAAGGGTTTTTATTGAACATAAGCGTTCTACCTATTTTTGTCGCTGAATATGTATTTTTGTTAAACCTATGAATATAAGTTTGAAGCCGAAAAAAAAAGTCACCCATCAAAAGTGTACCATCAATGTTTTTTTAAAAAAAATCTATTGTTTGAAGCTGCATCTTGACTTTTTTAATGCAAACAAAAAGATGCCATTTTTACTCCGAAACAATAACAATAATAAAAAAAAAGAAGAAGATTCATTGAAGCAGAAATTGATTCCACCAAAAAAATATAAAGACACAACAAAATCTCATTGCCATCTTTGCTGTTATTGTTTCTCGCCCACAATTCTATTTGCAAATCATGAAACAGCAAAAAATAATACCACACGATGAACAACAACTAAAGGTAGTCGTCAGTCAGTTAGTCACTTCTTCCTCCATTATTATAAAGCTGTCAAAAAATATTATATTATTTAACTTCCTTCACAACAACAACAAAAAAAGGCAAAAAAATATTGAATTTGAATTAAAAATAAAAATCTTTCAAATTTAAAAATGCTTTAAAAAAAGAGAGAAGGAAATTCCCAATTCTTTTTCTTTTGTTATGAGAAATAAAAAGAAGGTGGGTTAGTTGCTGTTGTCGTCGGTGTCCAGAAGAAAAAAAAATTATGAACAATCATAACAACAAAAAAAATGTCATCCCAAACTAAATTTAAGGAAAAGTGGTTATTGAGAAAGCCACGGGTGGTCTTACATATGCATTTAGAAGTTTATTGAATAAAAATATTTTATAAATGAATTCACACAAAAAATGTGAAAGGCTTCTCAAACAAAAGTTTCGGAAAACATCCATTTTTAGAAGGAAAAAAAACCTTATACAATTTATCCATTGATTTAAGAGACATAATAATAATTAAACAAATTAGCGAGTATACTAACATCCAATATGTATTTCATCATTTTTATTTTTAGAAATAATGAAAATAAAAAAATTACTGTAAAAAACTTTCGAACATTGCAACAAAAAAAATTCGAGGATTCAAAGCTTTTTAAAGCCCTTGAAACTCTTAAAACGAAAAGAAATGCAAGCGGTGAATTTAAAAATGAAACACAAAAAATTGGCGCAAAAAAAATCTTTGCAATTTCATCAACCTTTTTTTTTGAAGTTCAAACTTTGAAGCTTTCAATAAATATTTTCATCGATATTTTCTTTGAAAATGTCAACTCCATGGTAAGCATCCTTTACTCCCTTTTTTGTATGATCTAAAACTATATTGAAATGTTTTAGGATTGAAAAATATCGACCAAAAACTTTGAGTGATGTCGTTGGAAATAATGATACCATTGAAAGGTTGAAAGAATTTGCTCAATTGGGATATATTCCAAGTTTGATTATTTCGGTAAGTCCTCCATTTTAATAAACATTTAACCTATTTAAAGCTTTTAGGGTCCACCTGGATGTGGCAAAACTACGAGTATTTGGGCTCTTGCTCGTGATATGCTTGGTCATTATGCAAAGGATGCTGTATTAGAATTGAATGCTTCAGATGATCGTGGTATTGATACTGTTCGAAATCGGATCAAAGGATTTGCTCAAAAGAAGGTTACATTACCTGATGGAAAACATAAGATTATCATTCTTGATGAAGCTGATAGTATGACGGATGGTGCTCAACAAGCTCTACGACGAATCATGGAAATTTATTCAAGTACAACACGCTTTGCATTTGCTTGTAATCAAAGTGATAAAATCATTGGTAGCTTTTTTACATATTCAAACTTTTTCTCATCGATATCGGCTTTCAGAACCTCTTCAATCTCGATGTGCTCTTGTTAAATACAGCAAACTTAGTGATGTCGAAATGGCCAAACGAGTGGTTGAAATTTGTAAAGAAGAGAACTTGAATACTACTGAAGATGGAATCGAAGCCATACTTTTCACAGCTCAAGGAGATATGCGTCAAGCTTTGAACAATCTTCAATGTACTGCATCTGGTTATGGTCTTGTCAATGCTGAAAATGTTTACAAAGTTTGTGATGAACCTCATCCTGATTTAATGAAAGAACTTTATGAAAATTGTGCTCAAGGTGAATTCAAAGAAGCTTTTGCTGGATTGGACAAGCTGTACAAAATGGGCTATTCGACGGATGATATCCTTACAACTATGAGTCGTGTGGTGAAGTTTATTGATGTTCCAGAAGCTTTAAAGCTAGAATTTATCAAAGAAGTTGCAAAAACTCATACTTTGGCTGTTCAAGGAATGAATGGACGGGTGCAACTTGCTGGTCTTGCTGCAAGATTGAGTATGAAACAAAAAGAATTGGCAGAAATGAATGAAGCTGATTTTTAACTTGTTTTTTGTTTTGTATTTTGTTTATTTTATATAAATTTGATCTCATGTTTATTTTCTTTTCATTGTTTTTTAAGGGTTTTTAACCCATAAATTTATCTTCCTGATCATTATTTTTATCATTGATTGACGCGACTTTTTGGAAACCTAATAACTTTTTTCATATTTGTCCATAAACATAGAAGATATTATGGAGATTTTATTCACTTCAAATCCTTTTTTCGAATACCTTCTAATGCTTATCGTAGAGTATCTTTTTTAACAAAACCTTCACGTATTTATTATAAAACTTTAGTCAAACTCTCTTGCCTAGCTTGTTCCTCATTTTTTCACGTGTTTAGCAAGAGTATCAAAGCCATTATAAAATTTGCTTGTACCGCTTTCTTACGAAAGGATGTTTCTTATTTACATATTTTTATGCATGAGAGGATTCAGCTTGACTAATAATGATTTTTATTTAAACTTCAGATGTCATTGTTTGGTGCACCACCTTCGAGTAATGCTAATGCAACTGCAGCTCCATTCACATTTGGTGCTAAGCCAGCAGCATCAACTACAACTCCTAATTTCTCATCTGGGCCATCTACTGGTTTATTTGGTACTCCCGTAGCTGCTACTACTGCTCCTAGCTTGACCTTTGGAATTGGCAACCCTGTTGCTGCTACCACTGCTCCGGGATTAACTCTTGGTGGTACATCATCAACAACCACTTCCTATGTTCCTGGGTTAAATCTTGGTGGTGCACCAATTTCATCCGCCACTACCACCTCTGGTTTAAATTTTGGTGCAGGACCTCCAACATCCACTGTCCCTAGTTTTGCAGCTGGAACTTCATCAGCAAGTACTACTGCTCCTAGTTTAACTTTAGGAGGAGGTGGAACTTCCACAATAGCTTCCTCTGCTACTCATGGATCATTGTAGGTTTAAACGATGAAAATAACGCACTTCTTTACCAACTTTCTTTATCGAAAACTTTTTGTAACTCATCATCTTATATCATTCTCATTTTTTAGGCAAAACATGGACTTCACTGATTTCAACAAGATTCTCAATACCTTAACGGATGAATATGAAGATTTGAATCGTCACTTCAATGAAGATGTTGCATTCTTGAATGATTTTGATAAAGTTTTACGTGATAATCATGGAAAAGTAAGTTTATTTATTCATTATTATTTACGTTTCATAAAAAGGTTCATCACGATAAAAATATTGTCTCCAATTTGTTCCTGTTTGCATTCCAACTTCTCGAGCTTTTGTATCACATCGTGGAGGTCGAATCATTGCATCATGGATTACCATAGTTCGATAAACTTGTCGATTAATTGTGCACTAAAAAACAAGAAGTTATTGCATAGCATGAAAACTTTTATAAAAAAACTTACGTATTCAATAGCCGTGCATAAGATAACTAATAATAATCCAATTCCAATCAGAGATATTCCAACATAAAATAGCGATTTCTGAAAAATAAAAGGTTTAAATAATGTTTGATGTTTTTAAAAAAAGTTACCTCGACATCAGTAATTTCAAATGGTGGTAAAATTGCTGCAATTGTATCGTTCGTTTTCATTGTCGTCGTTGATGAATGAATGAATGCTTTAACAAATCCGGCCAAAACCATTCGCTTCTTTGATAAATCACTAATTTGCATGGTTATTTTTTAGATTTCTGCTGCAAATGAAGAATTAACTGAAATTGAAGGTGAAACAGGTCGATGTGCAACTGAAGCTGAATGTATTGCTGCCCAACTTAAAGATATCGATAATCTTGTTTCAACTCTTGAAAAGCAACTTGGTATCAATGATTTGGATGATGCTTTGGGTGATGTTAGCAAGAATAGTGATGTCAAACGTCAACATATGTTAGTTTATTACTTTTGCTTTATGTCCAATTAATGACCTGCAAGTTTTAATATACGTGAATATGCTTACTCTATCGACTTGCTTTAGTTTCTCTTGTACTTTACTAATATCTCATCGTTTCAGCATGCAATTGTTCTTATCAACTGATGCACAAATGCAACATTTAGAAGATGATGTTGAAGGTTTATCTCAACAAGTTGAAGCTATTGCTAAAATTACTGGTCCTGATCACAGTTCTGCTGAATCATTCGAAGATGTTCGTCAAATTCTTGCAAATCAAATGGATCAACTTATTTATGTTGATAAACAAAGTGAAGATCTCAACAAAAAGTTGAATGATATCAAAGTCAAATTATAAACCTCTTCTTTTTATTATGTGTTTCATCTTGTTTTCTTTTGTGTTTTTGTATCTTGTGAATTGAATATTTTTATTGTTTGTTACATTATAAAGTTCTTGTATCATTTGTGTTATTATTGTTTTCTTGAGAATCTTTCTGCATTGCTTTTATCAGTCTGCTTAGGAGATATGAGAGTCTCAGACTTCTCTGCAGAGGGTTTGCAGTTAATGCGCAGACAATTCGTAGATAAAGAAGCAGACATTTTGCAGTAACTGCATTTGTGGTTGACACGATGCAGCTTTTTGCTAATTTCGAAGCCTGGAATGAGTCATCAACTTTTTGGATTTCTTTCATCCGTGAAGAGATGGTCGGAGAAGTAAACTCCAGATTCTACTAACCCAGTCATTTGTATCATTGGGATTCAGACAAAATTGATTACAAACTAATTTTCCACCAAATATGCACAAACAAAAAGATCAAAAGTAAGAAGTTTATTAACTCTGATAATCAACACAAAATATACTCAAAACATACACAGTATAAATAATAAATTTAAAAAAAGTGAAACAGTGATTAATTAACAAAGATCATTTTCATCAGCATTGCGAACACAATTAAAGCGACAATGTTCGAGATCATCTTGAAGAGATTTGCTTCCAGCTTCCATGAGATTGAGTTTAAGAGTTAATTGTTCAAAGCCACGTTCAATAGCATATGCAGTATCATAAACATCAATACCCATATTTTGTGGATTACCTTGATGAAGGACATCTTCTTTAGCAGCAGAGAAATCACTTTCAGAGAAACCATTGGATGCAAGATAATTTGCTAGCTTTGTACGTTGACGATCAATTTGTAAATGAAGACTTTTCCATTCTAATTGAAGAAGTTCACCTTCCTGAAAGATAAAAAGTTAATACGATGGTAAAAGTACATATAAAAAGTAAGCATGAGTTGCAACAATGCTTCCCACTGATGCATAAAACAGTTATACAGCAAACCCATTATTGCGTTAACATAAAGTTAATCGTTTATTAGATTCAAGTAAAGACAGTGTTTGACTACCAATAAATCCTTTATATTCCCAAAGACAACTTACAGCTAATGGACGACCAAGGATCTTTTCAATATCATCTTTGAATGAAGAAAAATAAGTAAGTTTGATATCCAAAACATCAGGACGAAGTAAGGTTAAAATTTCACGTAAATCATTTGAAGTTCTTGCAAGAATACGTTCTTCATCAGTACCATTAGAAGTTTTATGACCAAGCCGAACAAGAATACTGAATTCATAGATGTTATCAGCATCACAAGGAAAGTGATCTTGAACCAAAACAGAGTAAGGATTCAAATCAGTAATTTCATCACGATGAGATTTAATAAATTCGGCTGCTTTACTTGATGAACGAGCAAATTCAATAACATCTTTCAATTTTGATTCAAGTAGAATTTTCACAAATTCAGCAGGTTGAAGTTCGTCCCATTTATCTGGAATTGATGTTGATTTGGTTTCATCATGAAGTTGTTCCATGGCTTTCTTCTTCTTTTGAATTTGATTTGAAGCTAAAAAAATGGAAGAAAATCAGCAAAGTCGAAATTTGAGAACGAAAAAAAAATGGATGAATGAAAGAAGCAAGAAAGAAATTGTCTTTGAAAAAAAGCCAGAGAGAAAGAAGAAAAGGAGAGAGAGAGTTCGCTCGCGTCAGAAATGGCGGGAAACTTTGAACACAAACATTGGAGAAAGAAAAATGCTTTTTTTTTTGAAAAAAATTGTTGCAAGTTTTTCATTGGAAGTGTGTTTTTGTTTTGAAAAGGGAAACACATATGTACATACATAGGAAAGGATTTCGAAATCAAAAATCGATTAAAAGCCTTTTCTTTAAATAGAGTTTCAAAATAGTGAGTCGAGTTAATAACTAGGAAAAGGTTGATTTCTTATTAGTTTTTAGATGTGTTTTTAGCTATAATCAATAATGTCACGACCATAGTGTTTTAGTTTGTATGAGGAAAGGCTTAAAAAAGAATATAAGTTTAAAGCATAAAAGGACTCGATTAAAGACGTCACTCCAAGCAAACGTTCTAATGTCCGCCGTTTCATGAAAAATGCTTAATCAAGAAATCAGCGGTAAGAAATTTGTAGGTTAATTCACAATCATTTTAACATTGGCAGATAGATAAAAAGCTAACACATGATGTTACTGCACCGACAATAATATTAGAGCAAACATAACAAAAATATTTATAAATCAACAAAAATAAAGAATCTAATAACAAAATATAACAACTTGAAATCTTATAAAAAATTGTGGAAACTTTCATATTCATTCTTTCATGCTTGAGGATCAGTATGTTCACGTCGTTGAAGCTTGATTAAGACCATTTAGCAAAAGAACCAACTTTATTAGTTATATCTTCGACATCATCTTCTAAACATGGTTTTGGCATGCTGAAATACGATGAAAATTAGTAAACATGGAAAGTGGCGTTAAAATAAGTAATTTACATCATATTTTTCTGCTGCTTGACGTCGTCGTTGTTCATTCCAATATCAACTAAAGTATTATTCACATCATTGATAGTATGTTGCTTTTCAAGGGATGAAACAACGGGATTATTGATATTATCAAGTTGGGCAACATCAGCACTTCCTTCAGCTTCAGTTTTACATTCTGGTGTTTCAACTACTTCAAGTTTAGGTTTCTAAAAAATGCAAAATGTTAGAATAAAAATAACCTTTAAAAACTTACTTTACTAATAACTTCATTAACTATTTTATCATAAGCTTGAAAAAGATTGAATTTCTTTGAAAATTTACTCATAAATGCAGTATGGCGATTTGTAACTCGATTGAGATGATCATTATAATTAATGTTTACGCTGCAATCCATATCCATTTTAGTTTCTTTGGCTGATTCTTCATCCATGATTTTTGCTGTTTAGAAAATTGAAGGAAAAAAGCGTTAAAGAAAAAGTTGTTTGACGAAGACTAAAAAATTCCATTGCACAGATTTTCCACGAAAGATACTGTAAGAATTTTTGCACGCGCAAATTTAAAATCTTGTAAGCAAAGATTTACTGAAAAAGTAAAGTATCAAGATCGATAAAAATAATATTCTGTAAAATTATTTTTAACATTGATTCAGAAAGAAAGAAAAAAGTATCAATCACTAAATTGCTTTTCGATTATTGATTATGTGAATTCATTGGTGTTGTTGCTTCCTAATTTGACTTTGGTTTTGGTTTTTGAAGGTGTTGGTTGTTGGTTGGCCTAAGTTTTAATCGAATTAGTGAACTTATAAATTTTTGAGTTTTATAAATGATTATTTATTTATTCTTACAATCAAGATACGGTTATTTTTGGCTTTTAATGTGATTTATTAAGGACATTTCTAAATGTCTGGATTATCGAAAGCTGGCATCTATAAATTTTGGTAATAATTCTGCTCTTCAAAATCCATTTTCATGTGTTTAACAGATTTGAAAAATGTCATTTTTTACGGCTAATTTCTTTATGTCTTTGTATGTATGTAAACTTCAGTCTTCTTTTTTCTTTTCAAAAAATGCTTTCCTTTTCAATGCTTTTTTTGTGGTGGCATTGGAAGAGAAATGAAATTTGAAAGTGTTGTGCCATGACACATTTTTTTCTTTATCTGGTTTTTCCGTTTCTTCTTTTTCTTTTGAATAAAAGCTGTCATTTTTTTCTCTTCTCTTCCTTTACATTGGTGGTTGTGTCGCAAATTTGGAGAACAACACAAACATGCTTTTTTTTTTTGCCTTAAATAATATCGACTAAAACCAAAGAAAGAAAAAAAGAAAAGCTTTCAAAAAATCTTTCTAGATTTTCATCTTCTCTCTTTTTTTGGCTAAAAATTATAAGTTTCAAAAATTCTCCTACAAAAATGACTTTTTGCGATGATTGAATTCAGAAGAATAATTTAGAAGTTGGCTAACTATTTTAATTGTCAATTCTTTCTTTTTTTTCTTCAAAACTTTTCTTCATCTGAAACACGCCAGCCACCAATGAAGAAGAAATCAGTTTAAACAAATATTTATTTAAATTCTTAAAAGTGATTTGTTGCTTATTTATTTTTTTTGTATGCTTTTTACCTACACAAAAAGATTTTTTGCCTTTCTATTTTTTGATGAGGTAAATCCTCACTTTTTTTGTTTGTTGGTAGCTCTCACCTCCTTGAAACTCAAAGCTGTAGTGAAATTTTTTTGGTGGTGGAAGCACTTTATTTTCTCCTCTTTTTTTTCTTCAAAGAGTCTTCCTTTAGTCCGTTACTTTATTTTTGTGTTACAATTTTATTTTGGTTTTGCGTGTGCGTCTGTGTGTGTGAAACTGTCGATTTTTTCATTTTACTTGTTTGATTGCTAGAAACTTTTGAACAAAAAATTGTTCTTTGTGCTTATTCTTTCATTTTGTTTCTTTTTCCTCAAAAATTAAAGAGATTTGAATTTTAACTAAAATTTTTGCAACAAAAAAAAGAGGAAATAATCTCAAACTTTTTTTATGTTTTAACACTTGGAGAATGAGAAGGGCGAGAAAAAAAAGTTATGATGATGGGTTTACTTACATATCAGTTTTTTTTTGAAAGAAAAAAGAAGAAAACAAAGCTGTAAAACGAAGAATTTGAAAATTTGAGAGACTCAAAGGCGCTAAAACAAAAAATGAAACAGAAAACAATCCTAACAACTTTTCTCTTCTTTTTTTGTTTTGAACTTTGTGCTTTTTTTAATGTTGGCCATTCAAAAGAAAAAAGCTGCATGCATGCTTGCCATTGAAATAAATAAAAAAATGGAAAAGTCTTGAAGAAAAAGAAAAAACTGCAAAAAAAAAAAAAGAAAAGAAACGAAAATAATGGTTTATAAAAATGCTGGTATCAATGGAGGAGGATGATGATGCAATAAGAAAGGAAAAGAAAAAATGCTTTTGTTATATAAAATCTTCCTTCCTCCACATTTTTTCCTTCTGCCAGCACAACTCCCAAAAAATAAAATTGGTTGAAAAAGTTTCAGCGTTTTTTTTTATTCTTGGAAGAGGCTTGCTTTTTTTTAAATGGACAATCATTTTTTCTTCAGAGAAAAAGCTTCAAAAAAAGAGAATGATATTGGTTTTTTTCGAGCATTTTTTTTTCTAAAGGGTTTTTTTCTATGTGTGTAAGTAAATATTTTTGATAGTTTTGTTATTGTAGGAAATTAATTGAGACTCTCTGATAATTAATTTTTGTTTGAGTGTTTTGATTATTAATTATCGGTTATATTTTTTCTTCAATGCTCGGTACTCTATGAAAAATTTATTGACAAAAAAAGTAATATTTTAATAATAAAAATTTAAAGTAAAAGCAACCTTTTTTTTACAACCAAATTTCTTAGAATTATTACTCACAGCAAAAATACCGTATGTTTTGCAAAGGTCAAAAAAATAGAAAAATAATTAATGCTTTTACTTTTATTTTTCTTTGTATTTTTTATTACTCATTTTTGCCAAAGATCATTATTAGCATTATTATTTATAGCGCTTTCGACCTTTTCAATTTAATTGGCTTTATTTTATTTTGTACTTTTTTTTATAAAATGAAAATACAAAAGCCTTTTTTTCATACACAAAGCAAAATATAAAAGTGATAAACTAAACACCTGCACGAGCTGCTCCCGCCAGCCACAATCGCCACTGCCGACATTTTTTATTTTAATGTTTATTTTTTTTATTAAACTTTGCTTTTTTGTACGCCAAATTTTTTGCACCTTTTTTTATCCAAAAAGAAAAAACGAAGCCGAAATGATTTCATCATTTTTTTAGCAGCTTCCGCGATCCCATCGTCACTTTTTTTTTGTTTGGAAAATGCAAATGCCAAATTTTTTTTTTTCGTCTGATAGACAGTTTTTTTTTTTGTTGTTGGTTGTTCTTTGACTCAAAAAAGGACTTTTGATCTTTCGCTTTTTCATTTTTACAATAACACAACAAAAAAATATTTTACGGTTAAAAAATTAAACTTTGATTTGAATTATTTGATTTTACATACATAATTTTCTGTCCCTCATCCTCGACTACGAAAAAAGGTTCATATATAAAACCAAAAAGTTAATTGACCTTTTTTGTGCTTTTGTTGGTTATTGTTCGTCGTCTACCTTTTTATTTTTATCCATTTTTGCAATTTTTAGAGTGACTCAATTTTTTTTTACTTTCTTGTTGCTCACTTTTTGATGTATGTATGCGTGTTTCTTGAAGGTTGTTGCTCATAACCCTTCTTCATCATCCTTTGTAATTTGCAATCATTTTTTATTCATCCACTTTCCATCTTTTTTTTATGGTTGCTTTGGTAACGACGTTCATTTTATTTTTTTTATGTGCACACTTATTTTTTGGAATCCAAATGCGTAGGAAATTAGAAGAAAAAAGACAAAAACTAAATTTTTAAAATTTTTTTTTGTGAGAAAAGTAATTTTTTTACTTCGTTGTCGTTGATTTTTGCTCTTAGCTTTTTTTGATTTCTGTTTTTTTATTTTGACGACGGCGACAAGAAATAACAGTTCTCATAAAATGGAAATGGAACAAGTGTTCACCAGAAAGAAAATATGCAACTGTCACCACCAACAACAAAAAAATAATTGCTGAACATTTTTTTTATTGTTGTTCATTGCCTCTCTTTTTTTTCGTTTTTGATACTGCATTGAAAAATTTCAAATCGGATTAACACCTTTTATTGAATGGGACGAGAATATTTTTTTTTTCGGTTGAATGTTTTAAAAATGCAATATATTATTATTGAGGGTTATGACTGCGCTTTTTTTTTCATGGCTCAATTTGAAAGTTTGGAAGGCCATTCATTTTTTTAATTGGGAAATTATCCTCAAAATATTTACTCATGCAAAATAAAAGAATAAAGAATAATAACATCAACAAGGTCATTCTCTTCTCATTGGAAAAAAATTGGCTCTCAAAAAGTTTCGAATTTTTTTTCCTCTTTTTTTTTCTTCATTAGCAAGATAATCTATTTTATTTTTATTTGCATCACTTTTTTTTCCCTTTTACTTGCTTGCAAAAAAAAAAAAATTAAACTCAAAAAATTCAAAGGTATCTCTTTCAATTTTTTCTTTTCCTTTCCTATTCATTTTTTTTATTGTTGCGGTAAAACCTAACCTTTTTGCTTCATCGCGTCCGTGTAAACTTTTTTTATTTGATGTCCGTGCTCCGCCTTTCTTTCTGTCTTTTTTGTTTGTGTTTTATTCACAAAAAAAAAAAGCGGGCCAGCTGCTTTCTTGTATTTCCCTGCTTCTTGCTTGCTTGCTGCCTCCAAAATGTTCGCTCACTTTTTTTTTCACTCGAGAGATTGAGTTGTTGTTCGTTTTTAGCAGCATAGAAGAGGTCGTCGAGCAGCAAGCAAGTAATAGTAGCAACAACAGCAGTAGGAGAAAAAATAAAGACCTTTACTCTTCTCTTCTTCTTTTTTTAGTTCTCCGCCCATCTCTCACCAATTTACGTTTCACTTTTTTTTCTACTTCGCGAAGCTTAATAATAAAAAAAGTTTCATTCGATTTGATTTTAGCTGCTCTTCCGTGGTCGGACAAAGCAACTTACTTACTACTTGCCCCTCATCAAAACTTTGTGCTTTACTTTCTTTCAATTTGAAAAGATGTCTGTTGATGCTGAAACAATCAAAAAGATTGAAGATGGTTATGCCAAGCTTCAAGTAAGTAAAAAAAATTATTTACTACCTATTTTTTATATTCCTTTAATTAATTTTATTTATTTGTTTTTAGGCTGCAAAGGATTGCAAATCTCTCCTTAAAAAACATTTAACCAGAGAAGTTGTTGATCAACTTAAAGATAAAAAAACCAAACTTGGTGCAACCCTTTTGGATGTCATTCAATCCGGTGTAGCTAATCTTGATTCAGGAGTTGGTCTTTATGCACCTGATGCTGAATCATACACCCTTTTCAAACCTCTTTTTGATCCCGTCATTCAAGAATATCACAATGGTTTTGGACCAAATCAAAAGCAACCCGCAACTGATCTCGGTGAAGGTAAAACACATTCACTTCCCGATTTGGATCCCGAAGGAAAATACATTAATTCCACCCGAGTTCGTTGTGGTCGTTCCCTTCAAGGATATCCATTCAATCCATGCCTCACTGAAGCAAATTACACTGAAATGGAAAATAAAGTTAAAGGTGTTTTTGAACAACTTACCGATGGCCAACTTGCTGGAACTTATTATCCATTAAAAGGAATGACAAAAGAAATTCAAACTCAACTTATTGAAGATCATTTCCTTTTTAAAGAAGGTGATCGATTCCTTCAAGCTGCAAATGCATGCCGATATTGGCCCACAGGTCGAGGTATCTTCCATAATAAAGAAAAAACTTTCCTTGTTTGGGTTAATGAAGAAGATCATCTTCGTCTTATTAGGTTAGTAATTTTATTTTATTTTGGGTTTATAAAGGCTATATGGATCAGAGACATTTGAGATTACAGTAATTTCACTTTTTGATTTTATGCTCGCATAACTTTTTTGGTAAACAAAACAAAAAATGAATAGCTTCTGTAGCAACAACAACTTTCCATGCGATGCCAAAAACCTTTCAAGATTTTTATTTAAAAAAGTTTCGGTGTTGCTTTTGAGAAATCAAAAAAATTAGTGTATTACTAAACTAAACCTCCCCATTATTTTTTTAGTATGCAAAATGGTGGAAACGTTGGAGAAGTTCTTGAACGCCTTATCAAAGGTGTAAAAACCATTGAAACCAAAGTTCCATTCTCCCGCGATGATCGACTTGGATGGCTCACTTTCTGCCCATCCAATCTTGGAACCACTGTTCGTGCTTCAGTTCACATCAAACTTCCCAAAATCTCTGCTAAACCTGATTTCCAATCAATTTGTGATGGATTAAAACTTCAAATTCGTGGTATTCATGGTGAACATTCAGATTCGGTTGGTGGAGTTTATGATATCTCAAACAAGGCTCGACTTGGTTTAACTGAATTTGAAGCCGTCAAACAAATGTATGATGGAGTTAAACATCTTATTGAACTTGAAAAGAAAGCATAAAAAGTTTTAAGAAAAGTAAAAATAAAAAAAAGTATACTAGCTTGGATCTCTTTTTAGAATAATAATAATGTGTTTAAGTTGCTGCTGAATTCCTTTTTTAGGAATATTCGCCTAGTTTTTTTCCTTTTTTTGTAATAATAAAAAAATCCTTAGGATAAAATTTAAAAAAAATCTTCTAGCTAGTATAGTATTTTTTTTTGTTCATCATCAATCTCTTTATCTGTCTCTGTCTTTTACCTTTGGAATGAATTTTCATCGTCCGTCCACGGTTTTTTCTTTATTTTTGTATAATTTATAAATTCATATAACTTTTTTTTCTTGTGATTTGTTTTTTTTCTAATAATAAAAAATCTTATCGCATTTAAAAAAAAGTTAGCCTAGCTTCTTGGAAGAAGTAAACAAAGCAAAAAAGCCAAAATAAAAATAAAATTTTTTTCCTACGTCTCTCATTAATCGACTTTTGACCCCTGAGCTGAGCTCAGTAGAGTTCAAGTTTTTGATCAGCGCTTGGAAGAGAGGCTTTGAGACTATGGCTTCAAAAAATAAAGTAGAAGCAGGTAGAGCTAACTACTATAAAACAGTTGACGTACGTAGGTAAGTAAAAAGTAAATCAAGCAATAATGCACAACAACAAAATAAAGCAAAAAAAAGAAAAAAGCTCAAATTGCAACAAACTTGAAAGTAGTTTTTAGAAGAATTTATTTCCGGTGGACATACCCAACAGCAACACACATATGTATGCTATGCGACAACCACATTGATGATGGTTATGAACGACAACAAGCAAGCAAGAAGCAAGTGTCGCAATTTATTTCATAGGTCAAAGTTAATCTTATAGCCTCCTCATATTGAAGTTACTGCTGCTATTACGTTTTCTATTGCAGCTTGCTTCTCTTTTTACTTTTTTTTATATCCAACCACTTGAAAACACATACATATGCGAGATTAAAGAAAGAAAATTCTTTGAAAAATAAAACTAATACATAGAAAGAAGAAGAAAAGAAATAATGAATTTCAAAGATCTCTTGATGAGAGATTGAGGGATTTTTCTACCATTGTTGCAAATTGCAATCTATGCATTTAAAAGTAAAAAGTAAAAAATTGATTGAAGAATTCTGCTTCTTCATAATGGAATGGAATAAAGCTACGATTTCTAAAGAGAAAATATTGCTTTTTGAAAGTTACAGAAAAGTTAATATCGTAAAATAAACTTTTTCATAAATACCAATGATACGAGAAGGGATTTTTGTTGTCGTTAGTGTATTTTAGGGAAATCAACAGAAACTTGTCTGAAAAAATCACCATCAAAGAAATAAGGTGTCAGAAAAATTCTTGCCGGTTAGCATACTTTTGATTCCTTTATCGATGAAAAACAAGCACATTTTGGTCCTTCAGTTTATTGCCATTATTTCTTATCAACAAAATTTTTCTTCCGGTTTTCAAAATGATAAATTACATATTTGCTATTTTTTCATATTTAGTGGTTTCATTTATCTTCATTGTGCTTTTGCTTCTTTTTGATTTTTGTTGATTTATTCATTTTGTCGCCTCTAATCGCCAAAAGCATTAAACTATGTAGGTATCTCATTTCAAAAATAAAAATGGACGACGTCAACAAGCAAGAAATCAAACCAACCAACTAACAACACACGTTTGTTGACTGCCCTTGCCATTAGGCTTCAAACAAGTAAAAAAAGCACATTGACAATTGACAACTGTGACACATTTTTTCCTTCATCTTCGGCTGCTACTATTGCTTATGTAATAGAAAGAAAGAGAAACTCACTTATTTAGTTTAAGACTGAAAAAAAAGTTGACTTTACAATGAATGGCATGATTTTTTATTTGAAGGAAGAGAGATATCAACTTTAGCAAAGTTGTTGTTGATTTTAAAGTCCAACAACAGATGGTTTGAATGAAAAAGAATTTATTTGCAAAGAAAAAGATCGAAAGAAAAAAAAATAGTAAAGAAAAATCATTTTGAGGGTCAATGCAAGTATGTACATAAGTTTTTTAATCCAATATATAGCTTTACAACCATAATAATACCATACCACACTGTGAATTCGTTGTAACATTTTTTTTAAACGCTTTTTTTCCCGCGCTACCGTAATTTGAAAGGAGCTACCGTAATTTGATAAAGGAAGATTACGGTAGCTCCTTTCATATTACGGTAGCGCGAAAAAAAAACGTTTGAAAAAAATGTTACAATCTAATTGAAAGAAATTCACAGTGACCATTAGCGTATTTTTCGATGGACTCATTAATGTCATCGAATGGGAAGAAGAAGAAAAAAACAAATCACGAGAAACGAAACAATTTTTGTCTCATTTTCTTCTTCTTCAGATTGCTTTTATATTGAAGCTGCTTATTCCTGATAAATAGTCTAATTGTATTGGGAGGCGAATTGAGTTGGTGTATCTTACATTTGTGAAGCTAAATTTCTCATTTTTGCTTGATTTTACATTTTTGCTTGTTTTTGATGCACTTTTTTTTATTTTATTGAAACTTTTTACCAAAAAATTGCTACATATAAACTTACAAAGAAAAAACAGTTTAAAAAAAATTACAAGAAGTATGATAGTAGCATTACAAAAAAAATTAATTAAAAAAGTTTATTACAAAAAAAAATTGACTAAAGAAAAAAATGCAAAAAGGTTATTTCTTTTAAAAGATTGTCCAATATTAGTAATCTTCATTCATTGGAGATGCTGATGGATTTTGAGCTCTCTGATATTGTTGTTATTGAATTCTCTTCATTCACATCGGGCTTGATCGCCTTAGAATGCTGCTGTTGGAATAAGTAGCATCCGATGGAATGGTGGTTGTTATTTTGAATGGCTACTCTGACACCATAGGAACTAAAGCTTCAATGGTTAAAGCTTTTTTGCATCAGAATTTTGGGACCATAGAATTTTACATGGTTGGTGCTGCCTGCCAAGAATCAAGCCATTTTAATGAAGAGAATTAAAGCTCTGAGTGAGAAGGAAAAAAAATATCAGATACAAATAAAAGAAACACAACCAATTTACACTTTTTATTCTTTGCCAAATTTGAGTTTTTCCATCTGCATTCACTTTCCTTTTATATCGGTTTCATGGCCTTCAAAAAGTTTTCTGTTTTGTGTTTAAAATTATATTTTTTTCTTATTCAATGTAAACAACTTTGATGGGAGTGACCTTTCATGAATTTTTTCTTTTTTATTATCATCAGTCGTCAGTCAGCTGACGAATGAAATCTGTTTTCTTTATATGCATGATTCTTTTTTTGCAACAGCTGCAAAACCAAATACATAAAAAAATTATATCGAGAAAATTCTTGTTTTTTTTTATTACTTTTATGATAATGGCCTTGGTAAAGATAAAAAAATCATATGTCAACATACACACACACACCTTTTGACTTTTGGTTGTTGTTTATATTTATGTATGGGCATGAAACTGTAGTATCAGAAATCACAAGTCAGCAGTTTTAGTAACTTTTTATTATTACAAAGATCAGCAACAAAAGTTTTATCAAAGGTCTAATTGATTCTTGGGTAAAAGTATTTTTTAGCTTAGAATAAATCCTTCTAGATTTGTTTAACAAATGAAAAATTTCAATGGAAGGAAGTGTTAGAAAATGAAAGACAAAATAGGCAAAAGATTTTTTGTAAAGCTTTGAATAAAATCTTGCAAGCAGCGAAAGTTTCGAAGCATCATTAATGAAAGTGCAATTTCAAGCATCTTTCAAGCTTTTATTTGCTACTTTTTGATCACTTTTTTTCCATCAAAGCCATTGTGACTAAACTTTATAGGGTTAGTGATTGAGGTAAAATTGCATTAGGTTTACGAAGGAATAAAGCTATATCGAGGCATCAATTTTTATTAAACTTTGGTCGTTTATTACTAATATTTCTAAACCGAAGATTCCAATATTACAACGAATATGTAAGCTGCAGAAGCAAGCTTCATAACATAACTTTTTGCGTTCGAATAAACAAACATGTCACAAACAAACATATCACACACACATTTATTTTTACAATACAATACAATATAAATAAATGACTAAATATACATATGTAATCAATTAAGTTTGTTGATTCATTTCTTCATTGATTTGGATTTTTGAGAGGATCCCATTTGAGATTTATTTGAAATTACTGATTTCTTTGAGTCGCCATCTTGAGCTCCACGTTTTTCCGACATTGATTTCATAGATTTTTGAATCATTTGTGAGCCACCTTCTTTTTGGGATTGTTTGATTGATTCTTTTTGTGACATTTTGGAGTTAATACTACCACCACGACCAATAGATTTTCTAGAAAACTTTGAGTTGTCGACATCATCTTTTGTTGATTGTCCAGCAATAGAGGCATCAGCAGGTTTTCGAAGTAGCTTCTTGGCTCTCTTGGAATTTCGTTTACAGCAGCAAATGATGATGCTAAAAATACATAATAAATACAAGTAATGAAATAATCGTGTCTATTAATTAGTCATATAAAACAAAGTATGGAAATGAAGAGCAACATACACAATAATTATGAAGACCAAGATGACCATTCCACCGATGAGAAAAATCCACCAATAAGTTGCCATAAATGATGGTTCTGAAGTTGTAGTTTTTAATTGACTTTGAGTTGAATTAAGCTTGATTGGTGATGTTGTTGTTGATGCTGGATCTTCACGTTTGAATCTTGCACTTCCTTCCTAAAAGACATATAACATCAGTATAGTTTCTTTCAAATGTGCCAAAGAAATAAAAGACAAACTTACATTATCATGTTTTTCTTTTTCTTCTCCACCAAAAGCATTGATAGATTGATGAAATTTGCGTTGAGGTCGAATAACATCACAAAAAGTTGCACCAAATAATACAGCAATGAATATTGATAACTTCAAAAACCATTTTGCTTTCATTTTTGCAGCTTTGACGATGACGACGATGAAAAGGAACTTTGAAAATCAGCTAGCACAAACCAAATGACGAAGTTTGAAAAGCAGCAAACTGACTGAATAATAAAAAGTTCGTCAGCGGCAATGAAAAAATGAAGGGGAGAAGAATTTTTAAAATTTGTATAACTTTACTTACTATTATTTTTTCTTTAATTTTTCGTTGGCTAATTGATTATTGGATTTTTTAGATATATAAAAATAACTATTTTCGCTTCATTGAACTTATATCATTTTACTGCAAAAAATTCTAATACTTGCTTAAACGAATCGAGCGAGTTTTCTTTTTGTATAAATAAAACTTTCTTATTTGCTATTTTACTTCAAACACGCTTACTTGTATTTTACGCTTTAGTTGAATTAACGTTTTTTGGGTTCATTAATTGTGAAAATTCTTTAAAAGCTCTACGAAATAAATTATTCTAAAACTTTTTGATGTTTGCTTAAATATAAAAAACCTAATACATTGTTTTTTTTTTGGATAAAAAGTGTGTTCTTTATTAGTAGCTTGAAAAAAAACCAATCTTTTAACTCTTTTTTGTTGTTTTAAAATGAGCCTATTGATATGTGTAAGTTTAAGCTGCTTGAAGCTACTAATTATTCCTATTTACTGTATAAATTTGATAATTTTCTAAATCTTTTAACTCTTGGAACAAATGATGATTGAATGTGATGTGAGTAAAATAAGTCAAAATTTAATCCAAATTATATTCACTTTGAATGAATAACATCCCTCTTGCAAGAAAGAGGTTTACAAAAAAAACGCTTTTGATATCCTGAATCTTTGGTTGATTAATATTCCACTCCTTTTTTTTTGGGTAAAATTGAATTGAACGAAAGTAAATCAGCTTTAGTTTTACTTTCATTTGCATTTTTTTCTCCTCACAAAAAACTCAAATAAGTTTTTTTTTGTTTTCGTTTACATTTTGGAAACATATAAAAAACATTTTCTTTCTTTGGTTTAGGTTGATTGGTGCCCAAGATTTCATGATATCCCATTTGAAAATAATAAATGAAGATCGGAAAGCCGTGTTTTAAAGTTTCATAAAAATGCTAAAGCAAAAAAGCTATAAAACCCTAATTTGTTTGCTTTGTTTATTTTGTTGTTGGTTGTTGTTTTTTGGTTGATAAAATAAATAATTATTGTAATTGTGGATTGATTTGTTGGTAAATATAAATTAAAATAATTTTGGTAATTGGCCTAATAATAATTATTTGAAGAAGACAAATAAATTGTGTCTCCCTCCACGATTGATTCTCTGCGCTCTCACATTTTTTGCTCTCCACAAAAATAGCATGTTGCATCCAAAGCTTATATCTTTTTTTTTGTTGTTGTTCAAAATCCAACAATCTTTTATCATTCACTTTTTCTCTAAATTTATTTTAAACAACATTCTCCAACAATCAAACATTGCCTAAAAAAAGTTTTCTCCCCTACCTTTTTATCCGTGTCTTTTAAATATTGTGAAATTCCATGAACCACCAAAAATCAACTATTTTCTCGGATTAGCAAAAACTCAAAAAACTACGAACTGTAATAGCCATTTTTTTGTTGTTGTTGAGCGAAGATGTTCTTTCGATGTTTTAGACAAAAAAAATTTCAACTCATTCTTCATTCCACTTTCTTTTTTATTGTTTTTGATTCTATTTATTGTTTATTTGCAACGTTAAAAACTACCAGAATTTTTCCTTCGCGTTTTTTACAATGCTTATTTTAATATTTTCCTTCAAAACTTTTTTCTATTTGCCATTTTTCATTCATGGTTCGTTCGTTCGCGTTTTTCAATGCTTGCTGAAAATTATGAAGAATATATGGCCTTTTTTGTTGCTATTTTTCGTAATTTAACTTATCATTATTTTTGCAGATGTCACTCGGACACAATTCCAAGCAATTCTTCAACCAACTTAAAGATTATGCAGATGATGTAAGTTTTAACATTTTTTGTTGATTTAATACTAATTAATTTTTTTTTAGTTTTTGAGGAGAACAAAGCATTATTTACCTCATGTTGCTAGATTTTGCTTAGTTTCAACTTTCATAGAAGATGGCTTTCGATTGTGGGCACAATGGGATGATCAACGACAATTTATGCAAGAATCATGGAATTGTGGATGGTTTTTAGCCACATTATTTGTTCTCTTTAATTTCTTTGGTCAATTTATTCCTGTAGTTATGATCATCTTAAGAAAATATGTTGGTGTTGCTTGTGGTCTTTTAGCTGGTGTTGTGGTGCTTCAAACGTTTGCTTATCATATCTTATGGGATTTGAAATTTTTGGCTCGTAATGTTGCTGTTGGTAGTTCCTTATTGCTTTACTTGCTGAAACTCAAGAAGAACAACGTTCAAACTTTGCTGGTGTTTTAAGTAAAGAAGAAATTATTCGACAATTGGAAGTTGGTGCAACTTGGTAAGTATTTAAAAACAATAATAATTCGAAATTGCTAAATAATGGGAAATTTTTTTGGCATTCAGAATGTTTAAAGAAAAGCAGACACAAAAATTACATTTATGTACAATTAGAAAAAATTACAAAATTAAGCATAAAGAGCTTGGTTCTTGGTGCTGTTTTGTTTGCCAGCGGGAGTTGTTGAAGGTGTTGTTGTTGGTTGAGCAGCTTGATATTGACCTGGAGCATATTGAACTGCAACAGCTTGATATTGAGTTGGTTGATACTGTTGACCAGCTTGATACTGTTGAACACTAGGTTGACCAGCTTGACATTGACTTTGTTGATACTGTTGACCACTAGATTGACCAGGTTGATATTGACCAGGTTGATACTGTTGACCACTAGGTTGACCAGTTTGATACTGTTGACCACTAGGTTGACCAGGTTGATACTGTTGACCACTAGGTTGACCAGGTTGATACTGTTGACCACTACGTTGACCACCAGGAGGATATTGACCAGCTTGAAGTTGAACAGAAAGTTGACCAGTTAAAGTTGGATCAGCAGGTTCAGCAGCCATGAAGGCATATGTGGATTTAGATGGACGAGGTTTTGCCATTTTGATGAAGAGAGAGATGCTTCGACTGTACGAAAGAGTTAAAAATAAACTCGAATGATGTTTTTACATTGCATCGATGGGGCTTTTATACTGTTTCTATTCCATCATTTATTTTAATGATTTCCGATTTGCATGTGAACGATGCTTGAAATGATTTTTTGCGATTTTGGGTTAACATGTTGCTCTGAATTTGTAATAACTCGTGAATATTTTTTCCATTCTCTGTTGTTCATTTTTTAGGGTTTCAACAAAATCAATAAAACCTGCGCATAACGATGATGGTATCGTTTAGTGGCACGATCACGGGGATGAGAAGAAAGAATGCTTCAATTCAATTATTGTTAACTCAAAAGTATCAAGAACTTCCTAAACCTCCTGAATCAAATAATCGTCAGTTTTTCTTTTGTATTTAATGGTAGCTGTTTTAATGTTTTGGGTAGTCATGGTTTGACGTTATGATCATCTTTTATTCGCCGGATTGATACATATGCTATGACTCTTTATGGGAAGCATATTAGTAACCTAAGCTTTGACGCGTACTTTTATTCATCATTTCATTGTCTTTACATACCACTAACTAATTCCACTTTTTTCAGCTGACGTCGAATCATACACTGGTGTACTTCATTACAGAACAGAAGACTTTGTAACATTCATCAATGAAAATCAAACCATTGTATCTGAGAAAGTTTATGTTGGTGGAATTCCATGGTCATTCATCGTGTTAGCAAAAAAGCCCAATGGTAATAATGGTGCTCATGCTTCAAACATTTTAGGATTCTTTGCTCGATGTGGTTATGATTTTGACAAGGATAATGATAAGTGAGTTGCTTTTGAAGTTTTTGTATGGGATATGTTCAACTTAGGATTTTGAAAAGGGAGGAAATTTTGTAATGAATTTGCTATCATTAGCATCTTTTCCATAAGAATCTTATGTTGTTAATGCATAACTTTTTCTTTATTCCCATTTTTGTCTGCTTTCTGCTTGCCGATGTTCCGCTGCAGTCGTTGTTTTTTGCCCGTCTTTCATTTTTTTAGTTTGTCGGTTTTTTACTTTTGATAGATTGTGAAAAAAATTATATAGGAAGAAAAAAATAAGCGAAAGATTGACTGTTTTTGATGGCCATAGAAAAATACACAAATAAATGTTTGCAATGTGTGTGACTTTTTAATATGGGAAGATGCAATATTTTTTTTATGAAAATAATAATTTTTTTGGCGTTTTTGTAATTAAGATATATTCAAAAATTTGTGTGAAATCTTTCTTATGCTCGTTTTATTTGAAATATAAAAATGTCAAAATTATGCAAGTTCAGTAAAGCATGCGACAAACACATTCTTGAAAATGATGACCTAATATATAATACTTTTGTTTTTGCAACAATAATCTTTTATTTTGTTGGTTAGACAATCAAACCAGGACAACATGGTTCAACATATGGTGGAAATCCATTAGCATGTAAAATAGCTATGGAAGCTGTTCAAATTTTAGTTGATGAAAAATTACCTGAAAATGCTGAAAAACAAGGTGAAAGACTTATGTCTAAACTAAAAACCTTACCAAAAGAAATTGTTAAAACTACTCGTGGACGTGGTCTTCTTTGTGCTATGGTTATTGATCCTTGTATATTTACTTACCACATTGTTTCGTTCAAAAACTAACTTCCTCCTTTTTTTTAGAATTTGTCTATGAGAATATGGCTTTGTGAAAGCTCGAACTTACTTTTTATTGCTCTTTCTAACCTTCAATTTTCAGGATGACAACACGTGAAATAAAGCTTGAAGATCTTCCAAAGGTGCCACCGCAGCAACTTTCTGCCGGAAATCCTTATAAATATTACTGCCTTTAATTCAAATTTCTCAATATTTATTGCTTGTTTTTTTAAATCAACCTTTTCTAATAGCATCTCAATCTTACTGAAAATAATAGTTTTAACATTCAAAAGAATCATTGATTTTTTATTTTTTATAAATTTTTCTAATTTGCCTTTTTTTTACTTGATTTTATTACTTCTTGAATATTTTCGTTTGAGTTAAATATATTCTTTCTTTTTCCTCAGTTCATTAATTAATTTAGCTACACTCACAGAAAAAAAGTACCTTTATCATCCAAAAACTTGGACAATCTTGGCTTTTAGCATGACAACCGCCAAGAAGAAGTTCTCATTCAAATTTGGACTATATCGTCCTGTTAGAAGTTTTAAAAATCTAATAACTTGGACAAAGTTTAAAAATTTTGGACAAAAAAAAATTTAGTTTGCGACCGCCAATACATTTTTATTATAATTATTTTCCAAATCAAAGATTTGAATATCCAAAAATTTTTTGCTTTTATTGAAGCTTTCGGTCAAGCAATAAATTAGCCAGCCGATACCGAAGCATAACCATCAGTCATGGTACTTTCCCTTGTCTACCAACACCCTCCAGTTAATAAAAAATTGACGGAAGAATTCAGGCACAATGAAAAGTCACACTATTGATCGTCATGCGCGCCATCTTAGAAATAACGAAATCGGTTTACGCATGAAGCAAACAAAACTTGAACCTTTCTGCATACGCTTAAATGAAGAAATGGTGAATTGAAATAGGCCTCCAGAAAACCAAAGAAAAAGTTTTGTCTAATTTTATTTGGACCACTTTGTCTAATAAGATAGTCACTATGACTTGTCCATCAAAAATTGATAATATGTACATCAAAATGACGAAAACAACTTTTAAAGTCGCAAAAAATGTGGTCCATCAATTTCCGAAAAAAAAGTGGACTGTTTTTCTGTGAGTGTATTTTTTTTTGAAGCTTTTCAAAACAAAATATTCCAAAACTTTTTGCTTGCTTTTTTAAAAACTTTTTGATGATTGCAAAAATATAAAAAACCAAAGATTTTTCTTTTTCTTTTTATTTTTTTGCTGGCTTTTTTTCCTTTTTCTTATTTCAAAAAATTGTCACATAAAAATAAAAACGTTCAAAGATTGATTACCTTCCTATTTTTTTCTATCGGCCCTAGACCAATCAAAGAAAAGAATTATTTTAAAGACGCTGATGAAAGGGAGAAAGAAAAAAGCACATGGTCTGATGATTTGATTTGCAAGTCAACAATCGTCGTCAGTCATGTATGTTCTCGTCGTTGTCCCATCATTTTTTTTCTTCTTCTTTATATTTTTTTTTTGTTTCTTTGACAACAACCAACATTGTTATTGAGATAGACGACAACTACTCGATGGTAAAAGGTTTTCATAAATATAATTTGTTGCAGAACAAAACTATTTTAACTTTTTTGATTTTAAATGTTTAAAAGCAATATTTTTGCTGCTGCTCGGAAAAATGTTTAAAATAGAAGTTTTATAAATTTTACAAAATAAGAATGGTAGCCATTTTTTCATTCTAATTCGCGAGGTTTAATAAAACCATGGATAGTTTTAAATCTTTAAAACTTGATTTTTTAAACTTTTCTGATGCAAACAAAAAAAACTTGGAACTTTTTTCTTTCTCATTTAATTTTTTGTTTTGATTGAAAATTATCAAATTATCAAAGATAGTCCCAAAAATAAGCATTTCTTTGTTGCTTTTTGATCTTTTTCTATGAAAGTTGTTTGTTATCACCTTTGTTACTTTTCATAGGCATGGCTTTTTTTATCTCGGTTTTTTGCTTTCTTTCTTTCCTTTTTTTGGTGGTACATAGTTTTGTCTTTTTGTCACATCACTACGCCGCCTTTACCTTTAATGCAGGCAGACGATCGAACAATTTTTGTGGCCAACAAAAAAACGAAAAAAGGAAAATAAAAAGAATCCCATCAATAACCAAAAAATACCCGCGTGAGTGAGTTAAATTTTTGTCGCTTCTTTTTTTTTGTCGTCGTCGTCCTTCACCATTTTTTAAAAAAATACTTTTTGTTATTCTTTTTTTCTCTCTCCGCTTTCTTTTTTTATCGTTTGCCATGATTAATGAGAAGAGGCTCCATTCAAAAAAATAATAAAGAAAAGAATTATTTTCTTAGATCACTTTTAATATTGTTTCCATTTTCTGGATTTGGCAAGAAAAATATTTTTTGATAATAACTTTTAAATTTTTTTTGTTTACAAATTGTATTTTGCAGAAGTTTGCAATTGATAAATAATTTTGTAGTCAAGCTAAAAATAAAAATATCTTGATTTTTTTCGGGATAAAAAATTATTAGAAAAAACTATATTATGGATTTTCTTTTCGGATTTCTAAGTACCAAGCGTGTTTGATTTTTTTAAATTAGTTATATTTGTTTTCTATTTTTTTTAAATTAAAATTAATTACACTTTTTAGTAAACCATAATTATCTTTAATCATGGCTCCACCTGGAATTAAATATAGTCAAGAGCCACCAGATATTGAAAATCTTTTAGTATTGAATCCTCGAGTCAATACCACTGCAAGTTTACGCCCAACAGCTATAACAAAAGCAGATAAATTAAATTGGAAACGTAATTCAGATAAAGGAGGAGGATGCTCAGTAAGTTTATTTATTCCCTCGAATCATAAAAGGAATTATTTTTTCTCGATCGAAAATATTCTTTAAATTTTAAATTTAAATTTGGTGTATTTTTTATTTTAGAGTTGTGGAACAAATAAATATGAGAATGATTTTCGCGATATTAAACATACAACTCTTTCTGAACGAGGTGCCATGCGAGAAGCGATGAGATGTTTAAAATGCGCTGATGCACCATGTCAAAAAAGTTGCCCCACTCAACTTGATGTTAAAGCTTTTATTGGATCTATTGCTAATAAAGTAAGTTAGTTGTTAAGCTTAGACTTTTAAAAACCAAAAAAAAAAAATAGATTATTTAAATTTTGTTTTTTCATTGCAAATCCAAATTCTGGCTCTCCTGAAGTGGAAATTTTAGCCAATATTTACCAAGCTTTCGAAGATTCTGAAATTATTATTTTTTGTTTTTGTTTTATAGAATTATTATGGTGCAGCAAAACAAATTCTTTCTGATAATCCCCTTGGTTTAACTTGTGGCATGATATGTCCCACATCCGACCTCTGTGTTGGTGGTTGCAATCTTCATGCATCTGAAGAAGGTGCAATTAATATTGGTGGATTACAACAATACGCAGTTGAAACGTTTATGAAAATGAATATTAAACAAATAATTTCAAAGGAAGTTGAATCATCTCGAAATGAAGCGCATAAATCTAAAATTGCTTTACTTGGTTGTGGACCTGCATCCATTTCATGTGCATCATTTTTAGCTCGTCTTGGTTATACTGATGTTACCATATATGAAAAAGAAGATTATATTGGAGGTTTAAGGTAAATATATTTAAACAAAAAAATAATTTTTATTGAATCAAAAAAAATTAAAAATGAACGACGAGAAAAAAAATACACAAAAAGGATGTCTCTTTTTTCGAAGCAAAATTCTCTAACATGTATGGCTCAGTGGTTTGGCGGTTGCTTGCTTGATAACTGAAAGGTTAAAAGTTCGAATTACCTCCATGACGCGTTGAACGAAACGGAACTTTCTTATTTGAGAGTTTGCGTATAATTACAGCGCAATAATAAAGACGAAGTTTATGTTGCTTGTTATGCCTTTCAAATGCTAAACACAGTGTCAAAGGCTTCTAACATTTTTATTAATTTTTTTCCAAAAAAAGTTTTCACAGTTAATTTTTGATTTTTTTAGTTCATCTGAAATCCCTCAATTCCGTTTACCCTATAATGTTGTGGATTTTGAAATTCAACTTGCAAAGGATATTGGAGTCAAAGTGAGTTTCTAATATTTCATATCCGAGCTTTCATTGAATTTGAAAAGTTTTCAGATTGTAACTGGCAAATCCCTTCACAAAGATGATTTATCCCTTGAGAAACTTAAATCTGATGGAAATAAAGCAGTTTTTATTGGAATTGGTATGCCTGAACCTAAAAAAGTTGGAATTTTTGAGGGCCTTGGAATTGAACATGGCTTTTACACTTCCAAAGATTATTTGCCTTTGGTTGCAAAAGCAAGCAAACCAGGTATTTGAAATTTATTTAAAAAATATTTTTGATAAATATTTATTTTTATAGGAATGTGTGGTTGTAAAACAACTAAATTACCTAAACTTCCTGGACGTGTAATTGTTTTGGGCGCTGGCGATACAGCGTTTGATTGTGCCACATCAGCTTTAAGATGTGGAGCTTCTCGAGTTATCGTTGTTTTTAGAAAAGGTTTCACTTCTATTCGAGCTGTTCCAGAAGAAGTAAGACATCTTTTTTTTGTGACTAAAAAAATAATAATTTTTTGTTTTTCCAAAAGTCGTTCAATAATGAGAGTAATTAAATTTTGAAAATTATTGTTAAAGTTTGATTACTATCTTCTGCATGAGACTTACTATGTTTTTTCCTTCAAATATTTTACTTTTTAAGCGAATTTATAAAAAAACTTTTATGCCATTTTTTTTTTGCAAAAGCTTTTATAAAAAAAAATTCCAGATGGAAGCAGCTCGAGAAGAAAAATGTGAATTTATGCCTTTTATGGCTCCCAAAAAAATTAACATGAAAGATGGACGAATTGTTTCCATGGAATTCACTAAAACCGAGCAAGATTTGGAAGGAAATTGGTATGATGATGAAGATCAAACTTTGACCCTTAAAGCTGATTGGGTTATTTCGGCTTTTGGTTCCACTTTAATTGATGAAAATGTTGTGGAAGCTTTGAGTCCAGTAAAATTAAATAAATGGGGTTTGCCTGAAGTTGATCGAATCACTCAAGGCACTTCTGAACCTTGGGTATATGTTGGAGGGGATATTGGTGGAGTTGCAGAAACCACCGTGGAATCAGTAAATGATGGAAAGACAGCTGCATGGAATATTCATAAATATTTACAACAACAAAATGGTTTTGCTGTTTCAGAAAAACCTAAAATTCCTATGTTTTTTACTTCCATTGATTGTGTGGATGTTTCAGTTGAAATGTGTGGAATTAAATTTGAAAATCCTTTTGGCTTAGCTTCTGCTCCACCCACCACTTCTGGAGCTATGTGTCGACGGGCATTCGAACAAGGATGGAGCTTTATTTTAACTAAAACTTTTGGATTGGATAAGGTTAGTAAAAAAATTAATTTTCAGCCCCAACAAAATTGAAAGTAATAAATTTTACGCAATTTTTTTGGAGAATTTAATTACTATCACTGGAAAGTAACAAAACTTTGTGAAATATTGCCGATTTTTGTTTACTATCTTCATATTAACAAACAAGAAATAAAATATATTTTTTTTAGGATTTGGTTACAAATGTTTCACCTCGAATTGTTCGTGGAACCACTTCTGGACCAATATATGGCCCGGGACAAGGATCATTTTTAAATATTGAATTAATTTCTGAAAAAACTGCAGAGTATTGGCTCACATGTATCACCGAACTTAAACGTGATTTTCCAACTAAAATTGTTATTTCTTCAATTATGGCTAGCTTCAATAAGGTAAAAAAAAAATCTTTAAAAAATAATTAGTAATTTTTAATAAAATGAAAGAATTTTGAGAGTAATAATTTTTTGTAAAATATTGTTAAATTTTTATTACTATCTTCCGTTAGTGTTCTAAAATAGTTTTTTTTAAATGTTTTGATAGTCTAAAAAAATGTTTTTAGGATGATTGGGTTGACCTCGCAAAAAGATCAGAAGAAGCTGGAGCGGATGCTCTTGAACTCAATCTTTCATGCCCCCATGGAATGGGTGAAAGAGGCATGGGTCTCGCATGTGGACAAGATCCATATATGGTTAAATCAATTTGTGAATGGGTTCGTGAAGCAGTAAAAATTCCATTCTTTGCTAAAATGACACCAAATATTACGGATATTCGTAAAATAGCTGCCGCAGCTAAAGAAGGTGGAGCCGATGGTGTCACTGCAACTAACACAGTCTCAGGTTTAATGGGTTTACGTGGAGATGCAGCAGCATGGCCAAATATTGGTGTAGAAAAACGAACTACCTATGGTGGAATGAGTGGTTCAGCTATTCGACCTATAGCCCTTCGAGGTGTAAGTGCTATAGCCAATGCCCTCCCTGGATTTCCCATTCTTGCAACGGGTGGAATTGAAAGTGCTGAAACAGGATTACAATTTTTACATGCTGGAGCTTCCGTTCTTCAAGTATGTTCTGCAGTTCAAAATCAAGATTTCACTGTTGTTGAAGATTATATCACCGGGCTTAAAGCTCTCCTTTATTTAAAAGGTGTTGAAGCTTTGAAAGATTGGGATGGTCAATCTCCTCCTATTCCTAAACATCAACTTGGTAAACCTGTTGGACTTCCAAATACCGTAAGTTTCTGCTTTCAAACTTGACACAAAAAACTTTAGAAATCCCCGAAAAAATTTTATTAATAATTTTATTTTTATTTTTTAGCACCTTCCAAATTTTGGTAAATTCCGTGATGAAAAACAAAAACTCATTCGTGAATCTTTATCTAAAACAGATTTATTAGAAACTACAACCATTGATTTTGCTAAACGACCCGCAAATGAAGCAAAAAAAGTTTTAACTATTAAAGATGTAATTGGACAAAGTCTCAATACTATTGGTTCATATGCTGAATTGGATAATAAACAACAAAAGGTTGCAGTCATCGATGATGTAAGGTTTTTTGCTTAATTTAGAAAAGAAGAAATTTGGGATTTTATTAACAAAAGGAAATTGCAATTTTTAAAATTATAAAAAAACATATATTTAGGATATGTGTATTAATTGTGGAAAATGCTATATGACTTGTAATGATAGTGGCTATCAAGCTATCACCTTTGATCCCGTTACTCATTTCCCTCATGTCACGGATGATTGCACTGGTTGTACACTTTGTTACAGGTATGCCTTCTTTCCGATCATTAGAACTAAATCGTTATTATTTTCTTTTCTTTTGTTTTAGTGTTTGCCCCATTCCTGAATGCATTGAAATGGTAAATCGCACAATTCCGCACGCGCCAAAACGTGGAATTCCTCCAAAAGAAAAAAGTTCTTCTGGTGTTGATGTTGTTAATGGACGCGTAGTTTTGCCAGCTCAATAAAATAAAATAAAACATTTTCTTTGTTGCTATTTGAATTTTTTAGAACTCTTTGTTTTTACAATTTTAAGTTTAGTTTATAAATTTTGAATAAGTTAGTTTCACTTAAATTTTTTAGCAGCTAAAAATAACTAAGAAAATTTTTTATTATTGCGAAATTATTTAATAAATTTAAAAAGCTTAAATAACAATTCAAACATTAGAATAAATAATTATTGTTGTTGGTATTGTTGATGATGATGCCGAAGGGAAGATCTTTGGCTATGATGATGATGGTGATGTTGGTGTTTTAAATGTTTTAAAGGATTAAAATGTGAATTAGCGGCGAATTCAATTTTTAAAATAAATGCATCCAATGAAGGAAATTGAGTCCATTGAATATTCGATAAATCTACGATTATTCCATGTTGAGCTGGAGCAGATTCTTTTGGAACTTTTATATTTGTTCCAAGAAGAGTGATCCGAGTTTTTTTGGTTAAATTTACTGAAGGAAGCGCAATTTTATTGTTGGATGGAAATTGTAAAACCCAAGCATAAATTATTGTATTTTCTGTTTCTTGAGGATTATAAACTCTCGAAATAGGGTAATCATCTTCATTATTAGATCGAAGTTTACTCGTGTACCTATAAAATTAAAATTTGGACAACTTTCATAAGTTAGAGTTATTTACCAAATAAAATCAGTGTCATTTTGATGAATCCATGGTTTAGTTCCAAAAATGGCTTCATCATGAATTTTCACAAACTTTCCTAATTCCGTTAAACGATCTTCAAAAATTGGTACAATTCTGCCCAAATGATTTGGTCCAACATTCAACAATAAATTTCCATTACAACTTATCGTTCTCGCAAGTTGAGAAATTAATTCTTTTACTGTGTGAACATCTGAGGCCTAAATAAATAAAAGGCAATTATATGTTTATTAATATTTGTTTTACTTTCATATCTCTTCGATAACCCCATGAATTTTTATCAAGAGTCATACAATTTTCCCATTTTCTTTCAAGTAAATGTCCTGGAAAAAAGGTTTATGGATTTAACAAGCACAGAATCAAATTTGTTTATTGCGAACCTGGATCATAATGATCAGAATAGGTTAAAAATCCACCATGTTTACCCATAATTTCATGTCCCCATCGATCGTTAATAACTACTTTATCTTTAATTGGACTGGAAAAAATAATAATTAAAAGCATGCGTTTTAAAAGGAATTTTTTTTATTACCTTTTATTATAAAGCCAAGCAATGAATTCTTTTGATTTCCAATATGTATCTGTTTGATCCCAATCTCCATCACTCCAAATTATATCCGGTTTATATGTATTTACTATTTCAATCATTTGAGGATATGAAATTTGCTAAAAGAAAATTAAAGATTGTTAATGAAAAAATTCTAAAAACCTCTGAGAAATCGGTTCGATTATTCGTTGCATCATTCAAATATAAAGGATGAAACCAATCCATTTGAGAAAAATACAAACCAAAATGGATATTTTCATCTATGATTGCTTTTTTGAGATCGCCTAAAAACTTATTCTAAATGGATACACTCATTATTTTTGTGAGGGTTTTTTACCAACGATATCCCTTTTTGGTCCAACATCAACTGAATTCCAGTTCCACGAAGTGTTGCTTGGCCACATTGTAAAACCTAAATTGCCCCTAGTTTTAACTTTTTTTAATCTATTAATTAATTACTTTACCTTCATGATGTTTGCTTGTAATAACAAAATATTTAGCACCCGATGCTTTTACAATCGAAGCAAATTCTTTTGGATTCAAATCTTCTGCAGTAAATTGCGTTGCAAAATCAGCGTAAGTTTGCCCATGAAAATGTTTATCCAAATATTCTGTTACATCTTTATCTTTTTGCCCTCTCCAGTACCACCAAATCCATTCTGATCGATGAGCAGGAACCGAATAAACTCCCCAATGACAAAATATTCCAAATTTGGAATCGTCATACCAACTTGGAAGAGGCCGAGAATCAATGGATTCCCAGGTTGGCTAAAAAAAAAATGATTAAACATTTTTAGATGCGAAGCTAGCTTTCTCGTTCATTATGTTTTGAAGGAGGCGAGAAATAAAAATGAAAAATGTTAAAGAAATTTAGAGTTTGATTTTATTTTTTAAAGAAACAACAGCTACAGTATGCTTTTTCAAATCAAAGAATAAAAGTTTTTAAAAAACCTCTTCGTTTTACTCAGTGCCTCTGTTTAGCTCAAAAAACTATTCTGGAAGAACCAAAATAAATCCATTTAATTTTTACCTCATATTTTTCTGCATAAATTATTGCTGCTATAAACACAGAAAATAACAACAAAATTTTAAACATTTTAAAAAGCCACAAAAGCTCGTCGTCGTTTTAGCTGTTCGCTAAAATAGTAATAAATCGCCGCAGATTGACACTAAAATAAAATAAGAAAAATGCAAATCAATTAAATTCTATATAGTCGAGTATTATGGCCGTCGACCACCACCAACCGAAAAAAAAGCAAACCGTGAAAGTGCAACAAATAAAAATAATGATAAGAAGCCTTGGTTAAACATTTTCATTTCTTTAAAGCAAACATGCTTTTTAAGAAAAAAGAAAACAAAGCTCTGATAAGAATTTTTTTTAAAGAAAACTAAAAAAAGCATTGTAAAAAGTAACGGTTTTAAGAAAACATTTTCATTTTCCATCTTTTTTCTTTTGTTTTTTTATTGTTTCATTTTTTGTTATTATTCTTGTTTTGGTGAAATAATAAATAAAAAAAACAATAGCCATTTTTTTATAACAGCAACAAGAAAAAACTAATAAATATATTATTAATTAAAATTCCTATTTTTTTATTTTCGTGAAACTATGATTAAAAACGAAGCACTTTGGCTGTTATTTATAATATTTTTAATTATAATTAAAATCGATGCTAAGAAATACGAAGTAATTATAAACAACGCTGTAATATCGATTTTTAACTCATTTTCCATTTTAGCCAAATTGGGAATCCATTGATTCACGTCCCATTCCTCGATGGTATGATGATGCTAAATTTGGAATTTTCTGCCATTGGGGAGTTTATTCAATTCCCGCCCATAGGGATGCTTGGCTTTGGTGGTACTGGAGAGGACAAAAAGATAAAGATGCAATTGAGTATTTGGATAAACATTTTCATGGACAAACATACGCTGATTTTGCAACGCAATTTACTGCAGAAGATTTTAATCCAAAAGAATTTGCTTCCATTGTAAAATCTTCTGGTGCTAAATATTTTGTTTTTACAAGTAAACATCATGAAGGTACAGTAACCAATAAACCATATAGCAGAGAACATAGACGTTTATAGGATATACAATGTGGCCAAGCAATACTTCGTGGAACTGGAATTCAGTTGATGTTGGACCAAAAAGAGATATCGTTGGTAAAAAATTTCATAGAAATAACGGGTGTATTCATTTAGAATAAATTTTTAGGTGATCTCAAAAAAGCAATCATCGATGAAAACATTCATTTTGGTTTATATTTTTCACAAATGGATTTTTTCCATCCTTTGTATTTGAATGATGCAGCGAATAATCGAACCGATTTTACTGAGGTTTATCCTCCATCTTTTAAATAATAATTAATTTACTATAAAAAAATCATTTTAGCAAATTTCATATCCACAGATGATTGAAATAGTAAAAACTTATAAACCGGATATAATTTGGAGTGACGGAGATTGGGATCAAACAGATGCTTATTGGAAATCAAAAGACTTTATCGCATGGCTTTATAATAAAAGGTAAAAAGCCTTTGAACAATATGGGTTTTAAAAATGTTTTGATTTTAGTCCCGTAAAAAATAAAGTTGTTGTAAACGATCGTTGGGGAAAAGGAATTATGGGTAAACATGGTGGATTTTTAACTTATTCAGATCACTATGATCCAGGTTAGTGACACTCAAATTCGATTCTTTGTCGTTCAAACTAATAAACATTTTTTCCAGGGCATTTGCTTGAAAGAAAATGGGAAAATTGTATGACTCTTGATAAAAATTCATGGGGTTATCGAAGAGATATGAAAGTAAAACAAATATTAATAAACATATAATTGCCTTTTATTTATTTAGGCCTCAGATGTTCACACAGTAAAAGAATTAATTTCTCAACTTGCGAGAACGATAAGTTGTAATGGAAATTTATTGTTGAATGTTGGACCAAATCATTTGGGCAGAATTGTACCAATTTTTGAAGATCGTTTAACGGAATTAGGAAAGTTTGTGAAAATTCATGATGAAGCCATTTTTGGAACTAAACCATGGATTCATCAAAATGACACTGATTTTATTTGGTAAATAACTCTAACTTATGAAAGTTGTCCAAATTTTAATTTTATAGGTACACGAGTAAACTTCGATCTAATAATGAAGATGATTACCCTATTTCGAGAGTTTATAATCCTCAAGAAACAGAAAATACAATAATTTATGCTTGGGTTTTACAATTTCCATCCAACAATAAAATTGCGCTTCCTTCAGTAAATTTAACCAAAAAAACTCGGATCACTCTTCTTGGAACAAATATAAAAGTTCCAAAAGAATCTGCTCCAGCTCAACATGGAATAATCGTAGATTTATCGAATATTCAATGGACTCAATTTCCTTCATTGGATGCATTTATTTTAAAAATTGAATTTGCTGCTAAATCAAATTTTAATCCTTTAAAACATTTAAAGAATCAACATCACCATCATCATCATAGCCAAAGAAATTCCCTTCGGCATCATCATCAACAATACCAACAACAATAATGATAATTATTTATTAAATGTTTGAATTTTTATTTAAACTATTTACAACAAAAATAAAATTTCATAACAATTTATAATTTTATATAAATTAAAATAAATGGTTTTAATGAAAATGAAAAAAAGCAAAAAAGCGATTATTGAAAATTCATTGGTAAATGAGATTAACGTTTGCTAAAGTTTCTTAAAAAGCGATTACAAATGCAATGTCATATAAAAAAAAAGTGAATATTAGCTGCTGCGGCCATGATTTTATAAAGATTTCAAATGATCAACAACAAAAAATAAAAATAAAACTATTCTTCTTTCAATGATAGGTAGTAGCATTTCTGCCTAATTTTTATTTTGGTGTAAAAAAAGCATTTGTTTTTACCGAATAAAATATGTTTATCACAATTTTAGTCTCTTTTTGTTTCACCGGCTTCAATGGCCTTCAAACATGAGCCATCTCTCATTGCGAAGATCCATCTCTTTTTTCTCTTCTTTTTGTCGCTTCTAATTTTCGCCATCATTATTTTTTGTTTGTTTGTTCGTCAATCAAAAATTATCAAATTTTATCCATCCTCCATTTTTTTGTTGTTGCTGAAAAAATTAACTTCTTTCTTACCTATTACTTTTTTTAAACTTTATAAAGATCTTTCATCGTACAAAATGTTGTTAATTGCGTGATTTTTCGTTTTGCTTGTTTTCGCATATCATTTTGTTGCATTTTTAGGTGCGCGGTTTCTTTTTCATAAAGCTTTATTCAACTTTCGCAACTATGGATCGTCAAGGTTTATGTAATCATTTGGCTATGATTAAGAATACTCTCATGCACGTTCGTCAAGAAAGTGATGAATTTGCTCAACGTCTTGCTGATACTCAACGTCGCCAACTTCTTGATCAATAAAATGAAGAATACGAAAATGCTAAAAAAGAAGATGAAGAACGGAATGCTCGTGAAGAACAAGAAGCCGAAGGAGCTCGTAAACGTGAAGGTGAAGCAACTCTTTTGTATCAACAAAAGCTAAAAGAATATTTGCCACGTGAACCATCATCAAATGACAAAGATATTGTAACAATTCGTTTGCGCTTTCCTTCAGGCGATCATCAAATTCGAAGATTCCGTATGGATCAACCTGTTAAATGGCTGAAGATGTTTAGTGAATCACTTGGATTCAACATGAAAACTCATCGATTATATACTTCAGATGTTCCTAAAAAAGATGTTAGTTTTTTTTTTAATTTCGTTTTTCGTTTCAATGATTCTTTTTCAGGTTGCAACCTTGGATGATAATCAAAGCTTCCGCGAACTTAAGTGGCCACCTCGTGAATTAATTACCATAGCTTTACTTTAACATTTTATTTTATTTTGTATAATTTTGTATTTTGTAATATTCTGTTTAGTTATTCTGTCATAAATTATTTTCTTGTATCCTTTCTTATAACACTTTGAAAAGCATGCTTTGGTTAACATAGCAGTGGTTTTGATTGAATCTCAATGTCTTTGAAAATTTTGTCCAATGCTTTTCTTTATTACAAAGATATATTCACTCCATAAGCTTTGCAATAGTTTTTGAAACACATGTTTTTTCAACCATCAAAATCAGTTGCACTGGTTTGAACATGTTTTGACGCGTTGCATGAATGAATGGAGATGTGAGATGTGATGAAGGAGCTTGCAACAATTGCAGCATTTGGAGCTGCTATAGCATTTTTACTGCTTCGATTATAACACTCTTCATTAACACATGTTTTTGACAAATTTAGTTATCAATGGTGGCTGATGGTAAAGATGTTATGGGCTGTTTTTTTTACTTTTTCTGATCATTATGATCCAGATTCGCAATAAACAAATTTGATTCTGTGCTTGTTAATCCTTAAACCTTTTTTCCAAGTCACTTTGTTGGAAGAAAATGGGAAGATTGTATGACCTTGGATAAAAATTCATGGGGTTTTCGAAGAGATATGAAAGTAATCCTTACCAATAATAATTTATAATATTTTTATTGGCATTTGATGTTCACAAAGTTAAGGAGTTAATTTCCCGACTTTCAAGTAAGTTGTAATGGAAATTCAATATTAAATGTTGGACCAAATTAAAATGCTTGATTTTTAAGTGTATTTAATTAACCAAGTAAAAGTTTTGAAAAAAAATAAAAAAGCCTTTATTAACGTACAAATAATAACAAAGAAATATGAAGAACGTATGATTCCAAAAGTTCACGCAAAAAAACTTAATCCTCCAAAACTTTAACGTTCATCGGCAGCAACAAGTATTGCCATATTTCTTTCATTAAAAGTTGTTGCTTCATCATAGTAATCATAAAACTTATTTCCCGTATGATTAAATAAAGAATTGGAATTACATGCAAAAACAAAAATAAAATCAATAATTTTACATGGAAACCATAAAATTTGAAAGATAAAATCAATAATCCAAAAAATCAATGGAATGAAAATTAAAGATAATATTTCCCATATTTTTGGTACACAAATAAAACCAATATATAAAATTATGAGATTAAAGATAAAAGACGATCCAGAAGATTGATTTGGAAGTGGATCAATAATTTGCATATTTTGATAACTTTTTGTTGTTGGGTATGAATAATCATTATGGTAAGTTTGTGAAGGATATGATGATGGGTATCTCGACAACCCTTGAGCTTCATGAAATACCCGACGAGATTCAAGTTGTTCATCATCATGACAACGAAATTTTATGCAAACTTCAAATTGCAATGGAACTTTTTCTTCTTCCTTGTCATCAATGCCACCAAGAGATGATTCATTAAAAAGTGAACGATACCATATCTTTTCGGGGCAAGTGATTGAAGGATTTGTTGAGTCATCGATTGCTAAAGTTACTCGACCTAAAGAGAAAAAAATTTGCGATATAAAAAGTGGTGATAAAGCTTTATTTTCTAAACCGCCTAAAAACGAGGAAGGTGCCTGTCTGTAGTTATGCTTATTATTTTCAAACTCAAAAATGGTCAGAAAAGTTATTCCTTAACAATGACTAACTAAACAACATGCAATAAATGTAATCAATTAGGACTAATAAAACAAAAATTTATGAATTTATGTGCATATTCCTATCTAGTAGCTACAGTATCATATGCATTTAGTTATAAATAAATAAGCTCTATTGCAGCACCGAGCTTTTTCCAATTCGTTTGATCGAAAAGCCATTAACAGAGTTCATTAAAAAGTTCAATCCCGCTTATAGCATCCAAGAAGATGCGGCTTTTAAACAGACAAAACAAAAATAACGAGAAAAAAAGAAGCTTACGAGTTTCATCCAATTTTTCTTCAAATCCAAGAAGGCTAATAACAAAATCAATTTCTTCAACATTATTATGATTTACAATTCCGACTTCTATAAAAGGATAATAATCTTTTCCACCGGCTTTAACAAAAATTTTCCATGGAAGATTGTTAATAATTTTTTCTCGACTTTCAATTTTTCCTAAACTTGCAAGTTCTGAAGGTTTAACGTTGAAAGTAAAAAAACCCAAATGTGGAAAATAATTTTGTGGTCTTGGAATATGTTGTTTTAGCTTTTCATTAGAAACTCCTTCAGATTCAGAATACTTATTAAAATTATTATCAGGAAGTTGAAGAAACATATTCGAGGAATTAAAAAAATTATAACCAAACAAAAAAAAGCCCGGGAAAAAAAGGAGGATTAAATAAGGAAGAAAAAAATAAGGAACGGCAGAGTTATTTTTTTGAGGAAATGGAAGAAGAAAGAATGAAGTGGCGTGCTTTAATTATGACCCAAAAATCAAGAAAAGGAAAAGCAGGTGAAAGAGATAAATTTGTTTATGCGTGAATGGAAAAAAGAAAAGAGATACATAAATCGATGGCAAACCAAAATAGGTTAACTTTTTGCTTGAATGGATTTTGTGGATGGCATAAAAAAGAGGAGGTACATACATTAAACTTTGTAGCGCCATTGCCGCAAAGCTGTAATTTTTTACTCACTAAAAAAGCTTCACAGAAGCAATAAACCATTTTGAAATTTGCTCCTTTGAAAATCATCTACGTCCTTTCATCATCATCTTCGCCTAAGGCTTTCACTCAAATCACTTAAAAAATATTCATTCTTGGAGCGAAAGAAAATCTTGGGATCAAGCTTTGAAAAAACTTCAATAAAAAATTTTTGCTTCCTTCATCCTTGAAATTAGAATGCCGATGTTTACCCTTTTTTAAAATTATTTATGCTTAATTTTATTTGAAAATTTGCAACATATTCACGCATAAACTTTTTCGTTTTGTTATCATCACTTCCATTTGAAGCTGTTGTTGTTGTTGTGAGACCACAAACAATAGAAATGCTTCGACAAAAAACTTTATCCTTTTCATCTCAACTTTCATTATTTTCAACATCATCACTTTTTCAACCAATTTCAGCAGCAGCTGTAAGTGTATTTTCAAGAAGAATGACGTCATCAAAACATGTACCATCTGAACTTATAAAGGATTCAAAGCCGAGTATTTGGTAAGTTGTATGATTTGGATGGTTGATAAATTTATGGAAACGTTTTTTTAGGGTTGAATTTACAGCATTAGCAGCAGAATGTAAAGCAGTCAATTTGGGACAGGTATGTATAGTTTTTTGATTGTTTGGTTGGAAGCTTTGGATGACTATTGGGAAGAAGAAAAAGAGATGGAATCTACATATACTAATAAATGCTGGCACAAGCTTGAAAGATTTGATAGTTATGAAATGCTTTCTATTGTTTTACTTACAACTGACTTTTTACATCACCATGACAGCTCGATTTCTATGTTTAGTATTGTAATTCATCCACTTTTTCGTCAAAAATCTTAAAACAAATCTTACATTAGATAATATCTTAATGTTTATTTTTTCAGGGGTTTCCAGACAATCCAGCACCAAAATTTGCAACTGATTTCCTCAAAGAAATTTCATCTCATCCTGAACAAACTTCATGGCATCAATACACTCGTGGATTTGGTCATCCTCGGCTTGTCAATGCATTAGGAAAGCTCTATTCTCGAACACTTCAAACTAATGTGAATCCTCAAACTGATGTTCTTGTTACTATTGGAGCTTATCTCGCTTTATATTATTCGTTTCTTGGATGGCTGAACAAAGGCGATGAAGTAATAGTCTTGGAACCTGCATATGATTCCTATCTTCCACAAATCAAAATGGGTGGTGGAATTCCAGTTTCGGTTGTGCTCGAACTTGCTGAAAATGCTAAAACCAGTGAAGATTACAAACTTGATTTGGCAAAAATTGAATCAAAGATAACAAACAAAACGAAAATGTTGGTTCTCAATAATCCACACAATCCAACAGGAAAACTATTTACTCGTAAAGAACTTGAAGGTTTAGCTGAATTGGTCAAGAAACATGATTTGATGGTAATTGCTGATGAAGTTTATGAATGGCATGTTTATCCTGGACATGAAATGATTCGATTTGGTAAGGTTTGGATTCTGAACATTCAATTGTTTAATGTCATTCATGTTGTTTTGATAGTAACAATGTCTTTAATTCCTTATCCTTTTCAGCAACACTACCAGGAATGTATGAAAGAACAATAACTATTGGAAGTGCTGGAAAAGCTTTCTCTCTAACTGGATGGAAAACTGGTTGGGCAATTGGACCTGAAAACTTACTTCAACCATTGAAAAGTATTCATCAAAATTGTACCTTTACTTCACCAACGCCTATTCAAGAAGCTATCGCTCAATCGTTTGAAAAAGAATTGGAGTTAATTGAAGCTGGAAAAATCAAAGAAAGCTATCTTTATACTGGCCTCTCTTCTGAACTTGAATCTCTTCGTGATCGCTTGGTTAAATCATGCTCTGAAGCTGGACTCAAACCTATTGTTCCACAAGCTGGATATTTCTTGATGGCTGATTTCGATAATTTTGGTAAAAACTTTTTCCATTTTTGTTATTTCAAGTTATCCTTATCTTTACAGACGGACCATTCAGAGATGCATCAAACTCATCTGATTTACTCGATTTTCGTTTTGTTCGATGGCTATGTCGTGAAAAGAAGTTAGCAACAATTCCACCATCTGCATTTTACTCTGATGAAAATAAGAAAGGACGTGATCATTTTGTTCGTTTGTGCTTCTTCAAGAAGAAAGAAACTTTGGATGCAGCAGATGAAATTTTGAAACAATTCAAAAAATGAAACTTATTGTTGTGAATTTTATTAGGGTAATAATTAGGATCTTATAAGAGTTTCTTTGTATATGTAATAATATTATTAATTTGTACGTTTAAAAATAAAGATTATTTATTTTCTTAGATTTTGATTGATTGTTTATTTGTGTTTTTTTGATATGTAGCTTGCAGCCTTCTCCATCAAAGTTGATAACTTTTTTATTCATTGCTTTTGTTGATTGCCTCATGAAAATCAAAGTTTTTTTGTTGCTAAATTCCAAATCATTATTGTCTATTCAAGAGTTTTTTTGTCTATCATTACAATGTCTAAATACTATGCAGAAACTAATGGAAAGCTTTATTCTTATTGGGATACATAGATTTACTGAAATTACAAACATGAATGAATTTCGGCAAGCAACTTTGAAGTTTTTTTGGTAGTTTATCACAAATTTTGGCTTAATGTTGCCAAACAAGAAAGCTTGGAATAAATTTTTTTTGAAGGAAACTAAAACTTTTGGTTTTTCTTCGTCAATCCTTCTTCGATTATTTTAGTTTGAATTTTTAGTGTATTTTAGATACTTTAACATGATAAATTTTCTGAATCCTTGATTGACTATTTCGATTACTCCTTCATTCACCTCCTAATCCCATATCTTTACCATTAGTTATCGTGCTAAAATTAATGGACACATATTGAATCCATTCTCTCGCGTCATTGCTTTTTCATCATCATTTTTTAACATTATTTTTTGTTTCAGATTTATTTGATTCAATCATGGCTTCAACACAACCTGTTGCATCAACTGAAACTGATATGGGAACATTTCGTGAATTTTTAAAACAATATAATTCTGTTACGGAAAAATGCTTTGGTTCTTGCATTCGTGATTTTACTACAAGGTTAGTTGCTTTTTTTATATCCATTTTCTTTCATGTGTTCCTTTTTTTCAGATCAGTAAGTGATAAAGAAGAAAAATGTTCAAAAAATTGTCTTGAAAAATTCTTAAAAATGAATCAACGTGTTTCACTTCGCTTTCAAGAACATCAAATGATTAATACTGGTGGTCAAACACTCTCTTAGAAATACATATTCTTTCTTTGTTATTGCCTTTTTATTGTATGGTAAATATTTAATCATTTGTTGTTGTGTTTGAATTAGTGATTGTTATTAGATAACTTAGATATATCAATAAAGTGAAGATTCTAGGACTCTGTTGTGTGTGGTGTTTACCATATATACTTGAAAGCCATTTATAACTTTTTCAGAATGATGTTGGTAATGTCTTATGGTTGTTTATCTTTAGTAAGGTTTTTGGAAGGCGTTACCTAGCATTAATATCAACTTTCTTATTCGTTCATTTGAGCCTTATTTACCAGCTTTAGCTGAAGTTTGTTATGTACATACTAAAAGGAAATTTGACTGGATATTAGTTTACTTTGATTAGGATTGCTTTTGATGGTAACACTTTTTTTTTCTCTCACAAGAAGCTTTCGTCACTTGTTGTCTGTTAATAGGACTATTATGATACCGATATTTGTTTTCAAACTTTACATGTCAAAATATGAATATGCTTGCTTCCAACTTTTGGTTAAAGAGATCACCAGCTTTATTATTACATGCATAAATCATTGCTTATCATTTACCATACAAAAAATGCATAACACAACAACAAGAAATGCTTTATCCTCGTCGATGACTTGTTCGACATTGTTCATTCAATGGACCAGCTGATGGATATACAGTGCCAACATAAACTTTATTGAATTGACTCATATCATATGAAGTAACAGAAAATGGGCAGCCGTCAAGTTCAAAATCGCATGTTTTAAATCCCCGTCGAGATAAGAAACAAAAGGTGTAAAGAGCCATATCAAATTCAGGTGAAGTTCCAATAAAAAATCCTCCAGTTTTCTTTGTGGCTCCTTCCCAAACATATCTAATTATAGCCATCAAATCGAAACGTTTGACAATAAATCCTTGATAATCAAAATTCATGGTATTATTTCGTTCAAGCAAATAAAATCTTAACCATGAATGCAAACCAGCTATTTCACCATTTTTATACTGAAAAGGGATATATATGTAATTTGGTTTTAGGATTGTGTCATTCTTGTTTTTGTTATTATAAAAGTCTTTGTTTCCACCACCAAATATGTAAACAGAAAACATAAGCTTTGGTAAAGATTCAGTTTCTGTTATCAAAAAACTTTTGATGCCGCTGTTTTTTCTCGCTTTAACGAATTTCCAATGCTTTGTTTTTCAAAGTTTATAGCCCCAATTAATTGATAGCAAATGAATGACCTTGGCATACATAAAATGCTTTTGATGGCAGCTGTTAGGTGCATAAGTCAAAAGTTATTTTCTTACTTAAGAACTAATGACTGACGACAAAAAAGCTGTCAACTCAATATCCATCCTTAGTGCTTAGTGTCACTTGTTATTTTGGAATTTTTATTATCCACCGAGTTTATTGTTTTTTAAAACATAGTTTAAAGGTCGAAAAAGAAAAATTTTAAACTAATAATAGCTTTAAAAGTAAGGACAGCTCAAAGAAAAGAAATTTTTGCCCGTCTAAATTAGAATCAGTGGTATCAAAATAAACCTTTCTCGAAATATTTTCACTTTTATTGAACGTTTAAAAAGTTTGAGGTCGATTGCAAGTATTTTTGGGCTTGTTTTTAAAAGCCTTAAAACTCAATAAATGGAACAGAAAAAAGTTAAACATACTTCTCCAACAAAAACATGTTCAAATCCTGATGTATCTGCAACTCCCTTAGCTCGAGAATAATCATCAAACCATAATTGTTTAATCCAACGTTTAAAATTTGGAACATCCATTGCATATGGATGCTTTTTATTTTGTAAAAATTCTATTAAAGCTTTCCATGGTCTTGTTTCAAATATGGCATCAATAAATTCAACGATTTCTCGACGTTCTTCATTGCTATCTTTTTCAATTTTACCCACTTCAAAATTATAATTATCCATTAAAGTCATAAATTTTTCGAATGTTGGTTTTCGAAGTAATGAGGCATCAACTTTTGAGAATAAACTAAAAAAAAGAAAAGTTATCCATCCATGAATCGATTTTCTCCAACAACAAATAAAAAAAAACTTACGGATTTTTTGCATTATCTTTTGTATTCCTGGCAGTTGTATGACCTTGATAACTAACAATAATTTGATTGGTTTTAGCTTTATTTATATCTTCCGAACGTAAACGTGAAACCACCATTCGAATTTCTTCATCGGTTACAGGAAATTGTGGAATTAATTGAGTGCAAAAAATATTATTATTGAAACAATAAATTAATAAAAAACTGCAAACAAAAAATATGGTGGACATTTTTTTATTCCTCCGAATACAATGGAGGACTTGATTTGATAAAAACGTGAAAATCTTTAAATAATAATAAAAAAACAACAAGTTTTTTATTTTATTTTTTTTTGGTGGCAGTGGCTGCTGGCGCAGCTGCTGTTGCTGCTGCTTTTTGCTTGCTGATTTGGATGTTTCGCTGCCGTCTTTCTTTTTTTTTTTTCGTCGTCGTCGTTTTTTTTTTACCTTTGATCGATTGTGAAGAAAAAAAATTATATGGGAAGAAAAAAAAGCAAGCGGAAGACCTTTTACTTGCCTGTTTTTTGATGGCCTTAGAAAAACACACAAATAAATGATGCAACGTGTGTGATTTTTTTATATGGGAAGATGCAATTATTTTTTTATGAGAAAAATTTAATAATTTTTTGGTGATTTTTAAAAGTAAGATATTCAAAAAAAAAATGTGTGCGAAATCTTTCATATGTTTGTTGAATGGGAAATATAAAAATGTCAAAATTATGAAACCACCATAAGCAAAAAAAACACTTTGAGTATCCAAGAAAAAATTCAAAAAATTCAATAATGGATTTTAAAGGTTTAACTTCAGTGGCTTATGATTACGGTAGCGGCGGCAGTGTCATAATAATTTGGTTGTTTCTGTAAGTTGAGGTAATGCTTACTCAAGCCATTCATGAAACTAATAGCCACCAAAATTTCCAAAGAATTTATGAATTGGAAGAAGTTGCAAAGCCAATAAACAAATAAAGCTATTTTCTTTTTTTATCATCTTTTAAAATAATACATTGGAAGATTAAAAAGGCCAAAGAATAATTTATTTAACATTTAAAAAAGTTTAATTTTTTTTAATCCCTAAACCAACAAAAAATAAAGAGACAAAGAAACAAAATTGATTGCTATTCTTTCTTTTACTTTTAAGCTTGAAGCTTTTCTTTCTTGCTGCTGTTGATAAAAAAAAATGGCTACTTGCCAATGGGAGAACAAAAAAGAAAGAAGAAAAGCATGAGTTTGTTTTGTTTACGAGAAATACTTTTTATGTAGCTTATAAAAATATAACTATATTCCTTGAATTTTTGAAAGACATGTTTTCGCGAACGTTGATGAATCAAAAGTTCAATGTAGCAAATTTTCCATAATTTCGTTTCCATAAAAAATCTTTTTTTTTTTGAGACTTTGATAATCGCTTTATTCGATCTAATTTTTTGTTCATCAATGTCCTTTTCTTACTCCTCCTCTCCCTTTTTTTAGTCTTTCAAAGTCTCATGAAACTATTTTTGCAAAACTTTTTTTCCTCGAGAAATAATTAATTAAAAGATAAACATTCATAAACATATTTCGAAATAATTCACCCAATCTTTATTCCTTTTCCTTTTTTTTATTGGTTTAAAACAAAGTGTCAAAAGAGCAGATAAGAAATAAAGGTTAGGTAGTTAGTTTCTTTATCAATGAAATAATCAAGAGAGACGATAGACAACAACGTGCAAGAAAAGAATAACCGCAATCATGCAACCAATAACTCGACCATGGGTTTTGATTTTTGCTTCGGGTTTTGTGTCTCTCTCATTTTTAACCTAATCTTTTTCTTCTCTATTTTACCTATCTTTTTTTCATGATAGACGACAATAAAAAGGTTATCAATCTTTGACCAAAAAAAGAAGAAAAGAATATGTGTATCACATAACTCTTCATCTCCCGCGGTTTATTTCTGTTGCGACAACTCCTTCGTGAAATTTCCAAATCTTTCATCTAAAAAAACCAACCACGCGAGCAGCTCATCATAATCATAAAATTCTTATGGCACATGGCGAGAGAAAGAAAAAAAGTTAGTTAGTTAGTGGGAGGCGGGTGAAGATGTTCAACCGGTTTACAATCACCCTCATCATCATCATTAATGACGATGGTTTAATTAATTTATCAATCAAAAAAAAAAAGAAATATTATTGTTTGATTTAAGACTCTTTATTTATAATCGCAATTCGAGACGCATGCATGCTTGTCATTGAAATTAATAATGTTGATGATCTTTATTTTGAAAAAAGAAAAGAAAATATTTTTATAATCATTATTTATATCCTCCCTTTTTTTATTACTTGGTCGTCGTCGACCTTCGCTACATTCACCACAAAAATGCACAAAAAAATTGATATTAGTTTGGAGTTTTGGGATAGGTTTAGAAGGGTTTAAAAGGATAAAGTTTTTTGTTTGTTTTTTATGATTGAGAGAGAATGAGTTTTAAGAATTCCATGAGAAAAAAGCTTTCTTGAATAAAGGTTGCCTTTTCTAATTAGTCATGTTTAGGGTTTATTACTGGGAGTTATGGTTTGAACAGTTTAAGAACCAGAAAGGCATCTCTTCTCCTTTGATAGCAGTAAACCTTCTTTAGGTACAAAAGTTCAATAAATTTTCAAAAAATCTGAATTTGTTGGAGAAATTTGCCATATTTTCAAAGCCCAAATAAATTAACCGTTAAAAAATACCTAGAAAATTGGATTTACATACATGTTTTTGTATGTTCGCGGTTTTCGTGATTTATGAAATTTGCATAAATTTTTACATGTTTCCATTGCATCGTCGTTTTGCTTTCCATTTTTTCATTTTCATTCAAAAGAACGTTTTTCAGATTTTACAGTCGTTTTCATTCTCCTGATTTTCATCGATTTTCATCAATTTGTTCGCTCGTTCGTCATCATCAAACAAAGAAAATGCTTAATCGTGTATCAATAATTCAACTTCGTTCAATTTCAGCTCAAGCTAAAAATGCTACATGTGGAAGCAGTGGAAATGCATCAACTAAATATATGGAACGTGAATCTCGCTATGGTGCACACAATTATAAACCTGTTCCAATTGTGATTGATAAAGCAAAAGGTGTACATGTATGGGATGTTGATGGTAAACAATATTATGATTTTCTATCAGCTTATTCTGCAGTCAACCAAGGTCATTGCCATCCAAGATTAATCAAAGTTATGCAAGATCAAGCTCAACGTGTTACTCTTACATCTCGTGCATTTTATAATTCTGTTTTGGGTGAATATGAAGAATTTATGCATAAAATGTTTGGGTATGATAAACTCTTACCAATGAATACTGGTAAGTCATTTAATCCATTTTATTGATAAATTGTTACTAAACAAGTTGTGCTAGCTCTACCTGCTTACAATATCCTTTAACCAAATATAAATATTTTTCAGGTGTTGAAGCATCCGAAACCGCTGTAAAACTTGCTCGACGTTGGGCTTATGATGTCAAAGGTGTACCAAAGAATGAAGCTAAAGTTGTTTTTGCTAAAGGAAATTTTTGGGGTCGTTCTATTGCTGCCATTTCTGCTAGTGATGATTCAGATAGTTATGGAGGTTATGGTCCATTCGTTCCTGGCTTTGAATTAATTCCATATAATGATCTTCAAGCTCTTGAAGTAAGTTTCATTTTTGTTTTTGCAAATGTATTATAAAAGAATCGTTTAATTTTTCAGAAAGCAATCTCTGATCCAAAAACCGCTGCATTTATGGTTGAACCAATTCAAGGCGAAGCTGGAATCATGATACCATCTCCAGGATATTTACAAAAAGTTCGAGAACTTTGCACCAAATATAACGTTCTTTTCATTGCTGATGAAGTTCAAACAGGCCTTGGTCGTACTGGAAAACTTTTATGCGTTCATCATGATCAAGTTCGTCCTGATATCGTTTGTCTTGGTAAAGCTCTCTCTGGTGGTATGTATCCTGTTTCTGCTGTATTAGCTGATGATGAAATTATGCTAACAATCAAACCAGGACAACATGGTTCAACCTATGGTGGAAATCCATTAGCATGTAAAATAGCTATGGAAGCTGTTCAAATTTTAGTTGATGAAAAATTACCTGAAAATGCTGAAAAACAAGGTGAAAGACTTATGTCCAAACTTAATACATTACCAAAAGAAATTGTTAAAACTACTCGTGGACGCGGTCTTCTTTGTGCTATGGTTATTGATCCTAGTATGTTTACTTTCCACATTGATTCATTCAAAAACTAACCTTTCCTCCGTTTTCAGAATTCGATGCATGGAAAGTTTGTCTCAAACTCAAAGAAAATGGTCTCATCTCAAAGAACACTCATGGTGATGTTATTCGTTTTGCTCCTCCACTTTGTATCAACGAACAACAAATTGATGAATCCTTTGATATCGTTGAAAAGACTGTCAAATCTTTCATTTAACCACTTTTAACATAAATACATTAACATTATTTTGTATTAGATATAATCGCGTTTATTTTTAAATAAAGTAAAAAACAATTTTAACACAAGACAGATAGAGACAATAATAAGTTATTAAACAGCTCAAAATATCGCCGGGAAGAAAACAAATTAAATTTGGATGAAGAATACACTTTTCTTAATTCTTTAATGTTGCATTGCTTCTTCACCAGGTACAGCTTGCTCTTGTGCAGCACCACCAGTTCGTGGAATATTGGCAATTCGATCAAGATAAGGTTGAACTTCATCATCATCCATAGCTTTAAAGATGGTATCTTTGCCAACAATTGAAATAGACGTATTCTTTTTGCTTAAATTATCTTCAGCAGGCAAGGTATCACGAAGAGAAAGAAGAGCATGTTCGATAAGTTTATCAAGTGGTGAAGTTTTGAATTCGTCAAGATGTTTTTCAAGATACGTTCGAGCAGATTGTGAACGTGCACCAATTGATGTTGCTAGAACTTCGACGACTTCACCAGATGGATCAGAATGAACAATATGAGTACCATTGCGCTAAAACAACAAAGATAAAAGAGAAAGACAAAGAGCGAAGAAACAAACATCGTATCCAGCAATAACCAATCCAACACCAAATGGACGACGACCATAATATTGAGTATTAGCTTGAAGCTCTAAAACATTAAATTAGTAAGAATGATAAGAAGCAAAAACATACTTAATGCTAAATGACTGTTTAAAACTTGAATGGGAACAGATTCTTTGAAGTCCCAACGCCATGACGAACATTCTGTTTGAAGGAAACGACTAAAATAGTGAAAAGAAGTTAAGTTGAAGCAAGCAAAAGTAAAACACATACGCAAGAATACGTCCATCAGAAAGAAGACCAGCAATTGAAAGACCACAATGTTTGTCGAGTTCGTAAATTTTCTTTTGATGTGAGCAAAGTTCATTGGCAGCACGCTAAAATATGAAAGGTAAGAAATAGCAACGAGAGATAGAATTTTTCATGCAATCATACAAAAGACCATCATCAAAAGGTTTTATCTTACCTTCAATGCAACCAAAACGACGTGTGTATTACTTTTGATGCCAACAGTAGCACTTCCTTGTTTCATAGCTTCTACAGCATAATCAACTTGATGTAAACGACCCTAAAAAGGAGTAGCATTAGTATAAAAAAAAAGGATGACATTTCAATGTTTAACGTTTAAAAAAACTAACCTGAGGACTCCAAACTGTAACATCGCTGTCGTATTGATTACGGAACATTGTTGAAGTTGATGGCTAAAAAAAAGTTTGAGATTTTATTGTTGAAAAATAAATTGAAAGTGCGAAAGAATTCCTCGAAGATTTTGAACGGACTAAAATCATCAAAAAAAAATTTTGCTTCGAAAAACTTGTTTCACATGAAAAACAATAAATAACAGTTAGCCATATATTCGTTTGAAGAGTTTCAAATGCCAAATACTTTCCATTTTTCTTTCATCCTTCGTTTTTCTTTCCTCTTTCAAACTTTTTTTTTCTGTCTTCTTTTTTTTGATGCAACTGCCTCACATTTTAAATAGAATTTATTCAGCCTAAATTATGTTTCAAAGCTATGTTAGACGATATTAAGCAATGTGTTAAACCTTTTTTTGTGATTATTAACCTTTGCTGTATCTAATAATGGTTTATTTCATGCTAAAAATTACATATTTGATTCAAAATATTTATTTTTCATAGTCAATTTATTGCTATTTTCAACTAACTTTTATTCCTTCGTTGATGATTATTCCTTCTTATCTTTTATTCTTACTTGCTTAGTTTACTGCAATATTTCATAACTTCTATCACTTTCTCACCATTTTTTAATTATAGCGGAACTCTGTTTCTGCATTTTATGGGATTTCATTATCTTTTCTTGTTGCTCGAAAATTCCTTACATTGCTAATAGTTCCATGGCTACCATTCATTTTTTCCTTTTTTGTGGTTTCTAATAGTAACTTTAGTTAATGGTGAATCTACGGATTTACTTTATTTGAGTGATTTCAAAGAAATTATTAGTCTTTATATCATTTTTACCATACCTTACTTGATCTTTGTTCGTGTCTTTTCATTGCGTTTACTTTCATAGTTACTTGTATTGTTATAATTATTTCCATTTTTTAGCAGCATCTGCAAGACTTGGGTAATGTCAAAAAACATTGAAAATCTTCCAACGGAAAATGATGAAAATGGCATTGACGTATGTTCTTTGATTTCATGCTTCTTTTTATACGATTATATTATTCCTTTTCAGCAGCCAATTCAAATTCCAGCAGACTCAAAGCTTAATCTCCTTCTTCCAATGAAGCAAAAATGGAGCTTATGGTTTCTCAATGATAAAAAAGATGCTGATTGGACTGCTCGTTTGAGTGAAGTTAGTAAATTTTCACGAATTGAAGAATTTGTTGCGTATGTTTTCCATTTGTAATATGCTTTCGCTTTTATTGTTATTTGTTTTATAGGCTTTATGATAATATTCGACCTCCATCAACGTGTATTGGCTGCGATTATAATCTTTTCAAAGAAGGTATTCAACCTATGTGGGAAGTCAAAGAAAACAAAGAAGGTGGACGCTTGCTTGTTTTTGTAAGTTTGTTACATACTTTGCTCTCGTTCTAATGTGCGCTTACACATGGCTTAATGGATCACTTGTTTATCAAGAATATATTACTAACTTTTGACTTTTAGATTGAACGTAACCGCTCGGATGTTCTCGACATATTATGGGCTGAACTACTTTTTGCTCTTGTTGGTAATCAATTTGGTGATGATACTCCTTCAATTTGTGGTGCTGTTTGTAATATTCGAAGCAAAGGTTTCAAGGTACGTAACAACAAAACTATTGTATTCAACTTTTAACGACATATTCATTTCAGATTAGTCTTTGGACGACTAACTGCAACGATGATGAAGCTAACAAGCGCATTGGAGAAGTTATGAAGAAGATTTTCATGGCAGCAGAATATGAAAATTTCAATCCTCTGGCATTGCATTCAATCCGCTATGAAGAACATTCAAATGTCAAAGTAAAGCAAGGTAGCAAAGTTCCTGAAAGATTTTTTATTGAAATGAAATGAATGAAGTCATCAAGCAACTTATCTTAAATTATTGAGGGTTTTTTCTAAATTTTTGTCCTTCTTTTTTGTTATTGTAATAATTGAACTGATCATACTTTGTTCTCTTTTTGTTTCGTTTGATTATTAAATGTTGTTTATCATATTTTCTTATTGTTTCTGTATGGATTTTTAGGCGGTTATTTCCCCTAAATTGTTATACCTTTTGTTGTTCTCTTTGCTCAATTAACAGGTATTAGGTTTTTGGAAAACGTTTATCATTCTGTCTTTTAACTTTATCTATCTGCCAAGAAGTCCATCTTCCCCCATATATTGTTCACTTGTCTTTGTTTTGGATTTCTTTATGCCCTTACCACATTGACATTGCTTCCTCTATAAACCTTTGCAAAAGCTAAGCTTTTGCTTTCTTTCTTCCTTCCCCCATTTAGTTGAATATGTTTAAATCGTCCTAAATTAATCGATAACCGATGATGCCTTGCATGATAATTAATAATAATAACTTTTCTAACGTGCACAAAACTTTTATTTGTTATTTATTTCTATGATTAAGAAGAGATATAAATGGTAATGGGTTGATTTTATGTGATTGAGGAATGCGTTTTGCGACGCTCTAATATCTTTGTTATCTTCCTTGTTAGTCTTGTTTCTGAGAACATGGCGTTGTGAAAGCTTGAACTTACTTTTATTGCTTATTCTAACCTTCAATTTTCAGAATGACAACACGTGAAATAAAGCTTGAAGATCTTCCAAAGGTGCCACCGCAGCAACTTTCTGCATTGATTCAACAATTTGAAGGTGAAATCAAATTTTTTCAACAATCTTTAGCTGAATTGAAGTCTGTCGTCACAACGTTCAAAAAATCTCAAGATGCTGTTAATGATATGGCTGAAATGGGTGAAAATAAAGAATGCCTCGTTCCTTTAACTGATACAATATATGTTAATGGTCGAACTGGAACATGTGAAAAGTTTCTGATAGATATCGGTACTGGTTATTATGCTGAAATGACACCTGAAGAAGCAAACATGATGTTTTCACGCAAACGTGAATTTGTTGAAAATCAAATCAAACAAATTGAAGGAAATCTTTTACCCAATAAGAAAATGGCTCTTGAACTTACTTCTCAAGCATTACAAAAGAAAATTGCTGAAGCTCAAGCTGCTGCAGGTGGTGGTGGATCAAATCAAGCTATAGCTGCTACTGGTGGTGGTGGTTCTAAGTAATGATGATGGCTTCTTTTTTGATACAAATCTTTTATTGTTCTTGTTTTATTTTTGTTCTTTATTTTGATTGCATCTCATTTTGTCTCTTTTTCGCATTGTTGTTATAATAATTGTGTATTGTAAAAATTGTGATTATTAGATTATATTGTAATTTTCTGATGTTTCGCAAAATAAAGAGTTTCAAGCTTTGTGTGTTTTTATTGGTAGCAATAGCATTTCATTGAAAAAGAGGGAGTGTTAAAGTAACATTTATTAGGTTCGCTTATGTTGTAGTTGGTTTATAATTGAGTCGATGAAGCCGTCGTAAAGGTTGCAACTTGCAAGTACAGTCTAATGCTGGCATGATGTTAGCCAATATTGTAAGCCCATGCTTTGTTGAGTTAACCTATTTTATTTTGTTTTAAGGTCATTTTCTAAACTTAAAACAGCCGCTATTGAGTAAGGAAGCAATTCCATTACCATTTTTTCTGTTTGAGCAACAACAACAAATTAGTTAGGCAGCACGCAAATTGTAGTCTAGTTTCTAACTACTATGTACTCCTTTTTTGGTGGCTGAGAGAACTTATCTCTTTTGCCTTTTTTCTTCTTCAAGATTGATTGTCCATTGCATATTTTTTGGTTGTCATTGTCAATACTACAAATTTTTTTAACAGTGGTGTGTATCTTTTTTCAATCTTTCAAAAGCAGCAAATTTTTTTGTTATTGTTTTGATTATTTCGATCGAAGTAGCAGCCGTAAATTAAGAAAAGCCTTCTGATGTCGCAAGTTTGGGAATTTGTTAAACGCCATCGTGGAAAGATAGTTGCATCGGGAGCTTTGATTGGTGGTATTTATGCAGCTAAAAAGGTTTATGATACAGAAACCATTCAAGAATATATTCAAAATTCAAATGTTGTGGAACATGAAGTCCAATTAAATCAAGCTCGAAGACATTTTATCTTTGATGCTCATCAACAATCATGCGATAAAAATTTATTGGATTCCATTGGAGATATTAAAGCCATATTAAAGTCACGATATCCCGTGGAAATTATGGTTGATTCTTTAAAGGATTCAGAAAATTTAAAGAATGAAGAAAAAATTCAAATTTGGGAAGATATTAAACATAAATCCATTTCACGAATCATTTCAACATCCATAAGCTTTTCAATAATTATTATTGCAACTAAAATTCAGAAATCTATTTTATGTTCAGAAATGTGTAAAATAATTGAAAATACTCGAAATAATAATAATAATAATAATAAGGATTCATTAATGGGATTTAGTGGAATGTAAGTTTTATGAGGAACAAGGATACTACTGTAGGTTAGCAGCTATGTTGTTGGTGCTAAAAAAAAGCTTTTCTGATTTTTCTGAGTTTTTGGATTTACAAAAAAACGCTATCTTTTTGAGTTTTAAAAATTAATTAACTTGCTTATTATGTTTCAGTAAAAATTACATTTCATCATTTATTTGGAGCAGCAACGATAAATCTCATGGAAATCATGGCTCTTCTGAATTTGCAAATCCTCAAGTTCAACAAGTTTTTGTTAATTGCATACAATTTTTAACAACCAGTGGTTAGTCTCTTTTTTTCTCCAAAAAAAGTTACTGAATTCATAATAAATTTTTAAGGATTAAATCAAATTTACACCAAAATTGAAACAATTACTGAAGAAATTTTAAAGGATTTTTCTCTCACAAAAATGATGAAAGTTTCTGAAATTGAAACTTTGATAAATCAAATTCTTGATAGATTTGAAAAGGAAGTTGGAAAACGTAATTATTCAGATTTTATTGTTCCTGTTACTAATGTTCGAGTGAGAAATTTTCATCCGATATTTTCCTTTACTCAAAAGCCATGTTTTTTGTTTTTTAGACTCGATTCGATGGCTCTGATGCAACACATCTTGAAAGTTTATTATCTCGATTTGTAACACTCATACAAATTCCAACTTGCAAACAATTAATGCATAAATTTTTACATGCATATATTAAAAAAGCTATTAATGTAAGAAAGTTTTTTTAAATTCAAATTACCCGAATAACAAAAAAATTAATCTCTAAAAAACGTATTTTTGTTTTTAGTTTATCAAAGACGAATCCGGCGGAGGCGAAAAAGAAAAAGCTGAACAACCCCTTGCAAAATATTTACCCATTATTGCTGATGCATTTATAATTGAAGCTAAAAGTAATCATGATTCTGCATATCAAGAATGTTTACATTCTCGTGAATTACATCAATTTACTCTTATTGCATTTGAATCCGATACATCTTCAATCCTAGAAAGCCCTGTGGTTGATGCGGGTGTTGCTGAAATCAAACCAAATTCATCTGATTTTGAACTTGATTGAATTATTTTTTTGAGGATTAAAAGTCTTTGACAACAATGTATTTATTTGTTTTTTGATAAATAAAAAAGTTTAGAAAATTATGTGTAAATGAGCAACATAAAGCTAGGTATGTATCAAAGATACAGTATCCAACCAAAAAAAACATCTTCCAACGAAATTCTTGGCTTTCTGCCTTTATTTGCGTTTTTTATGGTTCAAAAATTTATTTTCATTCAAAGCTTTTTTCCTTTGAAACATTTTTTCTTTTCTTTGATGCCTTCAGAATCAGCGATTCCTCGTCAAAGATTATTAAAATTTGCTGAATACCTTGCAGCTTGTTCACCCGAAGCAACATTATATGGTCGTTGTGTTGCAGATAAAGCTGAAAGAATTTCGCATAACGCTTGTTCAAAAGAATTTGATGCTCTAATAAAGTGTTTTAAGAAACAAGTAAGTCTTTTTCTTTCTTTCTTTCACTAAACTTTAACTAATATTATTATTATTTTAGAAGCAATCAAAATGAAAGTTAAACGTGCAAAGCATTCAAAGCGGGTGATGTCTTTCTTCAAATTCAAATACAATTTTCAACCACCTTTTAATGTTCTCATCGATGGTACCTTTTCTCAAGCAGCATTAAAGAATCAAATAAATCTTCAAGAACAAGTTACTAAATATCTTATTGAACCATCAATTTTGGTTACAACGAAATGTGTTCTCAAAGAATTGGGTAAGCTGCTTTACTTTGATGATTAAATATTCACAATCTTACACTTTTTTTAGAGAAGCTTGGCAGTGATGTTTATGGTGCTTTGTTAATTTGTAAACAATTCAAGCTTGCTAAATGTCCACATACTCCTCTTCGAACAGCTGCTGAATGTATTTCTCATCTTGCAAGACGATCAAGAAAATCAGAAAATCCGAAATATGTTATTGCAACACAAGATGATGATCTTCTTGAACTATGTCGAGATGTTGGAGGTGTTCCACTTATGTCTATTCGATTCAAAACTCTCATCCTTGAACAACCATCAGAAAAAAGTGTCAAAGATAGTGATCCAGCTACAGAAGAACTAGAAAGAGTTCAAGCTTTAAAGAAAGAAGTATTGGGTGAACCTGAAGAACCAAAAAAGAAGAAGAAAAAAGGACCAAATCCTTTGAGTATGAAGAGAAAGCAGAAGCAGCCTGTGGTGGTTGGAAAGATGGTAAAGAAAAAGTCAAGACGAAGAAAAAAGAACAACAACAAAGCAGCAGCTGACGGAACAACCGCAACAAAAGAAAATGAAACTGCTGAAGAATAAACTTTGAATTATGTTAGGATTTTTATTGTTGTTTTATATGTTTTTATTGTTTTGTTGAATTTGAATATACTTTTATTGCATTTTTCGTGTTTGAATGTTTATTGATTTATCAATGGTTACAATCCATGAATTTCTTAGTGGCTTGCTTTCTTTTCCAATCTTTGAAACAAAATCATACAGACTAAATGAAGATAATTCGCAAGCAAGCTTCCCTTCCACCATTAGCTTTATTAGTGACCCAACTAAATGGACCATGTTCATCCATGGCTTTCGCCCAATCATCTCCAACTGAACCCATTTTTCTAATCATTGGTAAAACAACGGGCGAAGCAGTATTCTTTCCAATATCACGATCAGAATTTGTATCAAAATTTGAATCTGAAATTAGATGTCCCATTTCTGCGATAGCTGAAGGAGATTTACGTAATACAAATTCAAAAGAAGTTATAACCATTCAATCTAATGGTTTACTTCAATCATTGGATTATCCATCAGATCATGATGGACCCATTCGAAGATTTGCTCAACAAATTTATGCTAATGTATGTGGTTGTCGAATATTAGATATTGATGGAGATAAACAAATGGAAATGGTTGTAATGTTAACTGATAGAGTTGGTAATACATACACGCATAATAGCTTTGATTATTTTTTGAAGATGAAAATATGTAATTTTTAGTTAGGTCGTATCGATATCACGATGAAACAGATAGATTGCTGCCATTGAATAAATGGGAAATGCCATCACAAATTAGTGGATGGTGTATTGGTTTTAATGGGTATGTGAAAAACTTACTTTTGTTGAGCATGATGGCAGCTAATTTGACTAACTTTGCCTGTATCACTAAATCAATAATTAACTTTCCAGAACCTATCATAATTTACTTTTATCGCAATGTGATCAAAGCCAATATGTTACAATAGATTTGGGACCAACGAAAGAAGTAAAAGTCCATAATTCCATTATCAATGATCAAGGTGGACGAACTCAATTAATTTTATCTCCTCGCCCACAAGCAGCTGATTTGGCTCATTGTTTAGCTGAAAGAGTAATAATTGCAAATCTTGAATGTCAAACTGAAACTGAACTACGCGAAGTTAAATTTGATGTATGTTGCGCTGGAGCTTTAACACTCGAAAATGGTTTAAGCATCGTAGTTACCATAGATCCTAAAGGACAAATATTAATTTTTGGTTGGACTAAAGGTTTGCTACAAACTACTGAACCTTTAGCCAAATGTCAAGGTCTTAAAAATCCTATCTTTTTATGCGTATATCCTTATCTTCAACGTGATTGTTGTGTATGCGTTTCAGTTGTGGATGTTTTAAATCACGTTTCTGTATATTCCATTGATCTTTCACATATTATTACTTTATAAATTAGTCATACCAAAGAAGTAAAATAAAATGACACAAGAATATGCAAACAAAAACAACAAAGATATTTATTAAACAAGCATAAAAGTAAAAGTACAAAAACAAAGATATGAGAAGGAGGCTATAAAAATATCATTTCAACCATACATAAAATTCATAAATAAGAAGCATTATTCTTCTGAAAGTCCAGGAGTGGATTCTTGCTGAGCTTGATCTTCATCCACACATTTTGGTTGAGCTTGATCTTCATCTAAAAAGTTTGCTGCTTAATAATGAAAAGAGGAAGTTCAAAAAAACATACCACAACAACGACGTTTAACTTCACTAGAGCTTTCGAAATCAGCATCTTCTTTGATAGCTTCTTGCACAGGACGTTTACGTGTGACAGCTACAGTTTTAGAAACATTAGGAACAGATTGAGAAATTGCGACATCATTTGATTGAGGAACACCTTGAGAAGCCACAGTTTTATTTTCTTCCATTAGTTTAGATTGTTCAGCATTAAGTTGTTTCAATTCAGCATCATGTTTTTCAGTTTTTTGCTTCATATAAAGATTGGTAATGGTAGTGAGACGCATGTTCAATTCATTGAGTTGTTCATCCTTCTCAGATATATTCTTTTCCAATTCATTCGTCTTCGTAGAAACAACAGCTTGATGACCTTTGAGTGCAGCAATTTGTTCATTCTTTTCAAAGATTTCCTTTTCGAGCTCATTAACCGTCGTTGAAATAGTTTCTTGATATACTTTCAATTCAACAAGTTGTTTGTCTTTCTCAGCGATTTCCTTTTCAAGAGCATTGATCTTCTCGGAAGCAGCTTCTTTACCAGCTTTGAGTTCTGCCATTTGTTCATTCTTTTCAGAGATTTCTTTTTCAAAATTATACATCTTCTTTGAAGCAATTTCATGAAAAGCCATGAGTTCTTTGAGTTCTTCATCTTTCTTAGAGAGTTCCTTTTCAAGTTCATTGACTTTCGTGAGAGTAGTAGAAGCTTTGAGTTCAGCAATAAGATCATTTTTCTGGGTGTTTTCTTTTCCAAGATCTTTAACTTTCTTGAAAGCCATAACCTGTTGAGTTTTGAGTTGTGCAATTTTTTCATCTTTCTGAGGAATTTCTTGCTCCAAATCAGTAACTTTCTTTAATGCAGCTTCAAGAAGAGTTTTGAGTTCCACGATTTGTTCATCACGACGGGAGATTTCACCATGTAATTCATTCATCTTGTTGGACGCATCTTGTTGACAAGCGGTGAGCTCTTCGATTAGTTCATTCTTTAGACACATTTCATCTTGCAACTCATTCAGCTTCATGGTGGCCATCTCTTGCTTCTCTTGATGATTTTCCAGAACATTTTCCATCCGAATATTTGTTAAGCGAAGTTCATTGAGAAGCACATTTTGGGAATCCATACGATCATCTTGAAGTTCTTTAACCTTGGCAGTGAGAAGAGCTTGTTGAGCTTTGAGTTCAGCAATTTGTTCATTCTTCTTTGAGATTTCCTTTTCATAGTCGTTCACCTTCTTGAAAGCAGTTTCTTGATTCTTCTTGTGAAAGTCCAAAACACTTTCCATCTTAGTATTGGTCGAACGAAGTTGGTTGATGAGTTCAGATTGTGAATCAATTCGAGTGTTCAACTCTCTAAAATAATGCAAGTTTTAAATATGGAAAAATGAGTAAAAGTAGACTTACTCAACGGTCTTTTGTCTGTCTTCAAGAATGTAATGAAGCCTTTCATACTTCTTCTTCCATTCATTGTCGATTTCCATTTCACGAGAAACATTAAGAGTTTGTTGAAGATGTTCCACTTCTGCTTTATAGCCATCACGTTCTTTTTCTAATTGGTCCATAATTAAAGCAGTCTTTTCTTGAGAATCACGAAGCATTTCGATTTCATGCTGGAATTCAGAAAGTTGTTGATGAAGGTTATCAAGCCTAAAAAAGATTAAATGGTTAATATTTGATTATCAAAAAAGGAATAAACGTACTCTTCATGTCTTACTCGCTCTAAAGATTCATCATTAAATCGCTTCATTTCTTCAAGTTTTTCCAACAAATCAATATTCTTTTCATGCAATTCACGGATGTTCGAGAAAACAGTGATATCATTCTTCGAAACATCATGACCATTTGTTCCAGATTGATCAGCTACAAAAAGAAGTTTTTGAACTTGTTTTTTCAAGATTGAATTTTGATGTTGAGCAGAATCAAGCAAGTCGCTGGTAGACTTGTGTTTAGAACCAATTGTATCATATTCATTTCGCAAATAATCAAGATCATCCAAAGCAGCTTTAAGTTGACGACAAAGTTCTTCATTTTGAGCAATGGCACTATCGTAATCCTTTCGAATTTGAACGATATTAGGAGCATTTTTCTTTAGATCTTCAACCAAGCTGCGAACATATTCATCCAATTGTTTACGCATTTGACGTTCTTCAGTAAGTTCAGCAACAACTTTGGAATATTGAGCATAAATGGATGTAAGAGAAGTACCAGAAGAGAGAAGTTCAGAAGCAAGAGTGGCGTTTCCAGAGAAGGATGAAGAAGACATATCACCATTGGGAAGAGCTAAAAAAAGAAAGAGAGAAATAGTTAGGAAGCTAAAAAAGAAAGATGCTTACAAAAGTTCCCAAATTTCAACAAATCGTTAGCTTTGTCAAGTTCATCTTGCAATGCCAAAATCTGCATTTCTCTTTCCTCCCCTTGATTCTTTGCATCGTTGGAGATTTTCTTGGTTTCTTGGTAAAGAGCCTTCAAGGCAGCATCTTTGTCTTCTAAAGTCGAACGAAGTTGTGATTCATCATTTTTCATTGTTTCAAGCATAAGCTTCAAATGCTCAATCTCATTCTTGTATGTTTGAATAAGACGATCTTTAACCCATATTTCAGAAGAAATGTTATCAGCGACAGGATCAATGTGAGATGTCAGGATTTCTTTAGATTCCATGATGCTTTCAGGTGCCATAGCTTCTTTATCATTATCTTCGATGAGTCTTTCAGATGTTATAGTTTCTTTTACATCATCAGCAAGTTCGTCGTCTTTTTCAGGTACCAAAGTTTCTTTAATCTCATTTTCCAATTCGACGAACCGTTCAGGCGACATGGTTTCATAGTTCACACCTTGATCAGCAAAGACTTGTTCAGGCGAGACTTCATTATCATAAACGACAATATTTCCAGATGACATAGCAAAAAGACCATCAAGACGAGCAAGACCTTCAAGCCCAGAAAGACCACGAAGACCAGCAAGACCAGCAAGATTAGAAAGACTACCAAGACTGTCAAGACCATCATTTTCATACTCCATTAAATCTTCGGCATCATCATCTTCATATTCAGACGACATAGCTTCTTCATCAAGATTATCATCTTCGGACGATATGAGACTTTCCACAGAAGCAGCATCATCTTCTTCAGAAGAAGCAATTTCATTAATTTCATCTTCAGATGACATGATTCTGAAAATAGAAAAAATAAACGATTGGAAGTTAGAAACAATTCAAAGGTAAAAAAAAACACGAAAATACTCGAAAATCAAAAAATGAATGAAAGACGAAGCAAAAAAGTTTGAATGAAAAAAGTTGCGTGTTTGAAATTCACCAAAATGAATGTTATTTTATCGTTGTAAGAGTGCTGCTATTGAATTTTTTTGCGTGAATGCAAATTTTTCTTTGAAGGTTTTGATTCTTTTTTTTCATCAACTTCAAGCTTTCAAGTTTCTATTGTAAATTGCAATAAACTCTTTCTTCACCCTTTTTATAAGTTCCGGTTTAAAACTTTTACAACCTAATAAATTTCAAGAAATAAAAACAACGATAAAGAGCGATAACGATCAAAAAATAGGATGAAACTTGTAAATTTGCCTGATCTTAATAATGAATTCCTTAACTTTTATAAGAAATAAAAATATTAAAAATTAAGCAGCTTCTTTAACTTTTGCTTTTACTTCTGTAAAAAAAGTTTTTGATTCCCCTTTTCTTTTTCACTTTCATCGATGGATACTCTCGGCAAACAAACAAAAACGAGTCAAATAAAAAAAAAATGAGTTTTGACAACAAACAAATAAAAATTAGTGAAGAGAGTGTTTTAAAATTTGCATACAAAAATGCTTCCAAACGTTTAGAATTTTTTTTGTGAATGAAAAGCATCAAAAGGTGTTACATCTTTTTTCTTCACTTTTTTTTTGTGATTTTGATTGATGGAATAATGTTGCGATATTGCTTTGCTCAAGAACGTTCATTTACTTTTCGATTACATCATTTTTGGGGAATTCGTGTAAGTCTTTTCTTACCTTAGGTTTCTAAAGCTTACGTGGATCATTTTTTTATGTCTAAAAACAAAGTTATTTTTGTTGTTGTAGCTTGGACTTCCATGGATTGGATGGATGCTTTATCAGAATTTTTTCTTCCGCTCAAACTTTTGATTTTGTTTGCCGTGATTTTATTTTCTATGCTTTGTATATGTATGTGTATTTTTCAGATTGGTGTATGGGCATATTTTGCATGGTTTCTTGAAATATTTTTAAATTTGGTACAATTTTCACTTTCGATTTCATCATCAATTTCATCGATACCATCAAATCTGTTTCCATCTTCAACGACTCCAGAATATCAACTGTATTTGTCTGAAATATCTGCAACTCTAACATGTATTCAACTTTTGATGCTTTTAATTGGTTTATATGGAATTTCAACTCTTCATCGACGTGCATTCTTTTTTCTAACATTTTTTACAATCTTTGAATCTGCATCTTTTACGTTTCTTGGTATTTATGGTTTCATTCATTCTGTGTAAGTGGTTTTTGTTGTTGTTAGTTTTGTGCTATGTTGTGTATGAGAGTTACTATAGTTAATAGAGGCGATGCTGATGCTACTAGTAGTTACTGTTGCTGCCATTGTAGCTGTTAAAGTGGCTGCTACTAGAATTGCTGATGCTGCAAGAGTAGTTTCTCATCCTTCTAAAAAGGCTGATGACGCTTGTAAAGTAGCTATTGATGCAGCGAACATAGCTGCAAGAGCCAATGATGATACTAGTAATGCTGTATATTCATATTGTGTAACACTTTCACTTTTTAGGCCACCTGGTATGATGTTATCTATGTTTACTAGCTATCAAATGATGTTTTCAATTCCAATCCATATATTTACATCCATAATATTTATAAAGTTCTTGCGCTTCCTTCAATTTTATGATGAATCAATTAAGAATGATTATGATTTCGGTAATTATATTGAACGTGCTCATTTTGCTTTAAAAAGACAAAGACATCATCATCATCAATTTTTACTTGATCAAGAAGAACGACGAAAAAAAGAAGTTCAAGAAAAACGAAAAAAAGAAGCTCAAGAAAAACGAAAAAAAGAAGCTCAAGAAAAACAAAAAATTTCTTTAAAAACTGCTAAAAAGAATAAATGATCCATTTTTATTTCTTATTTTTGTTGTCGATGATTATGTATGTGTGTTAGTAAAATAAATGGTTCTTTTGTTTTTGTAAATGCTTTACTTTTGTTTGTTTGTTAAAGAAGCTTTGTATCTGTTGTTATTCTTTATTTATTAACTTTAATAATGGAAGAAAATTTATTTAACCAACAAGTTTTTGATTTTGTCGAACGCCTAAAAAATGAAGCAAGTCTCGTGAAATTGGTTGCAACGAAGTAATTGGTTAGGATAAAAGTTATGTGAACGATTAATAGCAGCAAACCAATGAATGCTTCACTTACCATTTTCCCAGAAATTAATAGCATTTGAGAAGAAGTACCAATCAGACAAAGCGAAACCCTTTTATTTTCTCTCAGTATTTTTTAAAACCAATAATGGTTGTTGATTATGTAATCTAAAGGCTTACAAGCAAGCCGCTTATCAACAACATCCATGGAAAGAAATGAAGTTGATTCAACTCGACATCGATAAAGGTAACATTTAGTTGTAATTCAGCAGATGGAAGCATGAAAGGCAACCCTTTCGAGTTGTAAAAAATACTGGTATTTAGTTATGTAAAGCTTACTGTTACATATATTTGGTAGGTTTGAGTTCTTTGATTGGAAATATAAAATACTAATATTGCATGCATCTTTTGCACTATTGAAAAAAGTTTAAAAAAATTTAGCATGCTTCAAAACAACTATATAAAACCCAAAGCTTCCATCAAAATCAGGTACATAAATTGCTCATCAATTTTTTGAATTAGATTGTTGCTGATTTTTCTCTCAAACTCAACATCAAAATTTTCAAAGAATGTGTATTTTTGCCGCTTTTTTCTTGAATCTTTCAACGATGCTACCGTGTTCACTGCTTGTTGCTTATTTGCTTTCATTCAGCCTTTTTTGGTCATCGAACATAAACTTCAATCATTTTTACTTCATCCTTCTCAATTTTTTTGCTTCATCTTCCTCCATTTTTTTGCTTCATCTTCCTCCACTTTTTTGCTACGTGTTTGCTCCTTCTTCATTCTTTGATACGTGTTTTTTTCCCTCTACTAACTAACTTTCATTTATTTTCAGACAATCGCTCTTTCTCGTGCTATCAACCTCAATCATCATGGATGCTGCCAAGGATCATGCTTCTTCAGCCACCGAAGAATCAAAAAGTGCTCTAGAAAACCTCAAAGAAAGTGTTCAAAATGTTGCCGCAGCTGCTCGTGATCGTCTTGCTGAAGCTGGTGAAACTTTGAAAGAATTTGCTCATCTTGGTAAAGAAAAGGCTGAAGATGCCGCTTCCGCCACGCGTGATAAACTTTCTGATGCTGGTGAAGCTGCAAAAGATTATGCTCATGCTGGAAAAGAAAAGGCTCAAGATGCCGCATCTGCTACTCGTGATAAGCTCTCTGGTGCTGGTGAAACCATCAAGGACTATGCTCAAGCTGGTAAAGAAAAGGTCGAAGATGCTGCTTCAGCTACTCATCGCAAACTCTCTGGTGCTGGTGAAGCTGCAAAAGAAACGGCTCAAGATGTTCATTTGGCTGCCAAGGACAAAGCTCATGAAGCTGCTGAATACTCCAAAGAAAAATCTCATGATGCAGCTGACAAGCTCAAAGAAGGTGCTCGTGGAATTCAAGACAATGCTCAAGGTCACGCTGATTCAGCTAAAGAAAAACTTCAACATGGTGCTGACAAGGCAAAACATGGTATTGATCGAACTGCTCAACATGCTCGTGAAATGGCTGATGATGCAGAAGAAAAACTCGCCAATGATGGTCACTAAACTTGTCTTGTATCTAATTTATTCTTCATTGTTTTATTGTATTGTAGATAATTATTTATTGTATTGAATAAATGTTTTAAAATGTACTTTTGTGTCTTTGCTTTCTTTGGGAATTGGGTTTAACTTTAGCGATAACTTAGATTTTGATGTTAGTGAACAAACTTTGAAAGAAAACATGTCATTAACTTTTTCGATCATTAGCAATACGATTGTAGCATAAACTTGCCTGTTTATTCTTTTTACTTTTTAGTCAATAGCTTTAGACAAAGGAAATACTAACCAACTGACGATCAGCAGATTATGGTGGCTTTTTTGACTGTACAAAAACATAGTTAGTTGAATGCATTGCTGAAACAAGCTTTTTGTTGCGCTATCATTTATCAGTTTTCTTGTTTGTTGATAAACTTCTTTTCATGTCTAAGAATGGTTTGATAGCTTCCATTTTGCAATCGAAAGTTATCAATGAAAACCATTTTGCTTTTGAATCAATAAAGTTTTTATTTTGTTTTCACCCACTGAAATCTGTCGCAACAAACATTGCATCTCAATCAAGGCATTCTTTTTCTTCTTCTCGATGTCCTGTAGCTTAACGAAAGTGAGAATGTCAGTATTCAATGAATACATTTTCCCAAAGTTTGAAATTTGTTTTGCCTTCAAAATTCTCGTAAAACGCAATGACACATAAACCCGATTGCTTTCCATCTTTGTTTGGTAAACATTATGCATTCCACAAAAATTCAAACAAGCCAAAAAAATAAGGTTACAAAAGATTTATTTACAACGAATATTTACATTACAAAAATTAATTACATAAAATCTTTCTAATCAAAAATTTATGGTTAATATTACAACAAAGAATAATTAAAGAGTACAAAGCTAACTAACAATTAATGAAACTTAAACTAAAGGGGAAGGGAAATTTGATAGATAACAAGTTGAAACAATGCACGAGAAGGTAACGATCAGAATGATTGACCAAAAGAACACGACATCATACAGGAGAAACCAAACACATCAAAGGACAAACAGCAACACGCACACCATTAACCGAGATGAGAGATCGGCATCATAAAAATACGAGCGCTGACAGGTTTATACATGAAGAGGTGATGGGAAGTGACCAGGACGAGCTAATGGACGATGACAAAATGGTTTCTGAAAATTGAAAGTTAGTAAGCATCAAAACTTGATTAAGATGCAACAAGTACGACCAAAGGAAGTTATGTTACAAAAGTATGAAACGATCAATAAAAACACGTACCTTTGGAGCCCATGTGATTGTATCCCAACTTGGAGGATGATGACTTCGGTTATCAGGAGTTTTTTGAGCTTCCATAGCACGAGCAGTTCTTTCAGGAGTGTTGTAACCAACAACTTTATCCATTTCAAACGATTTCTTTGCAGATGATGGTTGAGGTGAAGGTTCTTGAGGTGAAGCAAGATGAGTAATACTTCTTTGAAAGCCCATTGGTGACATTGATTGATCAGCTCTTTGCGAAGTATTCATTTCTTTTTAGTTTTAGCGATGTAATATTCTGAAAATAGCAGAAATTAGACGACAATGAACAAAAAGAGCGACAAGCGAGAAAAAAAATCACGAAAAGTTTGATCTTTGGTCAAAGAAAAAAGTGGCATATGCGAACACGAAAAGTAAAAGACTGCCATTCTCGAACGTTTTTGCGCATCATCCAAGTCTTAAAGGATCGACAACAACACGAATACTGGGGAGGAAAAAATGGGTCAAAAGCATAACAAAATACTCGATGTTTAAAACCCATATGAACGATAAGAAGAAATAAGTGTGAATGAGAGGCAAAAAAACTAGCAAGCAATACTAATATAATAAGAAAAGTGATAAAAAATGAGGTAAGAAAGGCGCTTAATGGTTTACACAAACTCTGACACCATACTGGAGAAAAACTAAATAGCCTTTGTTTAGTTGTAAGATGAACGTGATGTGGAAGAAATGGGTATAAAAATCAAACACAAGCAAAAACATCGGTCAAAAGCAATTAAAAGTTTAATCAAGTAATGGCACCCAAGAAAAAAAGGAGAAGGATTATTGAAAAGTCAATAAATTGAAGGAGAAAAAAAATGAAGAGACTCAAATGAAAAATTGAAATCAGTCAAACAAGCAACAAAAAAAATGAAAAGGAAGCGAAGAAGAAGAAAGAAGCGATCGCGAGTGGCGTCGCTGATGGACACGCGCGAAAAAAGAATGTTTCAGTGGAAGAAGCGGGGAAGGAGAGAACATCGAAGAAAGATTTTTTTCCCGCGGTTTTTAATTGTGTGTTTTATTTTTGATGATTGTGAAATATTTATCTAAATTTTTCTACGAAATTGAAATGAAAAAACTAATGAAAGAAGAAATTCAAAAAAATGGAAGCAAGCTGTGATCGAAAAAAATTAGATTAATAAAACTTTTACATATTTTTGTTGAAACAGCGACTGAATAATTTTAAATTTTTTGATGAAAGATAAAATTTTTGGATTACAAAAAAATGAAACATATGGCAAAGTTGGTTATAAAGCAAAAAATAGATGAATGAAAGGGATAAACGTAATCGATTATAACCATTTTTGTAGGAACCGCCGCAGATGTTTTTTTGTTGTTGCGGCTAATGATGATGACCTCACATAACTCTCTTTCAACACAACACAAGGAGAGATAAAAAACGCCAACAATTGCACAATAAGGTCACGCGTTCTCGATACGAAAGTTTTTTTTAGATTTAACTGTAATTCATTTTTATGATATGATTTTTAATTATTTTTATAATTAAATTCATATTTTGGATGCGATAAGGAAGCTAATGATACCAAGTTTCATTACGTTTGTGAACAATTTGATCGACTTCCAATCAACTCAACCTTCAATCGAAGATCAGATTATCCTAGAACCGTGGATTTTTAATCGGTATGCAAAATCAAATCCCCCACATCGAGATGAACATGGTTAGTTCGTTTTTTCCTAAAAAAATTTGAAATTCGACCTGAATCATAACATTTTGTCCAAAAAATAGATGTTTTTTTACTCCTTTTTGACGTTTTCTAGCACTAAATGTTATGATTCAGGTCGAATTTCAAATTTTTTTAGGAAAAAACGAACTAACCATGTTCATCTCGATGTGGGGGATTTGATTTTGCATACCGATTAAAAATCCACGGTTCTAGGATAATCTGATCTTCGATTGAAGGTTGAGTTGATTGGAAGTCGATCAAATTGTTCACAAACGTAATGAAACTTGGTATCAATATCTTCCATATCTCTTTCCCAATATGGTTTTATAATCAAAAATATTTAAAAAATTTATTAATAAAAAGAATTGGTATAAACTTTGAAAAAAATATTTCGTTGGGTCTCGACACGGTCAAAAATGACCTTATAGTGCAATTGTGTAGTTCACTTGTTTGAATTTCGAAATATTTTACTATCTATCTACACTGAAAAAAAAAACCTGTTGCCGTAAAACGGCACTTTTTTTTTGGCTAATAAACGGCCATAATTTTGCTATTTTACGGCGTTTTTTTAGACGTTTTCAAAACGATAAGTCAAAAATATGGATGGTTTTTGAACGTCTTTTTATTTTAGTATATTTTACGGTTATTATTTTATCGTTTTAAAACGTTTACATAAAATATGAACGTTCTATAACATCATATCGTAAAAACTTTCGTTTTACGACTATTGTTGTGATCGTTTAACGACTAAATAATTTCTTTTATTCTCTGGCTCACATTTTTTTCAGAAACCCAAACGTAGCCCCTGTTTATATACATTATCACATTAAGGCACAACCTTTGGTTGAATTTTCGGTTAATTTCTGATTCATTTTCTGAAGGTGGCGGCATAGCCGTGCGTAACTCCATCTGAAGACTATTGAACTAGAAATTGTTAATATAGGTCCAGTAGCAATAGCTCTGACCTACATTAACATAAAGGAAAGGTTTGCCTATGCACTCCACATAAAAAAAAGCTTTGGTTTACCATAGCGTATAATTTTTGGACAAAAGTCAGTTTATCTGATTTTATCATATTTTCTTTAATCAAACTTTATTTTTAAATCTTTGTCGAAAACCAAAAAAATTTGTACCATGCCTCGAATAAACAGTTTTTTAACGACCTTTTTTTAGACGTAAAACGACCAAAAATAAATAGACGTTCAGTATTCGACCCAGCGGAAAAGTAGCTCTCTAATAGTGCAAAAAAATGGCCGTTTTACGGTTATTTTTTTATCGTTTTTTTTTCAGTATACCGAAAGTATTGGTGGCAAATCCCAATATGCATGCAAAGATTTTTTTCATTCGAAGAATTTCAAAGACAATAACTTTTCTTTTACCTTTCTCTCTCTTTTTTTTTGTATTCATTAAAGGCCTAAACTTTCTAACTCGCTGTAATACCGGGTAAATGGTTCGCAAGTTTTTTTTGTGGCTGCCACTCGCAAGCTTTCACCCACATTTATCAAAAGCAAAAGTTTGGATTTCAATGTTCAAACAATTTTAGCTTCAATCTTTGAAACAATTTTTTTTCTTCTCGAAATTGGCCAATATATTTGCCTTGATTATTTCCATTTTTTCTACCAACTTTTTTTTGAACCACTTACATCCCGCTTGCTTTTTCGCATCTTTGAATTTGTGCCGATGTTACTTACCAATTCCTTTGCTTAAATAAATGAATGAGTCACGAAAAAAGCTACAGTTTTTTATGTTCATTCAAACAAAAACCATCAAAAATAAGCTTTTTTTGCTCCACTCGCGCGCCTTTTGGCATCAAACAAACGTTGATTACTCGCTCGCTCACTCGCATATTTTTTGTTCCATGCAAAAATTTTTTTGGTTTTTCAACTTTGATCTTGATTGCTTTTGTTTGCGCTTTTTTTTATCTTTTTTCCCCCGCACATTCGCTAATCGAATACCTTTTTCCACCCAAACTTGAATATTTCTTTTACTTGTTTTGACTTTCTTTATTTCGGTTATGTTTCTCAACAAATTTTATTTGTGTATGAGGTTTGATCTATTACCTGTATAGGTAATGGTCTGCCGCGCAGTAACTGATGTTTGGTTCGCCATTACGGGAACTGCCATACATAAATCTCGAACTGAGATAAGCTAACCGAATAATGAGATAGTTGGGACAATGTAAGAATTTGATGCATTCACTATGTGAATATTTCCATCCACCCGATCTAGAATATTTTCCTCCACCCGATCTTGAATATTTCTTTTACGTGCTTTGACTATCTTTGTTTCGGTTATGTTTCTCAAAAAATTTTATTTGTGTATGAGGTTTGATCTATTACCTGTATAGGTAATGGTCTGCCGCGCAGTAACTGATGTTTGGTTCGCCATTACGGGAACTGCCATACATAAATCTCGAACTGAGATAAGCTAACCGAATAATAAGAAAGTTAGAACAATGAAAAAATTTGATTGCTTCCACAAATTGACTGTATTTATTTCCACCTGAACATGTATCTCCACCCAAACCTGAATATTCTTACCTGCTTTGACAATCTTTGTTTCGGTTATGATAGTCACATACTTAATTTCAAGTTAGCTCCCCATATTCTTACTATTAGCTTTCTTCTAGACCATTAGGTTGCTATAGGTACATTATCAAATGCATCCATTTCATCTTCTTTGAAACCTTCTCACAAAATGATTAAAGCTGAACAGCCAAATGCTTCTTAAAGATTTCGCTTTTATTGTTTTCAATGATTATCATGTAAGTTCTTTTTAACCATTTTTGAAGCTAATGAAATGTTTTTTAGGCTCAACATTTGATTATCGAAGGTCTAAGTGCTCCACCTAATTCAAGAATTTAGCTGAAACAAGTTCATCAATTCATTGTGAAAGAGGTTCATGTTTTTATTTTATCAATTCCAATGACTTAATGTTTTGGATTTCTTTCAAACCGCTATCATTGTTTCTTTTACTTTCCGATATACAACACAACAAGGGGCTTACATAAAAAACATAAAAAATATAAAAAATTAGTCAAAGACACTGTAAAGAAATTCAAAAAGTTATAGGTAGTTGTCATTCAACCGTAAAAACTAAAGAAACTTTACTTATTGACATCAAATAAAAATAATGCGGTGCAGTGAAGTAAATTTATAAGTAAAAATTTGATACTTTCTTGAGTAAATCTTCAGTAAACGAACTTATGCTTAGTTGAAATGAAAGCATTTAGCAATAATTACATAATTCCAAGTTTTATGCTGCTGAACCATGTTTGAAAGTTTAAAAAAATTGTGTATTCCAAAACGAATGCTTGCAACCGTAGCCTTTGCATATTTTGCCGCCTAAAAAAATGCAGCAAAGCCAATGAAATTTTTCTTTTGAAAAATTTACTGCATTTTTTGCAAGTCTGAAAATTTGCATGTTTGAAAGAATGCATTTTGTAATACCGCTTTTCCACAAAATCAATATTCAATCTTCATTTCGCAAGTCGTCCATCAGTTAGTCAGTCAGCATTTTTCTTTGCGGCTGTGAAAAAATGTCGTCATTATCAAATGAAATGGATGGAGGTGGTGGTGCATCAATTTCGGAATATTCTCCTGCTCCAAGTGAAACCAATGTTGAAATGTCTATGAGTCAAATGAATATGGGAAATCAACATCGTCAACAACTACCATCACGTGAACGAAGCATATCTGAGCTCTCATCTTATACAGCTATTTCAACTCCATTCAATCTTGAAGAATCTGGAACTGAATCATGTGAAACTGCAACATCGGCTATTTCTCTTCTTGATCTAAATGAAGCTGAACTTACTGTTCGTTTGATTGATATTATTGAAGCTGTTGTTGTTTCAGAAGATAATGATGGTGCACTCTCATCCAACAATGATGGGTCAATTTCTGGTAGTTTTACCGATGTCACTGCTGCTAGTGAAAGAACTTCCAGCTGTATTGCTACTGATGTTACATTAGAAAGTGAAGCTTCTGGTGGTATTTCTGGTAATACTGTTATCAATGAAACTACTTTTGAAACAACCTTATCTGATGGTGGAGAAGTAACTGATTCCGAACTTGATTCTGATGATACTACTTGTGAGTTTATAAACCTTTGCCTATGTAACATGTAAAAGTTTCAGATTCTGTTACTCGAGCTCAATGGGGTGAAGAACAACTCAATGAAATTGAAGATGCTCTAGAAGTAGCACATGGTGAAAATGCCTTTAATCAAATTTCTGGTAGAGATGTTAATGAAGAAGATGCCGCTTCATCTTTGGTTCGTAGTAAGTTCATTTTTTACTTTTTACATCCTTTAACTTTCTTGTGTTTTACAGCTGTCAGATATATCGTCCGGCTTCCATTTAACATCTTGTATTCAACTATCGTTGGTGTCTATCGCTTCAATATGATGCTTATCAAAGTTCCGTTGATTCCGTTTTATCTTTTGAAAAATATTTTTTATGGAATCGCCAACATGATGACTCCAAAGATTGAACCTCCACCTCAACAATCACCTAATGGAAATGGTGAAGAAGTCGCTGCTGAAGCAACTTCAAATGATCGACAAACTGCTGGTTCTGATACTGCTGTTATGGAAAGTGATGAATACATCACTGATTTAAACGATTACAGTGAATACAATGAAAGCAGCTGTAAAGTTTAAAATTTGCTTGTTGCTATGCTTTTTAACTCATTTCTTTTCAGGCCCATTATCTGAATTTACTCCAATTCCATCTCAAACAAGCGTCTTTGTTGCTGATTCAGCTATTCAACCAACTTCTTCAAGTTTTGATGAAGCCTTCGGATCCAATGGTTCTTTAAATCATTTCTTAAATGGTATGTTTTCATTCTCGTTTCGAATTGCTATTAACCTCTTTACATTTTTTAGCTCCATCTCGTGTTCTCGAATCTCCTGAACGTGAAGGATGTGATACTCCTGCACCACCTCCACTGTACTCATCAACCAATCATCAAGGATTTGAAAATGATTTCGATTATGGTGCCAACAAATAGAATTTTTATTAGTCGGAGCATTTATCTTGTATTTTGTGTTTATTTGTAAAATTGTAATTTCTTCATTGATAATAAAGATTTTTCATTAACCATTGTTTATGCATTTCGAAGCTATAAAAGCTGGACAAATTTGTAATCTAGCAACTTCTTGGAGAGTGTGGCGGGATTTATGCTCGTGTTTGCTTCTTTTATTTTGTGAATTTGTGTCATTTTTCTTATTTTCTCGTGCAACCATGACTCCATTTTTTTGCAACAACTCTGTTACTTTTTATCATTGCTTGATCCTTCATTTTCAGGATAATCACTAACATCTCGACGAAAAAATCTGATAATTTTACAACACCTGAATTTATTACTTCTTTTTGGTTAATTATGGATTTATCTTATTCATCGTCATCTCAAGAAAATTTATCTGAAGATACTCTTTCATTTGATACAGCAAGAACAACTCAAAGTGAAAATGAAAGTGAAGAAGAAGAAATAAACTTTGATGATGAACCAGCGACGCCACCTTCTGATGTTCAAGAACTAATTCCATCTCCTCCACATTCTCGTGTTAGATTTGTTGATAATCCACCTGGCAATAGTAAGTTTAACTACATTGAATGAATTAGTAGCTGTTTACCATGTTAATGACCTTCTCTTCACATGAACTAATTTGCTTACATTTTTAGATCCACGTGAAACTACTTTAGCTGAGAAATTTTTACTAAAAATGGATATCCTCGAACAAATAATGCAACTTGAAAGACAAATTATTACTGTAAATCAAAGAGCAATTAATCGACAAAATGGTACACAAGCTGGTTCAATCTGGATTCGTTGTAAGTTGTTCTTTAACTGCATTCAACTTTAATGATCTGTTTTTCAGATTCTCGATCTTTGTTTCGTTGGTCAAAGGAAGCTGTGTTTGAAACTTTTCAACTCTATTTGATGATTCTAAAATCTCCATTGACTATATGTTATCTCGTGAAGAATAAGTTTAATGGATACAGAAAATATTGATTTCACTATCTCATCATGTCACTGGATCAAGTTAAGAAGCTATTGCTGCTGGTGATGAACTATTTGGTACATATGAAGAAGAAGAAACAGAATATGGAACTATAATATTTTTGTTTTTAAATTTACTTTTTTGTTTTGTTTGAGCTTTTTGAGAGTTGTATGTTAGATATTTTTATTAATAATAAAACTTTTTGTTTGTAAATATTGTTTTTGTTCTTCAAATTTTGACTTTGCTTAGGTAAAACAAAGATACAGAAAAGGTTATAAGCAAATTTTCTTTAAATTGAAATTATCCATTTTTGAAAGCTATCATCATTATTGTAACAATTAATGGTTTTAATTTTAGTCCATCGAATATATGCTTGCATTGTTTATGGTTTTCAGAAACTAAGCTTATTATTGCCCAAGTAAAAATGACAAGCTATCAACATTGTAGCAAGCTATTATTTTCTTGGTACTGCCACACGTAACACGTATCTTATTTTACTTTTATGATAATATATGTTGTTAGTAAGTACCATAGCATTCTGATTTAATTATGCAATGAAAAAATAATCAGCTTTAACTTTATGAAATGATGACCATCATCAGATAGTTCTGGTACACTGAAGAAAAAAATCGACTTAAAAATATTCGTAAAACCTTCCTTTTCTGCCTGTTATTTATTATTTTGGGTTTGTTTCTTTATTGTTTCTTCGATTTTGCTTTATTTTTATTTATTTTTATGATCAAATCTTTTTTTAAGGAATAAAAAGAAAACTTTATTAAATAAATATTAACCTTTATGTACAGCAAAAAATTTAAAAAAATACCAAAGAAACAAAAAAAATTTACTAACGAAAAAAAAATGTTAAAAATGAAGACAAAAAATAAATTTACTTTTTGAGGTTAAATAAATGATTGCGAGAAAGAAAAAAATTGGCTATGCTTTTTTTTCATAATTAAAAAGAAATATGTTTGTGGTTTTTTTTTAATCGGCAGTGTCTGTATACGATTATTAATTATAAATATTTTAAATCAAAAAAATAGTGGACTGAAAAATAATAACAATTAAATAATGAATGGAATAGAAAAAAATTGTGGGATACAAAACAAAAAAGAATTTTCTTTTCATAAAGAAAAAGATCATTGATTTATTTTTTGATTGAGTAAAATTTGTTTTTAAAATTATATATTGTTTTTGGCAGATAAAAATGAGTTAAAAAAGGACTAAATTTTTTTTGAAATGGAAAAATTTAATTCGAATTTGCTCTGCCACGGAAAAATGAATGGAAATCCAAAACTTTTGTGGCGAAACTCAACGTCGCAATTTCTCCTGATTTCAAAAAAATTTAGTTCATTTTAAAAAAAAAGAAGAAAGAATACAATGGAAAACAAATTTGAACTTTAACAAAAAAATATTTAAATGCAAAATTAAAAAATTAGACAAAATTTTAATAACATAATTTTTTTGCTTTTTTGAGAATTTGAGAACATTGAATTGAGTTTTTGAGTAAATATAAATAATTAAAATAACGAAGTTTTTTTTTAGGTTTGAGCAGCAAGTTGAAGGCTTTGTTGAGACATTTATTATTATTATTTTTTTGTTGAAATTTAATGGAAATATTTTTTTAACAAAGTAATGGAGTTTTAGCCTAAAAAATATTTATTAAAACTTCTAAATTATGTGGTCAAAAATAAAAAACTCACTGGATGAAGTTGGAATCGATCAAAGATATCACAAAGTTCATCAAAATTTGTTTGTTGAAGAACGACATATTCTTCAAATTCAGTTTTCTTTGCACAATGAACACAAAAAACTCGAAATTTATTGTGATGCTCTTTAACGAAAAGCATATTGAATACTTCGACCTAAAAAAATGAAATTAGAGATAACTTCAAATTTTTTTTGAAAATTATGTGTTCGGGATATTGGAGATTTTAGGATTATTGAAATTTTTTCTAGAGGTTTTGCTTAGTTTTTTCCACAAAAAAACTTATTTAAAAAAGTTGGGAAAAATATGTACTTTTTAAAGAAAAAATATTTAAAAATACGAAAACTTTTTCCATCAAAAATGTTTGCACCAAAGTTTTTTTTAATTATGTTTTGGGACAAATTATTAAAACTTTTTAAATAAAACTTACATCACAATTATGACAATAATGTGAGGCTTCACCTTTAATACGTTGTTGATATTTAATGGGATTTTTAGTTCTCGTTTCAACATAATCATATATCATTCGACAAAAAGCTAATGAACGAATGAGAACTCCTTTAACAACATTATACATTTTTTGATTGGAAAATCGAACATTTTGAGCTAATTGCCAACATAAATGTTGCATGGGAACTAATGACCGATAATTGGTAAGTTTGTTCCATTCATATGCGTATAAAGACATTTCAATTTGTTCTGAAGTCATTGGACCAACATTCCATGCCACATTATTACACCATCCAATTGATTGGACCCAGTGGACGCATCTTTAATAGAAATACGATTAGATTTGGTTTTTAAAATAAGTAAAAAAAAATAGCTTACCCGCCACCAACCCATACAAGATCGCCAGCTTTTTGAGTGAATCGATAAACGGGTACTCGAGCTTTAATGAGATCTTCAAAATTAGGCCACCATGAACCTTTCATGAGATCGATTTTACGATCTTTACACATTTTATCCACAACTGGCCAATATTCATAATCCACTCCAAACCATTCACATTCTCCAGGGCCAATGTTCTGAAAAAAATAAATTCAAAGTTTTTTATTTCTTTTTTTAGATGGGTTCCAAAAAATTTTTTTGAAATAAACTTACAATATTAATGGAAGCAAAACAATTATTTTCCAAATGTCCAGGTGTCCGACATCCTGGAACCTTCATATACATTTGTACGGTATTCATTCCAAATACAGCATGTCCAAGATGTGAAAGTAAATTACACGTGGCTGAATTACGACAAAATGCAGGCATTTTATTTAATTCTTTTAGCTGTCCAGGAAATTTAGTTTCATCACTTAAATCTACGTTAGTACCAAATTTAACAATTTTCATTGGCATATGCCCGGTTGGAAGATCATCTGGGCCACAAAGGTTTGCAGCGGCTGCAAGTTTCGCTGCTGAAGCATTCACAGAAGCTTGATTTCCTCCCGTTGTTCGTCGACGTTTAGTTGGTGGTGGAGCATCACCACCACCACCGCCATCTCCATTGCTATTGTTGGCATTATTATTGTTGGTGGTGGCGGAGGAAGTGGATGGAGTTGATTCTTTTGAGCCTGGAGCAGACGATGAAGAAAGAGAAAGCAATGAAGCGACGGGAGCTGTAGTGGCTATTGTACCAAGTGGAGTACCTTCAGCTTGAGCTTTAGCAGCGGCTAAAAAAAATTATGGGTTAAAATATTATTTTTCTGAATCCAAATTTTTTGTCTTACCTATAGCATATTTCGATCCAGTTCCAGCTGCTCTTAATCTTTCTGTTTCTTCTTTCAATGAATGTCGAAATGATTCAGCTTGATAAACTCCATATCTTCCAATATTGGTTGAAGATCTCGTGGAAATGCAATGCCATGTGGGCTGACCAAGTTGATCAACATTTATATCGCCGGGCATTCGATATTGAGTTCGAACTTCCACTTCATAATTAGGTTGGGTTTCAATTAGAGATTTAGTTGAAAATAAAGATAAATCCATTTTTAACGCGGAAGTTAAACCTCGAATAAGGGCGATTGGAGATTTATAACAAAAATTTTGAAGTTCAATCGAATGAGCTTCAGAAGGTTTTTCAACTTTGATTAAAGGTGTTTTAAGTCCCAATTTATCTATTTGTGGTCTCTTTTTAAGTTGAATCACTTCTGGTCTTGGTGGAGGACATTGTTCATCAAAAACTTGTGAATATATTTCTGGATTAGTTAAACGGTGTTGAATTTTTCCCATAACTTCACTGGAATTTATTGTTATTGGAACATATAGTTCAGAGAGGAGAGAAAAATTTGATGGCAAATCTCCGGATTTTATTGGTGGCGAAATTCTTGCTGATACAACAATATTTGCATTTGGAGCAGCAGCCGCGGCGGCGGTAATGTCTTCATTTTGTTGTTGATTTTGATTTTGATTATTAGAATTAGAATTTTCTAAATAATTTGATATTGATGAATCTTCATCTTCATCATCTTTAAATGCTTGATTCATTAAATTATTTAAATCATTATTATTTGAATTATTATTTGATGAGGAGGAGGAAGTAGGTAAAAATGGAAATGGTTTCATCATGGGATCATCTAATAAATCTTTGGTGGAATTTGTTGCGGCTTCATTTGATACCGTTGTTTCATGAGCTTGTAATTGTTGTTGATGATGATGGCGTTTATCTGAATTTCGAAACCGTTGTTCCAAATGTTGCAAAAGTGAACGTTCGGTACTTTCAAGTTGATCTTTATTTAATTGTAATACTTTCATTATTTCCAATTGGGTTGCATTTAATTCACCAAAGGGTTGACGATTTGAAAAGGATGCAGCTAATTCCGACATTTTTGCGAATGGACTTCCCAAACGATATACGTATCGATGAAGCTAAAATAAATAATTGGAATTTAGTAAAAATTTTAAAAAAGCAGACGATTGAGAAAGTCAAAGATAAATCTTATTTTTTCCCAAATAAATAAACTTGAATCCAATGGAATTTCTGAGGTTAGAAAGATGGAAAAAATATTAAATAAACTTACTTTAGCAAGATCTTTTTGATGAGGTAATAATTCAGCGGGAATTCCTAAACTCCACGCTTGTTCCAAAGGATATAATAAATTATTTTGACTGAAAAAAAAAATTAAATTAAAATCAATTAAAAATAATAATTATTAAAAAGATTTCCGTTTAAAAAAAAGTCAAAAAAAATGTGGGAAGACACGAGAAAATTAATATTCAAATTTTTTTTAAAGAAAATAGTTTTTATTATGAAAAGTTCAAAAAATTAATCTATCTTTTGAACTTTTTTTTGCTGCTACCGCCCTCGATTAAAAGTCTGTAAATTCTGAAAGTCTGGCTTGGCTGAAGACCAAAAAGTTTATAGCTTTGCCCTTTTTTTTATATTTAAGTTGCTTACACTTTTATTTTATTGATAAAAGTCTAATAATTTCTTTTTCTTCATTTTTTTTGCTTTTTAATCATGGGCGTGTTTTTTTTTTTTATATATTTTCGCTAACCACAAAGTAAGTTCATTAATTTATTTTTCTTATAATAATAATATAAATGCGTGAAGAAAAAAACCACGGACACACACGCAGCTAGAAATGGCCATGGAGACGACATACGCACATTCATTCCCTTGCGCATTGAATGTTTCACGTCTCGTCTCCTCTCAATTTAATTCTATGTACTTTGCTTACTTTAGCCGCCAAGCAACCAAAGAGAAAAAAAACTACACTCAAAGCACTCATTAATTTCATTCACTTTTTTTTTCATTGAGGTAAAAAAAGATGGAAGAGACCAACCACAACCATGGCACAAAAATAATACAAATAATAATAAACTAATATTTATTTTTTAAATTTTATTTTTCAAGCATAAAAAAAGCATTAGCTAGGGTAATAAATGAATGAAAATTAAATAAAATAAAAAATGAATGAAAGCGTAAAGCAGCAGCAACGTACGTTTGTGGAGACTCTCCTATCCTTTTTTAAAATAAAAATAAAAATAATCATTCAACCAACAACCCAACAACACTGAGAAAAATCGAAAAATGTCACACTTTTGGTGTGACAAGCAAAATAAATATACGGTGGTTGGCCCGATAAAATTTTTTCTTCTAAAAAATTGCTCCTCATAATTATCTACGATGCCTACTCAACAGATTTCAAAAAAAATGTTTTTCAAAAAAGTTATGAATTTTTTAAGCAAAAAAAATGTTGTACAACACGTCACACCTGTGTGACAAAATTTTGACAACTTTTTTTTTTCCAATCACAAATTAATAAAACTGTTGAGAACGCATTGTAGAGAAACTAAAATCAGGAAAATTAAACCTTACAAAATTTATTGGGCCAATCACCATATATTTATTTTCCTTGTCACACCAAAAGTGTGACAAGCAAAATTTTTCTCAGTGAACCCACGCGCAAAAAAGCTAACTAACTTCTATGCAGGCTTCAATGGTGCCAATTTTTTTTTATAAATTTCTTTTTTGTTGCTAAATTGAAGACATTAAAAAAATTATATATATATATATTTTTTGAATTCAGGCGTGATTAAAATTAAATATTATTATTAAATAAAAAAATGAGAAAATGAAATTTAAATTATTGACCAAAAGTCAATTTTTTCTTTGAAGAAAGAAAAAAAAAATAGATTAAAAAAAGACCGGAAATGCCTGGCTTTTTGCAGCTAAAATAAAGTTAAAGTTCGTAAAAGTTTTTTACACCAAAAATATGCAAATTTTTGGTTTTATAACTGCCAAAATAAAAAATGAATTTTTTAAAAATGGCCGAGACAGAGCGATAAAGAATTATTGAATCAAAATAAATAAAATCTTTTAGATTAAAATTCTTGAATATTTATTTTTTTTATTAACATTAATTAATATTTTTAATATTTAATCTAATAAATATTAAAAGAAAGAATTAAATAAAAGAAAAAAGCAGAAAGATTAAAATTAATTAAATCCTTTCCTTTTCTTCAAATTGTTTAATATTTAATTTTCTAATATGCTTCATTCATCCCACATACTTTTTTTTTCTTATTGACTTTTTTTAATATAACAAAAAAACATTGAAAAAAGAAACACAAAAACTTACGTTGGCTTATAATTTAATGGCAAAGGTTTTAAGAATAATTGAGGATGGTCTTTGATTGCTTTTTCCAATATTTGGATTCGACGCTTTAATGGTTCGGGATGAGCTGAAAAAAAAAATTAATAATAATTGATAAGTAGGGTAAATTTAATTAATATTAAAATAAAGTAATTTTTGGAATTGGCACGAATTTTTAAAATAAAGCTCCGAGGTTGGAATAAAATAAGTGTATTATTGCCAGAACGGACAAAAAGTCAACATCGGTAAGAAACCAATATTAGGCCACCGCTCATAAAAAAGAAGCATCAAAACTAGCAAAAAATAACAACAATGTAAAAAAATGTATGTATCCAACATTAAAAATTTTATATATATTTTTTTATTTTATGAATGAAATATTTTTATGTGAATCATTCATCATCAAAACTCAAACAATAAAAAATAAATTACGAGGGAGGAGGAGAAGAAAAAAAAGATGGAATGTGAGAGAGAACCTCAATGCGAACTAAAGTAAATAATATACATAAACATTTTTACATTTTTTGCAATAGAAAAAAAAAAGCAAACGAGTTCAATGTTGGGGCGGAATTTAAAAAAAAGTAAGCACAAGCAAAATTGTAGTGTCGTCTGTTGCTATTTAGTTTCAGTGATTATTGACCCTTGAATTTTATGGTGAAAAAAAAGAGAAAAAAAATCTGGCAATAAAATTAAAAGTCAAAGATTTTTTTTAGACCTCACAAAGTTGACATTTAAAAATAAAAATGAAACATATAAAAATTAGAGCAAAGAAATTTTATTTAAGAAAAAGAAACTTAAAAGGTCAAGCTTTGGAGAAGGAGGTTGTAAAGAGAGGAAAAATGCGAATTAGAAGATTGGTTATTAAAAGCCGGATAAGCTTAATGATTAAAGAACAAATAAAAAAAGTTTTTTTTGAAATGGAAATTTTCAGATGATGATTATAAGACTTTGAATTGGCATAAAAAAAATTTAGGACATTCCAATAAAAAGGATTAGATTTTTGTGTCTCAAAAAATCCAAAAGCCATAAATGCCTTCGATAAAAAAAAATGAACTTCTCAAAAAGATAGACATGCATGTGTGACGTCCATTATTTTTTTTTATATTTTTGAATGTCTTCGGCACAGCAACTACCACGGCTAAATTTATAAGAATGTATATTAATATCAACAAAAAAAAAAGTGAGAAATCACGTAAAAATAAAATATGCTAACTTTCTCATTTTTTTTCCTTCAAAAATGTGGTTGGATGCATTTCATCCCTTTACGTCGTAGTTTTTTTTAGAAATAGAAATTATTAAACTTTTGACCCTTTGAAACATTAATCATAAATTATTTTTTTTTGGTAAAAATGTTCCAAAATTTTTTGTTTCGGCTAGAATTTTTTTTATTAAAGCTATAGAAACAAAATTATTTGGTTGATAGTTGCCAATGGCACTCTTTTTTTTTTTATTATTTAACCGTTAAACTTTAAAGAATTTTAAAGAGAAAAGATTAAATATTAAAAAAAATTTCTTTTTGCGTCATTCATAAAAAAAGAGTTAAAAATTTAATAATTTTTTGTTCTGAGAAAGTAAAAAGTTAATTAAAGGCAAAAAACAAAGCAACAACAAAATACAAACAATGTGAAAAAAAGGTGGGTTGAGAGAGAGAAAAAAGATAGACAGGTGAATGGCCGTCGACGACGACGACGTGGCCGCGTGAATGAATATAAAAAAAGACCAACCGGAAAAAAAGTGAGCGGTCGCAGCAGTAACAAAAAATAAAAACGTAAGTAAGCAAACCTCAAAACAAAAAAAAATAAAGAGAAAGACATGGACAAAATTGGTTGTAAAAATTTTATTTGACGTCATTCTTTTTTTTTGTTAAATTAAAAAACGTAGGTATTAAACAAAAAAGTTTTTATTTTTAACTCTCTTTTTTTCTTTAATAATTCTCACATTTTTTATGGGAATGTTTTTTTTTGTTTTCTGTGGAGCTTTAAATGTGCCACATGCGTTTACGTAAAAAATATAAAATACTATTAAAAAAATTTTTTTTTGCGCGTTATCAATAAATAAATTTATTTGTAAGGTAAAAAATAAAATATTTTATTATTTACGATGCTGGTCTCTCTCTTACATCAATAAAATTGTTGGAGTAACGGAAACATAAAAAGGATTAGTAGCGCGAACGAAAGAATGACGAAGCAAAAAATAAAAAAAAGAGTTAAGTATATGCGTGTGAGGAGGGTTTGATGATGGCAGCAGCAATAAAAAAAATATGTTAAGCTATTATATCATGAGTTTAGAAATAAATGGAAGAGGAATTAAATAAATTTTATTTGTGAGGTCAAAAAAGAAAAAAAAGCCACAAAAAATTTCTAAAATCTTAGAGCCAAAATATTTTTAGGAGCTTTTTGGGTCAAAGAATTTTCACATGTATCATATCGAAAATTAAAAGCTACAATAATTGTGGAGAGAAAAACCGATATTTTGATAAAAAATAAAATAAAACCAAATTTAAAAACAAAAATACAAAAAGCGACTGTTCTCAATGTCACATAAGTATAAGAGTAACTAACTTTTATAAAAAAGAAAAGAAGAAGCTCACAAGACTAGAAATATCTTTCAAAAACATACATGCCTTTTGCTTTGTTTTGTTTTTACCAAAGTTATTATCATCCCCTCTTTCGTTTTTTTGGATGTTGATATTTCAAAACAAATAAAATGATCTTCCATTAGATTTGATGCATGAATGAGATAAGTCAAGAATGGAAAATATTAAAAACTACAAAATTATTTTGTAATAACAAAAAAAAACGAATATGCAGAGAAAGATTTTTTTTATAGCTGAATGAAGCAAGCAGCGACCATGTGAATGAAATGGCGGCGGCATTCATGGATCAAAAATTATTTTTAAAAAAAAGCAACACAAGAAAATAGAATTTTTAGAGAGAGAAAGAAAAATGGTAAATAATCGGTAATTATATTCTTAAAAGTAACAAAAACAACAACAAAAAAAGATACTCAAGATACATATAATAATTTTTTTTAGATTAGAAAAAAAAATATATTTCGAAACTGAGGAATTCTTTGTTTTAAAATAAGTAAAGTAATGATAATGAAAGATAAGTTAAGTAAGAAGCCAAGTACGTATGTAGGCTAATAAAAGCAAGGGAATAAAAAACACTCGAGGTTTGAAAGTACAAAAAAAGAAAAAAGATGGGTTTATAAAATAAAAAACAAACCCAACAAAAAAAATGAAAAAATGTGAGTCAGCAGCAACAAAAAAAAGAATAAAAGAATAAACAACAAATTTTTTTGTGACGTTTTTTTAATTAATTTGTCAACAAGCAAACTTATGTATTTATTTATTTTTTTGTTTAATAATTTTCTTAAAAAACGTGACTACATAAGTTTCATGTGAATATGAATAATAATAAAGAAAAATGAGAGAGAAATTAAGAAAGCGAAAATTGCTTGCTTGCTTGCTTCTAAGCTTAAAAACCACCACACCACCTCCACTACATAATATGAAAGAGACAGACAGAGGAGAAGATACACCTAATAATTTTATATGTATGCAATCTTTTTTGGTTTTTATTTCCTCAATTTTAAAAAGATTTATAACTATATATTTTATAATTTTTTTTTATTCTAAGAATTAATTAATTATATAATCATTCATTTCTCAATTTTCATTTTTCAACTTTTTCACGTTTTTTTTCTCTTCTTCGTGTCTCAACCAAATAATAATTTATTTTTTTATTGCTACTACAACTCTCCACCCACATACATATATACATACGCATTTACGCATATGTGCTTAAAAAATCAAGGACTATTACCTAACTTATTCTATGAATATAAAAAAGAAAAGAAAGAAGAAGTGATGTCCATATTCCAAAAATTGTGATAACAATAATTATAATGCCTCATCATCATCTTCATTACCCAAAATAAAAAAGAAGTTATAAAGTTAATTACTGATAACCTTCATCGTTTTTTTTTGATTCTGACTCTTTTCTCATTTTTTTTTCGTTTGTGATTAATCAACAAAGAAAAATTTGATCAAGCAGCAATGCACCGAATAAATAGAAAAAATTGATCAAATTGATCATCAGAGAGGGACCAAAAAAAGGGTTAACAATGTATTAATTTTTTTTTCTTGTTACAATAATCTCAAAAGAAAAGAAGAGAAAAGGAATAAAAAAAGAATGTTTAATGTTTCACTAATAATTTTTTATTGACGTCAGTCATCATGGCATAAAAGACAAAAGAAAAAAATTAAAGGGAATGGTTTTAGGTTTTTATCAGAAAGGTTATTGAAATTTCTGAGTAAATTATTATTATTTTTTTTATTGAAAATTCGGAGAAAAAGTTTATAAAAAAATATGAGTAATTTCTTAAAAAAAAAGAAGGTGCGTTCATTATTTTTGTTTTTATTATTTGAAATTGGTTCCGGGTTAAAACAGCGATCTAGTATCTTACAAGAAAAATAATATAATGCTTAGAAACAAACTAGAAATTTTAAATAAATTTTTAGTAACTAAATTTAAAAAAAGCTCAGAAAAAAATGGGGCTCAGATATACTAACTCTTAATTTTTTTGGAATAAATTCTCCTGATTCTCAAAATGTATTATTTCTTTTATAGCTCTTAAATGCCCCAATAAACAATATTCATAATGTGACAAAAAATAAATAAACCAAAATCAACAAAATTATCAAAAATCTTATTACCAATATTATCGCGACATAAAAATAAATATAAAAACTAATAAAAAAATAAAGTTTTAAATTTTTTTATTCTAAAACTCAAACGCAAAAAAAGTTGCAGAACGAAAACGAAAGAAATAAAAAAAAATTAAATTATAGTTTCTTTTTTTTTCTGTATTTCTATTGTGTAACAATAACGTTTTAAAAAAAAGACAGCAGCAGCAGACGAAAACGATGAAATGATCAACAACATAAAAAAATCCAAAAGCGATGAAGGACACCCGCAATCATTCTTCTTTCATTCATGTTTTTTTTGTAAACTTTTTCACGTCCATCAAAAAAAAAGTTATGAGAAAGTTTTTTTTGTGTGCGTAAAAAAATAAATGAAGATGGCCGATACGTGTCTTTTTTTAAAAAGACTGATGACAGAGGAGATGGAGGTGAAGATAGAGTTAAAGTTTGTGGTGAGTGTCTGTCCTGTCTATCTCTCTCTTTTTGTCCACAAACAAAAAAACCAAATCAAATCAACGCCAAAAAAATTTGGTGGTGGCTGAATTTTATTATTGGCTCAAATAAATAAAAATTCAATTAATCATAAAAAAATTCATTAGGGGAAAAAGGTTTTTAAACCTTTTAGTAATAAAAAAAATGAAGGGAAAGAAAAATGACCAATCCAATATTTTGAGCGAAAACTAAGAAGAAAAAAAATATAATAAAGCATCAAAAAACAGTCATCAATTTTTTTTTTCATAAAGACATGAATTTAAATCGAATTTTTTTTTAGTATTTGTCTATCGTTTTGATTTATAAGGAAGGTAAGGTTTTTATTATTGTGATCAAAAAAAACTTCGGTGGTGAAAAATGCAAAAACCAAGGTCGTCAGATTTTTCAGAATCATTTAATTTTTTAGAATCAAGAGTCTCAAACCAAAAAGTTTTAGAATTTTGAAAATTTTGGGATTAAGTTTTTGAATAATTAATTGTATTTAAAATTTTTTTTTATCAAAAATTGAATTAATTTATCACAGAATTTTTTATTCTGGCACTAAATAGCAGATTTATAAAAATCGCCTTATTTTCGGACCATTTTTTCTTTGCTATTGTAAAATTCAATTTAAAAAAATCATAAGAAAAAGAAATTATTGCATCAGCAAAAATAAAAAACACTTTTTCTAGGAATAAAAAAAAGTGTAGACAACGGTCAAAAAAGTGCTTTGCTTGCTTATTATTTGTTTGCTCGAGATATTTTTTTTTATATTTTGCTTTCCTTTTCCTTAGTTTTTTTTTCTTTTTCTGCTGCCGTTGATGCTTGCTGCGGAGTTATTTTTATGAGAAAAAAAGAAATGCAGGAAGAATAAAAAAAATAGTGTTGGTAACACACGTGTCTGTGTGACACAAAAAAAAAGATGTTTGGCGGTAACAAACAATGCAAATGCATGGCGATGATGATGGTTGGTTGGTGGGTGACTCATCATCATCGTCATTGTCGTCGTCCACTTAAAAAAAAATATTGTTTTTTTGCTTGCTGCTATGGCTTTAAAAAAAACACAGACAAAAATAAAAAAAAAGTATAGTTTTTTGGAACAAAAAAAAAATAAAGCATTAATGTATCAAAGATTTTATATTTCTATGTAGTTTGACGTGATGGACATTAATTAACGAAATAAAAAAATAAACATGTGGCTGGCTGCTTTCAGGTGTTTACTTTTCTTAATATTATTACGTTTTTTTTATACGTATTTTGTTAATAATCCCCAGAAATAACATAAAAAAAAGTTAGCGGAAGAAAAAAAAATTGTGGTCATGAATAATTGGACTCAAAGGAATCATTTATAAAAACGACGACAAACACTACTGACCAGAAGAAGAAAAATAAATAAATTAGGAAATAAAAAAATTAAAGAATAAATTTCAAGAAAAAAAATTTTTTCATGAAATAATTAATAAATGTTTACTGAAGCAAAAGATTTTTAAAATTTAGGGGAAAAATAACTATAAAAAGTTTTTACAGTATCATTACTTATCAAATTTTTCATCGTGTCAATTCCAAAATTATTTTAATTTTAAAAAAATCAAAAAAAAAACTTACATGAATTATTTATTACAGCTTTTTTATAACAATAATTTGCGTCACGATAAAAGCAATGGCTTTCGTATAATTTTCCTAAATTTGTCCAAGCTGTAGAATGAGTGGGATTTATTTGAACTGCACAGACAAAAGCTTGCAAAGCATCCAAATCTTGATTTTGAATTTTATATAATACTCCTATCGAACACCAAGTATCTGCGTCGTGTTCGTTTTTATCTATCGAAGCTCGATAGCTTTGAAATGCAGAATGAGCTCGTTCAGGCGTTTCAGAATAACACCTTCCAAGATAATAATATGAACGAGAATTTTGTGCATCAATGTTTTGAGCTTGTTGAAGATATTGTTCAGCTTCAGCAAGTTTGGCACTTTTTTGAGCTGAATTTTGTGTTTCACTTCGAAAACAAACCCAACCTGTAAAAAAAAAACAATCAGATAAAAAAGTATAAAATTTAAATTTAAAGTTTAAAAAACTTTTATTAATGAAAAAATTAAATGGTAAAATATATTGTCTATCACAGAAAATCTTCCACCTTTCCAAAATCAAAACCTTGTCTTTGATCTCTAAATCTCGTGTATTTTTAATCAATAAAGTTTTTCCCAAAATTATCTCAAATTATTATTAATTATTATAATCCCTTCCGCGGAAAAAAATATATAGAAAAAATCAATGTCAAAAGAACATAAAAACGCAAAACAAAAAAAATAATAAAAGAAAATCCATATCTTCTTCTCTCGCTCGCTCCCCTTCTTTTCAATTCTCTTCCGTCGGACGTTGGTCAGTCGCAAAAATAAAAAAAAGAAGAAGATATCTTCTCTTCCACCTTTCAAAAACTTGTAAAAAAAAAAGAGGTTTAAAAGAATAAACCAAAAAAAGCGCAGAATTCAACAAAAAATTTTTTGGTCTTTATATTTTTTTGCTGCCAGTAGATTTTATTTTAAAGCCAATAACATCCACCACCAACGACCTCTGCCACGAGCCATCTGGCGCGCAAAACCACTCGCAGAAGCAGCAACAATAAAAAACGCATATTTATTTTTATTGGATTTGAAAAAAAAACACTTTTACTATTTTTTTCATTCATTGTTTTTTGTTTCGCCGCCGGACATTGTTGGTCAGCCAAAAAATGGTGTTGATTCAATTTATTTAAAAAAAGAAAAAGATAAATCCTACTTTTGGAAAGCAAAAAATATGAAAAAAGTATGTGTGAGTGAGTTTTTTTTAATTACGGGAAGAAACTCAACAACTCACATTGATGGATGCCCTAATTTTACTGGATATTTATTTATTAGTTTTAGTAAGTACATATAAAGGTAGGAAGTAAAATTACTCTTCTTTTTTTATTGTTTAAGGGAAAAAGGAGAGAAAGAGAAAAAGGATATATAAAATGGAGGTATAATATGGGTTTGAAAAAAAGTGGAAAAAAGTAGAAAAAAGTAAAGTAATGTTATTTTCCTGGATAAAAGATTTATAAAGAGAGAATCCGAAAATATTTTGATTGAGTGTTTTTGTTTATTTAGTCATAATAGTTTTTTAGAATAGCAAAAATATTCCAAAATTTAATTTTACCAAAATATAAATTATAAAAAAAAAACTTACCAAGTGCTCGATATACGTTAGCTAATAATCGCTTATCCTCTTGAACAATTTTATCGTTTTTAAGTTTTTGATATTCTTCAAAAGCTTTTTTTAAATCTCCACTTGCGTCGTAACAATGAGCAATATGAAATTGAATTTCCGAATCAGTAAATAATGGAGTTTTATGTAAATCGTCTAAAGCGCAACAAAAATGCTTTCGTGATTTATCAAAATCTCCAATAGTTTTATGAACTATTCCAAGTCGAACATGAACTTCTTTAGCTACTTCAATGCCGGATTGACAATATAAAAAATGATTAAAAGCTTCGATGCAACTAAAAAAACAAATTTTAAAAAATATTTAAGTTTTTAAAAGGGTAAATTTTTTTTGGGAGGTGGAGACTCTTTAAAAAAATAAATGGTGGGAAACAAAAAAAAACTCGCGCAACAAGATTCTACTGTTTTTTTCGTTTGTCGTTCGTTGTTGGCTGAAGGCAAGCAAGAGCGACCTTGAAACATGTTTGGTTTCAACGAACTCAAAAAAGTTTAAAAAATGAAAAATTATCTGTGATGTAAGCAATTTGAAAAGTGAACACTTAAAAAAGTTTTTGCCTTAGTTTATAAAAAAATATATATATCAAAAAAGAAATAAGATGGGCCAGGCCAAATCAAGGAATTATGATTTTAAAAAAATGTCCTTGAAAATGGATATTTATTCGATGAAATGAAACAATTCAAAAAACTATGGAAAGAAATAGTTATGAACAAACAAGCAAGTACCAATTGGCACTGTTTAGGAACAAAGCTGGTGAGGTTCAGAATTTTTTATTGTTCAAAGAAGTATTCAGAGGTGATAGATAGTATCTTGGTAAAACGGAAAAGTTATTTGGAACACAGAATTAAACTTTTTTTATGGAAGTGTGTCGCTTGATGATTTTTATTGTTTGGTATTTCCACTTTTTTTGTGTTAAATTTGGTAGTAAAATAAAAAACGGTTATAAAATGTCCAAGCGAGAAACATCACAAATAAAAACCTTTCCACTCGTGAATACGAATTTTATAAAAAAATTTAGAGGCAAGAGAAGGAATTTTTATAAGGAATTAAAATTTTTTTAAAGTTTAAACAGAAATTAATAAATAGAAAAAAGGTTTCTGTACCAAACTTTAAAAAGGCCAATGTTAACCACATCACAAAGAATGAATGGTCCCTAGAAATGCAATACAAAAAACACTTTCCATCCAAGAAAACAAAAAAAAAAGACAGACACATACATACAAAAAAAAGTATACGATCATAAAAGATAAAAATCTATGTAGCAATAAATAAAGAAGTAAAAAAAGAGAAAGAAAGAAGGTCAATTCGAAACCAAAGAAAAAAAATATGCATCAATAATCTATGAATGATAAGAGACACCCAAGAAGAAGAAAAAACAAGGAGGATAGAGTTTACATCTAAAAAAAATGAAAACACCTGAGAATTTTAAAAAAAAAAAAATGTTGCAATTTTTTAAAGAAAACCTTTTCTTGTTCGATTGAAATCGATTTTTTCGAAGAAAAAAAATGGAAGGAAAAAAGATTTTTTTATTTTTGTTTAGTTCGTAAAAAAAATGTATGGAGGGAAGGGAGGTCTCACAACAACAACAATGAAAAAAAACGCATTTTTTTTTGAATGTGGTGGATGAAGAAAAAAAAGTCAATGTGAGGGGACACAAGTCGCCAGCCAGCCAACAACCACCACCATCACCAATAAACCAAAAAAAGCTGCTGGCTGCAAAGAAGAAGGAAGGAAGGGAAAAGAGAAGAAAGAAGAAAAAAAAAGATGCGGAAAAAGCAAATACATATATTCTAAATGCTTTTTTTTTTACTATTGCAGTTGCAGCCTAGCCAACAACAACAACCATCACCAAAACCATCGATGAAAAAAAAAATGTATGTATGTATGTTTTTGTTGGCCGCGTTGACACTATTTATTTCGACCGGCGACTTAAAGGGTCAAGTTCGTTCGCTCATTCATTCTTCGACGATAAAAATGAATAACGAAGGAGTGAGAGAGAGGGTCATTTTTTATTTATTTGGAATACAACCAACAACTTTAAATGTTGCAATTTTGCGATATTTTTTTGGAGAGTGAAAAAAAAAAGAAAAGAAAAACGATAGATGAGTTTGCGAACATGCAAAAACACAGAAAAAAAAATAAAAGAAGAAATAATAAATTGCGGTTTGTCACATTTTTCATTCTTTCTTTTTCTTTGATGCGCTCGGTTGAAACAAAAAATGCGCCTCCAAAAAAAGCAAGCAAGCGATGGCATCGGACAAACTGGACATTGACAATATGAGTTGCAAAAAAAAATGGTTGGGTTTGCAACCACATTATTCTTCCTTTTCCATTCTATGTTTTTTTTGTATACTTATACCCGAGTGAGCGAGCGAATATTCTTTGGCGTCTTCTTCATCGCTATCGTTGGTGGTTTTTCTTTCTTTCTTTTTTCTTCCAATGGTCAGTGCAAAATAAAAAAACACAAAGAGAAGAAGAAAAATAAAAACAAAACAAAGTGGACGATGATGACGACGACGCCGGATTGCTGCGCAACAGAAGAAGTAGTAAAGAATAGAAAATAAATATAAAAAAACACTGCCTTGAATGAATAAAGAAAACACATAAAAACCAAAACCCAAAGAGAAAGCGAAAAAGAAGGATGTTGGAGGAGGCTGGCACCCAACAAAAATAAAAAATAAAAAATGTCTATTTTTTTCTTTTTCTGCACGATAGTAACTACTTATTTTTTATTTTATTTTCTGTTGTTGTTGTTGGGTATTTTTTTTAGGAGTGAGTTAAGAGTTGACCCGAGTCATTCATTTTTCAATCTCAAAAAAAAAGTAAAGGAAAAAAGTCAACGCCAGAAAAAAAACGGCAAAAATGGCGATAAAAAATAGTAAAAAAGGTTTGGTTCGTGCCAAATGCAATGGAAGAAAGTAAAAGGAGGGTCATCGTAACCTTAAAGGAATTGAAAATGGCAAAATTTCAAGGATGTAAAAATATAAAATAAAATGTTGAAAGTCACAAGATTTACCTTTTTTTTTACGATCACTGCCGACAAAGACAAAGGAAGGCAAAGACAAAAAAAAAAGAGATGCGCAGAATTATTTTATATTTTACATACATAAAAAAATGTGTTTACTTCTTCAACAAAGAAAAAAAAACTTTTAAAATGCCGATTCAACATACAAAAAAATTTCTAAACCGAAACAAAAATATTTTTTCTTTGTTCTTATTCAATGAAATTTTTGGCATTTAAAAATATATACATATGTTTTTGGGCGATTCTAAAATTGCCTTTTGACTTCCCTAAAAAATGAAAATATTTCAAAAAAAAATTTCTTCAGCAAAAATTTGCATATTTAAAAAATGAAAATTTTGATAATAGCACAAATGAAACTTTTTTGTGGTAAGCCTCTCGAGAAAATTAATAAAAAAATTAGAAACCCAAAAAATTTTAATAAGCCGGAGTTATAAATTAAATAAAAAGATTTTTATAAAAATTTTTGCAACTAAAAATCAAAGAATAATTTATAATTTATAGCCTTTTTTGAAACTCCTAATTCCAAAAACCAAAACCATTGACTCCAAAAAAAGAAAATTTAACTTTCTTTTTTTACAGCCCAGAAAAAAAGAAAGAAAAGAAAAAGTATTTAATCAACCAACCATAAACCAATAATTTAAATAGAAAGAAATCGTAGCTTTTAATAAACTTAAAAATGCAATGCAAAAAAAAAACCAAAAAGAAGAAAAGAAAAATGGAAAAAGTGCATTTCTTTTTTTTTCGTACTATTTTTGGACGAAAAAAAACTCAAAGAAAAATGCTCCCATTGAAACGTATTTTAAATGCGGCGGCTGCTATGGCTTTTTTTTGTTGTTTGCTTGTTTGCATGCTTGTTGGAAATGGAAATGTTGCAGGAGGAAGAAAAAAAAAGAGATAGGACCTCCACCACCACAACTGCCTCCATGGCTATGCTTTTGCTGTTATGGCTACCCTCCTCAAGCTTTAAATATCCAAGAAGAAAAAAAAATGTTAAAGCTTGTTGCTGGCAAAAAAAGGAAAAAGTAGGCTGGCAAAGAAACATTTTTTGTTTTTGTTTGAAACAAGTATCAACGACGAGAGTGGTCCACAAATAATATTATGCTGGAGAGAGAGCAAATTCTTTTTCGCTCTTTTTCTTTCATGTTGTGTTGCGTCTGTGTGTGTTTGTTTGTGAGAGAGAAACGATAAAGAAAAAAAGATGAGAGAGGAAAAGCTAAATTATGCGTATATATTTCACTTAAAAAAAGTGCACACACAAAGTACATCTTTTCCATTCCATAATAAAATAAAATAAATTTCTTGACATTGAAAAACGAATAAGAAAAAAAGTATGAAAATGCTCATCAACAAATTAATTTAGCGATGGATGATGTTCTTTTTTTTTGAGTGACCACTTTCTTACTTTGTTTTTTACAAGGATTCTCGAAATGAATAAATTTTTTTTGAGAATTTTTGGCAAAAGTTAAAAGAAAAATAACAGAAATTGAGGTGAAGAAGATAAATTTCGAGGAAAAGGGAAACGTATTAAATTTTCTACGCGAGACTTCCGGTCACAATTTTTTTTTGCTCAAAGAATCTGCGTAATAAGTTTAACTAACCTTGGAATTAAAATGCACTAAGAACCAGTGTTGTTCCTTGTGATTTTTCCCGCCCGTCGCCCGCTCGCCGCCCGCGGCATTTCCAAAAAGACGCCCGCGCCCGCCCTTGCGCCCGCCAATTTTCTAATTCTCGCCCGTGCCCGCCCGTCGCCCGCAAAATTTTCAATTTTTTCTATTAAAAATCGAGTTTTTTCGACAAAAAATTTGAATTTTTTAAATTTTTTTAAAAAGTTGCCCTCCGCCCGCCCGGCGCCCGCGAATTTATCAAAACTCCGCCCGTCGCCCGCCCGCCGCCCGCGGGCGGGCGCTTGCGGGCGGCTCGCGGGCGGGCGTTTGGCGGGCGAGTAACATCACTGCTAAGAACCTTCAAAAAAAATTTCACATAGAAAGAAGAAAGAAAAGAATATTCACGTTTCAAAAAAAAATTAAAATTCTAAAGACTGATGATGACTGAAGACGACTGACACCTTCTAAAAATGAAAATGTAACTTTTATTCTTTTCTTCTTCTTTCGTTTTTTTATTCTGAGAAAACCAAAAATATATATTAAAAAAACTTGAATGAAAAAAGAAGACAGTGAAAAAAAACTAAAATTGAGAAACTGGATGTGAAGGTCATTTTGGTTGGATATAAATATATTTGGAGGAGAGAGAGAATGGCACAAAAAATATCGCAGAAGAACGAAAAAAACGGCGATGGCGACAACGAAGAATGACATCGAAGCGAATCGAAAAGCAAGGCCGGCAAACAAACAAAAAAATGCGCCGTACTCAACCAAAATTTTCACTCACTGCCGCCGCGCAAGTTTTTGGTTAAAATAAAAAGTGCGACAACAAAAAAAATCGACGACGAATGCAAATGTCAAAGACATACATACAACGACAGCTGGCACCCATAGATAGGGAAAAAAATTTTTTTTTGTTGTATGTAAATGATTTTTTTCTAAGAATAAGAAAGAAATGATTTTGAAATCGAAAGAAAATTTATGGATTTTAAAGAAAGAAAAAAAATAAAACTTACGCTGAATGAGCTTTAAAATGAAAATATACTAAACCAAGGCCATATAATGCAGGAGGGGTGGAACGAAATTTAGCTTGATCATATTTATATGCATGTTGGTAAGCGAACATCGCTATAAAAAAAATATTTATACCAAAGTTTAAAAAAAGTGATATCAACAAAATTAAATTAGTTAATTTTTTGAATGATTTTTTAATCGTATTGGAGCTTTGAGCTCAATGGGCACGAGACGACGGCTAAACTCATCATCAAAAATGATTCAAGCTGTTAGTTTAAACTCAAAATTTATTATCAAAAAAATATCGTAATTTTAAGAAATTTTTTTATACAAAAAAAGTGAAATTAATTCAAAGAACGAAACATAAAAAAATGTTTGAAATCTTTTAAGTTTGGATTTAGAGAATCCAAATTTGTTTTTTGATAGTAAAATATCCAGTGTCTCAACTCTCGTAAAACTTAAGTTTTAGTGATCATTTATGAATTAAAAGAAAAACTTTCATTGTAAATTTTTTTACAAGGCTTTGGCACTGCACTCACTAACATTACTTTAAAAAATTAGAGAAAATCAAGAAGAAGAAAAATGTTTGAGCTTCTTTCTTGATTTTGCTAAAAACACACAGAACGCGTTTTTTGATTTTAGAAGAAATTACATAACTCGCTTCTTGAATAAATAAAACATGGAAAACTAACATTTAGGAAAATCCATGGCTAATAAATTAACATGTCCAAGCTGAACATAAATATCAAATAATTCCTTTCGACGGGTTTCATCTTTATCTGAATCTTTTTTAATTCCATTCTTTTTTCTATCCATTTCATCTTTAGCTCGTTCACGACAAAGCTTTTCTAATTTAGCTTCAAATATTTTTTTTGCCTGAAAAAAATATTGTAAAATACTAAAATTTTTATATATTCAAAACATTTATTTTTTTCTTACTTTGAATATAAAAGCTCGATCAGCTAAAATTGGAGTATCTTCGTGAACAAACATATTATATTTGTAACTAAAAATTTAATTAATAAAGTTTTAAAAAAAGGAGTTTCAAACCTTGTAAGTAACGGAAGCCGATGTTCTTCATCCTTTAAAAATTTTGGAATTTCTTTTGGCGGCAACAACTCTCCTTCATCATCAACATCATTATCTTCCGCTGCTGCTGCTTCAACAAGTTCATTATTTTTTGATTTATCAACCATCGTTTTAGTTTTGTTAGTAAATTTAAATAATAATAAATATTAAAGTAAATTAAAGGAAAGCTTTAAAGCTAAAATAAAAATTCGCCAACAACAACTTCGTCGACAACGGTTTTTTTAAAGCAAAAAAATTGGTGAATTGCCATTTATTCGATGGAGAAAATTTTTTTTTCTTTTTCGTTTTGAGATAAATTTTCCCGGCAAGTGGGGAAAATAAAAAAAAAAGCAATGCAATTTTTAAATAAAGATAGTTTTTTTTACAGAATTACTATTTCTGAATTTAATATAAAAATGTTTTTGATTATTTAATTAATAAATTTTATAACTGACTTTTAAAAAAGCGTTAGACTTGCTTGAAATAATTTATTTTCTTCGAGCATTGTGTTTATAAATCCAAAAGATATTCTTAAAGCGAAAAATGACCAAACAATTTATATTAAAAAAAAAGGCGCGATTTCTTTTTTTCGTATTTTTTTTTCTCAACCAAAGCTTGCATAACAATTTTCCCCCGATTTTTTTTTGTTGATAAAAATCTTATCATTTTCGTTTAATAATATTTGTTATAAATTTTATCAGAGATTATTAAACTTTAATTTAGATTTTTTTGGAAAAATAAAAGTAAATGTCGTCAGAGCCACCGATACTTCCTTTAACAACAAACAACACCCCTTTTAGAGAAATATATCCGGCTAATAATGAAAATTTAATTCCATCCAAAGGTTTGAACTTAAAAATATTATTTTTTATTAGTAAATTTTTTTTATTGATTTTGTTTTTCAGATCAACAACAACAGCAACAACGAAAACCCAAAATGCTCATAACTCGAGCAATATTAATTGGAAGTGATTTAGCCAAAAGTAATAATAAAGATGATCGAGATGGAGGAGGAATCGATATGAAAAAAAATATTAAAGTCGTTACAGATATTTTACAGGTAAATTTTTTATATTTTAAAATATTTTTAACTTTGTCCATTTATTTTTTTAAGAATTTTTATAATCTCAATGTATTCATTATTCAACTTCGAAACCGTGATAACACTTCTTTCACGCCCGAATTTGAGCAACTTAAGGATAGCGAAGATGCTTTATTTGTTTTAAACAATTTTGAAGGGTTTGAATTCCGAGAAATCCATGATAAAGTACCTCATTATCGTCTCATCAGTCTTCAAGCTATTTTAATGTTATGTAAAGATAAAGATCGAAAACCACTTCCGCCATTAAAAGAAAAGCGACCTCTTTACAGTTTTCATTTGGCTAATATGGTATTTGGTTTAGAAATACCTAAACATATGGTTAAAAGAATTGTGGATTTAATTCATTTTATGAATGGTTGCGTTCGAAGAGAATTTAAAAATACTTTCATTCTTATTGCTAATGAAGTTAGAGGTGAAAATTATAGGGTATGGTTTTTATAAAAATTAAATTTATAATTTTGTTTTAAAACAAAAAAATATTTTTGTTGTTTTTAGACAGCTGTATCCGTTCAAAGCCGAGTATTAACTTCAGAATACATTGAAACATGTTGGGAAAATAGAAATAATCCCCATTTTCATGCAAATTTCCCTGAACTTGTAAGTTCCACTTTTTTTGATACGTTAATTACGAATTTTGCTAACTAACCATAAATGGGAAAATTTCCTACAAAATTCAACTTTGGTTAAGAGCTAGAAAAAAAAGAAAAAATGCTTTAAAGCTTTAAAATATTTTTTTAGATGAAACAATATGCTTTAAAATGCTTTAGCGGGTTGATTTTGTATATTCAAACTGATAATCCTACGGAATATGTTCAATGTAAACAAGAAACTAAAAAGAATGGTAAATTTCATTTAATTTTTTTAAACTTTTCTTAAAAATTATTTTATTAAAAAAAATACAATCCATTTTTAGGTGGCATAACTACTAATAAAATATCCGAGGCTACCCATATTGTTATATGTCAACAGGATCATACGTCTCGTGAAGAACTAAGAGGAGCTTCGCCCATCGCTCATTTTGTGACATTACAGGTTTGAGACGCTTCGCATTTTTTTTATAAGGTAGTATAATTTTGTAATACTTTTTTAGTGGTTTTGGAAATCAATTCATTGTGAATTATGTTATAGCGAATCACTTTTTAATCCATTTGATAATCCCACTAAGGATAATACTCCAAAGAAGTACACTCAAAATCCTCGTCGATCTTATGCATCTCCAGCGGGTGATTTATCAGTTAAATCAAAAAGTCGTAAATCACGTTCTCGATCTAATTTTGATACTAGTAAAGTTTCATCAGAATATATGTATTCTGATGATGATGAATTAGAAGCTGCAGCCCAGCCACCGCCACCACCAAAGCAAAATATTAAAAGATATCAAGTTTGTATGGAAATGATTGAAACAGAACAAAATTATATTGCAAGCTTGGAACTTATGTTAACTGTAAATTATTACTCCTTAATTTTTTTACTTTTTTTTCATTAAAAAATTTTTTTTTAGTCATTCAAACAACCTCTTGAAGATGCCTTATTACAAGACATCGACCATAATACAACTTTACATGGTTTTTCACCAGCTCCAACCCTCAAAAGACCCATATTGAATAAACTACAAATTTCAAAAATTTTTGGAAAAATTCAACCCATTCTCAATGTCCATCGAAATATTCTTAGCTCTTTAGAAGCTCAAATAAAATCATGGGATACTCATTATAGCGAAGTTAAAATAGGTTATGTTTGGGCTATCCATGGACCAGAATTAAAAAAAGTTTATCCACCCTTTGTGAATGATTATGATTCAGCTCGAGAATATATTGATGAGTGTATGATTAATTTTCCTAAATTTATGTCTTTTGTTAAACAAGTGGAGTCTGATCCAAAATGCCGAAAAATGACTTTAAAAGATTTACTTATTAAACCGGTTCAAAGGCTTCCAAGTGTTGGGCTTCTTCTTACTCGTGAGCTTCTAATTTCATAAAAACTTTTTTTTTAAAATTTGATGTTTTAGAAATCTTGAAACATACGGACAAAGCCCTTCGCGATTATGAATGCTTGATCGAAGCTATCAATGCAATAAATGCAGTTAATTGTGAAACAAATAAAAGTCGTGATAAAACTGAAACATGTAAAGATTTCTTTAATGTTGCTAATCAAATTGAAGGTTATCCTGTAAGTTTATTTTGTATGTGTAAATATCCAACATTCGAATTACTAACATTATTGCTACAGTCTTAGAAAAAATTTAGTCTTTAGAAATTTAGAACAATCTGATGTTAGAGTTTTATTAAATCATTTTTTAGGATGTTTTGATACATTCAAATCGAACATTTCATAAATCTATCGAAGTTACAATTTTAAGCGGTGATGGCATTTTCTCAGATTATCGTGGAAAAACTATGTCCATTTTTCTTTTTAATGATTTTGTTGCTGTAAGCAATCCATAAATCTAAAAAAAAAATTATAGTTACTTTTTTTAGTTTACTAAAAATCGAACAAATGCATCCAATCAAACTTTAACATCATCTTCATCATTTTCTCGTGGAACTTTATCTCGACAAATGTCATTTTTAGCTTCAGCAAGATTTCGTGAAAGAAAAAAATATAAACTTATTTTACTTTCTCGAATGCCTGATTTTCGTTTAGTTCGATATGAGCGACGTCATGAATTTTTTGTTGTTAAAATTCGAAATGAAGAATCTGAATATCTTTTTACTGCTCATCCATCCGCCGATATAAATTTTAGCATTCTTTATGAATTTTTTAAAGAGCTTTGCAATTTGGTAGGTGCCTTTTCTTCTTCTTTGTTAGCAGATATAAATTATTTTTTGTTTTTTTTTTGCAGTACAGAAAATTTTCTGGTAAAGATATGCCAATGGAAGAATTAACTCCAGAAATTTTAAAAGATATTCAATATTCAGCTTGTGAAGATTATTCTGTTATTGGTCAAGCAATGTACGTTGCTGTTTAATTTTAGGCAATTTTTGATTAAAGAAACAATTTTCAAAATTTATTAGCGTTTTGCTTATTCCCCATTACATTTTAGTGACACAATTTCTTCATCAAATGGAGCTACGCCTAAACGTCGTTCAACTCTTCGCCGAACTGTATCAAATTTATCACAAGGAATAACTCATGGCTTACAAAGAATGGCAAGCCGAGCCACTTTAATGTCATCAATCAATGAATCTCCATAAAATTTAATATTTCACTACTTTTATTTGTTACTTTTGATATTCCTATTACTATCATTTAAAGCTTTTCCTATCTTTACGAATCTCATTTATGTATGCAGTTATACTGGTTATTTATTCGCTCATTTTTTTATTCCTAAAATTTCGATAGTTTTCTTTTAAAAAATATGTGTTTCTTATATTTGTTTTGTTCGTGAATTGGATTGCCTAAAAATTCATATTAACTTTCATGGGATGATCCTACATGTTTATTATTATCTTTTTTGTAGTTGCTATCAGTAATTAAAATTCAGGAGACGCAAATAATAAACTCAAGGGATTTCATTTCGATGAATGAATGGTACAAATATTCAGCAAAAAGCAAGCAAAAAAAAAATTGAATGAAAAATAGATTTAGCAAAAAAGTTGAAAACTTTTAAGTCTCACAAAGAAAATCTTCTTTCACAAAAATTTGCTTGCCAAATTTTTTTAGGCGATGCAACTTTCCAAAAAAAAACTTTCTTTTCCTCCTCCATTTTTTTTCGCGTCATTTTCAAACTTTCAAATATTTTTAATTCAACGAATATTATTTTAATACGTTTATTTACTTTTTAGATGAATCAATACTTGGTTAAAAGAAATTATAAACGATATCAAGTTTGCATGGAAATGATTCAAACGGAACGAAATTATATTGCTGCCTTGGAACTTATTCTAACTGTATGTTTTCTCTTTTAACCTTTTGTTAATTTATAAAAAATATTTTTTAGCTATTCAAACAACCACTTGAAGATGCTTTAGCTGTTGATGAACATTGCTTCAATAGCTCTGCGTATGGATCTCTCAATAAGCCAATATTGAACAAACTTCAAATTTCCAAGCTTTTTGGTAAAATTCAGCCTATTCTCAATGTGCATCGAAGTATTCTACGATCTTTGGAAAGTGATATGGGATCCTGGGACACAAATGACGTCAAAGTTGGTTATATTTGGAAAAAGCATGGTAAAGAATTGAGGAAAGTTTATCCACCGTTTGTCAATGATTATGATTCTGCTCGTTTATTTCTTGACTACTCTCTTGTTCAACTTCCTAAATTTGGTTCATTTGTTAAAAAAGCTGAAGATGATCCAAGATGCCACAAAATAAAACTCAAAGATTTGCTCATCAAACCTGTTCAACGCCTTCCAAGTGTTGGTCTTCTTCTTAATCGTAAGCATTTAGTCTCGTTTCTTATTACTTTAACTTTCTTTTTTTTAGAAATCCTAAAATATACTGATCGAGATCTCCCTGATTACGTATCCTTGAAAGAAGCTATAGATGAAATTAATGCTGTTAACACACAAACAAACACAAGTCGTAAAACAACCGATACATGTCAAGATTTCTTCGATGTCGTCAGTCAAATTGATGGTTTTCCTGTAAGTTTTCTTTGCTTTTTTGAATACAAGTTCTTGGATACTCGAAGGATTCACACCTTTACTAACATGGTGATAACTTTTTATTGCTTTCATGTTGTCAATTAGGGTAACCAAGTTTACTTTTGTCAGAATTAATCGATATTGGAAAAATAATCTTTTATTATTTTAGGCTTTATGGATTAGTTCAAGTCGAACATTTCGTCGATCTGCTGAAGTTTTAATTCTAAGTGGTGATGGATTCTTTTCAAAGTACCGTGGAAGAGATATGTGTCTCTTTCTTTTCAATGATATCGTTGCTGTTAGTTTTTCTTGTGCTTTGATCATTTTTACACTTATATTTTTAGTTTACAAAAAACCGTGGAATTGCTTCAAATCAGACTTTATCACAATCCTTCTCTTCTCGTGGAACTCTCTCTCGTCAATTGTCGTTTGTGTCACCAAAAGCTCGTGAAAAGAAGATGTTCAAGCTTGCTGCAATGGCCCGTGTTTCTGATTTCCGAAGTATTCGTTTTATGCCCAATAATGAAATATTCGTCGTTAAAATCCGAAGTGATAAATCTGAAGACATTTTTCTTGTTCAACCAACCCATGATACAACTTATGGTAATCTTTATGATTTCTTTAAACTGCTTTGTACCTTGGTAAGGTTTTTGTTTTTTATATTACATAATTATTTACATCTTGGTTTTAGGCATCTCTTGTTACAAATAAAGATATTCGAATGGAAGAATTGACTGATGATATTTTAAAGGATATTAACAATCAATCTTATGCTGATTATACGATAATTCGACAAGCGCTGTAAGTTTAATATTTTTTGTAAAATTTTTCAGTACCTTTAATGATTTATTTTTTCAGTGATTTGGTTTCAAATGGTAGAAAACATCGTTCATCACTTCGCCGAGCTGTATCAAATGTTTCTCTTGGAATAACTCATGGTCTACAGAAATTTGCAAGCCGAGCTCATTTGAGCTTTATCAACGAATCTTCGCTATAACTACATATTTCATCATTGTCTTCTTTGTTAATTCTAATACGGTTTATATCTTTCATTTTTTTTTTTTGCTCAGATCATATTTCATTTTGCTTTCTTTTTTTCTTGTTGTGCAGAATAAACAGTTAATTATGCAAGTGTTGATTTTTATAATTTGTTGTTTTTATTGTTGGTTTATAAAGTTACTTTTTTCTCTTTTCTTTTTTACTATGCTTTCGCTATGCTCTGTATCGGTTCAGTTGTTGTTGTTGCATTCATTGCTTTATTGGGCTTTCGGTTAATTGCATGATGAGCTTTTACTTCTTTTGTGTAAAGTTTCATCGATAGAAAAAGCTTTCGTTGTTTTCGTTTCATTTGTGACTGACACAATGGGTTCTTCTTTGCTTCTTCGCCTGTTGCGTGTTTTAGTTTTATCCATTTTTTCTTTACTTGTTTGAAAAATTTGTAATGCATGCATGAAAATTGGATGCTTCTCGCACAAAGAAGCCTCTCGTTTTTTGTTTTCTTTCGCAGTAGCTTGCTTTTAAGGAATTGATTCCAAAAAATGGCAAGATTATCTGAAAACTTTATCTATGAAAAAATTTCATCTTTAGTTTATTGTATCAAAGAAAACCCTACCAAACTTTTAATGTATTTAATTATTGGTGACGATAAAGCTGCGTTGATTGATACTGGAAGTGGAGGAAATGGAAATCTTTTGGAATTTATTCAAAAAAATGATTTTTTAAAGGCCAAACAAAAAATGATTGTTATAAATACTCATAATCATGCTGAACAGGTGAGATTGGTTTAATATGGAAGCATTGCTTTTTGTGTTTTTCGATAAATTTAAATTTTGATACTTAAAAAAATTGAAAAAAGTTGCGATCATTCAGCGCAGATTTTCATCAATAATCCTCTGTCGGGTAAACGGATATAAAATCATTTCGCTTATGTATTTCTTGACTTCAATGGAGAATCGAACTTTTGATTCAATTGTGTTATGCACAAACGCAATAACCACTGCTCCATTAAAACACAAGGAGAGATGTGTGGAAAAAAGAGAGTAAATAAAGCTCATTTTTTGATTTTTAACTTAAAATCAAAAAAACTTTTCTTATTTTTTTTAATGCATAAATAAATAAATTTCTTTGTTTACAGAAATTTTTTAATTAGATTTTGGTGATTTTTTTAGACAGGTGGTAATTGGCGATTCTCAACTATAGGTAAAATTGGTAAAGCTCATTGCGTTGAAGATTTATGCGCATCGAGTGCTGATAAAAATTATACTCGCTCCCTTGATTCCACTTTTGATTGGCAAGTAAGGTTCATATATTTTTTTCTTTTTCTTCTTCTAAAAAGATAGATGTCAGAAAAAGATTAATACTTCTTTTTAAAAATAAATACTAATACTTAGAAATAATCTTTTTTTTATATTAAATTTTGAACGCAACCATTTTTTTATATTAAAAATAATTTTTTAAAATCCTTTATTCTTCTCAGAAAAAAAAAATACGGTAGTCATGTTTGTTTGTTTATTTTAAAAAAGTTTCACACTTTTTTTTTGTGATCAGGAAATAAAATAGTTTTGAGGAGATTAAAAAAGTGTCATAAAAAGGTTCCCGGATTTATTTTCGGCTTTTTTATTTTTTATTTTTTTTATGAATGAACAACTTTTTAGCGTAAATAAATATATTTTAGAGAAGCAGGAAGAAAATATAATAATTTTTGTTAAACCGAAACATTGGATTAAAGGGAGTGTCCCAAACGATGAGAATAATTTTACTACGACGGGTGTTCCTAGCCCGAAAGTTTCATTGTCTCAAAAGCTTACAAAGTGCTACGAACTTTTGTAGCTTTTTGTAGCATTTTGAGAAAATTTCGTAAGCTTTTGAAAAAACTTTGTAAAAGTTTGTAAGACTTGGAGACAGTGAAGAAAAACTTTCGGGCTAGGAACACCCGCTGTAAGGGTTTTCTCATCGTTTGGGACACTCCCTTTAATTCACTTTTTTTTTCGGCCGCTTTTTTCTAATCTTCCATAAAATAAACATACATATTAAGTTCGAAAAAAAAGAAAGAAGGAAAGATGTTGTGCGTGACATTAAAAAGTTCAAAAAAAAAAGAAAAGAAATAATATTTATTATGGGATAGTTTTTTTATAAGCAATATTTTAATTTTAAGTATGAGCAAAAAAAACAAACACAATTTGTTCAAAAAAAATTTCAAGGTTTTCATGGAAAAACAATTACAGTATTATTATATTTTTGGAAAGTTGTTGATTAATATCTTTTTGTGGAATTTTTAAAAAAAATAAGGAAGTTGAAAAATTAATTGAACTTGAAATGCATCCCTAAAATTTTTTAATTTGAAGCGAAAATGTAACAACCAAAAAAATATTTTTAAAGTCAGATTTATTTTTGAAAAGTTGGAAATTATTTAAACAACTTTAAATACTTTCTTTTATTATTTAAAAGCAAACTTGGCTGATATTAATTTTTTTAAATTTAAAGTTTTGTTGTTGCAAAAAAATAATGTGTGGGTTAATGGTATAATAAAAAGTTTCAGGTAAAACCATATAAAATAACTCGATGGCTTAAAAATGGAGAAATTATAAATTTAGGAAAGTCTCAAGACCTCATAATTATTCATGGCCCTGGTCATACTCCAGGTTTACCCTTTTTTTAAATTGATAACTTTTTTAAAACAAAATTTATTTTAAGATTCTTTGTTTATTTTATTTCCATTTGATAATCGAATATTTATTGGAGATATTTTTTATAAATTTGATGAAATTTTATTAACGCAAGTTTTTATTTAATAAAAAAAAATATTTAAAAAATAGCTGCTTTTTTTAAAAGTTTTTTTGTTTGTTTCCGTCTTTTAAAAACAAGAGACTAAAAGAAAAATTTTTTATTCATATTTTTTAGATATGAACGTAGCTCCATCAAACAGCTAATCCAAACGATGACATCTATTTTAAACCCTTGTCATAAATCAACATACAAAAATCAGGTGAGTGCAAAAAAACAGCTAGCGCGCGAATTGGGCTCAGACAGGTGTAATGGAAATTCAAATTAATAAATTAAAAGGTCCTCAAACAAAAAAAACATAATAAAACAAAATTAGGAGGTTTATAGCAAGCATCTCATTAAAGGCATCCAAATTCTTTCAAAATCGTAATTTATGTATTTTAGACACATGTGTAGCCGCCATTTGCAAGTAGGGCCAAGGTAAAAAGCCTAAAAGGATAAAGAAGTATAATTCCTAAATGGCAATCGGTATAATTAATGTTCCATTTTTTTTATCATCATTAAACAATTAATGGCAAATAAAAAACTAAAAGTTAAAAATTTTTTTAAAATTATATTTTAGAGATACAAATTTATTTATTTTTTAAACTTTGGATAAGAAACACAAGTCAAAACATTAGCTCATTTTCGATTTTATATTGGAAAAAATTCAACTTAAAATAAAACAAATTTTTGGAATGAAAAAAAATCTATGGGTTTAGCTAGTTTGGAAGTTTGAAAGACTGTGTGAACAAGTGATTTTTATAATTTTCTGATTCTTCGATCAGGCGGAGCATATATTTTTAATTTACATATATATTTTTTAGATGAGATTTTCTTCATCCAAAAATGATTCAAATGAATTATGTTTACCAATATTAAAAAATTATTTACGCTTTTTATTTGCCATCGTTGCAGGGATGCAAAAAGAAATTCCATTACGGTAATTTCTATTTTTATTTGTTTTTGTTTACTTTTTTTTAATGGAGGCAAAGAATTAAAAAAAACAACAAACAAAAAAAAATTAATTGCAGCTTAAAACTTTTTTTGTTTGTTTGTTTGTTTTTTTACTGAAATTATTTATTTATATTTTTTTGCTGCAATTTTGGGATATTAATTATTTTAAATACATAATTGCTTTTTTCTTCTTCTGATCTTTGTAAAAACTGTAATTATTAAGCTTTGTGATTTTTGGTTCTTTTTATAAAAGCAGCAACAAAAACAAAAAATTCCATAATAAAAGGATTTATTTTAAAAAGTCAAAAGTTCATGAACTTTCAAAGAGGATAAAAAAATAAATAACATCATTTTGTAAAGAAAAAAGTATGTATTTTTGTTGTATATTTAATTCCATAAAACGCAGGCATCAAAGATAATAGGGTTTATTGTTGTCTCGGGATAATATTGTTAAGACCCTTTTTGTTTTTCCTAAAAAAACAGAAAAAAATAAAGTAAATTAAACTTATAAATAATTAAATTGCTTGATTTTTAATAGAGTTTTTAGTCAGGATTTAGCCAAATCCAATAAGAATGCTATCATGATGACTAAAAATCACTTCTTTTTTTAAATATTTAAACCACACTTCTCAAGACTACACTTTTTGTTAATTTTTGGCCATTGAAAGCTACACTCCTGAAACCAGGAAGAAAAAAATAAAGAATAATAGTACCCTTTTTAATAAATAATAAGATAGATTACTGTATTTATTTTTCGTATCTCTAAAAAAAATATATAATAATTTTCTAAAGCATTTTTTTTTCTCGCAAAAAATTAAGTATTATTTTAAACAAAAACTTTTTAAGTGATTGACTACACCGGAAATATATTTTTTTATTAAACACTTAAGTGGCAATTTACTATTACCGTAATTTTGATACATATAAAATTAATTTAAAAAAAGAGTATTAATTATCAAAAAAAGTGCAAAGTAATAATAAAAAAATAATATAAAAAAGAAGAAATAATTGTTAGCTTCAAGTTTTTATTCTTGGTTGACCTTTGTGTTATCGACAACAACAAAGTGTCACATTGCAAGACAACATTTAAAGAAAAAAAAAATAGAATAATCTCGTTCTTTGCCTCTAAAAAATTATTTTGTTTTTTGAATAATTATAACCTTAAAATAAATATTTAACAATCGGATACTGTAAAATTTGTGTGTAAAATAAAAAAGCACGCGACTTTGAGAAAATAATAACCAAAATTTTTTTAAAAAGTTTTTTTGTTTTTTAAAAGAAAAAATTTTTTTTTAGAGTTGATGAACATTTTGGAAGCCGATTTGAAACTCGTGATAAATTAATTAAAATTGTGTTATCAAGAAATCTAATTTCGCAATTAAAGATTGCTCGATCCAATCTTCATCAAAATGATGATTCTTCGTTACAATCAAGCGCATTTGAATCAGCTTCAACGATTTAATAAAAGCTTGATCCAATCTTTAACCTACCAAACAGAAGGAGGCAATGAAAAAAAAATGAAACGTTTAATTAATTTTTAGCTAACATTTATTTTTAATAATTGTGAATAGAATTGTTTTTTAATAATAAATGGCTAACTTTTTTCTTTTCGTCGGCTTGATAGAAAAAAAAACTAATAACTCTTTCTTTCTTTTTTTGTTTTCGTCGAAGAAATAACTTTTTTTAAAACAATTTTTAATAAAAAATAAAAAAACCGGTTCATTGTTTAAAAAAAATTATGGTAAACTTTTTTGGGAATTTTGTTTTTAAATCTGAGTCATTTACACACTCATTTGCTCATTTTTTTATGAACGAATTTATTCCAATTTTTTTTTCAAAAGTTAGCCGAATTATTTGGGTACAATAATTTATTCCAACCACGATTAAAACTTTCTTTATTTTTTTTTTGGTATCAACTGTCTGTTTCAGTAAATTATTTGCTGCTTTGTTTTATTTGAATCTGAAAAAATACCAAATTTTAAAAATAAACGCTTTATTTTAAATGACAACAGTTTTTTTTGTTTTTGCATCTTTTTTAAGAAATTGTGCACAATTTTTTTTTTAAATGACGAAACTTTATCTTTTCATCCTCCGCTAAAATTTGTTTATTTTTAACTTTCAATTTCACTCCAAATTTTTAATTTTGTATTTTAGTTTATCCGAATCATGCATATTTTTTAATATATAAAAATATGAAGGAGGATGGATGGCAGGTTAATCCATTTTTCCGTTAAAATACATATTTTATATTAATTTTATTTTTTTCAAAGTTTTATAAAACTTTCGGAAATGTGACTGATTTTATAAGTCAAAAATAACCTCCAATTTAAAAGACAAAAAAAACCATTTCCTTTCATGAAATAAAATAAATAACATCAGCTTAATTAATTTAAAAAAATTCAGTTTAGTTTATTAAAAAATATTTTATTGGCTTTGGATACCGCAGAAAGCAGAAAGTCTTAATGTTTTACGATGAGCAATTTCTTATGGTAATTTTTTATTTACTTCTCTAAATCTCTAAATATTATCGTTTTAGGCACAAAGTCGAGAAGCAACAGCATCATCAATTCCATATTTTTGTTTTCAAGCTCAAAATGTTGCAAAAAAGAAATCTGCTTCACCAATGATTACAACTTTTTTGAAAACTTTTTCTTTTGATTTTGATAAACGTGTGGAAAGTTTTAAAACGAACGAAATCATTCGACTGGCTGCTTATCTTGATCCTCGATACTGTTATAGGTTAGTGTTTAGTATCAATCTTTATTTTTTTTATACAACTATTTATAGGCCACAATTATTCACTGATGATGAATGGTCTAGCACTGAAGCATTACTTTTGAGTAAACATTCAAACCTGCAATCAAAAACTGATGAAATCATCGCTGATTCTGAATCTTTGGATGCTGAAAGTGAAATAAGTGATAATGATGAACCGTTCAGTTGGTCTCAATTTGATGAAAAGAATGTTTCAAAGAAAAGTGGATTACGGGTTAGGCTTTGCTTCTAAACCATGTTTTATTCATTGTTTTAGGAAGAGATGAATGAATATGTAAAAGAAGCAAGAATTGATGTTCCAATGCCTAAGAAAAACACAACCAATATAGCATTAGCATTTTGGCAAAACAACGAGAAAAAATATCCTCTTCTTTCTTCTTTAGCAAAAGCCTATCTATCATTAATGGCGTCAAGTTCAGAGCCTGAAAGAGTATTTTCCAATCTAACTCACTTCTTTCAAAATACACAAAGAAATTCTCTGGGTGATGATAAAGTAGAAGATGTAATGATGGTTCGTAATCAAATGATCGTCGAAAAAGCTGAAAGAAATTTAGTTCCTGTGCCAAAAAATGAAAATGAAATTGTGGTCTTCGAAAGTGAAAGTGAAACAGAAGATTTTTAATTATTATTAATTGTTGATTGTTTTTTTTTATAAATCTTTGTTGTCTTTTGTTTTGTTGTTTTTTTTTATATAATAAAGTATTTTCAAAATTTTTTTTTATTATTAATGACTTCACTTTTTCGAAGATTCGATTCGATTTTTCGAATCGAAGCTTCGAAATTCGATTCGAAAGTTTCGAATTTCGAATCGAAACTTCGAAATTCGATTCGAAGAAATTCGAATTCGAATCGAAGCTTCGAAAGTTCGATTCGAAGATTTTCGAACATTCGACAGCACTGGCAGAGACCAGACATCAAAAAAGAAAGTTAAAAAAATTCTTTGAATGTCAAACAATGGATGATGATGTTTAGCAACCAAAAAGGTTACAAGCGATTATGGAGGAGAGAAAAATAAAAAATGTCTAAAATCTTAGGGATCCAGTAAAAACCGCTCGGATCCAAATTCCGATCCGATCCAGTAAAAACCGATCCGATCGCTTTTTTTATAAATATTTTTAAAAAAATTCAAAAAAAGTGAATTCAAATTGGCCGCCAGAGAACCAAAAGAAAAGTTTTTTTGCACTGAAAAGGGATCGGATCGGTTTTTACTGGATCGGATCCGAATTTGGATCGGAGCGGTAAATATTGAGACCCAAAATCTTAGACATTTATGTTTTTATTTTTGAGAGTACAAAAAATGAGAAGAATTCATAAGGTCGTCATTTGGCAGGTTTAAGTTTTGCTTGGAATAATTATGGTAAGTATTTTGAATCTAGCAAAACCCATCATAAAAAAATATTATTATTCAAGTTTAATTTTTTGAATATTTAAGGTACTACCGAAAAATTCAGAAAATATTGAACCAAAAAAAATAAAAAAAATATTGTTAAAATGAAAGATTTTCTAAGAGTCCATTGGCTCGACTTCGAAGAAAAATAATAATTGCTAATATTGTGTCTAGTATTTAAATAATTGAAAAATTTGGAAATCTGTAGTTGCCAAGCATTTCTAGAACTCATAACAATATTTAGAAATAAAATTTTTCCCTTGAAAAGCTATTTTTTTAATTTACATGACATAATTATTTTTTTGTTTATTCATTTTTTTTCTTTGAAATTAAGTGAAATTAAAATGTTTGGAAAAATAAAAATAAAGATTTCTGTTTATCGAATTACGCAAAAAAGTAAACAAATTAAATTAAAAATATCGTAGCCTTCCTACAACATAGTCGGTCTGCTTGAGTTAAAACAAATACACAACTTTTTTTTTCTTTTTTCTATGTCTGTTTTCAAAGAAAACAATTTAGTAAATATGATTATATTTATAAAACTTGTTAATTATCTAATTTTTAAATATGTTATTTTACTAAATTCATTTATCGTTGATTAAATTTAAAAAAGTGATATGGAGGCGTCGTTGTCGGCATTGCTTTTTTATCCTTCAAAAATGCGCAAAACACATAGACTTTTCTTTTAAAAGTTAATAAAAAAATTTGTAGTTCAATTTTTCTTTTTTATTTTTTCATATTTTTTTTAATATCTTTGTAGTCAAAGTAAAAAAGCCAACTAAAGCAAGTAGGAAAAAAATGTATATAGTAATACTGTAAAAAAAAAAAAGTTAGGCTGATGATATTGATGTAGCAGTAGCCCAAACAGAGAAAGAAATAATCAAATTTTGAAAGTAATTTTAAAATAAAACTTAACAAAATTTTTTGACTCAAAATCAACTGATGAAATTGGGTTATAGTGTTTTGATATGTGAGTTGCTGTGCCATTTTTAAATTAAATTTTTTATTTAAAAAATCTACCTCCATACGATTAAAATACTGTACCTTATTATTATTTAAAAAAATTGTTTAATTAAAAAAAATTTATTTTTTTATTTTATAACTTTGGGGAAGTAGTAATAATTACTAATCAGTCATAACTTTTTTTCTTCATATTTATGTAGGCGACCGACCTATTTCATTTTTTTTATTAAAAACTTATGACTTCCGTTTGCAAAAAAAAATTTAAAATAACAAAATATCTTAAGACAAGGCACGTTTCAGCCTTTTGAAAAAATAAAGTTTATAAAATATTTAAAATAATATTAATTAAAATTTTTTTTTCATAAAACTAACTATCTATCATCCCTACAAAAAATGTATGTAATGTTCAAAAGTTTATAACACAATTTTTTTTCTTCAGATTTTTAAATATTTATTATTAATTATTAAACTTTATTTTGGTCAAACCAAGAAATAAAAAACATACAAGTTATTTATTACCAAAAGACGACAGAGATTTACAGAGAGAAAAAACCTGTAAGTGCGAACGAACAAAAAAAAGAATACAGAAATAAAATAGAATTCCCAAATATTTATATCAAAACTTTATTTTTTTTAATACTTTTTTTTAACAAACTTTAAAAATACAGAAATAGAGCGTGGGTTTGAGGGAAGAAAAGGATAGAGTATCGACAAATTAAAATTTTGAAAGACAAATATTTCATAAAAAAACAAACAAAACAAAAGGCAACCCGATTATTATATAAAATTAAATTAAAAAAAACTAACTCTTTCTAGTTTAATGCTTAAAAATGCAAAAAAAAAAAATTAAAAAATTAAACCAAAATTCATACAAAAAAATTTTTTAGTAAATAAAAAATAACTGTTTATAAAAAATTAGGAAAATGAAATATCAAAAAAATGGATTAATAATAAGCAAAAATAATCGTAGCGAGAAAGAACAAAAAAAAATACATATAATAATTAAAGTTGTGAAGAAAAAAAACATTCTATAAATATGGCACAGAAAAAAAGAAGAAGTTAAAATTGGAAATTTTTAAAATTTTATTCAAGGTTTTCTGAATGATGATGATGATGCTTTTTATGATGCTTATGGGCTGCTCGTTTAGCAGATCGTTTAGGAATTCCAAAATCTTTATCAACTTTTGCAATTAAATCTGCATAATCTTCCTGAAAAATTAAAATAAATAAAATTTAATATATATTTGTAAATAAAAAAATAGAAAAGCATTATTCTATTCCACCATCTTTCAGGTTCCGGTTAATAAATATCACACTTTTTCCCCAGAGAAATTAAAAACAAAGCAAAAAAAATTCTATCGACAATTTTTTTAAGATTTAAGAGTAAATTAACAAAAAAAAAATGCATGAAATTAATTTTAAAAAATGTCAAAAATTTTTTATCCTCAAGAGATTTATTTTTTTAACTTTTAACTTTTTTATTTGGTCGAGATCTGTATGTCATTTAAATGTTAGGTAAAAGTAAAAAAGGGCATTTTGCCTACACTTTAGTCGCCGCAAATTAAAGTAGAGTATACAGTATTTTTAAAAAAATGTACCCAGAAAAATTTCTGTTTTATGAAAAGAAAAATGTAATTTTTTTGACATTTACTTTAAAAAAAGTACAAAAATTCTTTTTAAAATTGTATTTTCATTTTAAAGTCATGCATGCTCTTTGATCTCAGATATTTCTTTATCCGACCATTAGTGCTTTAAGAATTATTTTAAGAAAAGTAATCTGGTTTGAGGATAATCAGATTTATATTTAAAAAAATTTGGAAGTATTTTTATAAAAACAAATTTTAGAGTAATTATGGTAATAATAATCCAGTAAAAAAAGATACTATGAACCCCCAAAAATTTAGAAAACCAAAAAAAGTTTCAAAGGTTTATTTTTCGTTGCCCGTTAAGTTTAAAAAAGAAAAAAATTTCTTACCGCTTCTTTTGGGCTAATTGCTTGCCATTCATGATAATTCTTTGGATGAGAATATACAACAACAATACATATTTGGAAGATTAAACATAATAAAAATATTATTCGTGCAATTGAGAACATACTTGATTAATAAATTGGGATAATTAAATTTGATATAAATATGCAAATTCTCTTTAATGAAAAAAATCACCAAATACAAGGAGTTAGAAATAAATATGGATTTACAAAAAAGATAAGTATTAAAGTTGGATTAGATAATTAAGCAATGGTAAAAAATCCAATTGTTTTTGATAGGTATATCGATGTAAAATAAACACTTAACGTTCACGTTTGAAGAAGATATCTCAGACAACTAAAAAAATGTTTTTAAAAAAAAGTTTGAAAAAATTTTATGAAATTTAAAAAAATATAAATACGCGAACGCGAAAAATAAATTACAGTATGACAAAGTCTCAAACTACCATAGATAAATAAAAAACCGAAAAAAATAAACAGTTTGCTAGATATTTTTTTTTGTAAGTCTTTATGAAAGAGCTTCGATAAAAAAAACCTACCAACCCATTATTAATAAATAATGTTAAACTAAATAAAATATAGCAAAATTTTTACCTTCAAATATATATCTGAAAATAATAAAAAAAGGGGGAGGCGCCCAAAAAAAAAGGAATATACCTCCTTCCTACTATCGGCTTAGAAAAAAAGAAATTGTAAAAGATAGAATATAAAAAAAAGGCGTGGCCAAATTGGCCAAATACACTTTTTTTTACGAGGAGGAGGGTTGAGAAAAAAAGGGGCAGCAAAAATCGTATTTTTTTAAAAATTTAGTGGCCTCCAATTGGGAAAAAACATTGTATTCAATGTATTGGTATTATATTTTGTAAAATAAAAAAATCACTAAGGAAATTAAATGAGCGCAAATAAAAAAAACACAAAAAAAAACCAAAAGTCGCACAAGAGAAAGAAAATTTTTGGGGCGGTCCAAAAAAGAAAAAGTATCAAAGGAAAACGAAACAGAAAAAAGGGTTGTTTTGTCGAAAAACTGAAATATTTCAAGCCACCCAAAAAAGAAAAAGGATTTTAATTTAATGCAGAAAATATAAAGCTAAAGCCATTCTTGAAAGTTCTACGAAAAAAAAGGCATGATTTCCAAGCATATTTTTCTTTAACAAATTTAAAAATTAGCTCAAATTAATTATGCTTGAATAAAACATAATTTTTTGACGACATCATTAACTAAATTTTTTTTTTCTTAATTTTTTATTTTTGTTGTTTTGGCCTACATAATATAATAAGGATGATCACATTGTTAAGGGCAAATCTTTTTAAAAACATCAATGCACATACATCTCTTTCTTTTTTTTCTTAATTAACCACCACCACGAATACTCATAGTTCATTAGTTATCTGTATTCCCAAGATAGAAAAGTTATGTAAAAAATAAATGGATTTCAATAAAAAAAATATCACACATATTTCATTAATTTATGTAGCGTAAATTTCATAGAATTTCAGTAATACCTTAAGGGATAGTCTGATATAGTGATACTGTATAAATAAAAGGAGTGCAAAAAATCATAAAAATCATAAAAGTAAAAACAACCTAAAAATTTAAATAATCGTTATAAAGTAATTATTTTTTAAAATTATTATTATAGGAAATAAGGAAATAAGCAACATTTTATTTTTGTTTTGTAAATAACATATTAAATTCGCTTGAAATTTAATACGTGGGTTTGTGTAATTTTAGTAGATAATAAAAAATCTTTAGATCCCTTTTTGGCTTTAGCATATCAAAATTGTAAGTTGCAACTCTGAAGAAGAATTTTAAATTTTTTTTTACGAAGTCGACTTTCTTGAGTTTTTTTGGAAAGCACCGAATTCAGAGTTGTTGGCTATTAAAAAAAGGGACTTTGTTAATTTCATGAAAAGCTTTGTTCTCAATTTACAAAAGCAGCCTTTCATGTAGCGGTTTACCTTACACATGTATCTTCCACTTTCTTAGGAGTTTTTTTTAGGTTTATTTAAGCCTATCTTTTCTAGCAAAAAAAAAATTCAGAAAAAAACCAAGAGAATTATAAAATATTTAGAAAAACTTTCTGGAAAAATGGCAAAACTGGTTTTAATACGAAAAAGCTCCCAAGTACTTTACTTTTTTTTTTTTTTTGATTAAAAAAATTCAAAATTTTGGATTTAAATCAAAAACCTCATCAACGACATCCTTTATTTATTTCTAAGAATTTTTTCTGCTAAATTTTACGCTATGATAAGCTACAAAAAATCTCAATTTTATAATTTCTTCGTTCCAAGTAAAGTACAACCAACACCTATGATAATCTCAATTTTTTTTGTTGCTTTTTCCAAAGTTAATAAATAAGCTTAGCTATCAAAAATTAAATTAAATTAAATTAAATTGTGTTAACCATCTACGACACAGAAAATAAAAATTAAAGTAAGTAGCTCTTTTTTTATTATTAATGCGACGTAAAGTTTAATGTTTTAAAACATTTTTTTAAATTTTTTGCTGGGCTTTTTCTAATGCGATTAAACTTTTTTTTAAAAATAAAGTTCCGTTTTATAAATTATTTTAACTTCTTTTGCAAAAAAAATTTTATTTTAGAAAATACGTTTTAAAAATTTTTTTTGATGGGAAAAGAGAGGTCATAAGCCAATCTCCCCATTTGAGATTTTGCCAAAAAAGGGCATGAGAGCGAGCGCAAAACCTTTTTAAAGCACATTTTTGTTCTTTTTTTCAAATAAATCCCAAGATCTAAAAAAATTAAAAAATTGGTCTTTTTTATTTTTATTTTATCCCACCTAAAAAAGCCAATGTGACCCTCCCTGACTTTTGTTTAAAAAAACTTATTCTTAAACAATAACAAAAAAACTAAAAAAAATTTAAGCTACAAATACATATTTAACATTTTTTCATTTTTGCTTGGGAAAAGAAAAAAAAAGTTTTTGTAAAAATAGACCGAAAATTTTTAATTTTTTAGATATAAAACTTTAAAACATAAAAAATTAAGTTTTTCTTTTGTTTAAACTTTTTTTATATACAAAAATTTACACTTTCTTTGCAGGTTTTTTTCTTCATTTCTTAAGTGCATTATTTTTCTTAATTAAAATAAAATTAATTTGCAATTAAATAGAAAAATAAAAGTATTATTGTGTTTTTTATGTTTTAAATTGTTTTGGCAAATATATTAATTGTATTTCCTCTTGATTGTTTTTTTTTTCTTGTCTACTACATCTTGGAGGTGTTAGTTGTGGAAATATACAAAAGAGAAGTGTAAAGACTAAAATTTGATGAGAATGGTAATTGTGGCTGTAATTCATATAACTAAACATAATACTAAGAATTAGAAATTTTCAAAACAAAGGTGGAAAAGTGCATTTATCTTCTACATTAATTTTTAAAACTTTAGTTATTATTGTGTCGAAATACTTTTTTCTCCTTCCAGAAGTCTCAAAAAAAAGTTACTCGGAGCTTGAAAAAATTTTTGATTTCTGAAATTTCTTAAAATTTAAAAATTTACTGTAAATTAATTAAGCGACATTAAAATTGGCAAAGGACAATAAATTCCAAAGAAAGCAAAACTATATTAACTATAAAAAATGTTTTATAAAAAAAAATAATCTTTGAGTTGGTTTTTTGTTTGAGCTTTTAAACTAACGCTTTTTAAAGCTTTAAAAATCTGAACTTGTGAGCATTTTTTTTAGTTCCAAACTTTTACGGTAGAAAAAAAGTGATGATTAGAAACAAATCAAGCAAGACTACAAAATAAGGTTAGGGTGCACTAAACTTTTGTTGGTGCTGAAAACGAAACGCACCTTTGTTTTTTATATTTTTTTTATCGTTTTCTTATAAATATAAAATAGAAGGAAATCCGCGTGTAAAAATGGAGGAACTTAAGAAAAAGTGATAAGTACAATTTTTTATTGTTTTTTTTTTGAGAAATTTTGATGAAATGCTTTGCTTTGCTATGATGCCTCCACACCCATCACTTCAAGAATATCAGCAGCAGCAGCAACATTTTTGAGAGTTCAAAGGTATTTATTTCCAAAGAAAAAAAAAGTTATAAAGTCACAAACTTTCTTTGAAGAATATTTTCAAATTATGCAAGTTGTAAATCCCGCAAGGTCAAAAACTAGCGAAGGAAATAATCTTTGGACACGAAAAAATTTGTTCCGCTTTTATAAAAAAAATATCATAAACCTATAAATAATTTGAACAAAAAAAAAGATAAATTTTTGTTCAAAAGTTTTATTATTTTTATTTTAGGATTTTTGACCCTAAAAAATGACTTTTGTTTCCACAAAAAAATCACTTCCATAGAAATAAAATCTCAACCTTTACCTTTAAGTTTTACTTATTTTTTATTTTCTTTTTCAGATTAAAAAAATACTGTTTTTATGTATAAAAAAAATGTGGAATGTGTGAAAAAAAATAAAATAAACTGCCAACGGAAAGATTAGCTTTTCTTAGCTTCGATGTCGACGACATTCAAAAACGAAGGTTACCTTTTTTTTTGCGAGGGCAAATTTGTAAACAAAATAAAATATGTGAATAGCTTAGGATTAATTTTCTCATCTTTTTTATTTGAAAAATGGTGGGATAAAATAAAGATAAGATTGGAAAAGTATGAATGAATGGGGAAAAAAGCGTAAACAAAATTTAAAAGATTTTTTTGCAGCGTCGACAAAAAAAAATTTTGTTACCTTTTTTAATTATGGAATTATCGTATATTTTATTTTTGGGCCTACGAAAGAAGAGGATAGATAGAAAGATGTCTGCTACGTTTTATGACGTACTTTTTTAATATTATTATCATGTTATTTTTAATGCTTGGAAAAGCAAAGTTGGTTTTCTTTGTTTTGTTTTAGTTTGTTGTGTGTAATTAAGATTTAATTTAATTTACTAAGTAACGGGAGATATTTTATTTTGAATAATTTGGGTTTAAAGGAACCAATTACTCTATTGAGGTGATATTATTTTAACGTATTAATTTTTTTGAAACTTTAAAGGGCATTCTTTAATTAAGATTTTCAATAACGAAAATACAAAAAAAGAAAGTTTAGAGTAAAAAATTGTGAATTTATCATAAAAAAAATTTTCCTTCCTTTTTAAATTCTTTTTAACTCGATTTTGGTTTTTATTAGGGCTCTGCAACTTAACTTCTAGGTTTAATAAAAAAAGCGCAAAAAACAAATTTAAAAAATATCCCTTGTGGATTTTCTCAAAAAATTATTTTCCAAATATTAGGAAGTACCACATCGAATTTTTTTTCCCATTAGATTTTAAAGATTTTGAGGCGCGACCCTCCATTTTTATGAGCGCGACCCGTCGACCCCCGTGCGCGCCCGACTTGCCCCAGTATGTTTAAAGTGTTACTGTAAACTTCCATAAAACTTAGAGTGGTGTTAAAAAAAAGTTTAATTTTTTTTAGGCTAAAAGGATTCATTCTTAGTTATTTCGAAAGAAAAACAAAGATTATAAAACACTCATCCTTCATTCTCACGCTTTCTTTTAAAATATAAAACTTTTTTGTTATTGTTATTGAAAAAGAATGGTACCCGATTGTCTAAATGTAACCCGCAAATAATATCATCTTCCTCGCTGTTGTTGTTGTCATCATCGCCGTTTTTTATTTCTCCTTATCTCACACAATTGATGTAAAAATAAAAGCAGATAGATGGCTGACTTTTTTATTATTGGACCACCGCCTTTTTTTAGGTTTAGAACCGTGAACAAAAAAAACTGGTTTTTTTTAAACTTTTACACTCTTTTGTGTGTCATTTCACTTTACTACGTAGCATTCATGTTTGCCATCCTCGTTCGTTGTTTTGATTTGATCTTTTATCTTTTTAATACAATTAAAAACACAACTAAAATGCAAAACTTTTTTTAGGGGAAAAATGGAACAATTTATTACGGAAAAAATTATGAAAGAGTTAAAACTTATAGTAAATACGATCATTTTTTTCCAAAAGTCTTTTAGCCTTCTTTTTTTTAATGGGTGAATGAAAAGATTTGCAAGGCTTGCCTTTTTAAAAAATATTTTTAATGAGGTTACTGTAGCATTAATAACTCGTTCGAGCTCTTCATAATCCCCGGCTTAATGACAACCAAATTTTTTTTATGACGCTCAGAAAATGAGAAATATGTTAATTTAAAAAAACCCACTACTTAAAAAATAAGTAGAAAAAAAATCTACGGAAGAAACGCTTATGAGAAAAAAATCTCCATAAGATGATTATTGTACCATCTCTGACTCCTCTTCCAAATATATCCATTTTTATTTATTAATCAAACTTTTTTTTAGCAAAGCACTATAAAATATAGTGTTGAGCTAAAAACCTGCTTTTCGTAGGATTAAAACGAATGTTTGCTGACCTCACTTAATTTTCTTGGAAATTCAAAAAAACTTATTTTAGGCTTAATTCTTCAAAACTCTGCTAAGCCTCTAAAAAAAGTGAATTTTGGAGAAAAAAACTACGCAAGCTTAGAGAGGCAAAGGTTGGTGAACTTTTACAAAATTTATTAAATTTTATGCAAAACCATCTTTTATTTAAATATAGTAAAACATTTTCCAAAAAAAAAAATACAAAATAACCAAAATTCTAATTTTTGTTTAAAACAAGAAGTATCTTTTTTTTTTGTATGCTGCTTTAAGATTGTTTTGATTTCTTTAATTTATTTTTACAACTTTCTTAACCTTAAGCTTTCTTCTTTATTTTCTTACTATTAAGTGCACTTATAAAAAATTTAAATTAAAAATAATATTTATTATATTAAAATTTTACCCTAATACAACAACACTCCCACCACCAACAAATAATAAATAATTAGATTAAATTTATAGTTAATTTAGATACTATAAAAATACTCAAAAATTAAAAACATGATTTACAATAAAAAAAATAAATAAAAATTTAGTTAGTTTGAAGACTAATTTTGAATTTATCCAAGACCAAAAGTAAAGTTTTAGTTAAAAGACACACAAAAATGTGTGAGAAAATAAAAAAAGAAATAAATAAAAAGCAATTAAACAATTTTTTCCTTATAGAATTTTGCTGAAAAAAAAGGTCTTAATTTCAGGAAATCGAAAAAAATCTTTAAGTTTTGCTGTTCTTTGTTTTTTAAAGGGGATAGTTTGGAGAAACTCGAGACTTTTGTATCCAAATAGCAAAGGTTGCACTTTATTAAAACAATATTAAACTACAAGATAACCTCTTTATCAGATGGTGGCAAAAAAAAAATAGTGTGGGAAATTGTTTATTTTACCCTTTTAAAATGCCTACAAAAGTAAATTGGCGGCAGACATCAAAGTTTTATGATTTAAAAAAGGGATATTTTACAGCTTTGATGTGAAATTGCTTTTTAAAGAGAAAAAGCTTTCTTTGACAACAAGTCCAATTCAAAATTTCCTTTAGCTATACTTTTCACTTGCAAAAATAAAAAATAATAAATTTGTATTTTTTTTTTGATCTGACAAAAAATTAAACTTTCTCATAAAAATATAAAACATTTGAAAAAAGTCTCTGAATTTTTTGAGCCTGATATTTGGCTTTTAACCTTTTTTGTGATAGTAGGAAAGAAGAAATACAACCACATATACAAATAAATTTATTTTAGCATGAGAATGTAAATGGTAAAATTTATGTCTCTAGTCTCCAATAAAACAATAAACAGTTGGACCCAAAAAAAAAATTGCATTTGTAAATTTTAAATTAAAAAAGGTTGAAATCGTAAAAAGAAAAAAGAAAAAGGCTTAGAGCTAAATCAAGCTTTGGAATGGGTTTAATTTTTTCATTTGATACTACAAATACAATCTTTTCCCTTTTTAACATTCATCAGATCAAAGCAATTGTTTTTAAAAAAGTATCTTCTTTCTCAAAAAAAAAAAACACTATGAGCAAAAACAGTATTATTTTTCACAAAATTTAAAGATTAGAAAAGGAATTATAGCTGATTAACTTTAACAAAACACAATAAGCCAAAATTCTCAATGCCACAATATACTATCTCTCTTTCTTAAAAACAATGACTATGTGATTATGTGATAAATATTTAAGAAGCTTGCTTTTGTTACGTTCGTTACAATGAAAAAAAAAGATAACTCAAAGAATTGTATCCAACAAAAAAAATTATTGAAAATAGTTTACGTAAACAATAAAAAAAAAATTTGCTGTTCATAAAACACTTTTTCGTGTCGTCACAAAAACTTTCGTCACAATAACACTATATTTAATCGTGTGGAAAACTGATGAAACCGATGATACCAAAAATAGTAGGAACGCAAAAAGCGGCAAAAAAACATGTTTTTGATTTTTATTTTTTTGCGTAAAAAAGCGTGCTTTTTAGACCTGAATTGATCTTACCAAGCAAGTAAATGAATAAAAGTAAGTTTTAAGGATCAGAATAGAAAGTTAAAGTAAATACATTTCTTTACTTTATTTTTATTGTCAGAGATCATTAACAAAAAAATCTAAAATAAAAATCTAAAGTATGGAATAAAAATTTGAGTTCAATTAGTTCAAAGAAAATAGAAAAATAATTTATTTATTTTTTGCTTTTGACATTTATCTATAGAAAGTTCATTACTCTCAATTTCTAAAACACAATTATTTTTCATTACTACCGCCTAATTTTGAAATATTGAAAACACACAGTACAGTAAGTTCCACACGTGAAGAGCCACTGCATTTTGCGCCAGACAAAGCCAAAAATAAATAAAAAATTAGATAACTTTACTGCTAACTTAATTTTTTTACAGCTCATTTTTCGATGTAAACAAAAAAACTGTAAGTCCTTGGCTTGGCTACATCGTCAGGAAGGTAGACAAAAATAAAAAAATATTATGGAAGACAAAACCCAAATTTTTTATTTTCTCCCTTTTGTGCCTCCAAGTTTTTGTTTTTTTTGATGGGTTCTTTTTTGCATATTATTTTTATTTTAAAATAAAGTTGGATGCATTTTTGTGACGCAAAAAAAGTTATGCTTGCTTTTCACTGTTTTTTCTCTATAAATAATTCTTAATGAAATTTAATATCCTTAGAGTCATCTCAAAAAAAGAAGAATAGATAAAAATAATTTTTTATGTATTTTTTTTTAGGAAAAGGTCATCGTCACATGTCTTATCTGGTTTCAAAACACATTAACGGAGGTTGGAAAGTTGTTAAAAAAGCACGTTGGCGATGTTACTAAAAAAAGAAGAAAGGAAAATGAGGGGGAAACGAATCGTTTCCTTATTTATTTTTTATTTTTTGGAAGTTTGATTTATTTATTTTAAGGAAAAGCATATTTAGAATATCTACCAAGGAAATAAGAAAAAAAAGATGTCATTAAAGATGCATATCTCCCAAAAAAACATGGAAAATGTATGGGGCTTACTTTTAAGTATACAGTATTATTTTTATGATAGATCTAAATTAAATCAATCTAAAACTCAATTTTATTTTCTGATAATTCATGGGGAAATTAAAAATATTTTTTTGTTTTGGAGTCAAAAATCAAATAAACCTTTTCAAAAATATAAATTGAGTAATTTTCTTCTTCTTCTTATTTAACTCCTAAAAGTTTATTTCTACAGTAACTTTCAAATAATTTTTTTTCATCTTTTTCCTAATGACAAAAATCACTTTTTTTTCTAGACAAAACTTTTTCTCAAGACTACCGTATTTTTTTTAAACTTGTTATTATTTTTACTTGTTTTCGTCTAAAAATTTCAAAACCTGTTTTACAATTTGTTCTTAAATTAATTATAGATGGGGAGACTAAAAAAACAAAAACAAAAATTATAAGAATCATAAATAATTTCCTTGTTTTATGTTTTTTATTTACTAATAAAAAGTATTTTTTTTTTGCAGAGTAAAGTCGCAAAATAGAACTTTAAAAAAAACAGAAAAAAATATTCCAATTTTTCAAGCAAATTTAATGAGTCAAGCAACGAAATAAAAAAATTACTCGTAGCGGGAGCAGGTATTATTGATTTATAAAATATTTAAAAAAAGATTTCAATTTTGTTTAAACCGTGCAAAACAATAAAAAGATAGACGACACAAGGAAGTAAAAAAGATTCGAGAAATAATTCTTTGGAGCTCCGTATCCCTCAATTACCAACCAAAAGAGTCTCTTATAGAGATCTAATCTGAGCAAAAAAAAAATTCTTCGCTATTTCCCGGGTCATTTTTCAGCTTTATGGATTTGAGAGATAAAGGAAAACACACCTAAACGCGGATCAAAGCAAACTCATAATTTTATCTGATTATTAATTTTAAAAAACACCGGATCTCGACGACATCCTTTTTATAATATTTAGTTATTAGATAGATTTTTAATAAGAAAAAAGGATCCCGAAGCACTCATGTTTTTTTATTTTTTTGAATCTAGTTTCATATCTTTTTATTAAAGAGAACTGGAAAAATCTGAATAGTAAAGCATGCATGTTTGAGAAGAAAATAATTTTATTTATATCTAAAAATTTCTAATTAATCACTAAATTTAAAGTAGTTAAAATTAATTCTATTTTCTATAAGAAAATTTTGAGCAAGTCAAAAAAAACAAAATAAACTTATTTTTACCCAAAAATGGTGTCATACTTTATTAAAAAAAAAATGCCACGAAGTACTAAATTTATTAGCCTACAGTAACCATCCTTATTTTTTTTCTTTTATTTATGGCTAAAAAATGAATTTATTAATTTTTTGCTATTTTTTTGCTATTTTTTTCCCGGAAAAATAGAATCATCAAGAAAATTTAATCTTCGTTATGGCAATATTAATATTTTATTTTATAAATGTAAATTAAAGCTTAAAAAGGATTAAACCCAAAAATAAAAAAAAGATTGAGAATTGGTTACACTATGATGCGAGAATTTATTTTTTTTTGATTATTAAAATAAAATTAATGTGTGTTTTCGTTGTTGGGCTATAAAATACTTACATTTAAAAGCTAGGCTATAAATGATTCGAAATAATAAAACTAAAATAAAAAAGGTTTCTTAAAAAGATCAAACACGTCAGAAAATACATTTGTATATTAATTTTAAAATAAATTTATGATGTTTTTTTTTGGTTTACTAAAAAACTTGGTTGATTTTAAGTTTAAATTTTGGGTTTATTCGATTATGGAATGTGCGATGCGCCATCTCGTCTCTTTAAAAAATATATATCTATAGAAATTCGTTGATCTTTGTTTAGAAATTTGATGCATGCTTGATTTGAAGAAAAAAAATGAACGCTAAATCCCATACAAATATGGAATTTAAGGATCAAATTTGAGATTATTTGATATTCGAGTGTCAATTTTGAAAGAATGTAAGATTTTTTAGGTATGTACCTAGTACCAACCAAAAAGACTTTTTTTCTGAAGCAGTCTCTTTATTACTTGAACTTATAATCGCCATTCTTGTATATTTATGATAAACAATAGTTTAGTTTTCCTGGTATTGTAAAATAAAACAAAACAGCTTCTAATTACATATTATTTTATAAAAAAGAAAAATAAGAATTTTGTAAGTAACTTTTTTAGTAGAGAGAGAGAGAGAGTTTAAGGATAATAAAATATTACTCAGCTTTGCAATGGATTTAGGATTTTAAAAAATTCACCGGAAACAACAAACAATGGCTTAAAAATGGATGAAAAAAAAAACGACAGTAAACACATATGTATTAATTTTAAGATGCATATTTTACTCTTAAAAAATAAGCAAAACTTTACTAGCAAAAAACGTAAAAAAATTTAGGCTTCGAAGTTTGAACAGAATAATTAATAAGTTTTTCGCAATGGATTTTGAGTTTTAAAGTAAAGTTTTTTCGGGTTTTTGAATATTTGCTAATCTTGATTTTCTTAGGGCCTTAAAAACAGTTCACTCATTTCATTTAAAAAATTATTAAATTTTTGAATCGATTTAAATTCACCCATCCATTTCGAGATTAGAGTTACTAAAATTTTTACGAATGTAAGCCAATATTTACTATACTTTTTTTCTTTTCAAAACTTCACATTTTTTTTAAATTTCCAAAAAGAAATTATACGTCAATAATTTAATTTTTGTTTAAAAAAAAGAAGGCAAAAGTATAAAAATTATTAAATAATATTTAAATTATATTAAAATTTAACATTTTTTAAAGCAACCATAAAGTAACAAATATACATAAATAATAGTTATTTTTGGGTAAATTTTCAAGCAACTTTTTATAATTTCTTAAAATCCAATTCGTTTTATATGGTTTTTTTATTAAATTAAGTTATTTAATTTTAGTATCGCTGCATTAAATAATAAAAGTTATTTGTTTGGTAAAAAAAAACTATGTTAAAAAAAAGTTTTTACTTTAAAAAAGATATATAAAATTTTATTGGGTATAAGGTAGAAAGTGTATTTTTGTCGTCAGCATTTTTTATCCATTCCCAAAGTTACCGTAGTAAAAATGTCTAACAATGTGATCTTCGTTTTTATCCAAAAAACAAAACAAAAAGAATAAAGTAAAACACAATTTTTAGATATAAATCTCTCATAATTTTTAAATATTTTACTAATCTTTTTGAAAATAACAAAAATTAATTAACATAACTAAATCTTTTATACTTTTATTTAAGTAATTAATATCGTATCATTGTTATTCTCGCCATCTCTGTATACAGTGATGACGGCCTTTTGCGTCAACACGAAGAAAGATACAGTTAATATATTTTAAGATTATAAAAATTAAAATAAAAAAAAGATAAAAGTTGCAAAATTTGTTTAAAAAAAATTAGTGAATTGGATTTTTTTTCTTCGCCGCGAGTTTATAAACTTGGTACTTCATAATTATAATTACAAAATAACTCATTCTCCTCTCAAAACAATTTCTTCATGAAGTAACGAAATTTTTTTATGAGACTACAAATTATGAAGAATACATTCGAATTTCGAATGCCATTCGCCTATTCATGTTTTTTGGTTATGATGATACAGTTTTAGTCGGATGTCGTCAACACAACCTTTCTTAATTTTAATTTTGTGTATGAAGCAAACTAGAAAGAAAAGAAGAAGAAAAAAAACCTATTTTTCTAATATAATTTTTTTATCAATTTTTTTTCTTTCATCTTCCAAAGAATTTTTTCAAGAAATTATTTTTTTAGAATAAATAACAAAACCAAAAAAATATTTCATTGATATGGTATTTTTTTGCAAGCAACAACAACGGCTACAAAAAAAAGAACAGAAAAGGAAAAAGCTAAAGACATATTAGATACAAAAAAAAGAATATTTTACTTTGTTATTTTAGAAAGTCACGCATTTTTCCAAAGTTATTTTTTCATTATGTAAAAAACGCAAGATAGAGTTTATGAAAAAACGAGTGACAAATGTATTTTAAAGAATTATCGTATATTTGAATTTTTATGAGGAGAAAAAAATAACGGAACAGAATCCAAAAATAAAAAGCAACTCTTTAAAATAAATTTGAGAATGGCCAAAGTTGGTAAATACACAAAAAAGAAAATGGTTTTGTCGTAAATAAATTTTTTTTGATCAGGACATAGCTTCCACAACTACTTACCACACCTTCAGAAAAATTTTGTCATGGAATTTTTCTAGAAGATTGCTTAAAAAAATATGTATTAAGAGATATGAGAAATCAAATTTTTCTCAATTCTCTGTAACAAAGAATAACAAAACAAAAATATTTGTACATACATACGTGTGTTTTCATAATTTTGCGTTAAGACTCTGCAAAACCAAAATATTTTACTCGCAAATAGTTATTTTAGCGCACTATTAATTCCTATTTCGAAAACGCGTTCTTTTTTTAAAAAAGAGCTATTTTTTGATGTTTTTATTAGCTACAAATCTATAAATAATATATATATAAATAAAATTGAGTTTTTTAATTCCTTTGACACACCATAAGATTAAATAAATGAAAGAGATATAGTAGCATCTTCCATTTGGATATTATTTTTATTTTTTTGCTTTAGCTGAAGCTAAATAAAGGCTTTTACTTTCTATAAATAGCAGTTGCTTATGCTGCATGGATGAAAGAAATTTCTTTAAAAAAAGATTTAAGAAAATATTTCAAGATATGTTTTCCTGGAAAAAAGCAGATTTTTGAATTTAAAAAAATTTCATCTTTTCCAAGATTTATTTAGTTTTTAAATTCTATGAAACTTAAAAGGAGGAATGAAAAAGGATAAAAATAAAGAATTGTAAACTTTCTCTCGCAACAAAATTGATTTTAGGTATGATACCACCAACTTTGTCCATAATTTTTTTACAGCCTCCTCCAATCTTGTTAATTTCGAAAAAAAAACATAAAGTAAAAAACTATACTGTAAATTATATTAGCCATAATTCTACCTCTAAAAAATTTCGTTCCTGGAGTTAAGTATCGTAATTTCTTAACTCCTCAACTCCTCAATCTTCCTTTGAACCTTTTCCGCCTCAAACCCTAATAGAAAAAGTTTATCTAAAAAAATGGCTTTTAAGAGAAAAAACACATAAAAAATAGAAATATATTTTAGTCTACCTAATTTAGCTTCTTAAAGAAAATACAGTAAGAAAATAAAATAAAATAAAATAATGAGGGATCCTAAAAATAGACAAACATGTGTTTGTTTTCTCTTTTTTTTCTTAAATATTAATCCCATTTAAGCTTAACAACTTTTTCTAGCAAAAAAAATTGCACTTTTAATATGTTGTTTTAATTTTATTTTTACAAAAATAAAGGCTAAAAAAGAAGGGAGGAAAATAGAGTTAAATAAAAAAAGGCAAAAAAAAAAAAGGGGTTTTAAAAAATAAATTTTCCAAAAGTTTATAAAGGCATAAAAAAGTTTCAAACATTTTAACTGACTTTGCAAATAATAGCAAAAATCTAATTTTTTGATGACAAAATAAAAAAAATAAAAATATATTAAAAGAAAATTAAAATCCTTTTTTTAACTTTCATTAACCCGTAATTAAATTTAAATGTCAAAAGTTTAGCAAAAAAAATTTTTTGAAATTAAAATTAATCGCATTGAGCTCGATTTTTGCATCCTATAATTATTTTTTTTGATTTCAAGAAAATTATTTAATGTTTATTATAAAAATTTTAAAAAGCTCTAGAATATTTAAGAATATAATTTTTTTGTAATCAAGCTAGAAATATATTATTTAACTCCCTCATCGTCAGGGATGTTCGATCTGGGCTTTTGGAAGTTCCGAACATCGAACTTTGAACATTTTTTGGGAAAAAAAGGTCGAACATCACGAACATCCGAACGTCGAACCATGTTCGGAGACGTAAAAATTTGCTTTTTAAAATCCGAGCATCCGAACTCCGAATAATGTTCAGACAAAATTGCCTAAAATTCCGAACTTTGAACTCCGAACCACGAACGATCGAGCATCTCTGCTCATCATGGTCGTGATCCTGCCAAAAAAGGTGTTTAACAGTGGTGAAAAATCCCATATCTGTAATTTCCCCAATACTCAACTACCCAAGTTTCAAACCAAGAAGCAATAAATTTTATTTTTTGAATATTTTTTTCATTTAAGTTTTATATTAGTTTTTTTGAGAACTTTCTTTATTATTATTTCATAGTATTTCTTATTTTTCGAATGAAATAAACAACCTTCGTTTTTTTTCTCAGAAGTATGTATGTATTACCGTATTCCAAAAAAGACTTTAATCCTCAAAAAAGATTTTATATTTTTTGTTTGACTTTGAAAAGCAGAATTTCATTGCTATATACAATGTCGGTGAATGAACTGGAGTCAATTTTTCCAATTTCGTTCAGTATCATTCGGTTTGCCTCCGGACGTGTTTCGCCAAAATTGTCTTTGAGTTTGAACAAAAAAAATATTTCAAACCTTTACAAAAGTTTTCGAAACTTATTTTGAAATTTTTCTTCGATTCAAAAATTTGTTCAGTTTTGATGAAAACTTTCGAAAATGTTTGAAATATTTTTTTTGGTTCAAACTCAAAGACAATTTTGGCAAAACACGTCCGGAGGCAAACTGAACAATCCTGAACGAAACTGGAAAAATTGATTCCAGTTCATTCACCGACATTGTATAAAAAAATTCTTAACAAGGCAAAAGTTAGAAAGAAACAAACGGAAATAAATATATAATAAATAAATAAATAAAAAAAGCGTCATCGTCGTGTGTCGTCTGTCATTTCTATGAAATAAAATTTTAATCTCCTCGATTTTATTTAACTACGTATAAATTTTAAATTTTTTTTATTTATACGTAATAGTTATTATATTTAAATTTATATTGTTTTGTTTTTCATAGCTTTTTAGAAAAAAAATGTGATATATGCCTACTTTTTTTCTTTTTGAATATAATTTTAATTTTTATTATTATGAACTTTTAGAAAAAAGAAAACGAGCGTAAGAGGTTAAAGTCACATTATTATTGGCTTCTAATTATGCAATATATAAACATAAATAAAAGTGCACAGGAAGAAGCAAAGCGGAAACAATTGGTTCCAAAAAAGAAAAATAATATAATAAAAAATTTTTAGCGTCGTCAAATATTATTTGACGTAGTTTTTTTTTTACTTTCTTCGAGCAAAAAAAAAAGAAAAAAGAAAGAAAAGGAAACATTTTTTTTATTGAGACACTTGACCTTCTCTTCCTTGATACTGATGTTTGTTTTTTTGGGATTGCTAAAGATAGAAAAATAAAATAAATAAATAAAAACATAAATGCTTTCCCAAAAATATTGGTATTTTTTTAAAAAGAAAAATATGGGGGAAATTTATAATATTCTTTAACCTTTAGATTAGTGGGGACACTTTAAAGTGAAATCAAATAGCACTCATAAAATATTTATTTCTTTCGCAGAAAATGTTGGACAATTTATAGTAAGATTTTACTGGAAAAAATATTAAATAAAATTTTTAAAAAAATGGGATCAAAGTAGCAAAAGCCATTAATTTTTTATTATATATATTTTTTTCTACCAAAAATCTTAAAAAGTTTGTTTCTAACAACCATGTTTGACATGGAAATTTTGCATTTTTTTTGTAGCATAACTGTCGTGGAGCTTTTAAATTAAAACTCGTTCAATCTGTCTTGGTAAGAGCCAGGACGAAAGCTTTTTCACAGATTGATTCCAATCGGAAAAAAAAAGAAGTGGTGTTCTTGGAAAATTGCCCAAATTTAATTTTATTAAAATCATTTATAACTAATGTTTAACAACTTCATTAAAATTATTAACTTTAAGTACGTAAACGATAACAACAAAAACCCTACTTATGCCACACCACGTTTTGTTTAGTCATGAAAATAATAATCAAATCTTCAAATGTTTATAATTAAATTTAAATTAAACATATTTTTATATACAAAATTCAAAAGAATATGTTTAAAAATAAATTAAAAATTAAACATTGTTGTTTTTTTTTAAAGAATTTTAAATTAAATTAAATTTTGATATTAAAAAACATTTAATGAGTCAATTCCTCGTGAAAACCATATAAGCAAAAAAACAAAACAAGATTCAACAAAAAATATTTAAGCTGAAAAATGAAACCTTTGTTTTTATTAATTTCTGATAAACAGGTGAAGAAGAAGATTTACTAAAATAATGAATCATTGTTGTTGTTTTTTTCTTTTTAAAAATTGGTTTCTGTAAATCTTCTAAAAAAATAATAACAAAATCTGTTGAAAGAATGGGAAAATAGTCGCGATAAAATCCGGTGGAAAAATTTCATATAAACTCCACCGTAATTTTCTGCAAAAGCAAGAATTCAAAAGGAAATAATAATTATCAAGAAAAAAGTTTGATTAATAAAAAACAAACTAAGAAAGCTCATGATAGACGTCTGACAACCTTTAAAAAAATTTCTAAACTTAATGAACGAAAAATTTAGTGAGCTTCCGCCAAGTTTGTAAAGGTTAAGTTTTCCATTATTAATATTTTTTTAGTCTCATCTATTTTAAAAAAGCCAAAATTAACATATTTTTAAGGAGATAAAACACTTATTAATGTCTCGTTTTCTTAATTTTTACACGAAGCTTTTTTAGCAAAAAACTCTCAAACATGACTTTTTTTTGCTGCTCAAAAAATAAGCGTGAGTGAGAAAAAACCATTTTAAAAATTGGCTAATTAGTTGACTAAGAAATTTTCCCAAAGAAAAAATGTTTGTTATTATTCGGAATCGAAAACAGTGATTTTTAAAACTTTCCAGGAAGTTTATTATTTTTTTTTTCATAATCAAAAAAATACAGTAATTTTAATTAGCGGAGAATAATATTCTACTCCGTTTCCAGGAAGTGTATTAATATGTTTTTCACAAAGTAAGTATAATTCGCTATAAGACATGATTAATCGACATTTTCAAAAAATAATAATGATTGATTAAAAAATATGTACTGTAAAAAAATTTATAACTACACTGAAAAAGAAGACACGACAAAATAAGGAGAAAAAAAATGACGAAATGGATATGAAAAAAAAAATTGTTTTTAGCAACGAAAAAAAAAATGACTGACGAATTTTAAGTAGTTTTAAGTTTTTCCTGGTTTTGAAAGCATAAAATAATTTAAAGATAAACAACAATTAAACATATTTAATACATTGAAAAGAGTCTTTATTTCTTTAGTGTGAAGATTTACTTGCCACAAAATTGTGCATTTAAAAAAATGGTTGATGTGAGTTTTATCCGATAAAAAAGGCAAAATTGCACTTGGGTTATCTTTCCAAAAAAATATTAAAGATAAACCAAAAGATATTTTATTTTGTATATTATCCTTCTCGTCACTTTTTTTTGAACAAAATGTGTTGCCTATTCTAATTTTGTCGATAAATAAAAAAAGCTAAAATAAAACTTTATTTGTATTTAAAAAAATTAAAAAATCTGAAAAATAAAAATAACAACTAAAACTTTTTAAAAATTTGAATGAAACAAATAGAAAGGATTATTTAAAGTTCAACGTTAATATTGGGTGTTTCCCAACTGGTTTGAATTGATTCAAAATTCCATAAATCTGGATGGCCAACATGTTTGACGGTATTTGCCTGAAAAAAGAAAATAATTTATCATTGATTCCTAGCTCTCTAGTTTATTTGGAGAGGTGCGCTTAAAAACAAAAAGTTTTTTGTTTACTTACCAAATCACATTTACTCCATTGAAATGGTGGAACATTATCATATGCGGGACTTGAGAGGGCACGGAAACGTAATTGTTTGAATAATTGATAATTTGTACCCTAAAAAATGGAAAACTAATGTATTTAATTTTTTTAATCCTGAGATTCCAAACAAAAAGAATTTCATTTAAACATAAAAAGTAATTTTGAAAATTAAAACGGAAATCAAAAAAACTTAATAAAAATTTTTAATTTTCATTTTTGCAAAATACAAAAAGTTACATAAGTTTATTTGAATATTACTTACAAAGACAAAATATACAAAACAAGATAAAATGCATTAAACAAAAGTTAAAATTTACAATTAGATCTTTAACAATATCAAAAGTTTTAGGTTCATCAGCTCCTACTTTAATTGTATTACCTTTAAGCAGAACAAAAGGTACAGCATTAATCTTCTTTTGATGCAGCATATCCTTGAACATAGCGATCAATTCTTGCTTGATAATTAATCCAATCTTCCGTTTCTTCATTGAACTATTTGATAAACATCGTTGAACATCAATTCGACCATTAACTTTAAACAGCTTTGGCTTGAACGTTTTCAGGCGATGAAGTGAATCCATAACATTATTAACCAATAGCGAACCAAGTTTAACTTTAATGAATTTCTTTTCAGTTTTACCAAGATATTCTGGAGATCCAACAGCGGTTGATGAATAATTTTTATCCAAAATATGATCCAGTAATTCAAACACGCCATTGAGCAATAATTTACGATTATCCTTTCTATTGTTTGTAAGTGCAAAATCAACATTGTAAATCATCAAAAATTCTTTTGAATTATCTGCATCCAATCGATGAACAACGGGAGCCAATACATTAACAACTGAAGACAATTTATCAATTTGATCCTAAAAAACAAAAAGTAAAAAGATGAGAAAATTATATAAATTATAAAACATACCTGCAAGTCCAAATTAGGCATTTTGGCTCCTGAATGCATTCCTTCATCACCATTAATATCACGTTCAATTGGTCGCTTCTGTGGCATTTCTTGAATTAGCTTTAGAATTCTAACAATTATTGGATGATACTAAACATTGCTTCAAAACAACAACGATAAAATATTATTGCTCTTATGCATATAAAGCCAAAATAACCACTTCCTTTTTTCAATCTTCAAAAAATTTATTTTTTCTCTAATTTCTTTTTCCCTTTTTTTCAACTTTCATCATCGCTCAACTAAACTCTTTAATTTTATTATAATTTTATTTCAAACCTTAGACCATCGAACTCTACTGATGAGGCCCAACGATGCAGGTTTCCTTTTCAAACAAATGTAAAATACAAATTTACTTTTATAATTAGGATGTTTAGGGTTCAGGGCCGAAACATCCAAAAATAATAAAACCATAAAAATTCAATCTTAAAGATCTCGCTTTAATGTGTTTTTTTTAAGTTGAATTTTATTTATTTCCAATGTCATTAAACTAAGTTATTGCATTAGCAAAGCTTAGCTAACAACCTTAATGCTGTTATGACATTCATTCATTTATATTTTTTGATTTTTTTAACATTCAAAAATCAATAAATCAAAAAAATTCAATCTTAAAGATCTCGCTTTAAAGTGATTTTTTTTAAGTTGAATTTTATTTATTCACAATGTCATTAAACTAAGTTATTGCATTAGCAAAGCTTAGCTAACAGCCTTAATGCTGTTGTGACATTTATTTACAATTTTGATTTTTGATTTTATTTCTTTAACTATCATAACCTAAAGTCTTCAAGTAATTGCTTTTAATGCAATTCTTGCACAACCTTAATGTTGTGTTGACTTTTTTACAAAACTTTTTTATTTTTTGATTTTCTGGGACGGTTAAATTATATAATGAACTATTCCAAACAGAAATGGTAGTTTCAATAACGGCCTAAAAATATATATTTACTCCTCTTCTTTATTTTCTTCCCTTTTTTTTAATCAAAAACAATTTTATTTTTTTGCTTTTTTGTTACGGTAAATAATCTTTTTTTAATCTCAATTCTAATAGCTTAGTTTTTTTTAATCGGATCAACAACCTCAAAGCTAAACCAAAAAAAAAAGAACAACACTAATCTTGATTGTAAAGAAAAAATGAGTGTAAAATTGTAGTTATTATTTTTTTTTTCAAACGCGGAAAACCCAACTAAAAAAATAAATTATTTTTTCTCTACGTGCGTATGTGTGTGTTTTGTTTTGTTTTAGCAGTACTTAGATTTATAAAAAAAAAAGCCATACCAATCCAGAGCTTAATAAAGCAAAATCATCCGATGAATATAACATTCCTGGATAACTTGCAAATGTAGTCGTATGTCCAGGGAACATACGTTGATCTAAAAAAAAAGCCGAATACGAATTGAAAAAAATTTTGCACTCAAAAAATAATAATTACCGTAACCAAATTTATAAAGTTTTAAAACTCGAAGTAAATTTTGGAATCCACTCATCGTGACTTGAGAAATGAGTAAATCGGCATTGTTTGGAGTTACCTTAAAAAATTATAAAATTTAGAGAAATTAAGGAGCTCAGAACAAAAGATTGAAAAACAAAATTTACTTTAATTAGTCCTGAACATTTTGAGCCTTCTTCCGAATTTACTGGGTCCTTGGTTTTATTGAATTTTTTATCCAAATCATAAAGTTCTCCATTGATATTAATCATCCTAAAAAATGGAACACAGATTTATAGCATAAATTAAATTTATTCTCAAAGTCTTGGCACGACGAAAAAAATTTTATTTTGATATGAAAAAAATTCGAAAAAAATGGAGAAAATTTGTAAAATGTTTAAAGTTTTTTTGCTGAGACTTCTTGCATCAACAAACTTTAATTAATTTCGCTTTCATGAAACTTTAAAACTTGAAACTTACATAATTGGATGAATTTCATAATTAATTTCAATTTTTTCAAATGATGTATTATTTTTAAAACCATCTAAAACTCCTGTAAGTTGAAGGAATGAACGACGAACCTAAAAAAATTCAACCCTTTCCAATAATGTTTTTTTTGTTGATTTATTGAATTGCTTACTGATTGCCAATATGGATCATCTTTAGGTGCATTTTCAATTTTCTTTTTAATATAAAGTAAATTATCATTTAAATATTTATTTAATTTTGCACAATATCGTTGATATCCCTTACAATAATCATAATAAGTATTTTGAAGGGCATAATCGATGATTTTTTGAGAGAGTACTCCTTAAAAATAAAAAAATAAATTAAAAAGTTGCGTTTGATATGTTAAAAGTTTAGAAAAGTATGTACCTTCAAGAACCCCAGCAGCATAAGCTTGAAGATCCGCATCAAAACCTTGTTTGGTTTCAATTTCAAGATAGGACCATCTGAAAAAAATTAATTTGGATTAAAAAATGGGAAAGAAGTTTCAAAATTAGTAAAAGGAAAGTTTCAGGCTCTAAAATTTCGAAAACTGGAACCAATGCTTTGGGATATTACGATATTTCTCAAAGCCCGGACTGGAACAGTTTTAATTTTTTTAAAACCCAAAAATTTAAGACAATTAAAAAAAATTTTCGGATTCGCACTATTTTTTATTTGCACTGAAGAAAATTGTGGCTTAAGAATAAACGAAAAATACTTCCATAAAAAATAGTAAAGAAAGGCTTGCACTTTAAAAATATTAAAGTAAAGAATGTTTCAAAAAAAAAAATGTTCATAGTTGTTTACTTTTTTATTTAATAAAGAAAAATGGGTTTGAAAAGCTAGCTTCCATATCTCCGTTAAGCAAGCTACCACCCAAACAAAAAGATTATAAAAACTAAAGGTTAAATTGTTTTTGTTTTAAAAAGGAATTTATCACTTAACAAAAATAGGAAGAAAGAATGTTATGCCTCCAAAAAAATGCTGCAGATAAATTAAAATTACAAAAGCCTTAAAAGTCTCCAAAAAAAAAGAGAGGTTTGACTTACCCAGTGGAATTTATTGCATTTCGGAATCGACCAACAGCAATTTGATTTCGACAATCAAATCCATCAAATAATTGAACTCGATTATCAATGAAGCATACAGATTTGTAAGTGTAAAATCGTTCTTCTCCTTCGCCTTCATGTTTGTATGAATCTTGGCGGTAATAAAGGGAGCTCTAAAAAAACTTTGCTTTATGTTTCGAAATAATATTTAAAGTTTTGGGATTAGTTTCATGGCTCAAAAAAAAAAGCAAAATGAAGGAATATTTAAATTTTGCTGTCGCGTGGGGAAAATTTGAAACTTTGAAGTTTTCGTGGTAAAACACTTCTTTACATTTATTGTAGTTTTTTTGAAGACATTTTAGGGCCTATTTTCTATCTTTTTTGACGTGAGTCTATGAAATTTTGAATATTAAAATCACAAATTACTTACATAATCTTTTCGGCTACCAAAAACAAAGTTTCTTTTTTGGCGCAATTCTTCACTCGAATCTGAATCATCAAACAAGCAAAAGCCACTTGGAAGGGCTGAAAATTAAAATAATTTAAACATTTTTTCATTTTCGAATCCTCTGAAATTATTTACCTAAAAGAGCAATAAGCCCATAAAGCAGCAGCATCGTTGTTGCTGGTTGCTGTTGGCCCAAAAAAAGTGAAATAAATGATTTTTTTTCTGCTTGGCTTTCTTTCTTTTTTTAACTATCTTCAATCGCGTGTTTTTGTCTTTCATTATTTTTCTTTTCCTTATCTATAATTTTTTTGTTAGTTCAATTATCCATTATTTCTTGGACCTCTCAGACACTCAATTTCTTTAACATTTTTTTGTCCTTTGTTTTTCTTGAAATTTAACCGATGTGAGTGTACAAAAAAAAAGAGAATGTTATTCTTTGGCCCATATTTAAGATAATTAATTATGTTTGGAGTCTAAGAAAAAAAAAATGAAATAGCATCTCTGTGGTTTTCTTAGATATTTCAATAAAGAAAGAACTTCTTTATTTTTTTAAGTATGGTTTTGATGATAAAAAAAGAAAAGAAAAATGAAACAATGATTTCTGTTTCATTAATGAATAAATGAGAGGTTAAAGTAAAACAAAGATCAAAAACCTAGGAGAAAGTTTCAAAAAGGAATTGACAAAGCTATTGGGAAAAAATCGCTAAATTTTTGTCTGTAGTGAGAAACTTTGGTATTCATTTTCGCTGCCTTCACATTGCGTAAATTTTCTTTGAGTTGGAAATGTATTCGATTTTTGTATTCTACAATAGACTTGTGGGGTTTTTAAATGAAACAAAAAATGAATCATTAAAAGCGAAGTCAATGATTGAGTTTAAAAAAATAAAAAAACAATGCATAAAGTAATTTTTTTTTTATTCAAAGCTTTTGCTTTCACGTCGAACTTATTTTATTTTTCGGAAAAGCTTTTAAGATTCGATTTGAAAAATTTCAGAGAAAAGATAAAATTGAATTTATTTAGTCAAAGTTAATTTCAATATTGTCATTAGAAATGCTTCATAACTTCCAGAGCCGGAGATTTTAATTTTAAAAAATGCATAACTAAATTTTTAAATAAGAAGCTCATTGAGAACCAAGATCATTAAATAATAATAAATATCGAAGTCTGGCTGGCAACAACAAAAACAATTCAAATTCACACTTACATTTTTTTATGCGCAATGAACTCTTGGCACGAAAAAGAATGGAAAAACTGAAAAATATATTTTTTGATGCCTCTGCAATTTTTTTTTGGTTCAATTCAATCACAAGATAAAATTTCCTTTTTCATTTTTATTCATTCATAAAAGCTATAAAAAAAATTAAGATCTTTTAGATATTTATTTATTTTTATAAATTATGCCTTTTCATTCTGTTGCTGCCGTTAATAATACTCAAAATGAAACAGATACAACTGAAGAAACTAAAACTTTAGTAAAATTTGAGCAATTTGTTGTAAGTTTTTTACTTTAAAACTTTTTTGATGATAGAAAGTAAAAGTTTTGATTATTATTTTTTAGCCGGCCGCCAAACCAGGACCAACTGAAAATGTTTTAGAATTTACTTATGTTTTATCATATTTTGTTAGACCTCTAGGTAAATTTGATCCAGAAGATTATGCACAATATGTTCAACCCGTAGCATCCTTTAATTCGGTGGAACAATTTTGGCATACTTATCGTCATTTAAAGCGTCCATCAGGTTTGTTAATTATTTTGAGATTTGTGAAAATAGATGTGGTTTTTATTAAAAGCATTTTTGGGAATATAAGAATATATATATATTTTGGAACCAAGGCATGACGAGAAAAAAAGGCTTGTCTTCGAAGACTAGAGTATCGACAGCTTTTATCAAGACCAAAGTCTCGAATCTTGATGCTTGATAAAACATATATTTTGGTTATCGTGAATTAACAAAAAAAATTCCATGACTTTTCGAATATTTTCGTATTATACCGCTGCGAACTTAATTCAAAAGTAATTAAACTCTTTAGAACTTATCTCTAGAGCTTCGTTATTCATAGAAAAAAAAATTGGTTTGGAGTACCGAATCTCGGTTTTTGCTTAAACTAAATCTCGCCCCACTTTAGTTTGTAAAGAATCCAAAATTCTTGGCTGTCTAAGGGCCACGAAGAAAGTCACTTTCCACCACAAATTTTTATATATTCCTTTTCCCTCCATTTTCTTAAACTCATTCCTTCCATTCTTTTTTAGATATCAATGAAAAAGTTGATTTCCATCTTTTTAAAGAGGGAATTAAACCTGTATGGGAAGATGGAGCCAATCGAAAAGGAGGCAAATGGATTTTACGATTAAAAAAAGGTTTATCCTCACGTTTATGGGAAAATCTTGTGATTGCTATGATTGGAGAACAATTTCTTGTTGGTGAAGAAATTTGTGGAGCTGTTTGTTCCATTCGTAATCAAGAAGATATCCTTTCACTTTGGAATCGAACCGCGGATAATCCATTAATTATTAATCGAATTCGAGATACCATGCGTCGTGTCCTTAATTTACCGGTTAATGCTATTTTGGAATATAAAAAACATGATGATTGCTTAAAGTATGTTTCTATTTTTTTTTGGAAGACAGCCAAGTATAAATTTAATTGTGTTTCAGAGATCAAAGCAGTTATCGTCACACTAATCCCGATCTTGGTAGACGATAATTTCAATGATAAAAATAACAGTTTTTACTACCCAAATTTTTTTGTTGTTTTTTTATTATTCCTATTTTTGATTGCAAAAAAAAAAAAAATAAGTGAAAAATACATATTCCTTTCACAACTTTGATTCACTTTTCATACAACGTTAAAGACATTTAAGTTTTTTTTTTCAAAAATAAAAAATAGGAGCATAATTTGCATATTTTTTGCTTTAATTATTATTTTTTACTTTTTTTGTTGCTTGAGTATTATGTTTGCTAAAATGCAATTACTACAAACTTTTTTAAAAAATTAAAAAATTTAAAGCATTATTTCGATGAGCAAAAAGAAAATTAGTCATATTTCCAATTGCCACATTTTAAGCTTATTTTTTGTATTCTATGAGTGAGGTTTTCTAGTTTTTGGAGTTTTTAGTCAAATGTCATGTTTACGCTTTTTGAACAGGTTTTATTCATGTTTATGTAAAAAGAAAAACAAGCATGCATTGCAGATTAACATGCTGAAATTAAGTAGTGTTTTTTATAGTTTGATTTTTTTGATTTTGTTAAGAAGGAAATGTTTATTTAATATTTTATTTGTGTTGCCTACTCTTTTCAGCGTCAGCAACTTGAAATTAAATTTTAATAGTCAACATCAAAGCCTAGAAAAATAGTCATATGAAATTGCAAACTTTTACAAATTTTAGAGCATTATTGAATCTTTAGAAAGAAATGCGCTTCTCATATTTTTAGGTTTCAAAGATACAAAAAGCATCAAAATATAATAAAAACTCTAAAAAGAAAGAACCCAAAGATAGTAAAAGATCCAAAATCAAGGATCCAAATATATTTGAGAACCCAAAATAAAGTACTGAGACACTTAGAGGAAGGCCTCAACCCTAAAACTGAGATACTAAGGCTAAGACTAAAGCTAAGTCTGAGAGCATAAGTGAGATAATAAAATAAAAGAATGCCCGAAATATACTTGCCATAAATTTAAAATATATAAACTTTAGTAATAAAACAAAAAAAAAGAATGAAAAAAAATAAAAATTAAAAGGAGGTGCACATCGCAAGAAGTGCCAATTAAAAAGATCCAAATCAACATTTCAATTTCATAAAAAAATTTAAAACTTAGAAAAATCAAGGAATAGCAAAGTAAAATAATAATGTTAATCTCTCACAAATTGAATATTCTCTCTTATCAAATTGAATTTTGAATAACAATGTCTTCGATTGCATTCATTTGAGCAGCACCATGAAATTTGTTGTAGTGACGGTTGAGAGCTTAGGTTGTTGCGGTTCCGAGAGAGAAAGATGAGACGACGTTATTGCAGCACAGATTTATTATACGAATGAACTTTTTTAACAATATTACAAAACAATGATGATAATGATTAATATGCTAATTTTATATTATTAAAATGAAGAAAATCACGAGTGTCGTGACATTTGTTTCATTTTTTTCAAATGATTTTCCTTCCACATTTTTGTTTTTTTGTGACTCGAAAAAATTAAAATTAAATTTGAATAAAATTTGCATTTTAAAAAGATATTTCATTAATTTGTAAAAGTCTTTTTACGATGAATATTAATTTTTGCGTCGTTCTTTCTTTGTTTTTAGCGACTAAAGAGTTTCAGCGAATTCCTTATTTTTGGCATCTATGCATCTGCCTCTGTCATTGACGTGAAACCCCCGCAAATTTTACGACGAAGAAACAGAATAAAAAAGCAATAGAAAAATGGATTTTTTGTTTTTCCATTAGCGCTTCTAAAAAAATATTTTAATGCATTTCTTTTTTTTGAATGTTTTTCTCATTCATGAAAAAAAATGCGAGGCGCTGCTAAAATTGGAATTTCAATTTATTAATAAATAAAAAAACATTTTTAAAATTGCAAATTGTTGTTTTTCTATTTTTATTGTTGCAGGTGAAAGTTTATTTTTATTTTTTTGATTTTTGATAATAAAAATAATAAGCCTGGGAGATGTTGTTGGCGATTGTGAAGAGGAAAACATTTTTGTTACAAAATAAGTATGTATTTTCTTATTTTTGGGTTTTGTTTTTGCTTCCTGGAAACTTGGTTGATGGTCGTACGTTGTGTGTGGGGAAAGACGATGGGGTAAAGAAGATTAAGTTTACCCCAATCTTGATCTTTTTTTAATTTTGAACATTTTGTTTCGGTATCTTCTGGACTTAAAAAAAGCAAAAATTCTTTTCATAGTCAAGACAAAAAAAAGTTTTGATTGAATTTAATCCATTTGGTTTCATCTTTTCTAAATCTTTAATTAATCTTTTTAAACTATTTATTTAAATTTTCCAAAATCTTGAAAAAAAATGATAAAAAAGACATATCCATTTCTGTTGGTTAATCGTCCTAAAAAGTAGGCAAGAAGGCTAAAAATAAATAAATTATGAAAACTATGAGTTTTTTTTAAACAAGAGAATTCACAAGAAAGTTTTAGATATGTAAAATATTAGCAGAATTTTAACATATGATATTCCATTTTCGAGAATCTATCGTATGCTTTTTAACGAGTGAAATTACATGAATTTAAAATTTAGAAAATCTTATAATTAATATAAAAAATTGCACACCCATTTTTCTTATTTTTCTTTTGCAAAATTTATCACGAGCATGGTACGGAAGCAAAGAGCTTTCCTCAAAACTAAAATGGTAGATATGTGATGAACTTTATAATATTTTTTTTCTTTCCCCTATTTTTAGTTTTTTTTAAATTATTATATCAGTTTTCCTTCCTGCTTTAGTTACTAAACAACAATTATTACAAGTTATATTTATTAAAACATAAAAGTAAATTATTTCGGAAATATTTAGCTTTTTGCATTTTCCCTCGAAATTTGCAATTGCAAAGTAAAAAAATCATCAGTTTCTTTTTAAATTAAAAAAAACACCAATGACCAAACAAAAAATTAATAACAAACTTAAAAAAGAAGTGATGAATACGGCAGATTAAAAAAAATTATTTAATTTTTTAAAAAGCAAAATAAAAAATAAATGCATTTCCTTTTTTAATAAATTACCTTTTTTTACATTTTTTACCTTTTTTAGATTTCTTATTTTGGGTTTGTTTTTCATTTTTAATTTTATCCCATTCTTTCCATAACTAAAAGCCAATAACAATAATCCAAAAAAAAGCAATTCCAGAAACATTATTTGCAGAAAGTCTTTTTGACCATTAACACAATTGAATTTTAAAAAGAGCTAATTAAAAAAAACTTTTTACTTTTTAATAAAAAGCATAAAATCTTTCTTTCTTTTCATGCTTGGTTTCTTTATATTTAAAATATAATTTATATCAAAAGAGAACCCTCAATAAAAGTTCATTATTCCTTTAAAAAAATTCTTAATATTTATTTATTTAATTAACTTCCCACGAAAAAAAAAATGTATGAGTAGTGAATAATTAAATTTGTCTGAATAAATAAATATAAAGAAAATGAGCTGAAGAAGAAGACAAAGAAGCACTAATTTCATTAAAACTAAGTTAATATAAATAAATTAATTAATAAAGCCGAAGTAATAATTTCTGGAAATGAATGAAGAAGGCGAAAAGAAAGAATAATGAATGTATGAATGTTTGATGCCCTTTTGTTTGATAAAAAAAAATTTACTAAATATGGAAATTTTTGAGATGTATTGTCTGGGAATATTAGATAAGAAATAATATATTGCTTTGAAGGTTGAGATGAAAGTCGCTGAAAAGCATATTAACAATCCAAGGTGCAATGCAACGAATTAGAAAACTGGAAACTTTGAAATTTGTGAGCTTTGGATTTTATGGATCTTGAATAAGGAAATTATTAAAAAGGTCCATCTATTGGCAGGTTATAATATAAAAGCAGCTAATAATTTCGGAATAAAAATCGAAGCATGTTAATAGCGTTGTTGCGTTGCATAACCAAAAAAATATTATATTGATCCAAAATATTGCTTCCATGCACCATCCAAAATATTTTTTGAAGCCAATGTTACTAAACATTTTGCTTCCATACGTTTTTAAAAAGCTATCGATGAGAAATAAGAAGGCGAAGCAGAAATTAAAGAATGGAATATCGAAACAAAAGATAATAATATTTATTACCAAAAAGATGACTAAAAATGTTTAATCACCAACCTTCCTTATTCACTCACCAACGTAAAATGAAGCAAAAATGCAAAAAAAAATTAATGACGTGGACATTCTTTCTATTTAATTTTTGTTTTATAAACTTTTTCAAGTGAAAGAAAGAGAAAATTCTAGTTCATGCTTTCTTTCAACAAAAAAGAATTACTTACAAAGCCTTGAAAAAAAATTAATAAAACCATTTCGGCGATCTTTCAAAAAAGCAAAGCTTCAAACCAACCAAACACCTAAAAAAACAAAACCAGACTATCGACTGCCAAATTATCTATCAACTGCTTTATCAAAAAATTTATAAAGATGAAGAAAAAAAATTCTTCAACTTTCTTCATTCATGTTCCAGAAAATGAGCATCAGTGAGATTGGTGGAGTTGATTGCTGCTCGTTTGCACGAGTCAAAACCATGGGAAAGAAGTTTGACTCGCGTTTTTTTTGTGCCGCGGTTGCCAAAAAGTTTGTTGCAGCTTTTCTTCTTCGTTTTTACGTCGTCATTTCATTCATCTTTCAACTTTGCCTCCTTTTCCTGTTTTCTTGCTTTTTTTCCTTCCTCATATTTTTGGGAATATTTTTATCGCTGCTTTTTATATCTTTGTTAGTTTTTTACCCAAACTAGACTCATAAACTATGAAGTTTTCGTATATTTTATGTTACACCCTACTAGCTACTTTTTATTTTACACCTTCCCTCACTTTTCCTTCTTTATTATTCGTGAAAGCTAAAGCCTTAATCCCCATTTCACTTGTTTTTTGTGAGGTGTGTTTATAATTGCTTCATTTAATATTTTCCCTCCTTTTTTTGCTTGCTTGCTTACGTCCTTCTTTTTCTATGTATAAAATGCAATTAGAAGCAGAATGAATGAAGGCGTGGCTAAAACTTGCGGGTGTTTTTTTGTTGCTTCGTGTTCGAGTATATATACCTTTATAAAATGTTCATATTTTTCAGATCCGTATCTTTTCTCTCAGCTCTACCTTCAACTTTATCTCATCAAAGCTTTCAAAGATGTCTATCAAAATGTTGAGTCTCTTCTTTATTGGTCTTATTGCTGCATCAAATTCGATACCATTATTTCGGTCTGCTATGGAATCAGAAGAAGCAATAAAGAATGCATCAAATGAACCAAAACAAGACGAACCTGAAGTATGGGATGCTGGCGCTTTTGCAAGGCTTGATCATCAACTCACATCTGAAGAACTTATTGTAAGTTTATTACTTGTTACTTCTCTATGTTCATTTGTTAATCATTGCTTTCCTTTATAGCCACTTGCTCGCCGCATTCGAGAAATTCTCAACTATGCATCTCGTGTTGATGAATCTGCACTCGACTCTGATTCTGGTATTCGTCTTTCAAATGGTCATGGTCATTTACATGGTCCAAATGATGCTGAACCTCTTGCTATGCTCTTTGCTGAACCTATTGCACCTCCATCTGCTCATGATTCCGATACCTCTGATGATACATCTGGTTCCAATGTTCGTGTAAAGAAATCTGAAAGATCATTTGGATATTATCCATCTCGAGGCTAAATATGGTTTCATCGCTATTGCTGCTTGCTTGCTGGTGGTACTTGAAAACATCTGAAGGTTTCAACAACTCTAATTATATCATGTTAATATACGGGTCTTATTTCATTGTTACTAACGCGGTCTTTCTCTGTTAACTAGTCAGGTCACTTTTGTATTTTTATATGTATTCCAAAAAGTAAATTTTTATATTGTAATTGTTATTAGGAAAATATAATCTTGTAATGTTAATTGTTGAAATTTTGTTGTTTTACTTTTTGATGATTTGAGTTTTTATAAAGTTTTATATGTGTGTAAAAATTGCTTTTGGTTTTTTGGACAGAGGATGAATGGGATCGAGGACTACATAAAGGTAGCATAATCAAGGATACTTGTAAAGCGCGGAAGAATGTAGAGCATCATCGATGCTTAGTTTTAACTCAAGTTTCATTAACTTCCTGTTTGTTAACCTTTGCTTCCATTTTTGGCCATAAATAGACAATTTATAAAAAGTTTCGTTATTACTTTTGAAGGTGGATGAAAACTTCAGTAAAACTTTGGACATCAAAGGAGAGTCTTTGGTCATTAGCTTCTTGTATTCCCATATAATACAACAAACTTTGACACCTTTAACTATGTAAATTATCTCTTTCTTTCACCTTCATAGCAACTAGCAACCTCATCTGCTGTTGTTTTGTGTGTGTTAAACTTTGCAACAAAGTTTTCACTTCTTTGGCTGCTCATTACCTTATTCATTTATTTTCTAAAAAACTTTTTTACAACTTCTTTGATGCTTGCTTTTCTTTCATTTTTGTTAATGCAATGAAAAGCCTTTTATTTTCATTGTCTTTCCACCTTATTTTATTATATGTACTTTTTTAATTTAATTTTCAAAGAAAAAAAATCCTCGAAATAGAAAGTTTATTTTTGTATTCGACCTTTTTTTATTCAAAAAAGTAATATTCATTTTAAAGGCCATAAAATTAATATTCCTTTGAGAATATTCAATTTATTTTATTCTATTTTTTGCAACGAGATGATTACTAATCTTTGGGAATTCACACTCTTCAAAGAGATATCTAAAAATTAGATTCAAATGTTTAACACTTAGCTGCATATTCTCTATCTTCAAATAAAAAAAAGTCAAAAGCAAAGTCCAATAAAAAAAAAACAAGCATGGATGTTTCTTTATACATATATTTTTTGGAAGAAAAAAGAGAGACTTTCTTTCTCTTTTTTTGCTTCTATCAAAAAATTGTTTGAAAGGAAATAAATTTGCTTTCTTTTTTTGCAAAATATATACAATCAAAAAAGTTAAAAAGCTTGCTTTTTTTGCAATTGGATTTGCAAGAAAGTATTATAAAACCAATCTTGCAAAAAAATTCTATTCATTCGAATGTTCCAAACACAAAGAAGAAAATTAATCAAACCCATTTTTTGGTTTGTTTGCTTTTTTGACTTTAAACTTGAACATCTGAGACTTTAGATTGTTGCTGCATTCAAAGAATTGATGACTTTCGTTTATGTATTTTTTCTTTGAAAGATAAAACCATTTATCTCCAAATTTTATAACTGACGACTTTTATTAATTTAAAAAATAAATGCTTTTCATATTTTCCTAACAAAGGCCACCGCCGCCGCGGATAAAATTATTTGTTATGTATTTCCGGGTTCACACCACCCTCATTTTCTTCTTTTTTTGTTTCAGCTTTCAGGAAGTGAAAAAAATAATAACCTTTCTTTTTCCTGACGAGTCAAGTCATGGATGGAAATAGTTTTAATTTATTTAGGAGGATGAAAATGAAATAATTCTTTTTTTGTTTTGTTGGCAGTTTTAATTTGGGAAACTTTATTCTTCATCCATGTTGTCGTCTATCGCCTTTGACAAACACACGAAACTAATATGAAGCGTCATCTTTTCTTCTTTTTTTTGTTGTTGAGTTACGAAAAATTACGTCGTTCGAGACGATGTGATGTGTCAAAAACTTGTCAACAATTGCTTCTTTTTTTCATTATCCTTTTTTTGGATGTGAATGAATGGTGGAGGTGGAGGTCTAATTTTATCACGCTTTATTTGATTTGATAGGCTGACGACGACGATGGATTGTATACTTTTTATGTTACATATTTAATCTAAAAAAAATATATTTTTGGGTTGTTGAACAGCAAACTTGAAGCATTTTGTTTTTTGGCCTTCTTTTTTATTATTTTTGCTACAGCTTTTTGCCTTTCAGGCAACAGCTATTGTTGCTAGATATTTTTTGGTGGATGAGTTTACTGTAGCACTTGAGTGCTGCATTTAAAATTTAAATCTAAAATAAATATCTTCTTTCCCTTTATTTTCTTCTTCTTCTTACATATGTGTTTTGAATGAAAATATTTTCATGCTTATGTCATTTTTATTATTTTACATATGTTTGTTGTTTGTTGATTTGACTTTATTCCAAATACACAAAAAAAATGAAGCAAACAAAATAAAAAGTACACGTTTCTGTTACCTTTTTTAATAAAGATATACGTCAATGTCAATGTACATATTTTTTTTTTATTCTTTTGATTATCTTCCCTCATATTTTTTTATAAATATTATTTTTGACTTTTGACCATTTTTCTTTTCTTCTCCTTCTTTAACGACCTAGAAGATGACGCTAGTAGTCGCTTCTTCTTTTTTCTATTTGATGACGCTAATATATATCCTTATTAGGCAAAAAGTGCTTCATTTGATTTACTTTTTTCTTTGACACCTTCATTTTTTATTTTCTTTCAAAAAAAAGAGAGAAAGAAGAAAACAATGTACTGTAATTTATCCTGGGCATTCATAATGGCAAAAAATAGTATTGTAAACAAGTTTTTTTCTTCTTCTTTACTTTTTTGTATGGCGTAAATTTTTTTACGAATTTACACCAAACAGGTGTAATCGTTTTCTTTTCTTTCTTTCTTTCTTTTTAAATTAAAGTGAAGTTTGGTGGCAGGCATTTACGTAATATTACTTTGGTTTTCTTGAGAAAAAGTAAATAAATAAAAGTAAAAAAAGTTTATTCGCGTCGATGATGATAATATAGTCAATCTAAAAATATTACCAAACAAAAAAAGTGATATAAGCATGGATAATGAATGGCGGCAGATGTTGTTTGAAAGAGTTTTAATTTAAGCATTTATTTTTTGAATGGAATCATTACGTATTTTTTGCCTATGTAATAATTTTTAATTTGAAATGGATATATAACAGCAGACAGTGGTGGTTGTGGTATTGGTGACTTTGAAGACATGCATTAATGACGGCGCTTTTGATGGTGCCCCTTGAGAAGAAGAGGAAAATGGATGGATAATTATCTCTAACGACGACGACGTAATTATGAAAATAGAGAGATAATGTGGGACGATGGGATCATTATTGGCTGACTTTTTTTGTGGTTAATTGTTTCGTATAAAAGAATTTTAAGTACCATGGCCATCCAAATACTATGCGCATCGATGGCGTTTTTTTTAAGTTTCCACTTAAAAGTTTTAATGTTCAGCGTTAAATATGCTTTTAGTGAATCGAAAAAAAGTACACAATTAAAATAATTAATTAACTTTTTTTGGTAAGTAATTATATATACTAAAATCAATGACCAAAGACACATCACTTTTTTGTTGTTGTTTTAAACATATTTAGTCGAGCCACGATCATATGTGTAGCTTGTTAATTGACTGGCACCACACTTTTTTGTTGGTGTAATCTTTTGTCCATCAAATTCTATCTTCCACACGTAAAGGAAATGAATTCTAAAATGGACATATCCATATTATTAACTTCCTTCCTTTTTTTAGTGCAACAAGATATTCATAAAATTGAAAAGTTTATGTAAAAAAAAAAGACATTCTGTTATTTTGAAACTTTTTAAATGTTTTTTAATCGGATTAAAATTATCGGAAATTTTTTTCAACCATTTTTTTTGTCATTTTTTTCCACCGCTTAAAATTCCACATCAGCTTTTTTTCCAAGCTTTTGACAATTTTGTACATTTTTTAGTAAAAATTTTGTCATCCATCTCCGTTATTTTAAAATAATTTCGTGTAACCTTTAATAACGAAAAAAAGAAAAGATGATGATGTTGAAATGAGAGATAATAAAGTTAATAATGCCACAATCTAAAAACCGTATAACATTTATTTCTTTATTTTTTTTCATAAGCTGTGGTCAGACGACGACTGCAATGACGCCAAGTTTATCCCTTTTTTTGTAAAGCGCATTATTGTGATAATTTTTCTTTTTGTCATTTTTCCCTCATCATCGAAAGAAATGCTTTTTTATTTTACAGAATTTGGGAAGAATATAAAAATGTGTTCTTTATTCTTTGAAGTTTAAAAGTGTAATAAAAATAACTCTGTAGTTTTTTGTGTAATACTTTTTACCTTTTTTGGATGGCCTTTTGGGTATTGGAGAATTTTGTATTATGGATATAGAAATTTTTTCGTTTGTATTTATAAATAGCGGGAAATTCATTTTTTAATGAATACAAAAGTACAACAAAGTTTTTTAGACAAAGGAGAAAAATTTTTCAAAAAAAAGTAGACAGAAACTTAAAAAGAAACTTTATTTTTTGTGTTTTTAAAGGACAAACGAACTTCAAGAAAAGAATTCTTTCAACAAAATATTCAAATAATTTTCATAGAATTTCTCAATTTAAATTATTTTTAATTGTTTAGAAAAAAAAGATAACAATAAGGATAAGGTTTTTTATAAGACTACAACCATTTATAAAAAAATGCATAAAAAGTGCTTTTGTAATTAATAATTATTAATTGCTGTTATAATAAACTGGTTTATTGTTATAAATTTCTGTTACTGATAAAATAGAGACTTGCAGCGCAATTAAACTTTTAAAAGCTTCAATAAAATTTTAGGTAAAAACAATTAAAATTTTAAATTTTAAACGATTTTCTTAAATTTTTATGAAATTAAAAATAAGAAAATTTGGCATTTCTTAGAAATAATTAAGCTCTGTTTTGGCCCTAAAATGCAAATCATTAGCCAGTATGTTTGAGTTTTGAAAGTTGAAAATGAAAGAATGAGGGACTTTTAAAATTTAATAAAAGCATTTAGTATGATTTTAAAAAGGGCACGCTATTCTCTAAATTTTTGAATTCACTCAAGGTTCTTGTGATTTTTATTATTAATTCTAAATTGATACTGTAATTCGAATTTATTTGGTTCGATGATTTTTTTTAAATGAGGGGACTTGGTGACATTGTTACTCATTAATATTATTATTACTCATTACGAAAACACGCGTAATGATGATTAGTAATAATTAATCGTAATTAAATTTTTATTAAATATCATAGAAAACTTTTTTTGGTAATAATTAATTTAATGTTAATTTAATTATTTACTAGGTCAAGTGAGGTGTGATAAATTTAAACTTTTTCAAATGTTTTTCTTTAAAGTTAATTTAATTTACTTATTGAACATTTGAGGGAAAAGTAAACCAGTCATTAAAAAAAGAAAACCAAAAAAACTGTAGGTGTAAAAATGCGTCATCATTTTTTCTTTCTGATAACCAAAAAAAAAAACATAAACACTTGGAGTCATAGAATAGCAAAGAGAGCTCAAATGCCATCGCCTAAAAAATGATGTTTATGTAGTGAATTTAGAATGAGTTATTTTTTGTGTGTGTTCATTTTTTGACACTGAAAATTCTTTTGAAAATTTTTAATTCTAAATATTTGGATATTTATCTATTTTTTTTATAAATAATTTGAAACACTTTCTTTCATAGTTTTTTTATATTATAATTATTTATTCTTTTTTATTTATTAATAAAGTCTTTCTTTTCAATTTTCTTTTTTTTTCGGTAAAGTTAAAAAATGAATTCATTTTTCTTTCTTTTTTTTGTTTGTTTGGAGAAAAGAAAAGAAAAAAAAGTTAGTTCCTAGTAACAGTTTTTTTGTTTTGTTTCAGATTCTTTTCATAGTCTATTTTCTTTTTTGTATCGCATTTTGTGCAGTATTTTTATTTTGTTTCTTTCTTTCTTGGCTACAGAATATTATTAAGCAAACAATTTGGGTTTCATACTTGCGTGTCACCTCTAAAAAAACGTCTAATTTGAAGGAAGTTCTTGAATCCACAAAGATTAGCTTCGAAAGGGTAATGGTTTTTTTGGAGGGAATATGTATTAACAAATTTTTTGATGGTTTAAGATTCATTTAAAAAAAGAAAAGAAATGAAAATATTTTAAAAGGAAATTTTGAGTTTTTTTTGGCAAACTGAATTTTAAATGAATTCATTTTACTGTTTTGCGATTTAAAAAATAAAATATGTTTTTGCAAAAGGCAAATTTTTTAGTTACAAAAAATTCATTTATTGAAAAAGGTTAGGTTATTTAGCAGCCGACTACATTTCTTAACTTTATGTTATTTTTTCATCAACACCCATCACTTCTGCTTCTAACTCATTCTTTCGATTAAAAATTATATTATTTCAAAACGTATACATAATTTAATATTCAATTAAATTATGTTTGGTGGTGGTTGAGGTTGATTCGTTAAGGTCAAGCAACAACCTTACTTCTTTTTTTATTTTTGAAAATAAAAAAATAAAAAAATAAATATGGTTTCATTAACCATGCATAACATAAAAAAAATGTATATGAAACCATAAAATATAAAATTTTTGAGATGTTTGCTTACAAATAAAAAAATATATAAGTCAAAAAAATAAGTCATGGATACAAAAATTAAATTAAATTTGATTTGTTTCAAAGTACGCCCACACAAATAATTTATTTTATTATTGTTTCTGGGTCGTACAAATTTTGTCAGTACTATGATGTTTTGTGTTAAGACTTCGCCTACACATAATTATTTTTTTTGGGTTCTGTGAAAGTAATTATTGTAAATTTGATGACAGTTAGCTTTGAAAGAGTAAGTGTCATGAGTTCTAACTAGACTTTTATAATTTTCATGGGTATTAAACAATTACTCAAACAAACAAAAAACCCAGAAAAATTAAAATATTCTCAAATTTTGAGACATTTGCGTAATCTTCGCGTGGTTGATATATTAATTAATTAGAAAAATTATTAAAACACAAAAAAAAAATTTCTCGCTTGAATTGTGAATTATTAATTAGCAATAAAAATGACCAAATTTTAGGGATGCAAACAAAAAAAATTAGTATTTGTCGTGAAAGCTGCTTTTTAAGTATGGTACTTTAAATTTGAATTTTAGTAACAAATCAGGGAATAGTTGCGCAAATTCGAAAGATATGTACGTGTAATTCTCTCTAAAAATAAAATTAAGAATACCTTGCAAGTCTTAATCAAATTCTTTATCTTTCTGGATATTTACTCTACGTGTATATCCCATTCCAGAATCGTTTGCCCATAAGTACAGTACATCTTTTTTGTAAGAATACGTCAGATTATTTTTAGCCTTCATAATAATCAACCTTTTTGGTTATCCATTTTTTAAATAAATCATATGATGTCAAAAACATTTTTTTGAGTGCAAATCTTGAAACTCAATATTTTTATTTCCTCTTTTTTTTATGAATCTCAAAAAAAATATTTTTTCATTTCCTTTGTTTCTCATTTTTTTGTTGCTGTTATAATTTTATTTTTTTGAGTAACTATTCATCTTCCTTCCGGCCTATGAAAAAAAAAAAATATAAAAAAAAAGATAGATATAAAAGTAAAAAATACCGTTTCCTTCCGTTCCTCTTTTTTATTATTTATCCACCCACCCACAAAAAAAATATATACCATCCAAAAATTTCCACCAAAAAAAAGTAAACATTTTCAGTTTTTTTTTCTTTGATGCCGAATAATTTGTTTCTCTTTTTTTTATTTTATTTAAAGAATGATTTCATTTTTATTTATGAAACAAACTAAACCTTTTGACTTGTTTTCATAAATTTTTAATACTTTAATATGGCGAAATATTAAATAAAATAAAAAACAAGTCAAAGAATTAAGTCAAATAGTTAAGTCAAAGGGAAAAAATTACGTCGACGACGAAGGTGGTGGTTGGCGGCGGCGTCACTTTTTTTTTATATTTGAGTCGGTTTAAAAAAGAAAGAACTCCGCCTCGTGTTTTTTAAGAAGAAAATGGAAAAAAAGAAAAAGATAAGAGGAAACAGAAGATTAGAAATGTTTTTGAAAATTTTTATAAGATCTTTTAAATTTAGCTTCCTTTTTTTTCAATGTTACGGGGAAATGTTATAAATATGTTTTATAAAATGATGGGATTTGAATGAGAATTTTGTTACTAAAAATATATTTATTTTGTTTTTATAAAGAGGATTTAAAGAAGATAATTTCCTACGCTTTTTAATTTCATTTTGATTTATTAAAATAATTTATAAACCCACGAGTTTCCGCCCCAGGTCTCCCATCCATAATTTTCTTCGAGGTAAAACCTATTTTGACCAAACTTTGTTTCTTCGAGAACCGGTAAATATGTAAATAGCTCCTTTTAATTGAGAAAAGACCAAAAAAACCTATAAAAATTAAATTACTAATTTTCTGCTAATTCTTTTTTTGCAGAGCTTCTTTTTAAATTTTAAATAGAGGGCTTTCACAGAATTTAAATTTTCAAAAGCCCCCAGAAATTACTCATTTTTTTAAAAAATTTATTCATTAAAAGCTATATAATTTTTATTTAATCAAGATTCCACCATTTGAAATATTTGAAACATATTTTAAATTTCCTATTCTTTCAGCTGCAATAAAAAAAAAACATGAAGGTGGCATTTAAAATAAAATAAAAGTTTAAATGTTTAAAATTTAATTAAATTTATAAATTTTAAATTTTTTTATTAAAATGTCAAAATTTAAATTTATTTTTGCATACATAAGTAAAAAATGTGTTTTAATTTTTTTTTGCAAAGTTTTGTGCTTTTTTGCACTTTTAAAAGACTTCGAATTCTCTTCCAACATGAATGATTTTAGATCTTCGAAGTGCTTTCTTAAAATAATTACGGTAGGTAAGCTACATCGTTTTGCGTTGCATCAAAATTTCAAGAAATGTAAGTTTTTTTTTATTAGTCTCTGAAATCCTAATTGTGACGAGGCTGAAAGTGTCGTTTCCCATTTATTAAAAGCAAAAACTTATTTACTGAAGAAAAAAAAATTTGCGGTACAGAATTAGAAATTTTTACAATTATTTTTTATCAAAGATTAGGTGTTATACACCTAACCATATCTAGGGGATATTAGAATCTCACGGGTAAACTTTTATTTTTTTTATGCTTATGTTAGCGCACTCGAAGAGCGATAACAACAAAACTTAAAACATAAAAAATATTACAAAACTCAAAAAATATTTTATAAAAATAAAAACTTTGCTTTTTTCTTAGAAATTCAATAAATACACAAAAGCTTTACTTTTTATGATTCAATTAAACTTATTTTTAATTTTTGTAATAAAAATTTTAGCCTACAGTAAATCTCGGTAGGCCAGTAAGTTGAAGCTAGATATATTTTTGGTTCACAAGGGCTTGCTTAAAAAGATATGGGGGATGTGTAACTATGAGCAACTTTTACTATTTTTTTTCACTTATTGAATATTTATAAAAATAATATTTTTATAAAATAAAAGGCCAACATTTGTGTTATGCAAAGTTTGCAAAAAAAAAAAATTGTTTGAATAAATTTACTATTAACTATCTTATTTTTTTGTTTAAAAAAAACAATTCAAAAAAATTTGGGTTTTTGAAGATTTTTCAGCGCAGTTTAAATAAAACTGTTTTGCGGCTGTTTTTTTCTTTTCATTTTAAGCAGCAGAAGCAACAACGACCATTAAAAAAAGTTTGATGCTTCCCCTAATTTTATGGCATCATTGGAAAATTAAATAAAATATATTAATTAATTCTTCCCACGTTCCATTCATTCCATTCCCATTTTTTTTAGTGATCATTGTTTTGTTTTTTCATTTATAACAGGAATTAATTTGAAAGCCATTATCTTTGTTAAAGCAACAAAAAAAATGTGTACTTTCAAAACAAGAAAAAGAAAACAATATTTTACCAAGCTTTTTTTTTTATCGTAACTGGTGCTTGCCCAAAAAATGGTTTATGATAAATTTTATTTATAAATTTTTTTTCTTCTTTGTTCGAGAAAAAAAGTGATAGATTTATATTTTTTTTTTGCTGCTTTTGATTTATTAACCCCACTCAAAAAAATATTTGTTGAAGAGTGAAGTTCCACATATTGCCAGGAAACGTAATCCCTCCAAATTTCATAGTAAATTCGTAAATTTTGATTAATTATAATTTTAGAAAATTAACGCCTCAAGAAATTTTTTTATGTTTTGCTAAGCAACAATTTATTATAAAAGCAGCGAGGATTCAGATTTCGAGAATGAATAAAGCTTTTTTTGGGATTAAATAGCACCGCTGATTTAAAGTTCGTTTAAATTTTGTTGTAAATCTAAAAAAAAATGGCCAAATTATTTTTTTCTCCCCGAAAATTTGAATCCTTGAATTTCTCTGAAAATTTTTGCAGCTTTTGTAAATTTAAAAGAGTTGCGATGTCTGAATTTATTTCCAAATATTTTTTGCGCCTTTATCTTTGCCCTTTTTTGCATATTTTTTTTCGAAATATTAGTGGAAACATTTTTTTATTATTATTAATTAAAAAAAAAATTCAGTCAACGACTCTCCAACCAACGAGAAAAAAGTGCCAAATTCAAAATGTTTCCTCGCCGCTTTTCCACTTTGACACTTTTTTAATATTATTATTATTTATGGAACCACCTGTTTTCCTCTTTTTTTGATGCAAAAAAAATTTTTGTTGAAAAGGTCAAAGCTGCCACTGCCGAATTTATTTGCTCTTTTTATTTTATTTTTTTTGGTGGAATTTTAAATTTCTTTATCTCTCAACCAACAAAATAAAAATAAAAAAGGTGAAAGAATGAAAAAAAATATTGGTGGTGATCGCGAATAATAAATTACTGCAAAAAAAAAATTTCCATTTATTTTTTTATTTATTTTTCGATGTTTGATCATTTTTGGCATACTTACTTATTTACTTAAAAGCAAGCGATTATGACTCTCAAACTCGCATTTAAAAAAGCAGGCGATTGGGGAAATGGACGGAAGTGTGTGTCTAAAAGTAAAAAAGTACTCTTTTTTATTTTTTTTGCTATTATCTTTTTTATAGTTTTCTTTTATCTAGACAATAATTAATGAGAATGAGTAAACTAATAGCTTCCGACGATATTGACTCAGAAGGTCAGAAGACAGACACCTTTCGTCTAGGTAATCAGAAGGTTAAAAGAGCAGCTTTAGTAAATACAATGTCACGTGTATATAAGTACGTACATAAGTCATTGTAGTTGCTTGATTAAAAAATTCAAAAGAGTAAAAGATAAAGTTGATAAAAAAAAAATTTCGGTATATTTCATTATTTTCCGTGATGAAAGTTTTTTAGTTATGTCTCACAATTTTAAATATTTTTTTCGGCTTGGATAAATTTTCTGAATGACTTTTTCGCTGCGATAGACTACCGTAAAAATTGGCGCGAATCCAAAAAACTTGCTTTTATGCTAAACATTTTTTTTTTGCATTTTTGGACCTCACTGCTTCGTTAATATTTTTGCATAACAGCAAAAGTTAATCAAAACAATAATAAAATTTCCGATAGAATTATGAAATTCCACTAACAAAAAAATAATAATAATAAAGAAAGTTCAACATTGATACACTTTTTTGTTTTGTTTTTGTTTATAGTTTTATCTTTTAACTTTTTATGCTAATATAATTATCTTTCCTTTCATACTTTCATATTTTTTTTCTCGTCTCCTTTTCAAATTAATACGACGACGCCACAATGTCATCAACGACGCAGACACCCATCTTTCAATAATAATAATAATGATGACGACGATGAAATGGAAGAAGAGATAAGTTTAATTTTCTTTTCATTAGAATAATTTTAACTTCGCTTGAAAAAACTTTTTGGATTTCTAGAAGACCCACAAAAGTGTTAATAATTTAAACACTTTTCAAAAAAATTAAAAAAAAGGTGGCTAATGTAGCCAGCCTCTTTTTAAATGTATGTATTTTATCGTGGAAATTGACTTCTTTTTTTGTTGGTTGCATTAATTAAGCATACATTTAAGTGCTGGAAAAAAATAGAAAAAAGCTAAAATAAAAATGTAGCTAAGGTGAAAAGCTTTATTTTTCAAGAAACTCCAAAGTTTGAGCAAAGCTTAAAACAAAATATTGCGTTTTTTGACTTATGCAACAACGAAAATTTTCAAAGCTAAGAAAAAATAGTCTCTAACTAAAAATATCAAGTTTGTATAATTTTATTCACACGATTTACAGTAATTTTTGGCTTTTCAAGAAGAAGAATTCAGAAGTTTTATTTTTCACATCGAAAAAAAAAACCTTTATTAAAGCATACGTTTCGCACTTTTACCTAAATTTGTAACTCTGTTGATAAAGTTCTATTTGTTTGTTAACCAAAAAAATAATAATTCAATTCCCTAAAGTTTAAAAGTTGGACACTTTCCTTACTTATTTTTTTTTGATACCTGAACAACTAAAAAATGTAATTAACTTCCAATAATAAATAATAATCTCTAAAGCTATAAAAAAATATTATATGATTATACTTTCAACCTTGTTTTTTGCATTAAAAATTTTCTTCCAAAAAAACAAAATAAATTCCCATGAGTTTGGTTGTTTTTCAGCTTTTCAAACTTTGTTTTCGTTTATGCATTTTTATTTATTTAAAAATAAATAAATTCTAAAATTAAATTAATTATTATTTTTTTTCCCCAAATAATTCTTTATTTATTTTTTTGCTAACCTTTTTTGAGGTTATTGAAAAGATTTTTGGGATTTGTAGTTTTTTCTTTTTTTAAAGTTATCAAAAGCGAGAGAAAAAAAAACTTTTTTTTATAAAAGAAAATGTTTCAGATTCATTGAGACCCGACTATTTTTTTCCAGCTGCCATTGACAGTCAGTCGTCGTCTGTCTCAAGCCAAAAAGAACTTTTTTTCTTGCCATTTTGCAGACTTCCAAAAAAAATTTTTTCAGGGAAGCTTTGTTTTAAGAATTAATTATTTTATTTAAATATATCAAATTTTGGAGATACATTCATTCTGCATAGATTTTCATAAAAATTAACGCGTTGAGTCAGAGAGAAATGAAAGATAAGCCTTTTTTGAAACCATAAAAGTTTGGCTTTTGTCTTACTCATTCAGATTTTTTTAGAATGAAAATGTTTATCTTTTTTGTTGACTTCTTGAAATAGCTTTTTTGTAGTCAAAAGTTTGCGTTTTCTTTTATTGCCAACAACAACCATCAGTAGAAACCGCGGAATATTAATTTAAACTTTTGTAAGTAATCAGAAAATTAAGGGTTTATTTATTTTTCTATATTGATAGTGATTCACGTTTTATTTATTAATCATTTTCAGAACAAAGAAAAATGCTTTTAAATTAAGTTTTTTTCTTTCTTAAGTTTTTAATTAAATGCTTTGATTTCTTTGTCTGTGAAATAAATTGAGTCATTAAACTGGAATTTATAATTTTCAAGTCGAAATTCAGTCAACCACATTTTTTTCAAGTTTGTAAAAGTTTATTGTCCTTTCATCCATAAAGATGTAGCTTCTTTGAAAAAACTATCTAAAGTTTTGAAGCATCTTTTTTTTAAGATTGAATTAATAAAAAAAGTCTTAGAAGAGGAAGTCCATTCTAATTCAATGTATTTTTTCCTCCCATAACGAACATGATAATATAAAAAAGATGAAAGAAGCATATCTCTTTCCATTCCATATATTATTGCCAAATCAAGCTTTCCCATCCCTCCCTCTTCAATTTTCTCGCTCATTCTCCTTTTTGTTCGAAAGAAGAAAAAAACAGAAGCAATAACAAAATAAAAATTGTGACGCTTCAAAAAAAGTAAAGAAATCAGAATCATACTTTTTCTGCTTTCGTATGTACATATTATTTTTTTATTTTTTGATAATCTTTAGTTTTTCTTTAGTTTTTGCTGCAATATATTGCTAAAATATGCTGAAACAACAACAAACTTCTTTTATTTTCACATTTCGAATAAAGTACAAAAAAAATTTTTATTTTTGGGATAAAAATATATAATAAAAAAAATAATATTCTCAAAGGTATTTTTTTATTTAAATTATTTAAAATTCCCATGAGGGTGTATCACAGAATGTGTTTTCATATTTATTAAAAATTTTCTAAGAATTTATGTTTTTTTTGTACCATTCTCTACCTTAATTTTTTTTTTTTTTGCAAACATACAGGTTGATGGATGATGTTTTGAAGTGTGTTTTTATAGTTACATACATATTTTCCATGGGTGCTATGTTTTTTTGGATATCTGAGAATTATTAAGTTTTTTAAGTTTTAGGCTTTCTTCGTCATTGAGCGAGTCCCAAATCCCAAAACGATATGATAAAACTATTTAACAAAAAAATATATAGAAAAATATTTAAAAATGAATATTGTTACTATTTTTAAAATTTTTTATTTCTTTCTAAAAAGTGCCGCTACTATAATTGCTTGGAACAGAAGAGTAGAGCCATTAGTCGTTGCCTAATTTTTTTTAGGGTTAAGCATACTACAAAGTGACATGATTTTTTTTTTAATTGTTTTAGAAAAAAATTAAATGTATGAGTAAAATTATACCGACTCGGAGGCGGTCACATGATAAAATAAAATAGATTGGGTTTAAGGTAAAAAAAATCTTTTTTAAATTGCATAATTATTATCGAAAAAAATTTTGTAATTAAAGCATTTTTTGCAAATAAAATAAAGTTAAAAAATAAAAGAAAATTATCAGCTATTTTGGGACAGTTTTTGTGGTGGTGACAGTTATTATTATTCAACAGGAAAAAGGTTGTTGTAGTTTAGTTGCGGTTTTTTTTTGTTGCCATATGATCCATCCGTATATTAGGGTTTAAAAATACTATAGTATTTAAAAATAAATAATAAGCTTTTCCTATTTAGAAAAAAGTCTTTAACCAAAATTATTTTTTTAAATACCTTTTTGAAAGAAAGATAGTAGTTTTTTCGAAAGCGTATTTAGTCAAAAATTTAAAAATCTCTTATTCAACAATTCAAGGTTAGAAAATCAGAGATAAGTTTTTCTGATGGCTAAAAAATTTAAAAAAAAAATGAGTAAATTAAAATTAAGTTTTTTTTCTTTTTTTTTTTGCAGAAATAAAAAAGATTTTTCGTGTTTTAAAATATTGAATTCATCATCCTAAATCTCACAAACTATAAATTTTTTTGAATGAAAAACAAACTATTTTTATGGTTTCTTGTTTTGAATCACAAAATTATTCTGTATTTTCGTTTGTAGCCCTTGTAATTTTTTAATCTGGAATTATCTTTAACTTTTTTCTCTCTTTGAAACCAAATAATTTTAAACATATTTTAAAAAAAAACAACAAACTAGTTTCCAAATACCTAAAATTTTTACACTTACGAAATTTGGAAATATAAAATATATGGAATTTAAAGAGCTAGTGATCTCTTGGAAGGAACCAACTTATAAAGAAAGAAAAAAAAATTGTTAATAAAAGGATTAAGGGAGAGTGATTTTTAATGTCTACAGAAAAAAAATATACATATTTACATAAATATGTAGGCCCGTAACAAAAAAAAATATAAAAAGAAATAAGGAAGCCATATTTTTTATTTATTTATTCTTTAAGGATCATCTTTTCATTCACACATTTATAACAAAAATAAAAATAGTGATGAGTTTTATTTTTTTTTTTATCGCAATAAATATAATAATATTAATTATTATTATTTTCTTCGGATTATTATTTTTAAGCATATTTTTACTTTGCTAATAAATAAATTTGTGTCTATTTTTTGCTTTTCCTTAAAAATTTGAATAATTTTGTTTTTTTACTTTTGAGAAAAAAAGTTTTTTGGAACATTTTTCATCTGTTTTTATTTTATTTTTGGAGTTAATGAATGAAAACTTAGTTTCAATGTTTGCGTAGGATAGTAAAATATTAAGTAGCTGACGACGCTAATAAAAAGTAAAAATAGGAATTTTATGAATGAGACTATGTCACAATTTATATCATCTGCCTTCCCTTTTTTTCTAAACCACCTTTTTACTTTTTATTTAAACTTAAAAAAATTTGAAAAAAACCCTATGAGGTAAAACTTTATTCCACGTCTGACTAACATCTGCTCCAAAAAATATACCTTGAAGCCACCTTTCTGTTAAAAATTCTCCAAAAAACTAATTTAAAACTTTAAAATAAAAAAATTTTTACCTACCTTTTTTTCGATGCTCCTCCCACTTTTTTTAATATTTTATTCCAACATTTTTTTTCTTTTCTTTTCATTTCCTTTATAAAAGAACGAGTAAACTTACCTCCCTCAAATTTATAAAACAACTTTTTTATTATTTTTTTTGCTCGCTATACTCTCGAAACACACACGCATTTGAATGAATATGCATAAACTTTTCCTCCCATTTTTTATTTATTTTTATGCATTATTTTTTTTACAAAAAATAAATAAATTTTTTGAGAGAGAAATGAATTTATATTTGCTCTTGAATGCTTAACCTTTTTTATATATTTAATTCGTTTACCTCCCAGTTTTTTTCTCTTTGTTTGGTTGTTTTTTTTTTCAAATGCATTCACAATTTTTTTAACTACTTTTTTTGCGTGGCCGCCGCGTTACTTTCGAGCTTCAATTGTTTTTTTTTATTTTTGTTTGCATTTTTTAATTTTAAAAAAGCTCATTTTTTTAGGTACATAATTTAATAAAAGACTATCTTAAAACTAAATTTTTGGGAATACCATAAAAATGATGCATTTAATTTCAACTACTTCTTCAGTTATGCTTCTTTTTTTCATTGCTACTGTATCCGCAGCCACCGCAGCAGCAAAAAATATAAAAAATGATCAACAACAACATAAAGAAACTAAAGTTTCTGATGTAAGTTTATTTTTGAGAATTTAAAAATTGAAAAATTTGCTCTTTTAATCTATGACAAAATTTTATTACGCAAGTTTATAACAAAAACACTTACCTATTTTCAATTACTTTCTTTATATTAAATTTAAAATTCGTCGAAATATAATATTTTTTTCCAAAAGATCAATTAAATTAATTTTTAGTTTTAAAAACTAAAAGAGAAAATAACACCTTAAAAAAATTAATTTAAATTATTTTTGTTTTCCTCTTTTTGCGTCGCTGGTTCTTTTGATATTTTAATTTCCAACATTTTTTGCAATCTAAAATGTCAAAAATAAATTATTATTATTTTTGTTTTTAGTTTCCTTTAATTTTAATTTTTTAACTTGAAAAATAATTTTTTTATTAGAATTCAATTGAATGATGACCAAAAAAATAATAATATGAATCTGAAAATTTTTAATCTTAATAAAAGTAAAAAGAGATTAGTGACGATGTTTTTATTTTTTAGTTAAGTTAAGCCAAAAATTGTATCTACGTAGGCGAAGAAAAAAAACATGAGTACTGAGTCAGTCCATAGCTGTTACTGGGGCAGAGGAGTTTAAACTAAGAGAAGCGTTTTGGCTTTTCGATGCGTTATAAACATGTGTGCCACCTTGGATTAGTGAATCGCCGCTACTATTTTTTTTGGGAAGGTTTAAGAGATTTTAAGCAAACAGTAAACATGAAACAAAAAAATTAACTGAGAATTTATGGAACTAAAAAATAACAAATATTTCCAAAAAAAATTTTTTTTTGTTGGTAAAATCCTAAGAATTTTCTTGCAATTGAAATCTTAAAACCTTTTTTGTTTTGAGTTTCAAAGTGCTTCAATAACCATTATTTTGTTATTAAATTTTTAAACTACGCTTTTTCCTCTGTAAAAATTCTTAAGTCATTCAAAAAAATCTTCTTCTCTTAAAGTCTTAAATGTTTAAATAATTTTTTTGCACTTTTTTTTAGTTATCAATTAATGAATTGACGTCAATAATTAATTCGCTTGTTGATAAATCTTTACAACAACATAACAATAATAATAATCAGCAACAACAACAAGAACCACAAGGACCAATAATTGAAACATTATTAGATGAAATTGATGATGAACCTATGCCATTAGAACCATTAACAAATAATAATAATTTAAATAATTATTATCCATCCGCCGCTGCCGCAGCTGAAATGAGAATGAATGAATTCATTCAACCTGATAAACGTGGAACCTTCCAATTTTATGGGGCAAGAGGAAAAAAATCTAGCCTTAGTGGATTTGGATATGGAAATAATATGGAATCGAAAAGGTTAGTTTTTAGTGGAGAAATAGATAAATTTGCATAATTTGGAGTTCGTCAAGAATTTAAAAGATGCATTTTGAGATTCTAAGCACATGAAAGCCATTTTTTACAAAAATGCAAATTTTTATCAAAAAAGTGTAAACTTTTAACTAAAAATTTTATTTTTTTTAGATTCAACTACATGCCATCAAGAGGCTAAACATTTGCCAAATATAATTCCATCCATCATTTTTCTTCTCTCTCAACTTCATCTTTTATCCATTTATTTTATTGATTTTTTCATTCTTCAACAAAATAAACCAATAAATAAATGAGTTCAAAAAATTTATCGATCGATCTCTTAGTTTTGTTGTTGTTTGTTTGTTTCAAAAGCGCAAGCTTCCATCCAATTTGTTTTCCTTTTGGACACTTTTTTTTTCTTTGTGATTTTGTACCACTTATTTTTAGTTATTAATAATTTATATGATGTTTATTTTTATTTGGCAACATTTAATTCTTCCAGCAAAAAATAATAATAAGATAAACTTGGATAAAATAAAATATTTTGTTTGTTATCGCATTCAGCTGTTTGTTTTTACATTGGCAATTTCTTTGAGAAACAAAGGGCTCTTTTTGATTTTCTACCTTGTCAATCAGAAGAAATAATAAAAATTTCTTTCTTTTTTTGATGCGCGTTTATTTACTTTCCTGTGTGTATTTTTTTTACTGGTCATCTTCATTATTCTTTCTAGATGATGAAAAATGAAGACAACAATGTTGAGTCACTGCTGTAGTGAGAGATCGCTATTTTGAACAAAGAACTTTTTGCAAATATTTGCAAAAAGCAAAAAGGTTAAAAAATCGAAATCCTAATATTTTTTCGGCGAAATGGACAAAGAGAAACAAAGGTGCCGGTAAACAACTTTAAAAAAATTAAAATAAGACAATTTTAAAATAAAAACTCAAAAATTACAATAATTAAAATTACAAAAATTAAAATATTTCTTTGGTGGCGGCGTGCTACCACTACACTTGTAAATAAAATATTCAAAAAATTAATAAAATAAGTGAAAGAAGAAAAAAGCATAGCAAGTCAATGCCAGCGTGGTATCATCCATCCATCAACTTTCAAATGAGTAATAAAAGAGAATCGAAAAGCAACAACTTCATTATTTGCGATTTTTATGCATCAAAAAAAGGTGGAGCTGATTTGGATGTTTTTTCGTGCAATTCAATGCAATGCGCAAGTCAAGTAAATTTGTTCTTTGTCGCTAAAAAAGGCACAAAAAAAGATGAAAAAATGGAAAGCAAAAAAAAAAAAAGAGCCATCGCGATTTTAGATTTTGGTAAATTTGAATTTTTAAAAGCTATAATAAAATGATGTGTAACTAAGGTTTTAAAAATTAATCTTTATATTTTTTTTAACTCAAAAATTACTTTATTGTTTTTCCATGTTTGTTGAGTTTTTCAAATATTATTTATCTTATTTTTATTTAATGGGAGTGGCAACAAGTGTAAAGTTGGGTCGAAATATTAAAAATATCCATATTTTTTATATTTTTTTACCAATAAAACTAAAGGTTTTTTCTTTATCAAAATTTAAAATAAATGTATGTATATCTTGATGATAGTTAAATTACTTATAAATTTTTTCGAAGAAAGGACAAAAAATAATAAAATATTTTACAAAATATTCAAAAAAAAGAAGAAAAAACGATTCGAAAACACGCAATCGATTTCTATTAAAGAAAGAGAGAACAAAAAATGGCAGATGTAAAAATCAACAAAAAAATCATAGCTTTTCTCCGCTTGTAAAAAAAATCAATCTTCAAATATGTGAAAAAAAAATAACCTTTGGCCCTTGAAAGTTTCATATCGAGCTTTGACGTGCCTTTTTTCTTCGAATTTAATAACTTTCAAGTCAGTTTTTGATCTAAAAGCTGGGCTTTGGTTGCATATTCTTTTTCGCGCGGATGATGTTTGTTTATTTTAGCTTTTTAATTGATTCAAAATAGATAAAAGTTTGTTGAGAATTTTTCATTGCCAATTTTCTTAGTTCAAATCATGTTAAAAAAATGGGGGAAATTTGTCTTTATAGCAAATCTTTCGAAATATTATTATAAAAAAGCAAGGAAATTAGAGCTTTTAAAAAATTTATTCAAATATTGTTTCTGGCTTATCAAAAACTACATTTCCTTTAACAAACTACTGCGCGATCTTTCCAAAAATTGAGGACAAAGAATTCGTACTTTCTTGATTGACTCTTGCTTGTGATTCGGTTTGAAAAATTAAAAATGTATCTGCAAATTTTTTTCTTAACTCTAAATTGATGAATATTTTTATTGATTGCTCACTTGCATAAACAAAAACAAAAACGAAAAAAACTTTAACCAAAATATTCAAAAATAAAAATAAAGCGCAGTAAAAAAAGAAGCATTGTAAGCAAATGTCCGCGTCTAATTTTCTTCAAATTTGACAAAAAAAAGAAAAAAAGAAACGCAATTTCGACATTAATAAAGGTATCTTCTTCGAATGTTGTGTTTTTCGATCAATTTTTTTTTAAAAACCAAAAAACAATTTCGCGCGCTTTTTTTCTGATTTTAAAAAAATAAGTAAAAAAGGTCAAAATAAATCGATAATAAGCTAGAAAAGAAGTAATATGAATATTGCCTTTTGATTTGTCTTGTTCAATCTTAGATTTTTTTTGTTGTTTTTAATGTGTTTATTTACATTGTTTATAAGTGCGCTTGCACTAAACAAATGGTTGCTCGATCAATATGCTGCATGTCTATTTTTTTTTTTTTACTTTTGAAAAATGCAATGAAATTGTTGTTATGCTTTTTTTGTTGCTGAAATCATTATTTTTTTCTCTCTACGTTTCTTCATTCAACCTCTTTTCATCACTTTTTTTGTTCAGCCTTCAATTTAATGAAAGAAAAACTTATTTCATAGTTTCACTTTTTTGATGATATAAAAAAATTAGGAAAACTAAAGCGTTGTTTGAAATTTTAAAATTTGAAATCATAGTTTTCAGTTTTAGAAACATTTTTGGTCAAATTTTTAATTGCTTTTATTATTCATTTTGTAACCGTTTCAAAAGTTTTATTTTTCATTATTTTTTATTCAAAACTGTTAATTTTTGTTTAACCATTGATTTTCTGTTTTTTCGTCACAAAAAATGATTTTTTTATTTCTTTGCTCATTTTACTATGACTCGCCACTTTTTTTTCTTTAAAATTAAAAACCATTTCATTTTTAGCAAAAATGCCATCCAATATTCCTGAACTTCGAATAATTAAATCAGCTACAACATTACCATATTTACTTTCAATTCCATTAGGAAATAATAAACCAATTCAAGGGTTTCCAATTTTATGCTTTTTACATGGCTACGATGAATCTGAACCTCATCCAATTAAGGATGCTTTAACCAAGCATGGTCCTTTATATCCGAATAATCCCGCGAGAGTTAAAGAAGAATTTATTATTATTGCACCTCAAATGCCTAAAGCAGGTGATTTATGGCATAAATATTCGGAAGAAGTTAAAAATATTGTTACCACAATTCAAAATGAAGAAAATGGAGATAAAAATCGAACATATCTTACAGGTACTAACTTTATTGGGGAGAAATTTCTGTGGTGAGACTCGAAGTCATAGTTCAATGTTTTGGTCTTGGCCCCTTCGTTTTTATTTCGTAAAAATTAAAGAAAGGAATTGTTTCCAAAATCTTTAATACATATTTCTTTATTTTTTTGCAGGCTTCAATTTTGGTGGAAATGGAGTGTTCGATGTTGCTGAAAAACAACCTAATTTCTGGGCAGCTCTTTGGCCCGTTGATCTCACTCGTGTTCCCATAAATGATCCACATCGACCAATTTGGATTTCCATTGGTTCCGCTGCTCGTAGAAGCACTAATGGATTTATTTCAAAATTAAATTTAGACCCTGCTGCTGAAGAGAATATTCTCGGTGATCGGATTTATCTTGATCAAAATCAAGATCATGTTGGATGTGCACGAATGGCATATAAAAATGAAAGAATTTATGATTGGTTATTATCAAAATCTTTAAAATAAGTAAATTCAGTATTAAAGTTTAAATTTGATTTTTTGAGAAGAAAAAAATTAAAATATTTCTTGTAATTTGTTGATTTTTTGTTATATAAAAATAAATTTATTTTAAATTCAAAAATTTTAATGAATGGAAAATTAATTTACTTCGAAGCTTTTCAAAATAATAATAAAATTTTAAATCAAAATTTAATTTAAAAAAATGGCTTACTTCAACTAAAGTTTTTAATTTGTGTTTTTTGTTTTTTTCTTAATCTTTCTTTTAATTTCAGTAAAATAAATCGTTTTTTACTGAACAATTTTCAATTTTTTTTAGTATTTTAACTATTTTTTTCAATCTTCTGCTTTCTGCGACTTTTTTGCTTTGCTTTCCATTCCGGAATCCGGATATGACAAACCATGGACACGCTTTTGTTCGTTTTCTCTTGCTATATATTTTTTTTTGTGGGAGATACATTGACGCAATAATAAAAAAAAAGAAGAAGAAAGATTCTCTAAAAATTGTAGCTTTTAAGGAAGCGAGAGAAAAAAGAGGATTCGATAATAAAAAAAGTTTTAGTTGCAAACAAAAAAATGAAGATGCCTCAGCCGCGCCAAAGTCAAAGCTAAAGCCGGAGGAGGTTAAATAAAATATTTTTCATTGCTTTTGCTTGTGCTTCGCTTCATTGACTTTATTGTTGTTTTTCTTGTTGTGAGTTTTGTTAAAAAAAATAAAAAAGAGGAGCAAAAAAAGGAAAGCGTTAAATCTTTTCTTTTTTTTGGATTCAAAAACTCAGCAACAAGAAAAAAAGAAAAAAAGCTATAAAAAAATTTTTGGTGGCGAGCTGAGCTCAAAAAAAGAGAATCCTATGAAGATGCCAAAGTCTGTCGAAAAAAAGAAGATGGGCTTCTTCCAAGCCCAGCCAAAGGAAGGAGAAAGGCATCAACTACCAAAAAAATAAAATACATATAAATACTGAAACATAGAGAGAGAAACCAAGAAAGAAAAAAAAGTCAAGAAAGAAAAGAGATACAACAAAAATTTTTTGGCTTCTCAATTCAATCTTTAAAAAAAGAAAATGCTCTACCAACAAAAAAGCAAAGCAAACAAACAAGCGAGTGTATCTATTTTTTTGGTTGGATTTGTTTGGCAGCATCCGGGTTAAAAAAATTTTTTTTTGACTTTTCGACAACTTTTTTTTTATGGAATATTTGGTTGGCACTGGTTGTAAGCTTTTTTGGCGTCACTGAAGCTTCTTCTTTTTCAACTTAAGCAACAACAAAAAAGTATCCAAGAATATAAAAAAAACACACATACACAGAAAAATAAAACGATTGTTGTTTTTGGTTGTTCCTTTTTAAGTCTTTCTTGTTTGTCTCATCTCTATTTATTTTTTTCAATTTGTTGTTGTACATACATATTCCATCCTCTTTTTAACTCTTTATTTTCACATCCTCTCTTCTTTTTTTCTTTCTTTTTTTTTGTGTTTTTGAAAAGTTAGCGATTGCCATATTCTTAACTTTTATAAGCTAAAAAAGCTAGCTAGCTTTCCCTTAACACTCATTATTGTGTGTTAAAAATCCTAAAAACTAAAAATGACGTTCAACCATCAACTAACAACTAACAACAATACGATTTTGCTTTTTTAGTTTTTTATTTTACAGCCAACATTTTTTTTTATTTGTTAGCCTAAAAATGTTTTGTATTTAAGCTTGATTTATATAATGAGCTTTGGTGGCGTGGCCCATTAATGATTTTACGTTTAAATACTTTTTTTCTCGGCGAGACTTTTATTTATAAATTTTATATTTTATTGAATTATAAAATTCGGATGCTTTCAGGTTTAAAAAAGAAATAATGGAAATAATTTAACATCTTCTACCTCATTTTTTACCTACCAACATTTCACCTATATTTTTCTTTTATTACTGCCAGTAATAGTCTTTACATAAATAATATATCTATTAGAGATAGATTAGAACTAAAAAAAATATTCTTCGCTGATTGTTAAATGTTTTATTTGATAAATTAGAAGAAAAAAAATTGTTAGTAATTTTATGTAAGTTTTAAAATAGAAAAGATATTTGAACGATAGTAAAGTGAGGCATGCAAGAGGACAACGAAAAGTTGTTATCGAATATAAAGTTTTTATTTTACAGGACTGACTCCAAAATTTTCAGTTCGAGAAAAATGTCTAAATTTCGGAATTTAAGTTTGGCTTTAAAGTAATTTAAAAATTAAATTTTTTTAGGAATATTGGTTAACTTTTTTGTAAACCACAAAGATAATTTTCAACCAACTTTATCTTTCCGTCCAACTTGATTTTATCCGGAAAATCAATTCATTTTCATAAATTTAAATAAAACTGAGAAAAGAAGATAAATAAAAATGATATATAAAAACGGGTGGTTAATAAATCTTTCATTAATTCAAATAATATTTGGTTTATTATTTTATCAACAACAACAAATTGTTTATGCTCAACAACAATCTCAATCATCTCAATCATCATATTCTACAAAATCAAATAATAATAATAATCGTCTTGGAATTTTGCGCCGAACTCATCCAATTGAATTAACTATTGATTCGGGTGCAATTCGAGGGGAATATTTGGTTAGTGTTTTTTCTGCACATGTCTGAATTTTTGGTATTTATAAAAAAATGTGATTTTAGACTATTGGAGCAAATGATTTTGCTGTATTTAAAGGTATTCCATATGCTGCTCCACCCGTTGGATCATTGAGGTTTCAAGTGAGTTAAAAAAACAATGCGTAAAACAAAAATAAATGTATTTCATTCCACAAGCTAAATTTCAATGCTGGAAATCACAAACTTACTTTTAAAAAAGTTTAGTTTAGTCTTTTATAAAATAAATTATTATTTACTCATAATCATCTCACCACGAAAATTAAAACTTTTATTTTTAAGTTTACAAGCCATTGTTTGAGGATTAAAATTAGGAAAATTTAACATATTTCTTTTTTCATTTTTTTAGAAACCCGAAGCCCCAGCAAAATGGAGAGGAGTGATGAATGCCACTCAATATCCACCCATGTGTGCTCAACGTTCCCGAACAAAAGCCACGGATCCATCACATTTATATCGAGTTCATATAAGTGAAGATTGCCTTTATTTAAATGTCTTTGCTCCTCCTCAATTTACAAATGACACTTATCCCGTGATTGTATTTATTCATGGTGGAGGATTTCAATCTGGTTCAAGTTCCGATTATCCTCAAGATGCAATATTAAATAATTTCGTTTCAAGAAAAATTATTTTTATTTCATTAAATTATCGTTTAGGCCCTCTTGGGTTTTTATCAACTGGGGATGAAGTATTACCCGGAAATTTTGGTTTATGGGATCAAATTTTAGCTTTACAATGGGTTAAGGTTAGTTAATTTCGTAATTTTATTAATCTAAAAAAAATATGAAAATTATATAGAAGGGAAAGAAGACTTTGAAAATCAAAAAATCGCCATTTTAAAAAAGTTTTTAAGAAAAATTGAGATTTTTTTAATATTAAAATTTCAAATCCGAAAATGAGAATAACTTTTTTTTATAGTTAAATGCCCACGTATTTGGTGGAGATCCAAATAACATAATGTTAATGGGACAAGGTTCTGGAGCTTCTTCAGCTTCCATTCTCGCATTATCACCTCGAGCTGAAGGATTATTTAATAAAATATTGCTTATGTCTGGAACGGCTATAACTCCGGGAGCTGTGAGAAAAACTCCAGTCAATGCAACTTGGACCCTCGATGATCGATTGCTTTGTCGAAGCTTTAATTCCACGGAATTATTAGATTGTTTTAAAAAAATGTTACGAGATGAAATATTGGATGCTGCAATTGGAAGTTCGTCAACCATACCCGATTATGAACAATTTGTTCCAGTTGTGGATGGGCCAGGAGGAGTGATACCAGAACCTCCAGAAATTTTAGCTACATATCGTCCCAAAATGCCTATCATGCTTGGGACTACCAAAGATGAAAGTTCTCTTAGAATATGTAAGTCATCAACTCTTTTTTCCAAAAAAAATTGCTGAAATAAGAATTTTTGCTGTGAGACTTTCTAAAACACTTTCTCTAAAATTATGAGAGATTTACGATTTAAATATTTTCATTGCCAAATTCTGTGTAATAAATTTTCAAAAAAAAATTTAAAGTTTGATATTTTTTAAGAAAAATAACGATAATTTTCGATGTGAAATTTTATGTTATTAATTTTCCGAAAACCCATAAATAATTTATTTTTTTGGCAAATTTGGAATTCTAAAATACATAGATAATTTTTTATTTATTTATTTCAGTGATAGTAAATGAAAAAAATATTAATTTCACTGCATTGGATCAAAAAATGGCTGAATATTTAGTTGATAATTTAACGAGTGGTTACACGGATTTTACTAATCATCCTTTAATTGCTGAAGGATGTAAAAGTGAATATGTTTGGACTAAATCTGATCCATCCATAGATACATCAGTTTTATATGATTCAATGTTAAAAGTAAAAAAATTAATTAATTTTACCGTTCAATGAAAAAAAAATTAATACTTTTTATAGATGTATTCACATTTTTGGTATGATGCTCCTGCATCCAGAATAGCTACGTATTATGTAAAACAAAAAGAACCCGTTTATTTATATTCTTTTGATCATATAAGTGAAAATTTTGAAACTGATCGTAAGCCCCTTTTTAATTAAATTTCTGCTTGTTTTTACGAAGAAAAAAAATCTGATAACTTAATTTAAAGACTCTGTCGTGTTTTCTTTGCTTTTATTTAAATATTTTTGAATGATTTTCAATACTTTTCAACAAAATCTAGAAAAATTTCCATTAATTTTTATTCGTTTCGTTATTTTAGGAGCCTTTCATGGCTGTGATGAAATATTTTTATTTGAAATTGAACCACGATTTTTAATTACCCATCGAGATAAAAATTGGCAATTGGATAAAAGAGTAACAGAAATATTTGCTGAAATGATAGTAAACTTTCTTAAATACAAGTAAATTCAAATTTTTTTTTCTTCATTAAAAATTTAAATAAAATCCCCTAAAAAATTTTTTTTAGTGATCCCACCCCTGAAATCGCTGGTTTATCATTTAATTGGACTCGAATGGAAGAAGAAACATTAAATTATTTATCCATAACCGATAGTCCACAAATGGATGTGGGTTATCGATGGCAGGGCCATGTATTTTGGAATTGGTATGCTCGACATTTGGATGCTGTGGATGTAGGAAATATGCAAAAAATTACACAATTGAGTAAACAATTAAGTGATTATCAGGTTAGTAAACAATTCAAAAATAAATTTGAAATTTAAATTAAAAAACCGATTAAATGTTTTCATGTCTCGAAACAAACAGTTTTTATTCAAATTTTTGATATTCTTTGCACTTTTTTCTATTTCATAGTCTCTTTAACTTTTTGATTATTATTTTTTCAGTTAGCAACATGGATGCTACTTATTTGCGCACTATTTTTCTTCGCAATTTTGGTTGGTTTAGCATGTTATTGTACTCGAAAAGAAACCGATGATGATGAGCTTTAAATTATTTTTCTTGATAATTTTTTTAATATTTATTTTAAGCTTTTTCCTTAGATTTAATTTTATTTGATAATTGTAATAATTATAACCTCGAATAGCTTTAATAATAATAATAATTTCTTTTTCTTTATTTGTATGTTTTTTTAAAATCAACTGTGTTGGAGAAAAACGCTCAAAATTAGAGCCCACTTTTTTAGTAATTTTTATTTTATTTTTATTCACAGTCATTTTTAGATTTTGTTAAAAAAGTAAATAAAATTATTTTGTCTTTCATAATTTCTTAATCATTCTAAACAAAAATGTCTAAGTTATTAATTAATCTTTCTAAAAATGGATAAATCAAAGTGTTTTAGACAAAAAAAAGTTAAAAACACTAAAATATTAATTTCATTAATCTCTTGAAATAACTTACGACACGACACACAAAAATAAAAATAATAAATCGTATTTTAAACCCCATTCAAAGGCTTCATTTTTTTTATAATAGCTCCTTTTTTATTAATTAAATATTGTCAGTTTATAAAATTTCTTATGGAAGGTGTCATAAAATTTTTAATTATTTTGTCATAGATTTAAGTCCTCAAAATAAAAAAGACTTTAGCTTTTTCAATTTTTTCATAAAAAAAACAATAAAAAAATAAATTAAGCGAAAGTTTTTTGATGGAAGAATTTTAATTAAAAAATTCTAAAAACTGAAGTTTTTAGAAACCATAGCACCTCAAATATTTCTATATAAATTCATGTCATTTAATTATTTTTTCTTCTAAAATTTCAATAAATTTTTTAAGTCAAACTTTAAATTTGCCATTATTTATCCCTTATTTCCGTCTCAAACTAGAATGGGTTTTTTGCTATTTTTGATATAACTAAAAGCTGGAAATTTTTCTCATACATTAATTTTTTTTTGTTTTTTTATTTATAAAACCCCAGCAACAACGTTGATGACACATTTATTATTTTAAAAAGATGCGGAAAAAGAAAGAAAGAAAAAATAACTTTTTTTGGTGGTTAAAAAAATTATTTCGAAACATCACAAAAAAATCTTTGTTTTGTTTTATTTTAAAACAGCTGAGTAAAACTAAAATAAAACTAAAAGACTAAACTGTGCTGGAGGCATTAAATAACAACCAAGAGGGACACAGGACCTTTTCACTCACTCTCATTTTATTTCTCTTCCATTTTTTCATGGGCGTCGTCGTTCAGTTCAATATAAAACTAAAACAAAAAGAAAAAAAATCGGAACAACAACAAACGACCTCAATTTTATTTTATATTTTTTTGCAGGAAAAAAATTTTTTTAAGCCAATTGTTTCTATTTTTTTATTTTCACTTCTATGGTTTTTTAATGGCGGTTAAAAACGAATGAGAAGAAAAAAATTTGATGGGCAATGAGGAAGGCAGAAGGAAAGGCATACACATACATACATAGTTGCATAAAAAAAGAGTTGGAACGGGTCTCGTTTCTCGTGTTTTTTTCTTTGTTTGTTATTGGTTGTCCATTGAGAATTTCCGTTTGGGCTTTCTTCTATTTCGCTTTTTATTTTGCATTGCCTTTTTTGTTGCTATTTTTGTCGCTGCTACTGCCTGCCACATTTACTTTTTATATTTTTTCCTATTTATTTATTTTTATTTTATTGCATTGTTTTTTTTTGGTTTAAAATATATTTATTTATTCGTCGTGGTTGTTGTTGTTGCTATCGATGTTATTTTTTTCTTTTAGTTTTTGATTTTTTTCATTGATAAATCAAATAACAAAAAATGGAACGCATATGCTTGCTTTTTTTCTTTTTGTTCATCGATAGCGAAAACGATGTTTTATATTTATGAAAAAAATAAATAAACACCAGCGTACGTGAAAAAAAAAGAAGTTATTTCTATTTGAATCTAAAAAAAATCAATAAAGTTTATATTTCAAAAATTTATTTATTATTATTTTATGAATGATTATTTTTGTTAAATTGTTCAAAATTATGCATTATTACTTTTGGCTATTGTAGCAGCATAAATGTTAAAAGATGTTAGAATTACAAAAAATGGTTAACAAATTTCAAAAATCTTCAGTAAATTGATTTATTATTTACATATTTTTTAATTTTGTAAAAAAAATTGGCAAAAAATGGATTATTTTTGCTTTGTCAATGTAAATAAAATTTAAAGATGAACTTTATCTTTAAGAATTTTAAAATCTCAACATATAATTTATTGACCAATTTATGAAAAGTATTAATTCTGATAACTATTTTTAAAAACCGCATATTTTTGAAATTTTCCAACATTTTTTTGTGTGTTTTGGGAACCCATAATTTGTTCAAAGCCTTCAACCATTACTTTCACTATCTGGTTACTTACAACATGTCTTTTTTTTGAGCGTATAGAAGAGTGACAAAATAAAATTAAATTAAAGCAAAAACAACTCTTCTTTATCCATCCAAATATGCAAAAAAAGTAGTAATGCAATGCACTTCTTTTTTTTCATGAAGAAACTTTCGAAATAATAAAAAACCAAAAAAAAAGAAAATACAATTCCATATGTTTCTTTTTTCCATCCAACGGCTAGCACTTATCTCTTTTTTTGGTTTTCATTTTTTTTTATTTCTAACAAAAATACCCTTTTTTTCATTTTTTTCTTTCACTCTCATTTTTATTCATTAACTTTTTAGTTTATTTTTTTGTTGGGGGATTGCATTTTTCATCGTCCTTCTTTTTTTTTTATCTTTATCCTCTTGATTAAAAAAAAGTTAAGTAAAAATAAAATAAAAATACTTTAGTATGTATTTTTAGTTAAGTAGGCGATGGATAAATGAAAAAGCAACCAACCAACCAATCCTCGTGATTAAAAAAATAGATAATAAAAAAAAAGAGAAAAGAGAAAGGAGAATATTTTCTAATTTTATTCAAAAAAAAGATGAAAAAAAATTGACACTAAAAAGTTATTTATATTTATTTTTAACTCTTCTTACTTTTCACATTTTTTATTTGTGGATTATTTAAAACTAAAACTCTTCCTTTTTATTTTTTCCATTACTCAAAGCTAAAAAAAGAAAAAAAGGGATTCAATTTATTTATGATATTTGAAGCTTCTCTCTGTTTCTTGTCTCAAATAAAAATAAAATGTCTCAAATTTTTGAGAAATATGAATGTCAAAAGTCAGATAGTAAGAATGAAGGAAAAATTATTGTGTAATTTTTAGATAGATGAAACATAGCTATTTTTTTAGGGGGTTTCAAAAAAAACTTTATCCTTTTAACAAAGCTAAACATTGGTTGCGAAATTTATTTTTTTAAGAGCATTGAAAAAAAAAAGTTGAAACATTTTTTAGTTTTGTTTTGTTTGAAGCATCTTCTTATCTTTTTTTTATGGGCTATTTTGTATTAAAAAAAATGGATTTCAATTGAACTATATTTTTGCTTGTTCTTTTGGGAATTTTTTTAAAATCATCATTAGAAAATCACTTTTGCATGTGCAACGTGAAAAACTCTCGCATTTATTGCTACCATAGTTTGTTTGCTGGTTTTTTATACCTAAAAACGTTCGTTGTTTTTTTTTCATGTGAATTCTTAAATTACCAGACATTAATTATATTTTTATAAGCATTCCAGAAAGAAAAAAAAAATTACTTTTCCTTCCTATGGAAGTCAAACATTTGATTCAAACACATTATTACATTGACTTTCTTTCCATTTCGCGCATTAGTTAGCTTAGTTTTTAGTTTTCTATTCCATCAACAAAAAAACGTTTATTTGGCAGCAAACAAAAATAAGTGAAATTAAATGAATAAAAATAAGAAAAATGAGAAACCCCATATAAATACTTTTTTCTTTCTTGAGCCCCGTTTCCCCATGCTTTTAATGTTTCATTGGTGTGCCATAGGACATTCAAAAAATGGGCTTACTTTAGTTTGAACGTTTCCCTCTTTTTTTGACACTTGGGTTTTTGCCTTTTTTTTCTTCTTCTTTTAGTTTCCCCCATCTTATCTCTGTTGTTTCTCTGTCGCTATACTCTCTCTTCTCTTTTTTTTTCTTGTGTGGAGCTTGTTTTAGAGTTTAGAGTTTTTTCTTTCTCATTTCTTTTTTTTCTCCATTTTCCATTCATTCATTGATTTAACGTTTCAGACAGAAAGAAAAAAAGAGAAAGAGAAGAAGAGAAAAAAAGGAGAGACACCAACAACAACGACGAGAAGAAAAAAAAGAAGGAATGAATTAGAGTTTTCCCTATATTTTATTTTTTTGCCGTTTAAAGTCACGCGTATTCAATATTATTATTATTTTATTTAATATCTTTGTCTTAGAATTATTATTTGTTTTCTCGCAAAATATAAAATTGCATATGGCATTATGGTTGTTAATGGAAATATAATAGAATCATCAACACCAAATTCATTCACGGTTGAAAAAACTATAACATGGTCTCATCGACCTATAGAAGAATGGTCAACTTCAGATGTGCATCGATGGTTAAATGATAATGGATTTAAACATATTGCGGATGAAATTGCATATAATCAAAAGGTATATATGCTTTTACAGAAGAAAAAAAAATAAGAAAGGGATATATAAAATTTTTTTATGGGATTATCTTCAAATCAAAACGTTTATAAAAGTTTGGCAAACATACAAGTTTATAAGTTTATCTCTTCTTCTTTTTTGCTTTAGTTCGGAAAGCTTTCAAAAAGATAAAAGTTGATAGTTTTTTTTTCATATACTTTGACTTCCTTTTGCTTGTTTAAAGCTAGTTCGAGCTTTTGCAAACCGACTGACATGAATTCAAAGTTTGTTTGAACATAAAAAATTTTGTGATTTTCAAGTTAAAACGTTTGTTTGTTTACTTGACTCGAATTTTTGTGTTCAAAGGCTTTATCATCCATTTAACCTTTTGCTTGCTCTTTGTTTTTAAACTTTTTATATATATTTGTGATTTCAGGTCGATGGATCTGCCCTTATTCTTATTAATGAAGAAGATCTTCGTCAACCTCCATTATCTTTACCATGCTTGGGTGATATAAAACGATTAGGAAAAGCAATTCAACAGTTACTTACATATGAAACTGATCTTTCAATACCAAAAAATGCATCGTTTCCAAGTGTTCCGATTGTATCTGCAACAGCTATCAATGATGCATTACCAAACGATGAGGAGTATGTTTACTTCAGAAATTTATCCACATCTAATTTGGATGTTTTTTTAGAGGTGTGGTTAGTCAGCGATCATCTGTAAGCCAGTTAACATCTCATTCAACCGGAGATGGCTTAAAAACATTCAAGTTAATAACACGTGCAGAATTTATTAGACATATTGAAAGTCCTGATACTAAAGCAAAATCATTAATCAAATTGGTACTTGCTTTCCTTTATTGTTCAATATCATTGCTGATTACTGCTTTTGTTATGGTTTTGGTACATGATCGAGTTCCTGGTTAGTCTTTTGAAAACTTTTTGTAGCTAATTTTGATGTTCAAAGCTTCATTTCTTATAACTTACAACCTTTGTTTTACATTCATTAAACTAAGCCAATACACTTTTAGATATGAAAACTTATCCACCATTGCCTGATTTAGTTCTTGATAATCTGCCATTAATTCCATGGGCATTTGAAGTGTGTGAAATGATTGCTGTTGCAATGGCTATGATATGGTTTACTATCTTATTCTTCCACAAAGAACGGTAACACACATACACAACTTTTTCTTAGTATTGCTGCTTATCTTTCATGTTTCAGAATCGTTCTAATGCGTCGAATGTTTTCTCTTGTTGGTACAGTATTCCTGTTACGATGTGTTACAATGCTTATTACATCTCTCAGCGTTCCTGGAATTCATTTATCATGTCGAGCCAAAAGTTATGCTTCACTTGGTGCTAAATTACAACAAGCATTTCATATATGGTCGAGACTTGGAATGTCCATTCAAGGTGTAAGAAGTTGTGGTGATTATATGTTTAGTGGACATACAACTGCTATCACATTACTCAATCATTTTATTACTGAATGTAAACTATTTCTTGTCTTTCAATCTCTAATAACATCATGAGCTTTTAGATACACCTGTTTCATGGAATTTCTTACATACAGCAACATGGGTGATGAACTTTTTTGGGATCTTTTTCATTCTCGCTGGACATGAACATTATTCAATCGATGTATTTATTGCATTTTATATTTCATCAAGAATGTTCTTATATTATCATACATATGCTTATAATCATAACAATTTAACAACAACTGATTCCAGAATGAGATTATGGTTCCCACTTGGATGGTAAGGAGGGTTATTACATTAACGATATACTGTGGCTAGGATTCGCCGCTACAGAAATATAATTTTGGTTTTTTCCTCATATTTCTTATTTTAAGGTTCTTCGAAGCTGGTGGATGTGGTCGAGTTATAAATGATTTTGATTTACCCCTTCCTAATTTACGTTTCAAAAAACAACAACCCAAAGACACTCGCAGAGTATCTAAATGTGAATTGGAAATTACTGAACCAACATCATCTGCTTCTCCTCTTGCCCCTCTTCAACCACAAAAACATCAAAATGTCAAACAACGCAGCATCAAAAAACAAAATGTGACATAAATCTGATAAAAATTCACTCTATTCCTTTTTTCTGACACTAATAACTTTTTCTCTCGTGAACCCTTTTTTTTTTTTTATATTTTAAAAATAGCTTTTTTTGTTTCAAACAAAAATCAATGATTCGTTGTTTTTGAAATGTTTTTTTGTTCTAAATTGTAACAAATGATTATTTGATTTCCTCCATGACTTTTTGCTCAATCAAAATATTAATAACGACAATTTTGTATTTATCGTGATATTACTTCTCCGTTTATGCATGTGTTTCTAATAATTATTTCACTTCTTCTTTGTGTCTTATAAATTGTGCCAGTACTTATTTTTTTATCATCTCATATTTTGTTTCGCTCTCTTTTTTGCTCACTGTTTTTTGTTATTAATAATGGCTTTAACGGTTTACTCTTTTTCATTATTCATTTCATGTGCCTTATTTTACATACTTTTAATATTCATGGATGCCTTTTTTGCGTAATTATTAGTTGTTTTGTTATTTCCATTTCAAATTAGAAAAATATGTAAAGATTTTTTTGTTTTTTGTCCTTTTTTGAAGAATTTGGGCTTACGAAATATTTGGTTTCTTACCAATGTCGAAATATTATTTTTTGGACTTTAGCATCTTTTTTGTTTCGGTAATAATTCTTTTTAAATTTGCAGAAATGTTCAGGGAAAACCAAAGTCGTAAAGCGGTATCTTTAACAGATTTAAGGTATGCTCCATTTTTTGTTGCAAAAATAAATTAATTCAAAGATTTTAATTTGATTGTTTTTTTTAGAAGTGCTGGAGGTGGAGGTTGTGAACAATCAACAACAACAACATCAGAAAGTAGTGAACCATTTAATGTTGATGATTGTATGCTTTATGGTATTGGACATTCATCACAACCCCAGGTTCGCTTTGTAGTTCATTGATGTGTTGTATTTGGATTTGGTTGTCGGTTGTGGTGATTGTGTTTTCTTTTCTTCATATATTTGACAAATCAATTATTTATTCCCGTAATGAATATTATTTTATTTTTAAAGCGTTTTTTAAAAGCATTTCAATGGCAAGAATTACTGTTGTTTTTTTTAGTAAAATCAGACTTTGAAAATAGCAAATCCTTGGATACCAGAATATTAGTTAGGCATTAATTTGCTAAAACCTTTAATTTTTTTACTGATTTTTTTCCTTGTTAGAATTACAAAATTACCTTTTTTTTCAAACTCTTCTTATCTTATTTTTTTCTTTCGTTAGACCGCCATTCCCACGTTTCGTGACCTTGATAAAAGAATTTTTTTTTGCGGCGCCTCTAACTTTTTTTTTGTTCTTTCTAGATTTTTAAAAGTTTTATATTTATTTTTCTTATTGGTTTTCTTTCTTATTTTTAAGGTTGGTAGTAAAATTATGAATCTTGAAAATGAAGTAGGAACAGAATTTAGGATTCCATTTATTTTTAAGGTAAATATCTTTTCTTTTTTGTTTTGAAGAAGAAAAGTTTTAGAAACAAAAACTTTTCATAATAAAACTTTTTTTGTTGTGCAACTTTTGACTTTTAATTTTTATGTTTATTCATGAATATATATTTTTAAGAGCACATCTGTAATCAATGTAATGGGATGTTGTTCACAATCAAATTATATTGATGGAAATAATTCATCATGGAATTCATCATCCCATCGTTCAGAGGATGATTCAGGAATAGAAATTCCATCATCGACAACAACAGTAACAACGAATATTTTTAATTCGTTCGATCACCATCCTCATCATCGACGATTAAATCATTTTAATAATATTTCAAATAATAATGCTTTTAAAGAACGACATCGAATAAATTTTTTTGATCATCGTGGTGGAGGAAATTCAATTAATTCCAATTCTTCATCATCATCATTTAAACTTATTCGAGGAAAAGTTCAAAAAAAGAATCCATATTCATTAATTCCCACTCGAAGAAAAAGTTATAATGAAATTCGTTTACCAAATAATATACAAAGAAATGGAAGTGGTGGAGTTGGATTAGGATTATTAACTCGATATACAACAACTAAAGCTATTCGAAGAGGAAATTGTATATATATTGGTAAAGCAGCAAGTGTGGCATTAGAAAATGGTGATTTTGGTAAGGAATTTACTTAATTGGAAGTCGCGTTAAATTTTCGATCCAAAGTTCTAAAATAAATTTTGTAATTTCTGGAATCAAATAATTCTTGATTTTCGTGAATTTTTAAATTTTTCCAATAACAAAAAAAAAATAAATGCTCAATAAAGTCGAGCTCTGAAAAACCTATAAAGGTTTTATGGTGAATTTTTGGAAAGATGTAAGCAAAATTTATAGCTAGGGCTAAAATTGTTTTTTTGAGCATTGAAAATTCTTTGAATTCTTTGACAAAATTTTAATGACTAAAAAAGTTTTTTGAGTTTTAGTAATTTCCAATTTCCCCACTTGAAGCTTTTTTCGTTCCAAAATTTTTTTTCATTTTTATTGAGTTATGCTTTTTTTCGGCCGGGTTTATAACGCTTAATTCGAAGGTTTAATTTTCCAAAGTTTTTGACATTTTGCAACTAAGCTAAACTAACTTTTAAATTAAAATTACAAAACTTTTTTTCTTCAGATGATTTTATGATTCCATCTTCCTCATCATCCTCATCCGATTCCCCATCATATGTTTTAACTTCTCCACCTCGATGTAAACTTGGATTTAATCCCACTAAACGTCGTAGACATTCATTATATGCAAAAGTATATTCTGAAGGTCAAAGAATTGTTGAAATAAATGAAGAAGATGGAACAACAACCCAGCAACAACAACAGCAAGATAGCACACCCCGATCGATTGTGGAAGGATTAAATTTGGATCGTTCAGCTTCGTGTGTGGAAAATGGCAATCATATTTCATTAATTCCAACTGGATCATTAAGTGTGGATTTATCCACTCCACAATTTGAATCAACGTTAAATCGATTTAATAGTTTATGCATTACTATGAAAAGGTTAGTTTTTTAATATAAGAACTTTTCCCATAAAAATTTATTGGCCCAAAATTAAGTGGCTGAAAGTAAAGATAACATGAAGAAAAAAATTCCGTTTTATAAAAGTTTGAAAAACATTTTCTTTATTTTATTCAAAAGCGAAGAATTTTTTATTTGGATTTCGAGAGAGTTAAAACCTTTTATTGTAAGGTTTAAATTCTAAAAATCTTTAAAAATAAAATATCAAAGTTTTTTTTTTGCTTTCGTAAAAATTTAAAAAATTATGCAGCTTTTAGAAAATTTAAATAAACATTTTTTCTTATTTTGTTATAACGAATTTGAATTTTTATTTTTACTAACTTCATTTAAATTTTTTTAGTGGTGAAATTGGTTTACAACGCCCTGCCGAATATAATTCCATGACTGGTTTGTTTATTTCCATTTACTAGAGAGCATTCACTAATTTCTTTCTTCTTTTTTTTAGATAATTTATGTACACAATTTTCAACGATGATGTTACCCCCATCTTTACAACAACCACAACAACAGCAATCCCATTCAACGGGGCATTCGCCATTTTGTTCCCCACATCCAAATGACACCAATATTCCTTGGACTCAACAACCATCTCAAAGCGCGCAAGATTTATTAACGCCCAATGCAACAAATATTAATTCCCAGCAACAACAACAACAACAACACCCATCATCAATATTTTTTAATCCATCCACAAATTCATCGCCAAATTCATCGACATTTTTTTCAACGTGTTTGAAAAATTAAAAAAAAAAGAAATGAAAAATGCTTTAATTTTTAGGTTTTTCTTAGCTTTTTTAAATTTAGTTTAAAAAAGGAAAAAAAACAAAATCAAATATTAATATACTTTACATACTTTATAGCGGGCATGCAAAAAACCTTTTCTTCTCATTTAAATTTATTTTTTCAATTAAATAATCTAAGTCAACTATTTTTTTTTTATTTTTAGCAGCATTTTTTAATAGTTAAAAATTTATTTAAATTTAAGTTTTTTTTTCTGCGCTTTTTCTTATATCTTTTTTTTATCCTTTTGGCATAATAAACGTGTGTGTCGGCGGACCCAGAAAAAAGTTCCAACAAAAAGTTTCTCAACGTTTTCCTATTAATTACTTTTTTTTGTGCAGTAATTTTTTTAATTCTTTTTTTTCGGGTTTCCAATTTTTTTCTTGCAATGAAAAAAAAACTGTAAAAAATGATATTCATTTTTTATTGTTATTTTTACAAAAAAAAACATGTTTTAAATTTTTTTTAAACAAAAACAAACTTTCGAATTTTGCTATTAGCCAATTTATTTTTTTGAAAACTTTACCCAAAAATATTAATAATAATTTAATTAATTGATTTTATATAAATTTGTTGTGCTTTCGCGTTGTTTCTTAATTTTAATGCTTTAAACAATAATTTTTTTCATTCATTGAATCTCTTATTTTTTCAATTTTATGAACCTTAATGCTTGCCTATTTGGATTTCCCATTATTTTTGTCTCTATTATTATTGCTTTAAAATTATTTCTGGACAATATCTATGTATTTTTTTTATAAATAAATTTTTTAATTATTTTTTTCAATGAGAAAAATAAATAAAAAATACTATGGAATGAAATAAGTTAATTAAAATTTTTTTTGATTAGATTCTTATTTTTTTATTGATTGTAAAAATGTTTATAATTATTATATGTATTATTTTGAATTTGATTAATTAATGGCAATGTTAATAATAAATATTAAAACTATTAAACTTTTTGTTTTAGCAATAATAAGTTGATCTGAATTCTCTAAATTAGTGCTATTATTCATCTGAAAGCAACAAAAAAAAAACACTCCGTTTTCATCTGTAAAAAAGCCGCAAAAAAACAATATTTATTTCAAACAAACATATTTTTATCTCTTAAAAAATTACTTTTGAAACTCCATCGCGTTTTTGATATTCGGGATTGAGAGGAGGCCATTTAGCATTATCAAATTTATATGGACAATATCCAGCCAAAGTAAAAGTATCAACCACTTCTGGCTTTTCATTAAATGGACATTTAAATTTATCCGATTGAAGATTGAAAAAAAATTTGAAAACTCCGTAAAAGTTTGCCTTCTAAAAAATACAGTAGAGCATTAAAGCGAAAACTCTTACAACGATAAAAAAGCCTTCATTTTTGTGAATCTCAAACATGCAACTTTTTTCATTCAAACTTTTTTTTGCAACGTCTTCTTTCATTCATTTTTTTTGATTTTCGAGTATTTTCGTGTTTTGATTTGTTTCTAACTTCCACTCGTTTACATTTTCCATTTTCAGAATCATGTCATCTGAAGATGAAATTAATGAAATTGCTGTTTCTGAAGAAGACGATGCTGTTTCTGGTGAAGGTCTCGTATCGTCCGAAGATGATAACCTTGATGAAGAAGCTATGTCGTCTGAATATGAAGATGTTGATGCCGAATTTGAAAATGATGTTAAGGTAACGATGGCACCTGACAAGGACATGCTTGAAGACAAACAAATGATTGTTGAGTTAGTTTACTTACTTACTTATTCCATAATTAAAACTTTCATTATTTTAGAGATTTGAACATTCGAATTGATTTGCATTCTGAGATCATCGACCAACTTCGTTTGACCAATACTAAGATGGAAAGCATATTGGACTATCTTCAGAAGAATCAAGAAACGACTTTCAAGAAAGTGAACAACAATGAAAGGGAAATCTCTAAGAAGAATGAACAAATTGCTGAACTCAAAGCTCAACAAGTTCTCCTGAATGCCAAAGTGAAAGAGCTCCAAGATGATCGTATGGATTCGCAGAACGTGCTTCTCAATGAACTTCGTTTAGTATTAAGTCGAATGGAAAATGTTTTGGGAAATCATCAAGAGAAGCAAGAGATAGCCGCCGTGAAGATGAATGAGTTTCAAGATGAAATCTCCCTAAAGCATGAACAAATCGAAGAACTCAAGTTAACTGATGATGGCTTAAAAACGTTCAAATTAATTACACGTGCAGAATTTATTAGACATATTGAAAGTCCTGATACTAAAGCAAAATCATTAGTAAAATTGGTTCTTGCATTCCTGTATTGTTCAATATCATTGCTGATTACTGCTTTTGTTATGGTTTTGGTACATGATCGAGTTCCTGGTTAGTCTTCTGGCTTACACTTTTGACGCTATTGCTCATGTTCATAGCTTCTATGCTTTAAACTTGGTTTTACATTCATTACACTAAACTAATGTGTATACTTTTAGATATGAAAACTTATCCACCGTTGCCTGATTTAGTTCTTGATAATCTGCCATTAATTCCATGGGCATTTGAAGTATGTGAAATGATTGCTGTTGCAATGGCTATGATATGGTTTACTATTTTATTCTTCCACAAAGAACGGTAACACACTTACACAACTTTTTCTTAGTAGTGTTGTTTATCTTTCATGTTTTAGAATCGTGCTTATGCGTCGAATGTTTTCTCTTGTTGGTACAGTATTCCTCTTACGATGTGTTACGATGCTTATTACATCTCTCAGCGTTCCTGGAATTCATTTATCATGTCGAGCCAAAAGTTATGCTTCACTTGGTGCTAAATTACAACAAGCATTTCATATATGGTCAAGACTGGGAATGTCCATTCAAGGTGTAAGAAGTTGTGGTGATTATATGTTTAGTGGACATACAACTGCTATCACATTACTCAATCATTTCATTACTGAATGTAAACTATTTCTTGTCTTTCAATCTCTAATAACATAATGGGCTTTTATAGATACACCTGTTTCATGGAATTTCTTACATACAGCAACATGGGTGATGAACTTTTTTGGGATCTTTTTCATTCTTGCTGGACATGAACATTATTCAATCGATGTATTTATTGCATTTTATATTTCATCAAGAATGTTCTTATATTATCATACATATGCTTATAATCATAACAATTTAACAACAACTGATTCCAGAATGAGATTATGGTTCCCACTTGGATGGTAAGCTATTACTTAGAAGGAGTTTTGTGGTTATTGTTTTCAGCTTCCATACTTTGACATTTTAGTTTCTTTTCTCATTGTCCTCATTTTTAGGTTCTTCGAAGCTGGTGGATGTGGTCGAGTGGTAAATGATTTTGATTTACCATTTACTTCTATTTTTCACTGTTTTAAATTCTCAAAATAGCATTTTTACAAGCAGTAATCAATGATTCGTTTTCAAATTGAATTCTTCCATGACTTTTTGCTCAATCAAAATATTAACAACGACTTTGTATTTACTGTAATATTACTGTTATGTATGTATGTGTTTCTAATAATTATTTCACTTCTTTGTGTCATATAAATTGTGCAAATAAATATTTTTATCATCGCATATTTTGTCTCTCTCTCTTCTGCCCACTGTTTTTTGTTATTAACGGTTTACTCTTTTTCATTATTCATTTCAAGTGCCTTTTTTTACATACTTTTGATATTCATGGATGCCTTTGAGTAATTATTACATAGTTTATTGCCTTTTTTGCGTAATTATTAGTTGCTTTGTTATTTCCCCATTAATATTTTTTTCATTTCAAATTAGAAAAATATGAAAAGTGTAAAGTATGGCAAATAGCCAGAAAAGAATGTTTTTTCTTTTTGCAATTTTGGCCATTAAATGGACAGACAACCCAGGCCGGTATGCATCGCTTTATAAAAATTGAATAAACTAATATTGAATTAAAATATATTTATTAAAGCTTCACAGTAGGGAGGGATGGGATTGGGGAAACACACTCAGGAAAATAAAAAAATACAGTATATAATTACAGTCATAATAAAATTCAAACAATTTCACAAATAAAGAATAAAATTTTTCAATCACAAAAAAAAACAACGAAGAACTCAAAAAAAAATTTTGCGCGTACAATGTAAATTTTTTAAACCTGTAAAAAATGATGGATGACGAAACACGAAAATAAAAAGTAAAACAAACGTTGAGAAACTAATTAATTATTAATAGGATTTTTTGTTAGACGGCTTCCATGGTATAATGATTCGTATCACGAAGGAATGCAACATTTTTATTTAATTTCATTCCATTTGGAAGGCAATTCAATGGCATCGAAACTCCATCACGCTTTTGATATTCGGGATTGAGAGGAGGCCATTTGGCGTTATCAAATTTATATGGGCAATATCCAGCAAACGTAAAAGAATCAACCACTTCTGGCTTTTCATTAAATGGACATTTAACTTTATCAAATTGATCTTTGTGAACGATGCATTGGCCTTCATAATTAAATGCTGGGTGTTTTCGAATGTCATCAATAGCTTCAGGAGGTTGGAGGCAATAGAACTAAAAAAAATTTTTAAATGGAGCCTGTGCATAAAATGGAAAAACAACAAACCTTTTTATCACAAACTTCTTTAACCATTTCAAGAATATTACTAAAAGTAATATATTTTCCATTTTCATCCAATAATCGCGAACATATGGATCCTTTAGGAGCTGTTGGAGCTTCAGAAAGTTGTTGAAATAATTTATCATTGCATTTAACATCTGATCCCTCGCAAGTTAAATACCAAGCAGAATTAACTGCGCATTTAGCTAAAATAATTATTTTCCTATTTTCTGCTATTTAAAGAAGTTGTATGTACTTACGAATGCATTGGCATGTATCTCGATCGATGGCAACATCCAATTTATTGGTATCACAATAACATGCAGCACCGCCATCAAAATTTTCACATTGCATTTTGCATGGATTTTGTCCGCCATGACTTGAACATTGAGCCTTTTTACGATTACAACAATAATTTTCATTCAAACATTCATTAATATCTTTAAGGCCAATCAAAATATTAGATGTTACATTTCGAACAAAATCATATCCTTTAATGGGGATCCATTTTTTTGTTTCAAAATTACATTTTATCATTGATCGATGTTGGATGTTTGTGACAGTCATGGGTCCATTTACATCAGCATGGGTGCATTCATCTCGAGTGCAGAATGAATGTTCTCCAATTCGCTCAGCGTACCCTTGACTGGCATCACATACGCATCGAGCTTGTTTTTTATCGCAAATCCAACCTTCGCCAAGTTTATCACATGCAAGGGCTTCACAAGGGTCTTCAACTACAAAATTAATTTCTTTACATTAGAAATTTTATTCTAATTTTTCAGAAACTTACCATTACAAGTCAATAAAACTCGAACCTTTGAAATTAATTCTTCCCGCTTATTTCCGGGTTGGCAATCACATTCAAATCCTGAAGGAAAAAAAGTAATTAAATTTCTCAAAATATTGTTTTAAATTTGTTACTATCACAAGAGAGCAATTAAATTCTTCCAATTATTGTAGAAAATGTGTTACTCTCACAAGACAAGATAGTAATAAAATTTTACAAAATATCGTTAAAATTAATTACTATCTCATTTTCGATAGTAATAAAATGTTTCAAACTATTGTCTCAAATATTTTACTATCACAAACAACACCACGAACCTTTCCATTCGGTGACTTGTCGTTGACCATTAAAAGCCCCAGCTGGATTGTAAGCTGTATTTCGACAGAAAGGTAATGGACTTGATGAAGATGTAAACCACCAATATTCACTTTCAATTGCTTTATTATAACAAAGAGCATAGGCGCTTCCAGATTTTTTAGGTTTAACCATCCATGTTTTCCAATCACCCAAAGCTTTTTTAGATTTTTTAGCTTCAACAAAAGCTTTGATAGTTTCAGTGAAGGCTGGATCTTCCGCGCATTCATCATGATCTCGACATCGTGTTTTATCTTTTGGATCTTCTTCAAATCCAGGCTTACAAGTAATTTTATAACTTCCAATTGTATTTGTGCAAATTTGAGTTAATGGATCATATTTTGCTTTACCACTATTACATTCATCTTCATCAATGCAATTATAATAAAGGGCAACAACATTGAGGGGTGGAATAAATCCTGGTTTACATTCGCATCGATAATTAGCTGAATGTTCAACTTGTTTACAAATGGTTGTATTTTTATCACAACTATTTAATTCAGGTTTAGAACATTTATCTAATGGAGTACATGTTTTTCCATCACCAGTGTAGCCTAAAAATTAATTATATATTTTGCTTAAGAAATTGAAAGTTGAGATTTTACGAGAAAATAAAATTCTTATTTTTTTGGAACTAAAAACTTTAAGCAAATGCCTCGAGAATTTTTTTTAATTCTTACTCTTTCTTAAAAACTGAAACTATGTTTTTTTTCATGATTTTTATTACTTTCAAATTTTGAGAAAAATCTAGAAATGATCGTGTGCTACTAACCTTCTTTGCAAACACATGAATAACTTCCGGGTGTATTAGTGCATAAAGCTTGAACATTACATGGACGAGCATCGCATTCATTAATATCTCCACATGATTTACTATCCGCTGATAAAGTGTAACCCAAATTGCATATGCAATTGTATGAACTAAAAAAAAATACATAATTTTTACTAAATTTATTGACCTTAAAATTTTTCTTACCCTGGAATATTGGAGCATTTATGTACGCCACAAACTAAATTAGTTTTATTCGAGCATTCATTTATGTCCAAGCAAGTTCGATTACTGCCTTTTGATTGTTCATATCTAAAAAATTAATTAAATATTTATAAATATATCTGTTTTTTTTTCTCGCTTCTTGTCTCACCCTTTTTTACAATTACATTCAAATGTTCCAACTTTATTTAAGCAAATTGTTGTGTCAAGATCACAATTATTTGTTTTGGGATCCGCGCATTCATCCACATCGGAACAAAATCCGGGTAATCCAGTTCCAGTGAATCCTTTATTGCATTGACAATTATAACTTCCTTGAGTATTATGGCATGTAGCTTGATCGTCACAAGCTTTAGGATTTTTGCATTCATTTACATCGTGACAAATGGTTCCATTTCCTTCATATCCGGATCTGCAAATAATAACGAAAATATTAATTTTAATTGTCTCTGGCAAAAATAAACTTTTCCATAGTAAATTTAGATTCCGTTTTTTTATTTTGCGCAAAAGTGGTTTGGAATTTTTTTAATGCAAAATATAAGATTTTAATCTTTTTTGGTTTGGAAATTTATTGACTGATTTATACCGAGTTTTGGGAATCAACTTTTTCCATTGAATTTTGTTTAACTTCTCCCGAAATATGCAAATGGCAAAAAAATAAATTAGATAGTCTTGGCTTTCTTAAAAGCGGGACAATAAATAACCCATTTTCCCATTTGAGATTTTTAATTTATTGATGAGATAAATATTTTTTTTTATCGATATATTTACCTGCAAGTACATGTGAAAGCTCCTCGAGGTTGATTGACGCATGTAGCATATTGACTGCATGGAATATATTCCTTACATTGATCAATAACTTCACAACCAAGTTGAGCGGTTCCAACTCCTCTAAAGCCTTTCTTACATTTACAACTAAATCCAAATTCATTATCGAGGCATTCAGCATCCGCGTGACAAGGAGATTTGACATCACTGCATTTGGGAACAGCGCAAGTGACATTATTTTTGCCTATTCCAATATCAATTTTTCCTTGTGGACATTCACATTTAAAACCTGGAGTTAAATTTATGCAAATTGCAGTTCCATTACAAATATTTTCATTTTCCAAACATTCATTCATTAGTTCACATTGGGAACCCTTCTTTCGATAACCTGAATCACATTCACAAATGTACGTGGCTCGACCCTTGGTATCTTTGACTTGGGTTTCTATGCATCGAGCATTAGTGGGACATTGAAGATCCTTTTCACAATCGGGAACGGGATCACAAAATTCTTTGGGATTTATACCATAATATCCATCTTGGCAAACACATCTAAAAAAATTAAATTTATAAAGTTTAAAAATTTTTAATGGAGAAAAAAAATTTTTTATGACTTACTCAGGAACTTTTTTGGATGGATCTTGACGAGATGCACGCATAACACAAAACGCATTAGCTCCACATTCAAAGGATTTTTCACAATCACTATATGGAACGCAATCTTTTTCTTTTCGAATATATCCATTTGAACAATTACATTTGAAATCTCCAATGGTGTTATGACATAATTCCGAATAGGGTTTACAATTATGTAATTGAAGTTCGCATTCATTTACATCTTCACATTTATTTGTTTTGGTTGGAATTTTTGCTAAACCTTTTTTGCAATCACAACTAAATGAACCAATGGTATTTCGACACGTTGTGGTTTCTTTATCGCAATCATCTTTGCCTTCTTTGCATTCATCAACTAAAAAATATTTAAAGTTTATTAATTGTTTTATTTTTTTCTTTGTAAGAGTCTATTACTAAAAATTTTTTCGTGCTATGAATCAGCTTTAAAAAAATATTTTTCGTTCTAAGAATCGAGTTTAGAAAATTTATATTTTTAGCAATAAATATAAAAAAAGCAGCTTACTATCATTGCAAGTTTTATTATCTTTGCCAAGAACCATTCCTTTCGGGCATGAACATTGGAAGCTTCCAACGGTGTTAACACATTTAGCACCTTGTTTGCTGCAAATAACTGAACCAACTTCAAGGCATTCATCAATATCTTCACAAAGTGACATTTGAATTCCACCAAGACGGAAACCCTCGGGACATTTGCAACTATATGAGCCTTGAGTATTAATGCATTTAACGCCTTCAGGTTTTTTAGGGCATGGATCTTTTTTGCATTCATCGATATCTAAAAAAAATTAAATTTTATTTTTTTTGTTTTGAGAAAAAATGTTTTTATAATTTTTAAAACTTACCATCGCATTGTCGAGTTTTGTTATTAAATGTGAAACCATTGGGGCAAACGCAAGTAACCCATTTATCTTCAACTTTTTTATCCAATGGAATACATTTAGTATTAGTTGGACAATCATTGAATTTTTTGCATAAATCCATTAAATTACAAATATTTTTTCCATCCCCTTCAAATGGTTCATTGCATTGGCAACGATAAAGTGGGGTTTCATCGATGCATGAAGCAAATTTATGACATTTTGCTGTACCATCAGTGCATTCATTAATAGCTAGAAAAAGAAAAAAATTTGCATATTTTTCGATCAATTTTTTTTGTGGAAAAGATAGCTTACGTTCACAACTTTTAATTCCATCTCCTCGATAACCTGTGGAACATGTGCAATTGTACTGAAATTAAAATAGTTTAATAAAGTAGCAAAAAAAAAGAATGGTTTATGAATAAAAAAACACTCTCTTGATTTTTTAAAAAAGTTTATTTGTTTATTTTTTTTTAGAAAATTGATCAAACTAAAAAGAAAAGTAAAAACATTTTGTGGGTGCCTTTGCTTTTATTTATATTTTATTTTCGACTTTTTTTGCTTTTTTATTTTTAAGCTTTTTTTTAAATTTTTTAATATTTTGTTAAATCTTTTTTTTTAGATCTCTAGTATATTAGCAAAAATTGATTTGACTAATTAACCAAATCAAAAAAGTTTTATGTGAAAAGTTATATTATTAAATTTCGAGTCTAATTAATAGATTAAAAAAGCTGCAGAAACAATAATATTTCTCTCTTTAAATGTTCATAAAGAATTGATCAAAATTCCCAGTATTCGAGAAGGAAGACGACAACCCCAACTCTTAATTATACAAAAAAACCTTTCTTTTTCATTTTAACAATTTAATTAATTTTAAAAGTAAAAAAAAATTTTAAACTAACCACATCACCATTTTCTCGTGTGCTTTTCAAACAAATAGCAGTTTTATGACATTCAGGACATGTGGCATTTGCAACACAATCTTGTAAACCATGTTGAATGGTGGGTGGCTGACAAATGCATTCAAAAGTTCCAATAAGATTTCTACATTTAGAATTTTTAGGGCATGTATTTGGATTTAAACATTCATCAATATCTTCACATTTTATTGTTGTTTTTCCATCTTCTTTTTTCACTGCTTTAAATCCTTTATTGCATGGACATTCATATCCTCCAATGGTATTATTGCATGTGGAAAATTCAGGGCAAGAAAATTGATTAGTATCACACTAAAAAAAATTAATTAATTAATTAATTAGCATAATTTCTTTTATTGAAAAATATTAGAAAATCCTAATTTTTTTAATGGAATTTTTTAGGATAAAATTGTGGCTCGGAAAATTTTGTTTTTTTGTGTTTTCGAGAAAAAAGAAGCTCACTTCGTTATTATCTTGACATCCACGAATAGTTTGAATGTAATTAGGTTCATTGCATTCACATTTAAATGATCCAGGAAGATTTATGCATCGTTCAGTTGGAACTGTGCAATTATGTAATTTTTCTCCACATTCATTTATATCATCACAACGGGAATCAGTTTTATTTTCTCTATAACCCAATGGGCATTTACAAGAATAGCTTCCGATGGTATTGATGCATGAATAAGTTGTTCGACATTCATGAATTCCAAGAGCGCATTCATTTACATCTAAAAAACTTTTCGGGTTGTGACATAAGTTTTTTTGGGAAGGTTTAAAATTTACCTTCACATGTTTGAGTTTTTGGATCCCTTGAAAATCCTTTATTGCATCGACATTTATATGTATCAGGTTTATTTACGCAATGTTCATTAGGTGGACAAACATCTTTGCCATTGGCTGCACGTTTAGCTGCGACACAATGATTTTCAGCTAAAAATTTTAAAAATTTGCAAATTTTTTAATTTAAATTTTAAAGAAAATTTTACGTTGACAAAGACCATCTCGAGCAAGTCCAGTTCCAACAAAGCCATTTTTACATTCACACCACATATGACTAGCATTAATGGATTTGCAATAAGTATTGGGGTCATGAAGGCATCCACGTTCTTTGGTGCAATCAGTATCCACCACGCATTTATGTTCGAAATTTGTTCGTTGTCCGCGAGGGCATTCACAATCCCATGACTGTAAAATTATTTATAGTGATTTTGTTAATTTTAAAATTATGGAAAAATTCTAATAAGTTTAAAAAAATTTATTCAACTTACGCCTTTAGTATCCGTGCATTGAGCTTGTGGATCACATGCAAGATTTTTGGGATTTGCATTTACACCTTCTTTACATTCATTTATATTATCACAAGCTGTATGATCTTTGGAAACTTTATATCCGGCTTCACAAGTGCAATTAGCTGAATCACCATAATTCACGCAAAGCATATGTTCGGCGGAGCATCGAATTTTACTATGACATGGATTTCCAAGGGCCACGGGAGTTTTACATTGGCATTGATCAATCTTTTCACATTCTTTATCGGAGTTAAGCTTCTCGCCGGGTTTACATTTGCAAATAGGTTTAATAATGGCTTCTTCACGAATGGGTACACATTGAGCTGATTTTCCACAACCTCCTCGATTAACAAGGCAAGGATTCTTTTGACATTTTTTATTATTGGTTATTAAGAAACCTTTTTTGCATACGCATACTGCTTTTTGTTTAGCACTTACACATTCTTCGGTTTCTTTATCACATGGATTTTTAACTTTGCATGCATCAGCGACTAAAATTTTTTTATAGAGATTAAAATTTTTTGAAAATCAAATTTTTTCTTACTTTTGCATCCTTCTTTATATGGATTTCCTTCCCATCCTGCCGCACATTCACATCGATGTGAACCAAGAATATTTTCACATTTAGCTGATGGGCCACAAGCTGGAGCAAATTTGCCATTCACATGAATTCCAATCAAGCATTCATCGATATCCGCGCAAGGACATTGAGTTTTATCTTTGCATTTTTTTGGTTTAGCATAACCGGGTTTACAATCGCATGAAAATGATCCATTGGTATTCGTGCAAATATCCGCATCAAATACAGGGCAAACTTTAGGAAGTTGTTTGCATTCATTGATATCCTTGCATTTTTCAGATGAAATTTGTGCATATCCTTGGGGGCACACGCATGAATATGTTCCAGGTTCATTGATGCATTTCATTCGAACTTCTCCACCAATTTTACTGCAGTTATTGTTTTCAAGAGATAAACACTAAAAATAAAAATTGATATTTTCTTGGTTTTTTGTTTTTTACGCGAATATTTAATTTTTTGGTATTGTAGCGAATATTTTTAATAAAAATACTCATTTTGATTAGTTTTGAAAAAAGCTTACTTCATTAATATCTTCGCAACCTTTGGGGGTAAGTTGGAATCCGTGTTTGCAGGTGCAATTAAAGGTTCCGGGCATATTAATACATTCTTGAGTTTCAGTGCAATTATGTTTTGGATCAGCTGGATTACATTCATCTATATCAAGGCAAGTTTCACCATCTCCATAATAGCCTGGCTTGCATTTACAATCAAAACCACTAAAAAAATTACTTGGATCTGTATTTTTTTAAATATTAATTTTTACCCGTCTGTGTTGGTACAAAATGAAGTATCCTTTGCACATGTATGAGTTCCTTCTTTGCATTCATTAATATCTCGACAAATTTGATAATCCGGCGCTTGTCCACGGAATCCATCAGCGCATTTACATTCAAAGGAGCCAATAGTATTGACACAAGTTGCATTTTTATTTCCACAATCATGAGTTCCCGCTTCACATTCATTTTCATCAATACAATTTGGTGAAGTTCGAGTTGAACCCATTTTAGCGGTAAAACCTATTTTACAATCGCATTTATAACTAAAAAGAAATTTTTTTTATAAATAATTATTTCAGAATTCATTATGGTTGGAAGAATTTTAAGTTTAATTAATTTTGTTTTGTAAATTTAAAAAGTAAAAATATCTACAAATAATTTACTTACCTGCCAACAAGATTTTTACAATGTGAATTAACAGGGCATTTGGCGGCGCCTTCTTTAATATTGCACTCATCTAAAAAACAAAAACTCCACTAATTTTGATTTCTACAAGTTATTTAGAAACTCACCAATATCAAAACATTCACCATTAATAAGTTCAAAACCATCTTGACATTGGCATGCAAATTTTCCTGGACCTGTGTGGAGACATTTGAGCGGGGCTACACACAATTGTTGTTCCAAACATGGATTTACTTCTTTGCAAGGAGGTCGATTTCGAAGGGCTTCAATGGTGATAGGGAATCGAGAAATTTCTTGCCAACTATATCCTACATTGCAAACACATTGACCCGAAGCACAGACAGCTTGTTTGGGGCATGGAAAATCTTTATCACAATAATTTGGAAACACGCATTTAGTATCGTTGAGAACCACAGCGGAAGCAGGGCAATGACATTTATAATAATGTGGTGCTACTTCGGTGGATTCACATCGACCAGGTTCACAAATTCTTGGATATTTAGCGCAAACATTTTGTCGTTCACAAACTGGTCGAAGAGGATGGGCGCCAACTTTGGGTTGGAAGCCATCTTCGCAAACGCATCTAAAAAACAAAAAATTTGGAGGGAAAATTTCATATTTTTTATTTTGGATTTACTTGTAACTTGCAAAAGTATTAATACAAACACTATTTTTGTTACATTTATTGCTGCCATCTTTGCATTCATCTCGATCAACACATTTTCCAGTTTTTGGATCAGGAATAAAGCCATATCGGCAATTGCATTTATAACTAGAAAATATTTTTTTAAAATAATTATTTATTGTTTAAAATGGATCTTAATTTTTTGTTGGATAAGTTTTAAGAAGTTCCAAATTTTTTTTATTAATTTTTAAACGGTTATAAAAAATTTCATAAATCAAGTTTAAATTTTTATGTATCTGCGAAATTTTTCTTTTGTTATTTTATAAAGAATTGAAAATTATGAAATATAAAAAAATTTTATGAGTGTGCTTTTTTATTAAAAATATTTTAAAATAAATCTTTAAAGCGCTTCTTACCTGCCAATAGTATTTTGACATTCTTCAACTTGGGGACAACAAATTGCAGTTCCAAGTTTACATTCATCCTTGTCTAAAAAAATAGTCAAAATAATTATTTATTTAAATATTTTTCTCAAAACTTTCTTACCAATGCAACTTTTTCCATCATAACCAATGGTAAAACCTTTTTTACAATCACAAAGATATGAACCAAAAGTATTTTTGCATATTCCATTTTGACTATCACATGCTGAACCTTTATTTGGGCTTACACCTTCTTTACATTCATCAATATCATCACAAAGCATTTTTCCATCTTTGGTAGAATTGCGGAAACCTGGGCCACAAACACATTTATATCCGGGTGAAAGATCAATGCATTTGGACATGAGAGGGCAACTGGCGCTACCTTCTTCACATTCATTAATATTACCGCATTCTTCACGACCTTTGAGTTTGCGATAACCATTTTTGCATTCGCAAGAATAGCTTCCAACTGTATTCACGCAATATGTGATTGGATTGGGGCAAATATTTAGGGTTTTATTTTTGCATTCATCGTGATCTAAAAAAAGAGAGACGACGGTTCATTAAAAGTGGCCGAATTTTTGTGATTATTTTCAATGCATTATTTTAAACTTTGGAATTGGTTGGAAAATGGCTACTAATACACTTGTTTTTACAAAGAAACAAAGGTTTTTTAAAAATTTCATAAAGTTTCGAAGAACTTCGGAAATTTTTTTCCGTTTTTTGCAAAAATGAATTAATTAACTTTTTTTCGTGTCTTCAAACTAAAAGCTCAACAACCGCTATTATTGTATCTCTTTAAAAAAATAATTTTTTAATTAAGAATTCAAATTTTTCTTACCATCGCATTTATCAATTGTTCCAATACCTTCAAAACCAGGTTTGCATTTACATTCGAATCGCTAAAAAAAATTCTTGCATATTTTTCATACTTATTTAAAAAATTATAAAAGCGATATACTTTTCCATGAAGGGCTGGTTGACGATCAATGCATATAGCTTGATCATCACAGTTATTATCTGCCACATTTAAGCATTCATTAATGTTAACACATTTCCCTGCTGCATTTCTCCGATATCCTTCGCGGCACACGCATTCACGAAACGGTTGATCTTTGTTAATTGGTCGACAAATGGATGTGGAATTATCGCAAATGGTGCAATTATTAACCGGCGCTGAATCAATATCAAAGCATGGAGCAGTGAAATTCTTTTGATCATTGATTTGTCGAATAAATCCATTTTTGCATCGACATTCAGCTTTTCCATTATTATTGAAACATACGGTTCCAGCAATGTTTGCGCAAGGATATGAAATTTCACATGGGTCAATAGCTAAAGAAAAAAGTTTCTTTGTTTTGAATGGAAATTTAATTAAAGTTTAAAGCTTACGTTTGCAAACTTTTCCATCGCCTTCATAATTTTTTGTGCAATTACAATAATAACTTCCAGGAATATCGGCACAAGTGGCGCGTCCAGGAGTTTTATCACAATCATTTAAAGTTGGATCACGACAATTTGGAATGTCTTCACATCGATGATTTTCGCCGGGAAGGGTCTAAATCTCATTTTTTAAGAATTTAATGTAACTCAAAATGGAAAGTTTCTTACTTGGAAACCTTTTTTACATTTACAAACATAACTATCCTTCTTTTCGCTCAAAACGCATTCAGTGGTAGGTTTATCACATTTAGCACACCAATAATCTTTATCCGGGAGGCATTCCTTCTTTCCATCACCTTTATATCCTTCTTTGCATTTACATTCATAACTGTAAATTTTGAAAATTAAAAAAATTATTATCAATTAAAGAAACACAAAAAAAGAGCAGTAATTACAAAATATTATTTTCGCTACTAAATAATTTTTTAAATTTTTGTTTCTAAAGTCAACTCTCTATGTTTTAGTTTTAATTGCGGTAGACAACAATAATTAAAAATATGATAATTCCCCTTACCTGCCGGGTGTATTTTTACAATATGCCAATTGATGACATGGACGCGAAATCATGCATTCATTAATATCTGGAATAATTTCTATATTTTATTCTGGACTAACTTCCAACATTTTTACTATATTAAATTTTATAAACATACCTTCACATTCCCGAGGTGAACCAGGTTTTTTAGCAAATCCATCTTTGCATTGACAAATGAAGGATCCAGGAGTATTAACACAAATGGCATTTCCACCACAAATGGTTTTATTTAGGCATTCATTGGTGTCTTTACAAGGTCGCCATTTATATCCACCTTTAACATCTCCTTGCCATCCTTCTTGACAGGAGCATTCATATTCTAAAAAATTAAAACGGTATCATTTTAGAGTTTGATATTTGCTAATCCAAGTTAATGTCAACAAAATTTTAAAAAATATTGAAATCGAAAATATGTTCTTTGATTATTATTTTTTTCGGTTCATATTGAAAAATTTTTTACTATCAAAAAATTGCTGAAAGTCATAAAAAATTGACAAGAATTTTATCGTCAAAGGCAAGTTTCAACGCAATTTTGCTTTTACTACCTTTTTAAATTATGTAAAATCTTTCTTGACTTGAAAAGACATATTGTTAATTTAAAGCTTCTTTAAAGACATTTTTAGAAATCGAAAATGTTTGTGGAAATTTTTTTATGTCGATTCTATTTTTTTTAAACTTTATTTCGTGATTCCAGATTTTTGATTATTTTTAGAATTTAATTTTTTCTTACTAAGTCCATCATCATAAACTGGATCTCGATCATCGCAATATGCATTGGGTTTATCACAATCATTCAAGCGATCATCAGCGCATTCATCAATCTTAAAAAAAAATTGAGAATAGAAATTTTACTGTAAAATTATTTGGATAAAATTTACGTTTTCACAACTAAATCCATCACCACGATAACCAAATTTGGGATTGCATGGAGCACAATTATATCCCGTTCGACTTCCACTTGTTCCTGGAAGGCATTTAGAAGCTTTATGACATTTATGTTCGCAAGTTGAACATGAATCAACTTTTTGACAATTTGTTTTTCCACCCGTTACTTTACGATATGCATATCCAATGGGGCATCCACAAAAGGGTGCTTTATTTTCACGATTTATTTGACATTCTCGATGTTCTTGACGGCATTCATTCATAATTTTTGAATCTTTTTTTCGATCGCATTGAATTGCTGGAAATTTGAGAAAAAAAATTTGATGGAAAAAATCGGTGAAAAAAAAGCTTACGACAATTAAATCCATCAAAACCAAGGGAATATTCATCGCAATTACACGCAGCTCCAACATATCGTTCAATATTGAGGCGTTCACCTTTAAGTCGAATTCCACCTTCTCCACAAACATCTGTAGCATTTTGAAAGAAATTCCAGCATTTGCCGGTTTCCCAAATTACCTACAAACAAAGTTGAATAAAATTTAATTTTTTAGTGCATTTTTAAAAAGCGATTTGGTCAAAAAAAAGTTAATTTTCGGACGCTTTTTTACTCCAAAAAAGGACTTACTATGTTAGTTTGTGAATTGCCAGAGCCACCTTCGGTTGCTAAAAGAAAAATTAATTCAAAATTAAATAATTTTTAGAAACTTTTAAAAATTCTAATTTCTTCTAATCCCTTTATTTTACAGAACTTGCGTTAATAATATTTTATTTTTTAATCCCATTTTTTCCAAACCCCAAAAATCTCTAAAAATTTTTTTTTAGTATTAGTTTTAAAAAAAATATTTAGCCAATAAGCTACAGTATGCTTCGTTTTAGGCTGGCTTCCAATAGCATTATTCTCTGAAAAATACAGTAACCATAATGCACAAAAAATAATTCCACCAATCACAAACACTTTTAACTATTTTTTTGTTCCGGTTTTCAAGAATATGAAAATATTGTTTTAAAATTGTTATTTATATATGATTTTTTAAAACAAAAATTTTATCTAAATTCTCACATAAAATTTAAAAAATATTAAAACAAAGCCATCTGACTTTATTATTTCTTTTTCCTTTTCGTCCAAAAGATTGATGCTTGCTTTTTTTCGTGAGAAAAGCATTTCCATTATTTTTTTGTTTCATTTTCAACAAAAAAGTTATAAAAAAATGTTGAAATTATTGCTTTTTTTGTTTTATGTTTTTAAAGATCATTAAAAAAGCTTTATTTCCAAGCTTTGTTAATTTTTTTCCATTATTGCTTTTTAGCAGCAGAAACTAAAATTTTTTGGTAAAGCACACGAAAAGAAAGAAATACGTATACAAATAAAAACGGCATTGAATTTTAAAAACCATTTAACTTATGTTGTTGAATTTATGGTCCAACTTTTCTTGGAAGTTCCTTGTGGACCTTTAGGTCCAGCTTCACTGGGTCCAACTTCAGCGCCCTCGTTACCCGCTGCACCAAGAGGTAGCGGAAAGCCTTTAAGGCCTTTGGGTTCCAAGCGACCGATAAGTTTGAGATTGTGACGTTTTCTAAATGAAGGTGAAAATAAGGATCTGGGAATATTTTTGGTCCGTAAGAACCTTTCTTAGCGTCACAAAATTGGAATTCAATAAAGTTGTATTTTGTTTTAAATAATTTTAAAATGATTTTGAATTATTATGAATGATAAATTTTTTTTACTTCTTCTTTATATTGAATTATTTTTATGGAAATTAATTTCTATTCATTTTGTCTTTTTATTTAAGAAATTATCACTTTCAAAATGAATGATTAAAAAAACAAAGTTTTTAATAAATTTTTTTTTCTTAAGCTTAAAGCTTTAAAAGACGATGGTTAATCAAAAAAGAAATTTTTTTATGGCTTTCATGTTTAATTTATATATAATGAATGATTCAATGTGGATTGACACGTTTTAAATTATTGATTGCACTTTATTTTTTTCGGAAGCTTTAAAGAAATTACAACAACAATGGGGGATAAAAAAGAAAGGGGAATCAGGATGCAAAGTGTTTGTGTGTGTTAGCTCCTCCGGAATAAAACCATGTCACTCTGCCACATCGCCGTTTGCTGGAAGCCCAAAAAAAAGATCTCAAGAAGTATATTTGATTGATTGATTGTTATATATGCGCTGTATAAAAAAATATTGAATTTAATTTGTATCATCATCATCGTCATCATCATCATTATTTTTTTTAGCGCTCATCCACCGCGTCCTTTAGTTAGTTTTACTTAGTAAAAAAGAAATTTTGAAATAAGAGTGCAATCATATTGAGATTTGTCGGTGTAATTTAAACACGACGGTATGGGCCATTTCCACCACCGCTGCTACCACCACCATGGGCATCAGCATTACGGGTTGGGCAAGGACAATAATTGGCATCTTTGCCTGGGCGGCCATCAGGTCCAGCTTCACCTTCTGGTCCTTGGTCACCTAGAATAATAAGAAAGATTACGACTGTTATGAAAGTTAAATTTGTTGTTAGTATCTTACCTTGAGGTCCAGCAACTCCTGGGCCACCTTGTGGGCCTTGAGGTCCTGCTTCGCCAGGTCCTGCATCTGCGCCTTTGTCTCCTGGGGCTCCGACTGGACCAGGTGCACCACGAGCTCCTTTTGGCCCTGGACGACCAATCAATTTTTGGGCGTCAGCTCTTTAATTAAACAGGTTAATATCAAGTAAAATGGTATAATACGTTGTTTTAAAAGACTCTACTCGATGTTTCGTTCGAAAAAAATAAAAAATTTGGCCTAAAACGGCGTTAAAACCGTCTAAAACGCTTAAAACAACCCAAAGTTGTCATTTTCCGCATGTATGAAAGAAACATCGCAAAAGAGTTTTAAAATTACCATATAAATGATTAAAGCTTACCCTTTGTTTCCAGCTGGTCCAGGAAGACCAAGAGGTCCAGGTGGGCCAGGAGGTCCTTGTTCGCCAGGGGTTCCTGGATGGCCGGGGCGACCTTCATGACCATTTTGTCCACGAGTACCGGGTAAACCACGAGGTCCTGGTCGACCAATAGGTCCGGGAGGACCTTGAGGTCCAGCAGGACAATTGAAGCATCCAGTTGGGCTTGAATCAGCTGGAGTAACATCTTCAGCATCAACACCAGCAATACCATCAAGACCGGGATGACCATCGGGTCCAGCTCGGCCGGGAGTACCCTTAGGGCCAGGAGGACCAGCGGGGCATTTATTATTTTCAAGTTGGCATTGGCATCCACCACCTGCTCCACCATTGCTGCTTCCATGAGAAAGAGCTGGAGGAACGGAAGGAGGTGCAGCTCCTGAAGGAGTACCAGGAGCACTACCACCTGATCCACCACCAGCAGGTCCAGAAGGTCCACTTCCTGCAGGTCCAGATGGTCCTGATGATCCACCTGAAGATGATCCATTTGATAAATTATTATTTTCCTCTTTCATAATTATTTATTACCTGAATTACCGCCACCATTTTCATAATCTTGACGACGGAAACGTTTTTTGGTTGCGCTTACACGCATCATATCACGCCATAAATCATCGGTGGTTGAACGAAATTCGCTTATTTCTGCATCAAGTTCATTCCAAATTGATTGAACATCAGCATAAATATTACCAATAACAAAAAGACATGCAATTAATGTAACGCCCGAAATGGACGAGGCCAAAAATGTGGCCGTATGCACTTGCATCCTGAAAGCTCACTAAAGAAAATTAAAATTAGATAAATATATTCTCTCATAGAAAAAATGATACTTACCTAGAGCAAGCAATCTATGGGAAAAGACCGCGTCTCTGCATTTTCTGAATTTACTTTCAATGCTTTTATAGTAAAAATTTTTTTAGTTGTTGGAGAAGTTAAAGCAAAGAAAAGCCCTCCTCCCCATTTGAGAAGTATAAAAAAGAAATAAGGTCATCATTATTCGTAACAAACATCTATCCTAATCCATTTCCATGCATTATTCCAGTGGCAGTGAGTGTTAAGAAGAGAAAAAAATAATAGTAAGATGATTTTTTTTTATTTCTGTCCGTCGAGATTTATTTTTTTATTTATTGCTTAAGGCAATTTGGGAAGAATCCTGGTAAATTAAATGATAGACATTCCTTCCTTCTTTTTTTATTTCACTTAGATTGATTAAGCCCGCGCAATTAAAAAAAGAAGATAGTCGTCGCCGCACCCGAAATAAAAAAAATTAAAGCAAAAACCCGATCATTGAGAAACCTACTGCTGACGTGTTTTTTTTTTTTTTTTTGCATCCGTGATAGCTCTTTTTTCCTTTCATTTCTTATCATTCCTTTGCGGTTTATTTTCATTCTTATCAAAAAGTGAGATGATCATTCTCAAAAACATTTAAGGATAGCAAAAAATAAAATCGGAACCTTTTTTTCTTTTTCTTCACAGATTGTAAATTATTTCCTTTCATTTCCTTGTTTTGTTGGATGTATATTCAAACGAGAACACAGACACAAGAAACAAAAATTTTTTTGATTGTAATTTAAAAAAATAATTGAGAGAAGTTAATTTAGGTCAACAAATTAAAACCCCATCGTCGTCTATCTTTTATCAGATCTTTTTTTTAATTTAATTTTTATTTTATCCTCCTGATTTAATTCTTTTTTATAGTTGGTTGGTTGATGATTGTCGCTATAAAAATTACCTTTCTCCTTTTTTATAAATATAAAAAGTTTTATGCGCAAAGAAAAATAAAAATGCAATAAAGTTGGAATTTTTCTTTTCATTAATTTTAAGTTTAAAAAAAGTTAAAAATTTATTTTAATTTTGTTAATATAAAACAAAACAAAAAACTTTCATAAATACTCTGGCTTCAGAAAATTAGAAAGAATGATTCTTAAAAGAAAAAAAACAATTAAAAATTCGATTTAGAATAACAAAAAATAAAATTTATTAATTTAAAAAAATAACATTCAAACTTGAAAGTAAAAATTCATAATTCATGCTCATAAACAGATGGCACAGTTACTTACATAAGCATGTTTAAAAAATTTTAAAGAACAAAAAAATGTTAGCAAATGAGTTTCTGATATTTTTTTAAAAATCTTTGGTGTGATTAATGAATCAATGAAATTTCATGTAATATCGCTATTTTACAAATATTATTTCCATGATTCCTTAATTTTTTTTAAATGCATAATGAACTTTTCAAGTTTCCTCAAATTTGATCGTCGGCGGAAGAAAAAAAAGATAATTCCATATTGTTTTTTTGCTTTTTTGTTTTTAATCAAGGCATGGAGCAAACATACATACATCACCTCTCAATATTTACAATGTCCTCCAGCTGAAAAAAAAGGTTGCAGCAAAAGAATGCTTTTTTTCAATTATTGCCAAAAAAGGCAAAAAAAAACTAAATCAATAAATGTCTTTACTCTTCTTCCCCTTATTTTTCCATTTGTTGTTGCTTCAACGGAAAAAAATGAGATTTTGAAATACACTTTTTTTCCTTTTCGTATTATTTCATCACAACTGCGGCCCATTCATTCGACTGAGTGCTGTGCTGCAATTGCGTCCATTTTTGTTTTTGACTGCAGCGGTTGTGGCGGCGCTGGTGAAAAATAAAATATTTGCTGAAGAAAAATAAAGCAATCATTTCAACTATTTTTTATTACTGAAACTTCGATTATTTTTCTATCAAATTTTTATAATCTTCAAAATTTCACAGTAACAAAGTAAATGACAATAATGTTGAATCAAAGCTTACATGTTTTTGTTGGATTAAATTATTCCAGCAACCAAAAACATTTTTTATTAAGTTTTTGTAAGTTTTTTCTTCTCTTTTAATTTCATCGGTGCAAAAGGAAAATTTTTTATAGGTAATTTTTTTTAAATGAATCATGCAACTTGTCCCCTTGAATTCCATCCCAGTTGTTCCGTATTTTCCCATATATATTTTGTTTTTGGAATAAATAAACTTTGTTCCATTAACCAAGATGAATTTTTTACAGCATTTTTGTAAGTTTTTTTTCTTCTCTGTCAAATGACATTTATTAAAAGCAACTTTATATAGATAAATCTCCAAGCATGCAATTCGAGCCGTTGACTCACAATCAAGCAGCTGATCCTCCTCCTTGTTTGGAGTTTAAGCCGGTGAATTCCATGCAAGTCGAAGATCTTCCTCCACCTTCGCCGCCTTCGTGAAACCCATTTGAAAGACATTTCTTTGCTCGCTGATCTCAAAATTTATCTATCAAACCAAAAAAATGGATAATAGACTTTTAGAAGTTAGACAGAGAGAACAAAAAAAGAATGGAAGCTACTAATGCCAACAATCAACAACAACAACCATGGCGCCGACAACCCAAGTTGATGAGCAACAACGACAAGTTGCGATTCAAGAAGAATTCCAACTTTAAGCGTCAAAAAACGACATATTTAGCTTTCAAAGTTGTTGAAGATTATAAAATTTTAACCAATGATTTGCAAATTAAATTAAAACAAAATGCATCAATTCTCAATCAAGTTCGAAAAATAGCACGAGATTATCAAAGCCAGGTTAAAGAATATGAAATCAATGAGCCACAATTAAAGGTTTGAATTCTATTTTTATTTATTTCCCTTATTAAATAGCAAAATTTTTATAGGCTAAAATCACAGAATTGGAAATTGAAAAAGACGATGTTCAAGAAAAGTTAAACCAAAATATACAAACCCTTAATCAAATTAAAAGAATTGCCCGAGATTATCGCAACAAACTTCAAGTTTATGAAGCTCGAGAACCACAACTTATGGTTAGTACTTTGATTCCCTTTTCTTGTGAAAAATAAAAATATGCATTTTTGTAGGATAAAATTGCACAATTAGAAGCAGAAAACAAAAAAGTTGGCGGTGGCGATGTCCATGAAATTAGTAACTCAAGCGTCCCTCAAACTCATTTGTCTCCTTCTTTTGAAGCTGCTCCACGTAAACGTTATATAAAAATCGAGGAAGAAGGAAATGCTAAACAATCTTGTTATGGTTAGTCTTATGAAGGTCCATTTTTCAAAATTAAAAGGAACTTATTTTTAGATGGATCATCCTCCTCAACAGCTGCAACTTCACCCAATAATACTCAATTGGTTAAAAATGGACACCTAAAGTCAAGTGCTGAACTTCTTTGCAATGAATTTGTTTTCATTAATTTAAATAGTAAAAATTAGTTTATTTTTTTGAAGAAGCTTTACCTTTCGTCCGTGTTACAACATAAAATGCATTTTTCTTGTAAATTGTTGTTTCAATTTTTCATCATCCAACTTGCATGTTTTATTGTAGCCAAAATGTGTATTTTCCAACAATGATTTTTTGTTAGTTGTTTAGTTTGTACATAAAAAAGTTTAATATAATTGCTATATAAATACATATCCCAAAATTACTCAAATAAATCGTTCATTAGAAAAAAAAGTAAGGAAAGAAACATTGCAGCCAAAGTGTAAAATCAAAAGCTTCGTTTTTATGGTTTGTTTAGTTGAATAAATTACTTGAATCACAAAAATGTGGTGGCTATAAAAAAGGTGAAGAAGAGTTTATTGAGATTTACAACACAAATTTGAAAGCTTGAAGTTGATGGTGAAAAAAAGAATCAAAACCTTCATAGAAAAATTTGCATTCAAAAAAAAAATACAGTAGCAGCACTCTTACAACGATAAAATAACATTCATTTTGGTGAATTTCAAACACGCAACTTTTTTCATTCAAACTTTTTTTGCAACGTCTTTCATCGTTCTTTTGATTTTCTAGTATTTTCGCTTTTTTTTACCTTTGACGTGTTTCTTTCTAACTTCCAATCGTTTACTTTTTCTATTTTCAGAATCATGTCATCTGAAGATGAAATTAGTGAAATTGCTTCTTCTGAAGAAGATGATGCTGCTTCTGTGGAAGGTCTCATATCGTCCGAAGATGATAATCTTGATGAAGAAGCTATGTCGTCTGAATATGAAGATGATGATGCCGAAGATTTAATGGAGTATGAAAATGATGGTCTTGACAGTCTTGGTAGTCTTTCTAATCTTGCTGGTCTTGCTGGTCTTTCTGGTCTTCGTGGTCTTTCTGGTCTTTCTGGGCTTGAAGGTCTTGCTCGTCTTGATGGTCTTTTTGCTATGTCATCTGGAAATATTGTCGTTTATGATAATGAATTCTCGCCTGAACAAGTCTTTGCTGATCAAGGTGTGAACTATGAAGCCATGTCGCCTGAACCGGAATTTGAAAATGAGATTAAAGAAACTTTTGTACCTCAAAAACGCGACGAACTTGTTGATGATGTAAAAGAGACTATTGCATCTGAAAAACTCAACGAAGATAATGATAAAGAAGCTATGGCACCTGGAAGACTCATCGAAGATAATGTTAATGAAACTATGGCACCTGAAAGACTCAACGAAGATGAAGTTAAAGAAACTATGGCACCTGATAGCATCATGGAATCTAAAGATGAAAATAAAGAAATCCTGACATCTCACATTGATCCTGCACCTCATAACATTTCGTCTGAAATATGGGTTAAAGATCGTCTTATTCAAACATACAAGAATGAAATTGAGCATTTGAAGCTTAAGCTTGAAACAATGAAAAATGATGAATCACAACTTCGTTCGACTTTAGAAGACAAAGATGCTGCCTTGAAGGCTCTTTACCAAGAAACCAAGAAAATCTCCAACGATGCAAAGAATCAAGTGGAAGAAAGAGAAATGCAGATTTTGACATTGCAAGATGAACTTGACAAAGCTAACGATTTGTTGAAATTTGGAAACTTTGGTAAGGATCTTTCTTTTTTAGCTTCCTAACTATTTTTCTCTCATTTTTAGCTCTTCCCAATGGTGATATGTCTTCTTCATCTTTTTCTGCAAACGCCACTCTTGCTTATGAACTTCTTTCTTCTGGTACTTCTCTTACATCCATTTATGCTCAATATTCCAAAGTTGTTGCTGAACTTACTGAAGAACGTCAAATGCGTAAACAATTGGATGAATATGTTCGCAGCTTGGTTGAAGATCTAAAGAAAAATGCTCCTAATATCATTCAAATTCGAAAGGATTACGATAGTGCCATTGCTCAAAATGAAGAACTTTGTCGTCAACTTAAAGCTGCTTTGGATGATCTTGATTATTTGCGAAATGAATATGATACAATTGGCTCTAAACACAAGTCTACCAGCGACTTGCTTGATTCTGCTCAACATCAAAATTCAATCTTGAAAAAACAAGTTCAAAAACTTCTTTTTGTAGCTGATCAATCTGGAACAAATGGTCATGATGTTTCGAAGAATGATATCACTGTTTTCTCGAACATCCGTGAAATGCATGAAAAGAATATTGATTTGTTGGAAAAGCTTGAAGAAATGAAGCGATCTAATGATGAATCTTTAGAGCGAGTAAGACATGAAGAGTACGTTTATTCCTTTTTTGATAATCAAATATTAACCATTTAATCTTTTTTAGGCTTGATAACCTTCATCAACAACTTTCTAAATTCCAGCATGAAATCGAAGTGCTTCGTGATTCTCAAGAAAAGACTGCTTTAATTATTGACCAATTAGAAAAAGAACGTGATGGCTATAAAGCAGAAGTGGTACATCTTCAACAAACTCTTAATATTTCTCGTGAAATGGAAATCGACAATGAATGGAAGAAGAAGTATGAAAGGCTTCATTATATTCTTGAAGACAAACAAAAGAGTGTTGAGTAAGTTTACTTACTTATTTTTCCATATTTAAAACTTTCATTATTTTAGAGATTTGAACTCTCGAATTGATTCACAATCTGAGCTTATCAACCAACTTCGTTCGACCAACACTAAGATGGAAAGCGTTTTGGACTTTCACAAGAAGAATCAAGAAACTGCTTTCAAGAAGGTGAACGACTATGAAAAGGAAATCTCTAAGAAGAATGAACAAATTGCTGAACTCAAAGCTCAACAAGCTCTTCTCAATTCCAAAGTAAAAGAGCTTCAAGATGATCGTATGGATTCCCAAAATGTGCTTCTCAATGAACTTCGCTTAACAAATATTCGGATGGAAAATGTTCTGGAAAATCATCAAGAGAAGCAAGAGATGGCCACCATGAAGCTGAATGAGTTGCAAGATGAAATGTGTCTAAAGAATGAACTAATCGAAGAGCTCACCGCTTGTCAACAAGATGCGTCCAACAAGATGAATGAATTACATGGTGAAATCTCCCGTCGTGATGAACAAATCGTGGAACTCAAAACTCTTCTTGAGGCTGCATTAAAGAAAGTTACTGATTTGGAACAAGAAATTCCTCAAAAAGATGAAAAAATTGCTCAACTCAAAGCTCATCAAGTTATGGCTTTCAAGAAAGTTAATGATCTTGGAAAAGAAAACACCCAGAAAAATGATCTTATTGCTGAACTCAAAGCTTCTACTACTCTCGCGAAAGTCAATGAACTTGAAAAGGAACTCTCTAAGAAAGATGAAGAACTCAAAGAACTCATGGCTTTTCATGAAATTGCTTCAAAGAAGATGTATAATTTTGAAAAAGAAATCTCTGAAAAGAATGAACAAATGGCAGAACTCAAAGCTGGTAAAGAAGCTGCTTCCGAGAAGATCAATGCTCTTGAAAAGGAAATCTCTGAGAAAGACGAACAACTTGTTGAATTGAAAGCTTATCAAGAAACTATTTCGACGACGGTTAATGAGCTTGAAAAGGAAATCTTTGAAAAGAATGAACAAATTGCTGCACTCAAAGGTCATCAAGCTGTTGCATCTACGAAGACTAATGAATTGGAAAAGAATATATCTGAGAAGGATGAACAACTCAATGAATTGAACATGCGTCTTACTACCATTACCAATCTTTATATGAAGCAAAAAACTGAAAAACATGATGATGAATTGAAACAACTTAATGCTGAACAATCTCAACTAATGGAAGAAAATAAAACTGTGGCTTCTCAAGGTGTTCCTCAATCAAATGATGTCGCAATTTCTCAATCTGTTCCTAATGTTTCTAAAACCGTAGCTGTCACACGTAAACGTCCTGTGCAAGAAGTTATCAAAGAAGATGCTGATTTCGAAAGCTCTAGTGAAGTTAAACGTCGTTGTTGTGGTATGTTTTTTTGAACTTCCTCTTTTCATTATTAAGCAGCAAACTTTTTAGATGAAGATCAATCTCAACCTGAATCCGCGGATGATGATAAAGTGCATCCAGAATCTATGGATGAAGGTCAAGCTCAACCAAAATGTGTGGATGAAGATCAAGCTCAGCAAGAATCCACTCCTGGACTTTCGGAAGAATAATGCTTCTTATTTATGAATTTTATGTATGGTTGAAATGATATTTTTATAGCCTCCTTCTCATATCTTTGTTTTTGTACTTTTACTTTTATGCTTGTTTAATAAATATCTTTGTTGTTTTTTGCATATTCTTCTATCATTTTATTTTACATCTTTAGTTCAACCGAGAAACAACGATCATTCCCTTTTGCTCACTTCTTCATGGAAAATTTTTTCATTATGTTAAATTTAATTGGAGGTTACTCCTTCTAAGAATTCCATGTGTTTATAACCTTATTTGTTGTTTTATTTGTCATAACGATACAATGATGTTTCATGAAATCGAACGCTCAATTCATGATGCATTTTTTGTTGTTAAACGAGGACTTGAGAGGTAAGAAGCTTGTAATCGGTGGTGGTTCAGTTAAATCTGCTAGCATTGTTTTTACCTTTAAAATTTTCTCAACGGGTAATTGCATCAAATGAACAACTTTCTTTTGCTTGTTTCTCAAAATTCCTTATTTGTTATCCCAAAAGTTTTTATTGACATCAAATGCAACTCATTCGGACGCTAAACTTCGGGTTTTTCATAGCAAAAGTAAATATGATGAAAAAGTTCTGTTCTCAAATATGCATAAGCATGGGTTTTTATTATGAGCGAAATTATTGATAATGAAGAAGTTGAAGCATTTTGAACGATGACTGATCACCAAAAACAACTCACTCATATTTGCAACTGAAGCAGAAATAACTAAATAAATTTTACTAAACAATCTCCAAAATCAAACCCAACAAAAACATGAACGATTGAGTTTAGGAACATTGCAGTGTTGATTGCTAATTATACGATAAAGGCTTGCTGCAATTCATTCTAATTTTTTACTAATAAACCTGTGTATTAAAAGACTAAAATCGATTCACCTAAAAGTGAAAAGATTTCCGTTACATCAAAGTTTAACAAAAATCATTAAATCACAAAATGCAAATAGTTAATATGTTTATAGTCATACAATAAAAAAAAATGAAACAAGATTAATTTATAAAGCAAAATACAGAAACAATGAGTACAAGAAATAAAGCAAGCAAATATTATTTAAACAATACTCTTCCTTGGTCGACCACGTTTACGAGGAGAAGATTCTTCTTGAACAGGTTTGAGAGAACTCACTTTGTTACCCCCTGATTTACGAGGAGATGGTGGAGGTGTTGTTGATTCTGGAGGATCAACAGAAGGTTTTCTTGGACGACCTCGTTTACGAGGAGAAGATTCTTCTTGAACAGGTTCGAGAGAGCTAACTTTGTTACCACCAGATTTAGAAGGAGAAGATTCTTCTTGAACATGTTTGAGAGAGCTCACTTTGTTACCACCTGATTTACGAGGAGATGGTGGAGGTGTTGTTGATTCTGGAGGATCAACAGAAGGTTTTCTTGGACGACCTCGTTTACGAGGAGAAGATTCTTCTTGAACAGGTTCGAGAGAGCTAACTTTGCTACAGCCAGATTTACGAGGAGAGCTATGGATAATTTCTTCCAGAGGTTCAAGAGAGCTTTTTCTTGTACGACCACCACGTTTAAGAGGAGAGGGTTCAGGAATTTCTTTAACAGGTTCAAGCGAAATTTTTCCAAGAGTGTTATCACGATAAGATTGTAAAACTGAATCATGAGACAATGTTCTACGAGTGGATCGGCGAAGAGGAACAACATCTGCAATAAATGGTCATGTTAAAAGAATACATATAAAATAAAACAAAAAAACATACTACTAACAGGGCGCCGATTTTTTAGACGCCATTCATCAGCGAAGGATGAGCCAAGATCAAGCTTTTCTATTGCAGGAATTTGTTCTTTCACAACCTTTTCTTTGGTAGAAGGAATTTGTGGTTCATTATCAGCTTGAAGATGATGGTCTTCTTCTTCTTCTTGAGCTTCAAAAGAACGAACCAAAATATCATGATCACCTTTTTCTTCAGAAGAAACATGTTTTTTTTCGATCATTTCATTTGTAGACACTTTTTCGTCACTAGCATGAAATTCATCATCCTCTTCTTCTTGAGCTTCAAAAGAACGAATCAAAATGTTGTTATCAGCCATTTCTTCAGCATGGATATGTTCTTTCTCAGGCGTTTCTGGTTCAGAAGATTGTTCAGCATCAGGGAGAGATTCATCATCATCCTCTTCTTCTTCTTCTTGAGCTTCAAAAGAACGCATCAAAACGGTATCATTTCTCTGCTCAACTGATTTATCAACAACAGCTGCATCCTCTTTTGCTAGTTTCATAATAGGTCGGCCTTCTTCATCTTCAGACATATCATCATCTTCATCACCAATAACATCAAAGTTCAATTTAACCGGACCATAACTAAGATCATGTTCTTTATCTTCCATACTATCATCATCCATCAAAGGTTCTTGTTGGTATTCAACTTCAGATATAATACTACTTTCATCCATGGTGAAGGCATCAGGAAGAGGAGCTTTTTGTTCGTGACGATTACTAAAATGCAAAAGTAAGATACATGTATGAACATAACAAACTTACGGAATAGATTTGACTTGTGAAATTGTATCCTCAAATTGAAGTTTAAGACGCTTAGTTCCAGGAGTGATACGAGACTGCTTCTTATTTGATCTTAGAATTGATGTTGGTGGTTTGACAGTTGATGGCGGAGGAGACAGTAATAGACGAGAAACCATGGGTGTTGTTGGCGGAGTTTTCGTTATTTGTTTGATTCGTTCCCATTGTTTGTCGGTCATTGCTCTAAAAAAACAATGTTACTTTAGTAAACAAATACAAACGTTCAAAAAAAAGTGTAAGGTTTCGAAACAAAAGCAAACTATTAACTACAATTCTTAATGAGTCACCACAGTAGCAAGTTGGAATAAACGAGGTACATTAAAGATGGATGAAAAAAAGCTTACTTGTTATCAATATCAGCATTACCAACAGGTGACATAGTTATATCCAAGTTTTCATTTGGTGATGGAGCAAATTCTTTAAAAGCTTTAGCTGCTGGTGTATCGGCAAATAAGCTTTTACGAACTTGTTTGATAGGTGTTGCAAGTTGAAAAATGTCTTCTTCAGTTGTAATAACTTCATCAATAGTTCTTTTGCGTGAAATAGGAATTTCCGATACGTCAATTTTCCTTGATGTTGATTCCTTCTGAAGATTTGATGTTTCATCCACCCATTTTTTAACATCATTCAAGAGACTGTTCTTTCGGAATAGCCATGGCTGTTTTCGTTGAATTTCAGCAACCTTCTTACGGCTTTCTTGAACAATGGTTGGTTCATCTTCTTTTGGTGAATCTGTCTAAAACAAGCGATGTAAAACAAGAAAAGGTAAATAAGAAATAATAAACTTACAGGCAAGATCAATTCATATCTTCGTTTGTTGATGACAGAAATATTCCAATGATGAACTCCATGAGGTAGATTGAGGAAATGTTGTTTGGCAGTTTCAATTTGATCATGAGTGATTAACGACAAATTACTGAAATCTTCCAAAGTTTTTGGTGTTTCATCTTGTGGATTCTTCATATCATGAACAACTTTTGCAAGAACCACATCAGTATCATCTTCAGATAATTGTTCATCAGCTTTGTACATTTTCTCGATACGCCGTTTGATTGCAAGAAGTTTATCAGAATCGACAGAGAGAAAGTATCCCAAGCCTTTGTCGAGTAATTTCTATAAAGATTCTAAAATTAAAGTATGTTGATAAGAAAAAGAAAAAAACTTACATCATCTCGCCATAGCCCTTGTTTATGCAAATCATAAAGATAATATCCAAATATTGTTGCTTTGGCCGTCTTGGAGAGGTTTACCATTAAGTATAATCCAAGCCATGTTGAATAATCTTGAGGAGGATACCATTGTTGAGCTGACTTGTTCCCCCAAATAGAAGCATCAGGTGCAGAATCCATACACTCTCGAGTAAGACGAAGAATTGCAAGCGTTCCTTTGCTGCCATTGTTGTTCAAAATTCTTTCATCGAAAAGTTTTTTGAGATCCTTGTTAACATTCAGGAAACGAGAAGTTTGTGGAAGCATTTTCTGTTCAAGGCCAAATTTTATCCCGATTGAATAAAGATAAACACCATTGGCAATACTTGAAGCAACTTTGAGCAACTTCAGGAGATCCTCTTCTTCTTCTTTCTTTTGTACACGTTCAATAAGCGAATCGATCAGTTGAGAAATACGATAGAATAAATGTTCAGAGAATTTGATAAAATGCATAGCTGAATGAGAGATTTCGCTACCATTAAGCAAGGGTTGGCCTAAAAACAAATCATTATAGTAAGTTGAAACCAATACAAAAGGGAAAACTTACAAAAACGATCCAAAGTTTCTTTGTTCACTTCCATTTCTTTATTCAGCCATTTGAGAATAAACTTTAAATCAGGCACAGATGTTTGAGGATCCAAGATGAAATCAGAGATACAAAAGTGATATGCATGCTTGAGGAGAGTGTTCAAGTAATAATATCGCTTGTCATTGGTTTCATAAGGAAGTTCAGAAATACCAAGAGCATTAAATTGAATACAAGCTTCGGTGGGCTGCTTCCAATGTTCGATAAAGTCGGCGTTGACTTGCTTGAGATATTGATCTTGAATGGAATCGATATTCAAATACAAAGCACGATTATGAGTTAAAGCTTTAATGGTATATGAATAGACAGACGGGTAGAAAATTTGATCTTTGTCTTCGTTGTCCACAGATACAAAAGCATGAAGAGAGTTTGGCATCAAGAGAAGATCCTAAAATGTTAACGGGTTATTGTAAAAATCACGAGAAAAAAAAGAGTGTAAAACATACAAATATTTTCATATTTTTAACATCAATTGATTCGTCACTTTGAAATCCAGCACAGCAAGCAATTTGGCGTAATTCTGTATCATCAGGTGATAAGCGGGATGGACATCGTTTGAAGTAAAACATGTTCAAATCAAATAAAGCTCCACAAATCTTGGATGGTTTTGATGCACTAAGCCATGTAAAAAGTGCCAAAGATGAAGACTTCGTGTTGGCGATAATTGAATCATTTCCTGATGAGTCAGCTTCTTTCGGAGAACCAGCTAGACGAGCACGATCAACAAGCATTGTTTTAACTGATATAAATGATTCGTAATCATTTAGAACAAAGTTGACACTAAAGTTGAATTGAGGATAGTCATAGTTTTTGTTCTTTAAATCTTCCTCAGAAAACATTGCAAAACTTGAAAGTGCATGAGCTCTGAAACGATGTTTTGTTAGGAGTCCATGAAAAGAAAGAAAAAAGCTTACTTTTCACCTCTTGATAAAGCATACCAAACATAGAAGAAACCTCTTGGATCATCATCAGCATCTTGTAAAGCGATATCTTCAATAACACCATGTGAAACAAAGAAAGCATAAGGACGTTGAGTTCGAAGGCTGACCATGTAAATACCACCAAACGGAAAACCCATGATGACGATAGCACATCTTTCAATAAAGGCAAATTTTGATACAAAGAAATTTGCTCTTTTTCCAGAATAACTTTTTCCATTATCATCGCGAAATTCAAATGTATCAGCGCCGTTGACGAAGTTTTCTAAAATGAATAAGAAGTTAATGATGTAAGTAAAGGATAAAAAAACTTACTTCCAAGAAAGATGGTATTAGTAGCTTTATGCAATTCATCAATATGTTCGTCATCTTCACATGTCATACCAAGATGGGTTAAAGCTGCACCATTTTCACGAATACTAACACCAATGACATGCGGCCATTTTTCTTGGAAAGCAGAATGGAGACCATTTACTTGTGAAGGATATGTTGCACCATCGATGATATTCGCAATGGAGTTAACCTGAAGAAGAAAATGGTTAAAGAAGTTTAAAAAGAATGATATAAACACTTACAACGCCAGGAGCAGCGACCTTCTTTAGTACCCGTCTTTTTGTTAAAGAAACATATGCAAGATAATGCTTGGTCCTTAATTCATTTACAGTTGGATCAAATACAGCAACGACCAAGCCAGGAGATTTGTCTAAAAATGAATACAAGTTAGTAAATGGAATAGTTTTAAAGGTAAACAAATGATCAAGAGATGTTTTATGATGAAAAATCTTTGTAAACAAGCTAATATCATAGTTCCAAAAGTTTAAAACTGAACTCACCATTGAGTGGAAAGTAGATACAATCAATAACACTAGCTTTTGGACCAAAAGGAATAGTAAAAGCTAAGGTTGCTTCTTCGATATGGCCATTTGATTGAAAGACGGAAAGACGATCACCAGCGGAAGTGTAAAAATAACCAGTATCTTCACCTAAAAAATAACAAGAATGTAACATAAAAACATAAAATGCAAAGAAAGAGACATACCTCGATATGTAAAAAATCCACCTTTTTCATACCCATCCGTCGATAATGCTGTTGATGAAGATACCAGTGGCAAAGCTTTTGATTTCTTTATTGGACTTGAATAAAGCTTTTGATGATGCCGTAAAGCCATTGATGCTTTTGATTTTTGAGATATTTGTTGATGCTTGAAGTTAGAGTTGATTCAAAACGTGAGTCAAGAAATATACAAATAAACGCAGACAAAAAAAATAATTGAGTCTGGAAAGGAATGCAAAAAAGAAAGAGAAGAAAGGTTTTTTTTTGTGTTTGAAACAATTTTTTTGGGTGCTTGCTCGCGCCTTTTTTGCTGTTGCTCGTTCTTTCGCTTTGAGATTTAATGGGGCTAGACTGCGCTTGAAAAAAAAAGCCGTTGCAATGTTTTTTTGTTTGTATTTTTTTTCTCCAAAGTTTCAACATTTTTTGTTTTACAAAATTTTTTACCGCATTTCATAATCGCCATCTTTTTTTTTTGATGCAATGCATAATTGTTTTGTTAGTCGCTTATTAGTCATTTGTTTTGTTGACTGCGGATGTTTGTTTGTTTTTGTATGTACTTTTTTCTTCGGTGGCTCTTATCAGTTCAATATAAGCATCTTGTAAACAGCAGGCATTAATTATCGCATATTTATTCCCAATGTTTCTTTTTCTTTCTTTTTTTTGCATTGCTTTTTATTTACTTTTTTGGCGGTGCTTGCTTATTTTAGTTGAAAAGTAAAGCTAAAGATTTCGTCTCCGCAATCGATTTATTGATTAACCATTTTTTGGGAGAAATTATTTCTTTATTTTCGATAGAGTGTTTTCAACGAAATCTTTGGGGTTTACAAACATCCGTGTTTATGTTTTTCTAAGTTTTTTTTTATTTCAACAAACAAAAAGTGAGTAATAAAGAAACAAGAGTGTATTGGTTTGAAACAATTTTTTATATGTATGTAAAGCAACAATTTAAAAGTATTAAAGTAACACAAATTTTGAAAATTTGAAGAGATCAACCAAAAACAAAAGTGTTTATTCCGCAAAAAATAAATATTATGAATGATTACTTCGTTCATTTACGGCTGTAATAACAACAAGGGATGAACTTTGATTTTGTACTCGAATAACATTCTGTAACAATCTTCTTCTAAATAATGATTGACGCAAATATGGATTTAAAGCGATATTACAAAATGGCGAAATTAAACTTTGTATATCCAATATTAGAATTAATAGTTGAAATAGTGCAGTTTCATCAAAAATTACTACGAATGGAAGAATGTAAAAAAACTGAAACAACAGAAAAAAAAATTAAAATTTTGCGAGACATAGAAAATTTTTTTATCAAAGCAACCTAAAGCTACAACAGTATGCCTCTTGACATTGAAGACAGAAACAAAAATGCAAATTCCTTTGTTTGAAAAAACTTACTTCAAAAAACATATAAATTATTGAAGTAAATAATATAACTATTGAAACTAAAAGTAACCGAATATGTTTATTATATTCCAAATATGTTTTACGATTAATATAAATAAATGTTGATAAATCCATTATAAATGCTATTATGCATGTTACTGAACCGACCACAACACAAAAGGTTGATTTTTTTAACTGAAAAATAAATTATTATTTCACACAAATCGGCTTCGAAAAATTCATAGAGTCCAGGTTTCAGAGAGTAAAAAAGATTTGGTGATCAGAAAACCAAGCTAATGGGTTTCTTCAAAAACAGAGGCATCCACCAAAATTTTTTGTGGATCTTTAAAAATTCCAAAAAAAGTTTGTCCTCAAATAAATAAAAAAACTTACAAGATTTGAATATGTTTTATAACTATCAACCATATAATTATATCCTTCTGCATAATACATATGTCCACCAAAATACAATAACCAAGACATATAAATCATTGGTGTCACAATTGTGAAAACACAATATTTCCAAAAATGTCGTGAAGCCCAATAAATTTTATATTTATTTGGTTGAGTTACAGCTGAAAGTCGATTTAATGCCAATAAAAAATGCACGATAAATTGGGAATGCTGAAATACACAAAATAACCATTGAACGATGGTCATAGGTAAATTTTTTTCACTAAATTTTTCTAAATATGACCAAAGTGTCTCGAAATGTCCAATTCGATAAATATAAAAATGCATTGGAACAAAAATTAAATCAATAATTCCCAAAAGTTTTATTAAATTAAAAAATGGAGTTTTTAATTCTTTCGAAGATTTTCGAAATAATTCAATTATGAAAATTAAATAAAAAAGATATGCAGGAATTAAATAAATTAATGTAAAAATTGTAAATGTTTTGAAATCCATTATTTTCACAAACAAAAAATGTTGGTTTTGTTTTTGGAGAAAAAAAATTACTGTAGCAATTTTAGCAAATGACTAATAAGTTCTGAAAAAAAAAAAAAAATAATTAAAGTTTGAGCATTTATTTTAAAAAGGTGAAAATTTTAAATGAAAAAAGTTATTACAGCGAGAAAAATATTAAAAGTTTAAAAGGGCACGAATTCAAAAGAAAAAAAATTAAGCTCTTGGTTGTTTAACCTTTTGAAACATTATCATCATCATTGCTAGACCGCCACCTGTCAGTCAAATCTTATCATAACAAAAAAAGTAATACAGTAAGGTAAAATTCACAAAATTTACTAACAAATAAAAAATAATGAAAATTGTCTAATTTTCTATTTCCTTTTTTTCCAAACTTGAAAGTTGGATTAAAAATATGTATGTAAGATTTTAGAAAAAATCCTATGTATTTTTTTGGAACCAATTTTCAAAAGTGAGCTATGGTCTGTCTTGGTCAAGGTTATGCGCTATCCTAAATATCATAGAACTCTGGCTATGATATTTATTTTCATTCAAAATGGCACACGACAAATAAATAAAAATTCACTAAGATTTAATTTCTATGATAATGAAAAATGGGAAGACAAACAACAACCGTCCAAAGATTTTATTAGTTTTTTTAACCTCAAAAAAAAAGTCCTGTAAACTAATCAAGAACATACACCCGCATAAAAAAAAGACGACAAAGTTTCAATCTTTTTTTATTATTTGACGAACGCCGAATTTATTCAAATTTAAAAATAATCTTTTCTTAATTAATTTGATTTTTTAAAAATATATTTCCTTTTTTAAAATTTTATAATTTTTTTAGCTAACAAACAAACCCAAATAAATAACAAAATAAAACTTTATGTTTCTCGAAAATTCAATTACTTTTATTTTCTTTCTTTTTTTCAGAATTATAAATTTATGATTATTATTACTCTGCAGGCAGGTTGTTGTTGACGCCAGACATCTCCTTATAAATTTATTATTATTTTATTTTTATTTTTTTGTCAAAGAATAAAGTACAACAACGCTTTTATTTTATAAAACATCTGCTAACAGTATTTAACAAAGTTAGTTATTTGCTTCAAAGTTCATTTTTCAAATTTTGAATAATAATTAATTACTAATACGTTATTTGGTAAAGTTAAAATCACAAAAAAGTATAATCACCCAAAATTTTGTTTTCACATGTTTTTTTATTTTTTATTATTAATTCTTGGAATTATTAAAAAATAAAAAGAATTTGTTTTGATTTATGAAAAGTTTAAAATTTACAATGGCACTTTTACAATTTCTGCTTTTTTTAAACGAAATTAATAAAAATGATTCATAATTTGTCAAGAAGGCTTGGATTTAAATTTTTTGCATCAAAGTTTGATACAAGTGTTCATAAAATAAAAAATTAATGGTTGAAGGTCTTAAATGGTATGCGATTCAAAATCCTCTTCGCATTAATTTTTATAAATTATAAGAAATATTTCTGAATAAAAAAATTCATATGCCTTATTGAGCTCCGTAACTCAAAACATGATTCAGCAAATTTTTAATGTTATTTTTTTTTTCAAAGCCACATAGCTCGTTCAGAACCTAAAATCCGTCAACACAACTTTCAAAGGACAGTTTTATCATTCATTTTTTTTTGCAGCCATATTTGGATGTCATTTAAAATAATTTATTTATTATTTTAATATTAAAACAAAAAAATGCAATTTACATCAAAAATAAAACAAAGGAATATTTCACAAAAATTTTCGTTAGTTTTTTTTCATTTAAACTTTGAAGGAAACAACAAGAGATTATTCAAAATACATGTTACTTTTTTTATTTTTAAATACAAAAAAAAACGTTAAGTTTCAATCAACAAAACAAAACAAATAAATATTAATTAATTAAATGGGTGGTTGAAAAGCATCACCTCGTAGCCCAGGTTTATAAGCTCGTGGATCAGGAAATACATAGAAGTTCTTTTCGGTATATTTTTCATTGACCCTCGTTCGATTAGCTTCAATTGCCATATTTTTTGCTCGTAATTCCCATAATTCATAAATAAATGAAATAAAAGTCAAAGAAAATGTCAATATTGCGTGACCCACAACATAATTAACTAATCCTGGAGAATAATATCCGCTATAAATAGGTAATGGAGAAGTGGTAGAACCATCGGGATTCAATTTAGTAAAAAATGCTGGAATAGCTGTTAGTGAAGCTACAATAACATATAAGATAATTGCAACCTTTGCAAACATATTTTTTCTCTCTCAAAAAATTTTAAAAAATAAATAAGATGAAAATACCAAAGCAAAAAAAAATTCTTTGTAGTTGTAGTTGTTTAAGTTTTCTTTATTTTTTTGAGGCTTTTCTAACAAAAAAAAATGGTTTCTATGAAATAAAGAAATATAGTAACCAAGCAATAATGGCGCGCATTAATTTTTTTCCATTTAAAAAAAATAATGAAAAATATAAACATTTGAGATTTATTGTTTCTTCCTTCTTTTTTTCTTTGATATTTATTATATTTTCTTTTATTGTTTAAAAACCTGAAATATGATTTCATATATTTTTTGATTGATAAATAAGAGTTGCTCATATACAAAAGAACAGCGAAATATGGAAAAAATAAATGCAAACAAAAAAAGAAACGACGCAAAAAAGGGCATTTTTTCAGACTAAAATTAATGTTTAAAGCAAGATAATTTTGTGAAAGTAAAAAAGCTTATTAGAAAATACTTTTCTGAAAAAACAATTTTTTAATGAAAAAAACTTATTTGACCATAGTTTTAAATTTTAATCACATATTTTTTTGTTTTTTCAACTTTAAAATAAATAAATCTATCAGCATTCTAAACTTTTAATAAGTAAAAAACAAAATGTAATATTATCAAAAATTTCACTGAAAGTGAGCTACGACGATGACAACCGACATTTTCTTTTATATGTGTGCGTTACATATCTTCTTTCAATTTCTCTCTTTTTTGCATAAATTATTGCTTCCTTTATTTCAAATCTATGTGTTTTTCATTTTTGTTTTAGAAAAAAACCTGGCATGTAGCTTCGAGGTTCACCACAATTTGGATTTAATATTTCTTTAAAAATAAAATAAGGTTAAAATTCTAGCAATTATAGCTGATTTTCATTCAAATTTATTCAGTTTCTTTCTTCTTTTTAGCAACAGCTCCCTCCTATGGAACAGTGTTGTCGATTAATCGAAATCCTTCGATTATCGATTTCGATTAATCGAAATTAATCGAAAGTTTTCGGTTATCGATTATCGATCGATTAATCGAAAATCGAAAGTCTCGATTATCGATTTTCGATTAATCGGCAAATTAATCGATTCGATTAATCGAATTTTTTTAGTTATTAAAAACCATATTTTTTTATTACAAAATTTAATAAGGTGATAAAAATTTCGACTTTAAATTCGAATTCAAAACATAAAAACACATTTAAAATATTTTTTTAGTCTAAAATAATAGATTTGAAAATTTCTTTTATGAGTACATTAATGTTTTGTCGAATCATCAAAAGCCTGGAATACATAATTTTGCGTAAAAAAAGAGGCTATAATTGTTTACACATTTTATAAAAATATGGATTACACCACTTTTAAGTTAGTTTATGAGAGTATCCAGACTTTCATGAGTAATTTGTAAAGATTATAAAACCACAAGAATGTTTTCTCAAATTTTGGAACCATAAGTAGGAAACTAATGAAAAAATATTTTTGAGAATTCAGAAATAAGGAAAAAATAGCTTATAAAAGTTTAAATAGGTAAAAAATACACAAAAAAACAGAATTGGAAAAAATTTTCAGGCAAAAAATAGCCAAATTAGGGCTTATTTTGAGGTAAAAAACGTAAATTTTGTCATTCGATTAATCGATAATCGGATGCTTCGATTATCGATTTCGATTAATCGAAATTAATAGAAATTTTTCAATTATCGATTATCGATCGATTAATCGAAAATCGAAAGTTTCGATTAATCGAATCGATTAATCGAAAATAATCGAATTTCGATCGGTTATTTTTCGATTAATCGTTCGATTAATCGAATAATCGACAACACTGCAATGGAATCGAGGTCGATAAAAATTTTTATAAATATTTTTTATCAAAAAAAAGATGACAAAAATTCTATTATTTATTGATGCTTTTTATTCTTATTTTTCCATTTTCAAGAATGGTTTTAAAAAAAAACTTTTGTCCCGGCTTCGAGATTGAAATAAATTAGGATCAAATATTTTTTATCAAAAAAAAGATGACAAAAATTCTATTATTTATTGATGCTTTTTATTCTTATTTTTCCATTTTCGAGAATGGTTTTAAAAAAAAACTTTTGTCCCGGCTTCGAGATTGAAATAAATTAGGATCAAATATTTTTTATCAAAAAAAAGATGACAACAATTCTATTATTTATTGATGCTTTTTATTCTTATTTTTCCATTTTCAAGAATGGTTTTAAAAAAAAACTTTTGTCCCGGCTTCGAGATTGAAATAAATTAGGATCAAATATTTTTTATCAAAAAAAAGATGACAAAAATTCTATTATTTATTGATGCTTTTTATTCTTATTTTTCCATTTTCGAGAATGGTTTTAAAAAAAAACTTTTGTCCCGGCTTCGAGATTGAAATAAATTAGGATCAAATATTTTTTATCAAAAAAAAGATGACAAAAATTCTATTATTTATTGATGCTTTTTATTCTTATTTTTCCATTTTCGAGAATGGTTTTAAAAAAAAACTTTTGTCATGGCTTCGAGACTGAAATAAATTAGGATCAAATATTTTTTATCAAAAAAAAGATGACAAAAATTCTATTATTTATTGATGCTTTTTATTCTTATTTTTCCATTTTCGAGAATGGTTTTAAAAAAAAACTTTTGTCCCGGCTTCGAGATTGAAATAACTTAGGATCAAATATTTTTTATCAAAAAAAAGATGACAAAAATTCTATTATTTATTGATGCTTTTTATTCTTATTTTTCCATTTTCGAGAATGGTTTTAAAAAAAAACTTTTGTCCCGGCTTCGAGATTGAAATAAATTAGGATCAAATATTTTTTATCAAAAAAAAGATGACAAAAATTCTATTATTTATTGATGCTTTTTATTCTTATTTTTCCATTTTCGAGAATGGTTTTAAAAAAAAACTTTTGTCATGGCTTCGAGACTGAAATAAATTAGGATCAAATATTTTTTATCAAAAAAAAGATGACAAAAATTCTATTATTTATTGATGCTTTTTATTCTTATTTTTCCATTTTCGAGAATGGTTTTAAAAAAAAACTTTTGTCCCGGCTTCGAGATTGAAATAAATTAGGATCAAATATTTTTTATCAAAAAAAAGATGACAAAAATTCTATTATTTATTGATGCTTTTTATTCTTATTTTTCCATTTTCGAGAATGGTTTTAAAAAAAAACTTTTGTCATGGCTTCGAGACTGAAATAAATTAGGATCAAATATTTTTTATCAAAAAAAAGATGACAAAAATTCTATTATTTATTGATGCTTTTTATTCTTATTTTTCCATTTTCGAGAATGGTTTTAAAAAAAAACTTTTGTCCCGGCTTCGAGATTGAAATAAATTAGGATCAAATATTTTTTATCAAAAAAAAGATGACAAAAATTCTATTATTTATTGATGCTTTTTATTCTTATTTTTCCATTTTCGAGAATGGTTTTAAAAAAAAACTTTTGTCATGGCTTCGAGACTGAAATAAATTAGGATCAAATATTTTTTATCAAAAAAAAGATGACAAAAATTCTATTATTTATTGATGCTTTTTATTCTTATTTTTCCATTTTCGAGAATGGTTTTAAAAAAAAACTTTTGTCCCGGCTTCGAGATTGAAATAAATTAGGATCAAATATTTTTTATCAAAAAAAAGATGACAAAAATTCTATTATTTATTGATGCTTTTTATTCTTATTTTTCCATTTTCGAGAATGGTTTTAAAAAAAAACTTTTGTCATGGCTTCGAGACTGAAATAAATTAGGATCAAATATTTTTTATCAAAAAAAAGATGACAAAAATTCTATTATTTATTGATGCTTTTTATTCTTATTTTTCCATTTTCGAGAATGGTTTTAAAAAAAAACTTTTGTCCCGGCTTCGAGATTGAAATAAATTAGGATCAAATATTTTTTATCAAAAAAAAGATGACAAAAATTCTATTATTTATTGATGCTTTTTATTCTTATTTTTCCATTTTCGAGAATGGTTTTAAAAAAAAACTTTTGTCATGGCTTCGAGACTGAAATAAATTAGGATCAAATATTTTTTATCAAAAAAAAGATGACAAAAATTCTATTATTTATTGATGCTTTTTATTCTTATTTTTCCATTTTCGAGAATGGTTTTAAAAAAAAACTTTTGTCCCGGCTTCGAGATTGAAATAAATTAGGATCAAATATTTTTTATCAAAAAAAAGATGACAAAAATTCTATTATTTATTGATGCTTTTTATTCTTATTTTTCCATTTTCGAGAATGGTTTTAAAAAAAAACTTTTGTCATGGCTTCGAGACTGAAATAAATTAGGATCAAATATTTTTTATCAAAAAAAAGATGACAAAAATTCTATTATTTATTGATGCTTTTTATTCTTATTTTTCCATTTTCGAGAATGGTTTTAAAAAAAAACTTTTGTCCCGGCTTCGAGATTGAAATAAATTAGGATCAAATATTTTTTATCAAAAAAAAGATGACAAAAATTCTATTATTTATTGATGCTTTTTATTCTTATTTTTCCATTTTCGAGAATGGTTTTAAAAAAAAACTTTTGTCCCGGCTTCGAGATTGAAATAAATTAGGATCAAATATTTTTTATCAAAAAAAAGATGACAAAAATTCTATTATTTATTGATGCTTTTTATTCTTATTTTTCCATTTTCGAGAATGGTTTTAAAAAAAAACTTTTGTCATGGCTTCGAGACTGAAATAAATTAGGATCAAATATTTTTTATCAAAAAAAAGATGACAAAAATTCTATTATTTATTGATGTTTTTTATTCTTATTTTTCCAATTTCTAGAATGGTTTTAAAAAAAAACTTTTGTCCCGGCTTCGAGATTGAAATAAATTAGGATCAAATATTCTTTATCAAAAAAAAGATGACAAAAATTCTATTATTTATTGATGTTTTTTATTCTTATTTTTCCATTTTCTAGAATGGTTTTAAAAAAAAACTTTTGTCCCGGCTTCGAGATTGAAATAAATTAGGATCAAATATTTTTTATCAAAAAAAAGATGACAAAAATTCTATTATTTATTGATGCTTTTTATTCTTATTTTTCCATTTTCGAGAATGGTTTTAAAAAAAAACTTTTGTCATGGCTTCGAGACTGAAATAAATTAGGGTCAAATATTTTTTATCAAAAAAAAGATGACAAAAATTCTATTATTTATTGATGCTTTTTATTCTTATTTTTCCATTTTCTAGAATGGTTTTAAAAAAAAACTTTTGTCCCGGCTTCGAGACTGAAATAAATTAGGATCAAATATTTTTTATCAAAAAAAAGATGACCAAAATTCTATTATTTATTGATGCTTTTTATTCTTATTTTTCCATTTTCGAGAATGGTTTTAAAAAAAAACTTTTGTCATGGCTTCGAGACTGAAATAAATTAGGATCAAATATTTTTTATCAAAAAAAAGATGACAAAAATTCTATTATTTATTGATGCTTTTTATTCTTATTTTTCCATTTTCGAGAATGGTTTTAAAAAAAAACTTTTGTCATGGCTTCGAGACTGAAATAAATTAGGATCAAATATTTTTTATCAAAAAAAAGATGACCAAAATTCTATTATTTATTGGTGCTTTTTATTCTTATTTTTCCATTTTCGAGAATGGTTTTAAAAAAAAACTTTTGTCATGGCTTCGAGACTGAAATAAATTAGGATCAAATATTTTTTATCAAAAAAAAGATGACCAAAATTCTATTATTTATTGATGCTTTTTATTCTTATTTTTCCATTTTCGAGAATGGTTTTAAAAAAAAACTTTTGTCATGGCTTCGAGACTGAAATAAATTAGGATCAAATATTTTTTATCAAAAAAAAGATGACAAAAATTCTATTATTTATTGATGTTTTTTATTCTTATTTTTCCAATTTCTAGAATGGTTTTAAAAAAAAACTTTTGTCCCGGCTTCGAGATTGAAATAAATTAGGATCAAATATTCTTTATCAAAAAAAAGATGACAAAAATTCTATTATTTATTGATGTTTTTTATTCTTATTTTTCCATTTTCTAGAATGGTTTTAAAAAAAAACTTTTGTCCCGGCTTCGAGATTGAAATAAATTAGGATCAAATATTTTTTATCAAAAAAAAGATGACAAAAATTCTATTATTTATTGATGTTTTTTATTCTTATTTTTCCAATTTCTAGAATGGTTTTAAAAAAAAACTTTTGTCCCGGCTTCGAGATTGAAATAAATTAGGATCAAATATTCTTTATCAAAAAAAAGATGACAAAAATTCTATTATTTATTGATGCTTTTTATTCTTATTTTTCCATTTTCGAGAATGGTTTTAAAAAAAAACTTTTGTCCCGGCTTCGAGATTGAAATAAATTAGGATCAAATATTCTTTATCAAAAAAAAGATGACAAAAATTCTATTATTTATTGATGTTTTTTATTCTTATTTTTCCATTTTCTAGAATGGTTTTAAAAAAAAACTTTTGTCCCGGCTTCGAGATTGAAATAAATTAGGATCAAATATTTTTTATCAAAAAAAAGATGACAAAAATTCTATTATTTATTGATGCTTTTTATTCTTATTTTTCCATTTTCGAGAATGGTTTTAAAAAAAAACTTTTGTCCCGGCTTCGAGATTGAAATAAATTAGGATCAAATATTCTTTATCAAAAAAAAGATGACAAAAATTCTATTATTTATTGATGTTTTTTATTCTTATTTTTCCATTTTCTAGAATGGTTTTAAAAAAAAACTTTTGTCCCGGCTTCGAGATTGAAATAAATTAGGATCAAATATTCTTTATCAAAAAAAAGATGACAAAAATTCTATTATTTATTGATGCTTTTTATTCTTATTTTTCCATTTTCGAGAATGGTTTTAAAAAAAAACTTTTGTCATGGCTTCGAGACTGAAATAAATTAGGATCAAATATTATTTATCAAAAAAAAGATGACAAAAATTCTATTATTTATTGATGCTTTTTATTCTTATTTTTCCATTTTCTAGAATGGTTTTAAAAAAAAACTTTTGTCCCGGCTTCGAGATTGAAATAAATTAGGATCAAATATTTTTTATCAAAAAAAAGATGACAAAAATTCTATTATTTATTGATGCTTTTTATTCTTATTTTTCCATTTTCGAGAATGGTTTTAAAAAAAAACTTTTGTCCCGGCTTCGAGATTGAAATAAATTAGGATCAAATATTTTTTATCAAAAAAAAGATGACAAAAATTCTATTATTTATTGATGTTTTTTATTCTTATTTTTCCATTTTCGAGAATGGTTTTAAAAAAAAACTTTTGTCATGGCTTCGAGACTGAAATAAATTAGGATCAAATATTTTTTATCAAAAAAAAGATGACAAAAATTCTATTATTTATTGATGCTTTTTATTCTTATTTTTCCATTTTCGAGAATGGTTTTAAAAAAAAACTTTTGTCATGGCTTCGAGACTGAAATAAATTAGGATCAAATATTTTTTATCAAAAAAAAGATGACAAAAATTCTATTATTTATTGATGCTTTTTATTCTTATTTTTCCATTTTCTAGAATGGTTTTAAAAAAAAACTTTTGTCCCGGCTTCGAGATTGAAATAAATTAGGATCAAATATTTTTTATCAAAAAAAAGATGACAAAAATTCTATTATTTATTGATGCTTTTTATTCTTATTTTTCCATTTTCGAGAATGGTTTTAAAAAAAAACTTTTGTCCCGGCTTCGAGATTGAAATAAATTAGGATCAAATATTTTTTATCAAAAAAAAGATGACAAAAATTCTATTATTTATTGATGTTTTTTATTCTTATTTTTCCATTTTCGAGAATGGTTTTAAAAAAAAACTTTTGTCCCGGCTTCGAGATTGAAATAAATTAGGATCAAATATTTTTTATCAAAAAAAAGATGACAAAAATTCTATTATTTATTGATGCTTTTTATTCTTATTTTTCCATTTTCGAGAATGGTTTTAAAAAAAAACTTTTGTCCCGGCTTCGAGATTGAAATAAATTAGGATCAAATATTTTTTATCAAAAAAAAGATGACAAAAATTCTATTATTTATTGATGCTTTTTATTCTTATTTTTCCATTTTCGAGAATGGTTTTAAAAAAAAACTTTTGTCCCGGCTTCGAGATTGAAATAAATTAGGATCAAATATTTTTTATCAAAAAAAAGATGACAAAAATTCTATTATTTATTGATGCTTTTTATTCTTATTTTTCCATTTTCTAGAATGGTTTTAAAAAAAAACTTTTGTCCCGGCTTCGAGATTGAAATAAATTAGGGTCAAATATTTTTTATCAAAAAAAAGATGACAAAAATTCTATTATTTATTGATGCTTTTTATTCTTATTTTTCCATTTTCGAGAATGGTTTTAAAAAAAAACTTTTGTCCCGGCTTCGAGATTGAAATAAATTAGGATCAAATATTTTTTATCAAAAAAAAGATGACAAAAATTCTATTATTTATTGATGCTTTTTATTCTTATTTTTCCATTTTCGAGAATGGTTTTAAAAAAAAACTTTTGTCCCGGCTTCGAGATTGAAATAAATTAGGATCAAATATTTTTTATCAAAAAAAAGATGACAAAAATTCTATTATTTATTGATGCTTTTTATTCTTATTTTTCCATTTTCTAGAATGGTTTTAAAAAAAAACTTTTGTCCCGGCTTCGAGATTGAAATAAATTAGGGTCAAATATTTTTTATCAAAAAAAAGATGACAAAAATTCTATTATTTATTGATGCTTTTTATTCTTATTTTTCCATTTTCGAGAATGGTTTTAAAAAAAAACTTTTGTCCCGGCTTCGAGATTGAAATAAATTAGGATCAAATATTTTTTATCAAAAAAAAGATGACAAAAATTCTATTATTTATTGATGCTTTTTATTCTTATTTTTCCATTTTCTAGAATGGTTTTAAAAAAAAACTTTTGTCCCGGCTTCGAGATTGAAATAAATTAGGGTCAAATATTTTTTATCAAAAAAAAGATGACAAAAATTCTATTATTTATTGATGCTTTTTATTCTTATTTTTCCATTTTCGAGAATGGTTTTAAAAAAAAACTTTTGTCCCGGCTTCGAGACTGAAATAAATTAGGATCAAATATTTTTTATCAAAAAAAAGATGACAAAAATTCTATTATTTATTGATGCTTTTTATTCTTATTTTTCCATTTTCGAGAATGGTTTTAAAAAAAAACTTTTGTCCCGGCTTCGAGATTGAAATAAATTAGGATCAAATATTTTTTATCAAAAAAAAGATGACAAAAATTCTATTATTTATTGATGCTTTTTATTCTTATTTTTCCATTTTCTAGAATGGTTTTAAAAAAAAACTTTTGTCCCGGCTTCGAGATTGAAATAAATTAGGGTCAAATATTTTTTATCAAAAAAAAGATGACAAAAATTCTATTATTTATTGATGCTTTTTATTCTTATTTTTCCATTTTCGAGAATGGTTTTAAAAAAAAACTTTTGTCCCGGCTTCGAGACTGAAATAAATTAGGATCAAATATTTTTTATCAAAAAAAAGATGACAAAAATTCTATTATTTATTGATGCTTTTTATTCTTATTTTTCCATTTTCTAGAATGGTTTTAAAAAAAAACTTTTGTCCCGGCTTCGAGACTGAAATAAATTAGGATCAAATATTTTTTATCAAAAAAAAGATGACCAAAATTCTATTATTTATTGGTGCTTTTTATTCTTATTTTTCCATTTTCGAGAATGGTTTTAAAAAAAAACTTTTGTCCCGGCTTCGAGATTGAAATAAATTAGGATCAAATATTTTTTATCAAAAAAAAGATGACCAAAATTCTATTATTTATTGGTGCTTTTTATTCTTATTTTTCCATTTTCGAGAATGGTTTTAAAAAAAAACTTTTGTCATGGCTTCGAGACTGAAATAAATTAGGATCAAATATTTTTTATCAAAAAAAAGATGACAAAAATTCTATTATTTATTGCTGCTTTTTATTCTTATTTTTCCATTTTCGAGAATGGTTTTAAAAAAAAACTTTTGTCCCAGCTTCGAGATTGAAATAAATTAGGATCAAATATTTTTTATCAAAAAAAAGATGACAAAAATTCTATTATTTATTGATGCTTTTTATTCTTATTTTTCCATTTTCGAGAATGGTTTTAAAAAAAAACTTTTGTCATGGCTTCGAGACTGAAATAAATTAGGATCAAATATTTTTTATCAAAAAAAAGATGACAAAAATTCTATTATTTATTGATGCTTTTTATTCTTATTTTTCCATTTTCTAGAATGGTTTTAAAAAAAAACTTTTGTCCCGGCTTCGAGATTGAAATAAATTAGGGTCAAATATTTTTTATCAAAAAAAAGATGACAAAAATTCTATTATTTATTGATGCTTTTTATTCTTATTTTTCCATTTTCTAGAATGGTTTTAAAAAAAAACTTTTGTCCCGGCTTCGAGATTGAAATAAATTAGGGTCAAATATTTTTTATCAAAAAAAAGATGACAAAAATTCTATTATTTATTGATGCTTTTTATTCTTATTTTTCCATTTTCGAGAATGGTTTTAAAAAAAAACTTTTGTCCCGGCTTCGAGATTGAAATAAATTAGGATCAAATATTTTTTATCAAAAAAAAGATGACAAAAATTCTATTATTTATTGATGCTTTTTATTCTTATTTTTCCATTTTCTAGAATGGTTTTAAAAAAAAACTTTTGTCCCGGCTTCGAGATTGAAATAAATTAGGGTCAAATATTTTTTATCAAAAAAAAGATGACAAAAATTCTATTATTTATTGATGCTTTTTATTCTTATTTTTCCATTTTCGAGAATGGTTTTAAAAAAAAACTTTTGTCCCGGCTTCGAGATTGAAATAAATTAGGATCAAATATTTTTTATCAAAAAAAAGATGACAAAAATTCTATTATTTATTGATGCTTTTTATTCTTATTTTTCCATTTTCGAGAATGGTTTTAAAAAAAAACTTTTGTCATGGCTTCGAGACTGAAATAAATTAGGATCAAATATTTTTTATCAAAAAAAAGATGACAAAAATTCTATTATTTATTGATGCTTTTTATTCTTATTTTTCCATTTTCTAGAATGGTTTTAAAAAAAAACTTTTGTCCCGGCTTCGAGATTGAAATAAATTAGGGTCAAATATTTTTTATCAAAAAAAAGATGACAAAAATTCTATTATTTATTGATGCTTTTTATTCTTATTTTTCCATTTTCTAGAATGGTTTTAAAAAAAAACTTTTGTCCCGGCTTCGAGATTGAAATAAATTAGGGTCAAATATTTTTTATCAAAAAAAAGATGACAAAAATTCTATTATTTATTGGTGCTTTTTATTCTTATTTTTCCATTTTCGAGAATGGTTTTAAAAAAAAACTTTTGTCCCGGCTTCGAGATTGAAATAAATTAGGATCAAATATTTTTTATCAAAAAAAAGATGACAAAAATTCTATTATTTATTGGTGCTTTTTATTCTTATTTTTCCATTTTCGAGAATGGTTTTAAAAAAAAACTTTTGTCATGGCTTCGAGACTGAAATAAATTAGGATCAAATATTTTTTATCAAAAAAAAGATGACCAAAATTCTATTATTTATTGATGCTTTTTATTCTTATTTTTCCATTTTCGAGAATGGTTTTAAAAAAAAACTTTTGTCATGGCTTCGAGACTGAAATAAATTAGGATCAAATATTTTTTATCAAAAAAAAGATGACAAAAATTCTATTATTTATTGCTGCTTTTTATTCTTATTTTTCCATTTTCGAGAATGGTTTTAAAAAAAAACTTTTGTCCCGGCTTCGAGATTGAAATAAATTAGGATCAAATATTTTTTATCAAAAAAAAGATGACCAAAATTCTATTATTTATTGGTGCTTTTTATTCTTATTTTTCCATTTTCGAGAATGGTTTTAAAAAAAAACTTTTGTCATGGCTTCGAGACTGAAATAAATTAGGATCAAATATTTTTTATCAAAAAAAAGATGACAAAAATTCTATTATTTATTGCTGCTTTTTATTCTTATTTTTCCATTTTCGAGAATGGTTTTAAAAAAAAACTTTTGTCATGGCTTCGAGACTGAAATAAATTAGGATCAAATATTTTTTATCAAAAAAAAGATGACAAAAATTCTATTATTTATTGCTGCTTTTTATTCTTATTTTTCCATTTTCGAGAATGGTTTTAAAAAAAAACTTTTGTCATGGCTTCGAGATTGAAATAAATTAGGATCAAATATTTTTTATCAAAAAAAAGATGACCAAAATTCTATTATTTATTGGTGCTTTTTATTCTTATTTTTCCATTTTCGAGAATGGTTTTAAAAAAAAACTTTTGTCATGGCTTCGAGATTGAAATAAATTAGGATCAAATATTTTTTATCAAAAAAAAGATGACAAAAATTCTATTATTTATTGATGCTTTTTATTCTTATTTTTCCATTTTCGAGAATGGTTTTAAAAAAAAACTTTTGTCATGGCTTCGAGATTGAAATAAATTAGGATCAAATATTTTTTATCAAAAAAAAGATGACCAAAATTCTATTATTTATTGGTGCTTTTTATTCTTATTTTTCCATTTTCGAGAATGGTTTTAAAAAAAAACTTTTGTCATGGCTTCGAGACTGAAATAAATTAGGATCAAATATTTTTTATCAAAAAAAAGATGACAAAAATTCTATTATTTATTGATGCTTTTTATTCTTATTTTTCCATTTTCGAGAATGGTTTTAAAAAAAAACTTTTGTCATGGCTTCGAGATTGAAATAAATTAGGATCAAATATTTTTTATCAAAAAAAAGATGACCAAAATTCTATTATTTATTGGTGCTTTTTATTCTTATTTTTCCATTTTCGAGAATGGTTTTAAAAAAAAACTTTTGTCATGGCTTCGAGACTGAAATAAATTAGGATCAAATATTTTTTATCAAAAAAAAGATGACAAAAATTCTATTATTTATTGATGCTTTTTATTCTTATTTTTCCATTTTCGAGAATGGTTTTAAAAAAAAACTTTTGTCATGGCTTCGAGATTGAAATAAATTAGGATCAAATATTTTTTATCAAAAAAAAGATGACAAAAATTCTATTATTTATTGATGCTTTTTATTCTTATTTTTCCATTTTCGAGAATGGTTTTAAAAAAAAACTTTTGTCATGGCTTCGAGATTGAAATAAATTAGGATCAAATATTTTTTATCAAAAAAAAGATGACCAAAATTCTATTATTTATTGATGCTTTTTATTCTTATTTTTCCATTTTCGAGAATGGTTTTAAAAAAAAACTTTTGTCATGGCTTCGAGATTGAAATAAATTAGGATCAAATATTTTTTATCAAAAAAAAGATGACAAAAATTCTATTATTTATTGATGCTTTTTATTCTTATTTTTCCATTTTCGAGAATGGTTTTAAAAAAAAACTTTTGTCATGGCTTCGAGATTGAAATAAATTAGGATCAAATATTTTTTATCAAAAAAAAGATGACCAAAATTCTATTATTTATTGGTGCTTTTTATTCTTATTTTTCCATTTTCGAGAATGGTTTTAAAAAAAAACTTTTGTCATGGCTTCGAGATTGAAATAAATTAGGATCAAATATTTTTTATCAAAAAAAAGATGACCAAAATTCTATTATTTATTGATGCTTTTTATTCTTATTTTTCCATTTTCGAGAATGGTTTTAAAAAAAAACTTTTGTCATGGCTTCGAGATTGAAATAAATTAGGATCAAATATTTTTTATCAAAAAAAAGATGACAAAAATTCTATTATTTATTGATGCTTTTTATTCTTATTTTTCCATTTTCGAGAATGGTTTTAAAAAAAAACTTTTGTCATGGCTTCGAGACTGAAATAAATTAGGATCAAATATTTTTTATCAAAAAAAAGATGACAAAAATTCTATTATTTATTGATGCTTTTTATTCTTATTTTTCCATTTTCGAGAATGGTTTTAAAAAAAAACTTTTGTCATGGCTTCGAGATTGAAATAAATTAGGATCAAATATTTTTTATCAAAAAAAAGATGACCAAAATTCTATTATTTATTGGTGCTTTTTATTCTTATTTTTCCATTTTCGAGAATGGTTTTAAAAAAAAACTTTTGTCATGGCTTCGAGACTGAAATAAATTAGGATCAAATATTTTTTATCAAAAAAAAGATGACAAAAATTCTATTATTTATTGCTGCTTTTTATTCTTATTTTTCCATTTTCGAGAATGGTTTTAAAAAAAAACTTTTGTCCGGCTTCGAGATTGAAATAAATTAGGATCAAATATTTTTTATCAAAAAAAAGATGACAAAAATTCTATTATTTATTGATGCTTTTTATTCTTATTTTTCCATTTTCGAGAATGGTTTTAAAAAAAAACTTTTGTCATGGCTTCGAGACTGAAATAAATTAGGATCAAATATTTTTTATCAAAAAAAAGATGACAAAAATTCTATTATTTATTGCTGCTTTTTATTCTTATTTTTCCATTTTCGAGAATGGTTTTAAAAAAAAACTTTTGTCCCGGCTTCGAGATTGAAATAAATTAGGATCAAATATTTTTTATCAAAAAAAAGATGACAAAAATTCTATTATTTATTGATGCTTTTTATTCTTATTTTTCCATTTTCGAGAATGGTTTTAAAAAAAAACTTTTGTCATGGCTTCGAGACTGAAATAAATTAGGATCAAATATTTTTTATCAAAAAAAAGATGACAAAAATTCTATTATTTATTGCTGCTTTTTATTCTTATTTTTCCATTTTCGAGAATGGTTTTAAAAAAAAACTTTTGTCATGGCTTCGAGACTGAAATAAATTAGGATCAAATATTTTTTATCAAAAAAAAGATGACAAAAATTCTATTATTTATTGCTGCTTTTTATTCTTATTTTTCCATTTTCGAGAATGGTTTTAAAAAAAAACTTTTGTCCCGGCTTCGAGATTGAAATAAATTAGGATCAAATATTTTTTATCAAAAAAAAGATGACAAAAATTCTATTATTTATTGCTGCTTTTTATTCTTATTTTTCCATTTTCGAGAATGGTTTTAAAAAAAAACTTTTGTCCGGCTTCGAGATTGAAATAAATTAGGATCAAATATTTTTTATCAAAAAAAAGATGACAAAAATTCTATTATTTATTGATGCTTTTTATTCTTATTTTTCCATTTTCGAGAATGGTTTTAAAAAAAAACTTTTGTCATGGCTTCGAGACTGAAATAAATTAGGATCAAATATTTTTTATCAAAAAAAAGATGACAAAAATTCTATTATTTATTGCTGCTTTTTATTCTTATTTTTCCATTTTCGAGAATGGTTTTAAAAAAAAACTTTTGTCATGGCTTCGAGACTGAAATAAATTAGGATCAAATATTTTTTATCAAAAAAAAGATGACAAAAATTCTATTATTTATTGCTGCTTTTTATTCTTATTTTTCCATTTTCGAGAATGGTTTTAAAAAAAAACTTTTGTCATGGCTTCGAGACTGAAATAAATTAGGATCAAATATTTTTTATCAAAAAAAAGATGACAAAAATTCTATTATTTATTGCTGCTTTTTATTCTTATTTTTCCATTTTCGAGAATGGTTTTAAAAAAAAACTTTTGTCCGGCTTCGAGATTGAAATAAATTAGGATCAAATATTTTTTATCAAAAAAAAGATGACAAAAATTCTATTATTTATTGATGCTTTTTATTCTTATTTTTCCATTTTCGAGAATGGTTTTAAAAAAAAACTTTTGTCATGGCTTCGAGACTGAAATAAATTAGGATCAAATATTTTTTATCAAAAAAAAGATGACAAAAATTCTATTATTTATTGCTGCTTTTTATTCTTATTTTTCCATTTTCGAGAATGGTTTTAAAAAAAAACTTTTGTCCCGGCTTCGAGATTGAAATAAATTAGGATCAAATATTTTTTATCAAAAAAAAGATGACAAAAATTCTATTATTTATTGATGCTTTTTATTCTTATTTTTCCATTTTCGAGAATGGTTTTAAAAAAAAACTTTTGTCATGGCTTCGAGACTGAAATAAATTAGGATCAAATATTTTTTATCAAAAAAAAGATGACAAAAATTCTATTATTTATTGCTGCTTTTTATTCTTATTTTTCCATTTTCGAGAATGGTTTTAAAAAAAAACTTTTGTCATGGCTTCGAGACTGAAATAAATTAGGATCAAATATTTTTTATCAAAAAAAAGATGACAAAAATTCTATTATTTATTGCTGCTTTTTATTCTTATTTTTCCATTTTCGAGAATGGTTTTAAAAAAAAACTTTTGTCCCGGCTTCGAGATTGAAATAAATTAGGATCAAATATTTTTTATCAAAAAAAAGATGACAAAAATTCTATTATTTATTGGTGCTTTTTATTCTTATTTTTCCATTTTCGAGAATGGTTTTAAAAAAAAACTTTTGTCCCGGCTTCGAGATTGAAATAAATTAGGATCAAATATTTTTTATCAAAAAAAAGATGACAAAAATTCTATTATTTATTGATGCTTTTTATTCTTATTTTTCCATTTTCGAGAATGGTTTTAAAAAAAAACTTTTGTCATGGCTTCGAGACTGAAATAAATTAGGATCAAATATTTTTTATCAAAAAAAAGATGACAAAAATTCTATTATTTATTGATGCTTTTTATTCTTATTTTTCCATTTTCGAGAATGGTTTTAAAAAAAAACTTTTGTCATGGCTTCGAGACTGAAATAAATTAGGATCAAATATTTTTTATCAAAAAAAAGATGACAAAAATTCTATTATTTATTGGTGCTTTTTATTCTTATTTTTCCATTTTCGAGAATGGTTTTAAAAAAAAACTTTTGTCCCGGCTTCGAGATTGAAATAAATTAGGATCAAATATTTTTTATCAAAAAAAAGATGACAAAAATTCTATTATTTATTGGTGCTTTTTATTCTTATTTTTCCATTTTCGAGAATGGTTTTAAAAAAAAACTTTTGTCCCGGCTTCGAGATTGAAATAAATTAGGATCAAATATTTTTTATCAAAAAAAAGATGACAAAAATTCTATTATTTATTGATGCTTTTTATTCTTATTTTTCCATTTTCGAGAATGGTTTTAAAAAAAAACTTTTGTCATGGCTTCGAGATTGAAATAAATTAGGATCAAATATTTTTTATCAAAAAAAAGATGACAAAAATTCTATTATTTATTGGTGCTTTTTATTCTTATTTTTCCATTTTCGAGAATGGTTTTAAAAAAAAACTTTTGTCCCGGCTTCGAGATTGAAATAAATTAGGATCAAATATTTTTTATCAAAAAAAAGATGACCAAAATTCTATTATTTATTGCTGCTTTTTATTCTTATTTTTCCATTTTCGAGAATGGTTTTAAAAAAAAACTTTTGTCCCGGCTTCGAAACTGAAATAAATTAGGATCAAATATTTTTTATCAAAAAAAAGATGACCAAAATTCTATTATTTATTGGTGCTTTTTATTCTTATTTTTCCATTTTCGAGAATGGTTTTAAAAAAAAACTTTTGTCATGGCTTCGAGACTGAAATAAATTAGGATCAAATATTTTTTATCAAAAAAAAGATGACCAAAATTCTATTATTTATTGGTGCTTTTTATTCTTATTTTTCCATTTTCGAGAATGGTTTTAAAAAAAAACTTTTGTCATGGCTTCGAGACTGAAATAAATTAGGATCAAATATTTTTTATCAAAAAAAAGATGACAAAAATTCTATTATTTATTGCTGCTTTTTATTCTTATTTTTCCATTTTCGAGAATGGTTTTAAAAAAAAACTTTTGTCCCGGCTTCGAGATTGAAATAAATTAGGATCAAATATTTTTTATCAAAAAAAAGATGACAAAAATTCTATTATTTATTGATGCTTTTTATTCTTATTTTTCCATTTTCGAGAATGGTTTTAAAAAAAAACTTTTGTCATGGCTTCGAGACTGAAATAAATTAGGATCAAATATTTTTTATCAAAAAAAAGATGACAAAAATTCTATTATTTATTGCTGCTTTTTATTCTTATTTTTCCATTTTCGAGAATGGTTTTAAAAAAAAACTTTTGTCCCGGCTTCGAGATTGAAATAAATTAGGATCAAATATTTTTTATCAAAAAAAAGATGACAAAAATTCTATTATTTATTGGTGCTTTTTATTCTTATTTTTCCATTTTCGAGAATGGTTTTAAAAAAAAACTTTTGTCCCGGCTTCGAGATTGAAATAAATTAGGATCAAATATTTTTTATCAAAAAAAAGATGACAAAAATTCTATTATTTATTGATGCTTTTTATTCTTATTTTTCCATTTTCGAGAATGGTTTTAAAAAAAAACTTTTGTCATGGCTTCGAGATTGAAATAAATTAGGATCAAATATTTTTTATCAAAAAAAAGATGACAAAAATTCTATTATTTATTGGTGCTTTTTATTCTTATTTTTCCATTTTCGAGAATGGTTTTAAAAAAAAACTTTTGTCCCGGCTTCGAGATTGAAATAAATTAGGATCAAATATTTTTTATCAAAAAAAAGATGACCAAAATTCTATTATTTATTGCTGCTTTTTATTCTTATTTTTCCATTTTCGAGAATGGTTTTAAAAAAAAACTTTTGTCCCGGCTTCGAAACTGAAATAAATTAGGATCAAATATTTTTTATCAAAAAAAAGATGACCAAAATTCTATTATTTATTGGTGCTTTTTATTCTTATTTTTCCATTTTCGAGAATGGTTTTAAAAAAAAACTTTTGTCATGGCTTCGAGACTGAAATAAATTAGGATCAAATATTTTTTATCAAAAAAAAGATGACCAAAATTCTATTATTTATTGGTGCTTTTTATTCTTATTTTTCCATTTTCGAGAATGGTTTTAAAAAAAAACTTTTGTCATGGCTTCGAGACTGAAATAAATTAGGATCAAATATTTTTTATCAAAAAAAAGATGACCAAAATTCTATTATTTATTGGTGCTTTTTATTCTTATTTTTCCATTTTCGAGAATGGTTTTAAAAAAAAACTTTTGTCCCGGCTTCGAGATTGAAATAAATTAGGATCAAATATTTTTTATCAAAAAAAAGATGACCAAAATTCTATTATTTATTGGTGCTTTTTATTCTTATTTTTCCATTTTCGAGAATGGTTTTAAAAAAAAACTTTTGTCATGGCTTCGAGACTGAAATAAATTAGGATCAAATATTTTTTATCAAAAAAAAGATGACAAAAATTCTATTATTTATTGATGCTTTTTATTCTTATTTTTCCATTTTCGAGAATGGTTTTAAAAAAAAACTTTTGTCATGGCTTCGAGACTGAAATAAATTAGGATCAAATATTTTTTATCAAAAAAAAGATGACCAAAATTCTATTATTTATTGGTGCTTTTTATTCTTATTTTTCCATTTTCGAGAATGGTTTTAAAAAAAAACTTTTGTCCCGGCTTCGAGATTGAAATAAATTAGGATCAAATATTTTTTATCAAAAAAAAGATGACCAAAATTCTATTATTTATTGGTGCTTTTTATTCTTATTTTTCCATTTTCGAGAATGGTTTTAAAAAAAAACTTTTGTCATGGCTTCGAGACTGAAATAAATTAGGATCAAATATTTTTTATCAAAAAAAAGATGACCAAAATTCTATTATTTATTGGTGCTTTTTATTCTTATTTTTCCATTTTCGAGAATGGTTTTAAAAAAAAACTTTTGTCCCGGCTTCGAGATTGAAATAAATTAGGATCAAATATTTTTTATCAAAAAAAAGATGACAAAAATTCTATTATTTATTGATGCTTTTTATTCTTATTTTTCCATTTTCGAGAATGGTTTTAAAAAAAAACTTTTGTCATGGCTTCGAGATTGAAATAAATTAGGATCAAATATTTTTTATCAAAAAAAAGATGACAAAAATTCTATTATTTATTGGTGCTTTTTATTCTTATTTTTCCATTTTCGAGAATGGTTTTAAAAAAAAACTTTTGTCATGGCTTCGAAACTGAAATAAATTAGGATCAAATATTTTTTATCAAAAAAAAGATGACAAAAATTCTATTATTTATTGATGCTTTTTATTCTTATTTTTCCATTTTCGAGAATGGTTTTAAAAAAAAACTTTTGTCATGGCTTCGAGACTGAAATAAATTAGGATCAAATATTTTTTATCAAAAAAAAGATGACAAAAATTCTATTATTTATTGGTGCTTTTTATTCTTATTTTTCCATTTTCGAGAATGGTTTTAAAAAAAAACTTTTGTCATGGCTTCGAAACTGAAATAAATTAGGATCAAATATTTTTTATCAAAAAAAAGATGACAAAAATTCTATTATTTATTGATGCTTTTTATTCTTATTTTTCCATTTTCGAGAATGGTTTTAAAAAAAAACTTTTGTCATGGCTTCGAGACTGAAATAAATTAGGATCAAATATTTTTTATCAAAAAAAAGATGACCAAAATTCTATTATTTATTGGTGCTTTTTATTCTTATTTTTCCATTTTCGAGAATGGTTTTAAAAAAAAACTTTTGTCATGGCTTCGAGACTGAAATAAATTAGGATCAAATATTTTTTATCAAAAAAAAGATGACCAAAATTCTATTATTTATTGGTGCTTTTTATTCTTATTTTTCCATTTTCGAGAATGGTTTTAAAAAAAAACTTTTGTCCCGGCTTCGAGATTGAAATAAATTAGGTTATATTTTTTTTTATCAAAAAAAAGATGACCAAAATTCTATTATTTATTGGTGCTTTTTATTCTTATTTTTCCATTTTCGAGAATGGTTTTAAAAAAAAACTTTTGTCATGCTTCGAGACTGAAATAAATTAGGATCAAATATTTTTTATCAAAAAAAAGATGACAAAAATTCTATTATTTATTGATGCTTTTTATTCTTATTTTTCCATTTTCGAGAATGGTTTTAAAAAAAAACTTTTGTCATGGCTTCGAGACTGAAATAAATTAGGATCAAATATTTTTTATCAAAAAAAAGATGACCAAAATTCTATTATTTATTGGTGCTTTTTATTCTTATTTTTCCATTTTCGAGAATGGTTTTAAAAAAAAACTTTTGTCCCGGCTTCGAGATTGAAATAAATTAGGATCAAATATTTTTTATCAAAAAAAAGATGACAAAAATTCTATTATTTATTGATGCTTTTTATTCTTATTTTTCCATTTTCGAGAATGGTTTTAAAAAAAAACTTTTGTCCCGGCTTCGAGATTGAAATAAATTAGGATCAAATATTTTTTATCAAAAAAAAGATGACAAAAATTCTATTATTTATTGGTGCTTTTTATTCTTATTTTTCCATTTTCGAGAATGGTTTTAAAAAAAAACTTTTGTCCCGGCTTCGAGATTGAAATAAATTAGGATCAAATATTTTTTATCAAAAAAAAGATGACCAAAATTCTATTATTTATTGGTGCTTTTTATTCTTATTTTTCCATTTTCGAGAATGGTTTTAAAAAAAAACTTTTGTCATGGCTTCGAGACTGAAATAAATTAGGATCAAATATTTTTTATCAAAAAAAAGATGACAAAAATTCTATTATTTATTGGTGCTTTTTATTCTTATTTTTCCATTTTCGAGAATGGTTTTAAAAAAAAACTTTTGTCCCGGCTTCGAGATTGAAATAAATTAGGATCAAATATTTTTTATCAAAAAAAAGATGACCAAAATTCTATTATTTATTGGTGCTTTTTATTCTTATTTTTCCATTTTCGAGAATGGTTTTAAAAAAAACTTTTGTCCCGGCTTCGAGATTGAAATAAATTAGGATCAAATATTTTTTATCAAAAAAAAGATGACAAAAATTCTATTATTTATTGGTGCTTTTTATTCTTATTTTTCCATTTTCGAGAATGGTTTTAAAAAAAAACTTTTGTCCCGGCTTCGAGATTGAAATAAATTAGGATCAAATATTTTTTATCAAAAAAAAGATGACCAAAATTCTATTAATTATTGGTGCTTTTTATTCTTATTTTTCCATTTTCGAGAATGGTTTTAAAAAAAACTTTTGTCCCGGCTTCGAGATTGAAATAAATTAGGATCAAATATTTTTTATCAAAAAAAAGATGACAAAAATTCTATTATTTATTGGTGCTTTTTATTCTTATTTTTCCATTTTCGAGAATGGTTTTAAAAAAAAACTTTTGTCCCGGCTTCGAGATTGAAATAAATTAGGATCAAATATTTTTTATCAAAAAAAAGATGACAAAAATTCTATTATTTATTGGTGCTTTTTATTCTTATTTTTCCATTTTCGAGAATGGTTTTAAAAAAAAACTTTTGTCCCGGCTTCGAGATTGAAATAAATTAGGATCAAATATTTTTTATCAAAAAAAAGATGACCAAAATTCTATTATTTATTGGTGCTTTTTATTCTTATTTTTCCATTTTCGAGAATGGTTTTAAAAAAAAACTTTTGTCATGGCTTCGAGACTGAAATAAATTAGGATCAAATATTTTTTATCAAAAAAAAGATGACAAAAATTCTATTATTTATTGGTGCTTTTTATTCTTATTTTTCCATTTTCGAGAATGGTTTTAAAAAAAAACTTTTGTCCCGGCTTCGAGATTGAAATAAATTAGGATCAAATATTTTTTATCAAAAAAAAGATGACCAAAATTCTATTATTTATTGGTGCTTTTTATTCTTATTTTTCCATTTTCGAGAATGGTTTTAAAAAAAACTTTTGTCCCGGCTTCGAGATTGAAATAAATTAGGATCAAATATTTTTTATCAAAAAAAAGATGACCAAAATTCTATTATTTATTGGTGCTTTTTATTCTTATTTTTCCATTTTCGAGAATGGTTTTAAAAAAAACTTTTGTCCCGGCTTCGAGATTGAAATAAATTAGGATCAAATATTTTTTATCAAAAAAAAGATGACCAAAATTCTATTATTTATTGGTGCTTTTTATTCTTATTTTTCCATTTTCGAGAATGGTTTTAAAAAAAACTTTTGTCCCGGCTTCGAGATTGAAATAAATTAGGATCAAATATTTTTTATCAAAAAAAAGATGACCAAAATTCTATTATTTATTGGTGCTTTTTATTCTTATTTTTCCATTTTCGAGAATGGTTTTAAAAAAAACTTTTGTCCCGGCTTCGAGATTGAAATAAATTAGGATCAAATATTTTTTATCAAAAAAAAGATGACCAAAATTCTATTATTTATTGGTGCTTTTTATTCTTATTTTTCCATTTTCGAGAATGGTTTTAAAAAAAACTTTTGTCCCGGCTTCGAGATTGAAATAAATTAGGATCAAATATTTTTTATCAAAAAAAAGATGACCAAAATTCTATTATTTATTGGTGCTTTTTATTCTTATTTTTCCATTTTCGAGAATGGTTTTAAAAAAAAACTTTTGTCCCGGCTTCGAGATTGAAATAAATTAGGATCAAATATTTTTTATCAAAAAAAAGATGACCAAAATTCTATTATTTATTGGTGCTTTTTATTCTTATTTTTCCATTTTCGAGAATGGTTTTAAAAAAAAACTTTTGTCATGGCTTCGAGACTGAAATAAATTAGGATCAAATATTTTTTATCAAAAAAAAGATGACCAAAATTCTATTATTTATTGGTGCTTTTTATTCTTATTTTTCCATTTTCGAGAATGGTTTTAAAAAAAAACTTTTGTCCCGGCTTCGAGATTGAAATAAATTAGGATCAAATATTTTTTATCAAAAAAAAGATGACAAAAATTCTATTATTTATTGGTGCTTTTTATTCTTATTTTTCCATTTTCGAGAATGGTTTTAAAAAAAAACTTTTGTCCCGGCTTCGAGATTGAAATAAATTAGGATCAAATATTTTTTATCAAAAAAAAGATGACAAAAATTCTATTATTTATTGGTGCTTTTTATTCTTATTTTTCCATTTTCGAGAATGGTTTTAAAAAAAAACTTTTGTCCCGGCTTCGAGATTGAAATAAATTAGGATCAAATATTTTTTATCAAAAAAAAGATGACAAAAATTCTATTATTTATTGGTGCTTTTTATTCTTATTTTTCCATTTTCGAGAATGGTTTTAAAAAAAAACTTTTGTCCCGGCTTCGAGATTGAAATAAATTAGGATCAAATATTTTTTATCAAAAAAAAGATGACAAAAATTCTATTATTTATTGATGCTTTTTATTCTTATTTTTCCATTTTCGAGAATGGTTTTAAAAAAAAACTTTTGTCATGGCTTCGAGACTGAAATAAATTAGGATCAAATATTTTTTATCAAAAAAAAGATGACAAAAATTCTATTATTTATTGGTGCTTTTTATTCTGATTTTTCCATTTTCGAGAATGGTTTTAAAAAAAAACTTTTGTCCCGGCTTCGAGATTGAAATAAATTAGGATCAAATATTTTTTATCAAAAAAAAGATGACAAAAATTCTATTATTTATTGGTGCTTTTTATTCTTATTTTTCCATTTTCGAGAATGGTTTTAAAAAAAACTTTTGTCCCGGCTTCGAGATTGAAATAAATTAGGATCAAATATTTTTTATCAAAAAAAAGATGACAAAAATTCTATTATTTATTGGTGCTTTTTATTCTTATTTTTCCATTTTCGAGAATGGTTTTAAAAAAAAACTTTTGTCCCGGCTTCGAGATTGAAATAAATTAGGATCAAATATTTTTTATCAAAAAAAAGATGACCAAAATTCTATTATTTATTGGTGCTTTTTATTCTTATTTTTCCATTTTCGAGAATGGTTTTAAAAAAAAACTTTTGTCATGGCTTCGAGACTGAAATAAATTAGGATCAAATATTTTTTATCAAAAAAAAGATGACCAAAATTCTATTATTTATTGGTGCTTTTTATTCTTATTTTTCCATTTTCGAGAATGGTTTTAAAAAAAAACTTTTGTCCCGGCTTCGAGATTGAAATAAATTAGGATCAAATATTTTTTATCAAAAAAAAGATGACAAAAATTCTATTATTTATTGGTGCTTTTTATTCTTATTTTTCCATTTTCGAGAATGGTTTTAAAAAAAAACTTTTGTCCCGGCTTCGAGATTGAAATAAATTAGGATCAAATATTTTTTATCAAAAAAAAGATGACCAAAATTCTATTATTTATTGGTGCTTTTTATTCTTATTTTTCCATTTTCGAGAATGGTTTTAAAAAAAACTTTTGTCCCGGCTTCGAGATTGAAATAAATTAGGATCAAATATTTTTTATCAAAAAAAAGATGACAAAAATTCTATTATTTATTGGTGCTTTTTATTCTTATTTTTCCATTTTCGAGAATGGTTTTAAAAAAAAACTTTTGTCATGGCTTCGAGACTGAAATAAATTAGGATCAAATATTTTTTATCAAAAAAAAGATGACAAAAATTCTATTATTTATTGGTGCTTTTTATTCTTATTTTTCCATTTTCGAGAATGGTTTTAAAAAAAACTTTTGTCCCGGCTTCGAGATTGAAATAAATTAGGATCAAATATTTTTTATCAAAAAAAAGATGACAAAAATTCTATTATTTATTGGTGCTTTTTATTCTTATTTTTCCATTTTCGAGAATGGTTTTAAAAAAAAACTTTTGTCCCGGCTTCGAGATTGAAATAAATTAGGATCAAATATTTTTTATCAAAAAAAAGATGACCAAAATTCTATTATTTATTGGTGCTTTTTATTCTTATTTTTCCATTTTCGAGAATGGTTTTAAAAAAAAACTTTTGTCCCGGCTTCGAGATTGAAATAAATTAGGATCAAATATTTTTTATCAAAAAAAAGATGACCAAAATTCTATTAATTATTGGTGCTTTTTATTCTTATTTTTCCATTTTCGAGAATGGTTTTAAAAAAAACTTTTGTCCCGGCTTCGAGATTGAAATAAATTAGGATCAAATATTTTTTATCAAAAAAAAGATGACAAAAATTCTATTATTTATTGGTGCTTTTTATTCTTATTTTTCCATTTTCGAGAATGGTTTTAAAAAAAAACTTTTGTCCCGGCTTCGAGATTGAAATAAATTAGGATCAAATATTTTTTATCAAAAAAAAGATGACCAAAATTCTATTATTTATTGGTGCTTTTTATTCTTATTTTTCCATTTTCGAGAATGGTTTTAAAAAAAAACTTTTGTCATGGCTTCGAGACTGAAATAAATTAGGATCAAATATTTTTTATCAAAAAAAAGATGACAAAAATTCTATTATTTATTGGTGCTTTTTATTCTTATTTTTCCATTTTCGAGAATGGTTTTAAAAAAAACTTTTGTCCCGGCTTCGAGATTGAAATAAATTAGGATCAAATATTTTTTATCAAAAAAAAGATGACAAAAATTCTATTATTTATTGGTGCTTTTTATTCTTATTTTTCCATTTTCGAGAATGGTTTTAAAAAAAAACTTTTGTCCCGGCTTCGAGATTGAAATAAATTAGGATCAAATATTTTTTATCAAAAAAAAGATGACCAAAATTCTATTATTTATTGGTGCTTTTTATTCTTATTTTTCCATTTTCGAGAATGGTTTTAAAAAAAAACTTTTGTCATGGCTTCGAGACTGAAATAAATTAGGATCAAATATTTTTTATCAAAAAAAAGATGACAAAAATTCTATTATTTATTGGTGCTTTTTATTCTTATTTTTCCATTTTCGAGAATGGTTTTAAAAAAAACTTTTGTCCCGGCTTCGAGATTGAAATAAATTAGGATCAAATATTTTTTATCAAAAAAAAGATGACAAAAATTCTATTATTTATTGATGCTTTTTATTCTTATTTTTCCATTTTCGAGAATGGTTTTAAAAAAAAACTTTTGTCCCGGCTTCGAGATTGAAATAAATTAGGATCAAATATTTTTTATCAAAAAAAAGATGACCAAAATTCTATTATTTATTGGTGCTTTTTATTCTTATTTTTCCATTTTCGAGAATGGTTTTAAAAAAAAACTTTTGTCATGGCTTCGAGACTGAAATAAATTAGGATCAAATATTTTTTATCAAAAAAAAGATGACAAAAATTCTATTATTTATTGATGCTTTTTATTCTTATTTTTCCATTTTCGAGAATGGTTTTAAAAAAAAACTTTTGTCATGGCTTCGAGACTGAAATAAATTAGGATCAAATATTTTTTATCAAAAAAAAGATGACAAAAATTCTATTATTTATTGATGCTTTTTATTCTTATTTTTCCATTTTCGAGAATGGTTTTAAAAAAAAACTTTTGTCATGGCTTCGAGACTGAAATAAATTAGGATCAAATATTTTTTATCAAAAAAAAGATGACCAAAATTCTATTATTTATTGGTGCTTTTTATTCTTATTTTTCCATTTTCGAGAATGGTTTTAAAAAAAAACTTTTGTCCCGGCTTCGAGATTGAAATAAATTAGGATCAAATATTTTTTATCAAAAAAAAGATGACAAAAATTCTATTATTTATTGATGCTTTTTATTCTTATTTTTCCATTTTCGAGAATGGTTTTAAAAAAAAACTTTTGTCATGGCTTCGAGACTGAAATAAATTAGGATCAAATATTTTTTATCAAAAAAAAGATGACAAAAATTCTATTATTTATTGATGCTTTTTATTCTTATTTTTCCATTTTCGAGAATGGTTTTAAAAAAAAACTTTTGTCCCGGCTTCGAGATTGAAATAAATTAGGATCAAATATTTTTTATCAAAAAAAAGATGACCAAAATTCTATTATTTATTGGTGCTTTTTATTCTTATTTTTCCATTTTCGAGAATGGTTTTAAAAAAAAACTTTTGTCATGGCTTCGAGACTGAAATAAATTAGGATCAAATATTTTTTATCAAAAAAAAGATGACAAAAATTCTATTATTTATTGATGCTTTTTATTCTTATTTTTCCATTTTCGAGAATGGTTTTAAAAAAAAACTTTTGTCCCGGCTTCGAGATTGAAATAAATTAGGATCAAATATTTTTTATCAAAAAAAAGATGACCAAAATTCTATTATTTATTGGTGCTTTTTATTCTTATTTTTCCATTTTCGAGAATGGTTTTAAAAAAAAACTTTTGTCATGGCTTCGAGACTGAAATAAATTAGGATCAAATATTTTTTATCAAAAAAAAGATGACAAAAATTCTATTATTTATTGATGCTTTTTATTCTTATTTTTCCATTTTCGAGAATGGTTTTAAAAAAAAACTTTTGTCATGGCTTCGAGACTGAAATAAATTAGGATCAAATATTTTTTATCAAAAAAAAGATGACAAAAATTCTATTATTTATTGATGCTTTTTATTCTTATTTTTCCATTTTCGAGAATGGTTTTAAAAAAAAACTTTTGTCCCGGCTTCGAGATTGAAATAAATTAGGATCAAATATTTTTTATCAAAAAAAAGATGACAAAAATTCTATTATTTATTGGTGCTTTTTATTCTTATTTTTCCATTTTCGAGAATGGTTTTAAAAAAAAACTTTTGTCATGGCTTCGAGACTGAAATAAATTAGGATCAAATATTTTTTATCAAAAAAAAGATGACAAAAATTCTATTATTTATTGATGCTTTTTATTCTTATTTTTCCATTTTCGAGAATGGTTTTAAAAAAAAACTTTTGTCATGGCTTCGAGACTGAAATAAATTAGGATCAAATATTTTTTATCAAAAAAAAGATGACCAAAATTCTATTATTTATTGGTGCTTTTTATTCTTATTTTTCCATTTTCGAGAATGGTTTTAAAAAAAACTTTTGTCCCGGCTTCGAGATTGAAATAAATTAGGATCAAATATTTTTTATCAAAAAAAAGATGACAAAAATTCTATTATTTATTGGTGCTTTTTATTCTTATTTTTCCATTTTCGAGAATGGTTTTAAAAAAAAACTTTTGTCCCGGCTTCGAGATTGAAATAAATTAGGATCAAATATTTTTTATCAAAAAAAAGATGACCAAAATTCTATTATTTATTGGTGCTTTTTATTCTTATTTTTCCATTTTCGAGAATGGTTTTAAAAAAAAACTTTTGTCATGGCTTCGAGACTGAAATAAATTAGGATCAAATATTTTTTATCAAAAAAAAGATGACAAAAATTCTATTATTTATTGGTGCTTTTTATTCTTATTTTTCCATTTTCGAGAATGGTTTTAAAAAAAACTTTTGTCCCGGCTTCGAGATTGAAATAAATTAGGATCAAATATTTTTTATCAAAAAAAAGATGACAAAAATTCTATTATTTATTGGTGCTTTTTATTCTTATTTTTCCATTTTCGAGAATAGTTTTAAAAAAAAACTTTTGTCCCGGCTTCGAGATTGAAATAAATTAGGATCAAATATTTTTTATCAAAAAAAAGATGACCAAAATTCTATTATTTATTGGTGCTTTTTATTCTTATTTTTCCATTTTCGAGAATGGTTTTAAAAAAAAACTTTTGTCATGGCTTCGAGACTGAAATAAATTAGGATCAAATATTTTTTATCAAAAAAAAGATGACAAAAATTCTATTATTTATTGATGCTTTTTATTCTTATTTTTCCATTTACGAGAATGGTTTTAAAAAAAAACTTTTGTCATGGCTTCGAGACTGAAATAAATTAGGATCAAATATTTTTTATCAAAAAAAAGATGACAAAAATTCTATTATTTATTGATGCTTTTTATTCTTATTTTTCCATTTTCGAGAATGGTTTTAAAAAAAAACTTTTGTCCCGGCTTCGAGATTGAAATAAATTAGGATCAAATATTTTTTATCAAAAAAAAGATGACCAAAATTCTATTATTTATTGGTGCTTTTTATTCTTATTTTTCCATTTTCGAGAATGGTTTTAAAAAAAAACTTTTGTCATGGCTTCGAGACTGAAATAAATTAGGATCAAATATTTTTTATCAAAAAAAAGATGACAAAAATTCTATTATTTATTGATGCTTTTTATTCTTATTTTTCCATTTTCGAGAATGGTTTTAAAAAAAAACTTTTGTCCCGGCTTCGAGATTGAAATAAATTAGGATCAAATATTTTTTATCAAAAAAAAGATGACCAAAATTCTATTATTTATTGGTGCTTTTTATTCTTATTTTTCCATTTTCGAGAATGGTTTTAAAAAAAAACTTTTGTCATGGCTTCGAGACTGAAATAAATTAGGATCAAATATTTTTTATCAAAAAAAAGATGACAAAAATTCTATTATTTATTGATGCTTTTTATTCTTATTTTTCCATTTTCGAGAATGGTTTTAAAAAAAAACTTTTGTCATGGCTTCGAGACTGAAATAAATTAGGATCAAATATTTTTTATCAAAAAAAAGATGACAAAAATTCTATTATTTATTGATGCTTTTTATTCTTATTTTTCCATTTTCGAGAATGGTTTTAAAAAAAAACTTTTGTCCCGGCTTCGAGATTGAAATAAATTAGGATCAAATATTTTTTATCAAAAAAAAGATGACAAAAATTCTATTATTTATTGGTGCTTTTTATTCTTATTTTTCCATTTTCGAGAATGGTTTTAAAAAAAAACTTTTGTCATGGCTTCGAGACTGAAATAAATTAGGATCAAATATTTTTTATCAAAAAAAAGATGACAAAAATTCTATTATTTATTGATGCTTTTTATTCTTATTTTTCCATTTTCGAGAATGGTTTTAAAAAAAAACTTTTGTCATGGCTTCGAGACTGAAATAAATTAGGATCAAATATTTTTTATCAAAAAAAAGATGACCAAAATTCTATTATTTATTGGTGCTTTTTATTCTTATTTTTCCATTTTCGAGAATGGTTTTAAAAAAAACTTTTGTCCCGGCTTCGAGATTGAAATAAATTAGGATCAAATATTTTTTATCAAAAAAAAGATGACAAAAATTCTATTATTTATTGGTGCTTTTTATTCTTATTTTTCCATTTTCGAGAATGGTTTTAAAAAAAAACTTTTGTCCCGGCTTCGAGATTGAAATAAATTAGGATCAAATATTTTTTATCAAAAAAAAGATGACCAAAATTCTATTATTTATTGGTGCTTTTTATTCTTATTTTTCCATTTTCGAGAATGGTTTTAAAAAAAAACTTTTGTCATGGCTTCGAGACTGAAATAAATTAGGATCAAATATTTTTTATCAAAAAAAAGATGACAAAAATTCTATTATTTATTGGTGCTTTTTATTCTTATTTTTCCATTTTCGAGAATGGTTTTAAAAAAAACTTTTGTCCCGGCTTCGAGATTGAAATAAATTAGGATCAAATATTTTTTATCAAAAAAAAGATGACAAAAATTCTATTATTTATTGGTGCTTTTTATTCTTATTTTTCCATTTTCGAGAATAGTTTTAAAAAAAAACTTTTGTCCCGGCTTCGAGATTGAAATAAATTAGGATCAAATATTTTTTATCAAAAAAAAGATGACCAAAATTCTATTATTTATTGGTGCTTTTTATTCTTATTTTTCCATTTTCGAGAATGGTTTTAAAAAAAAACTTTTGTCATGGCTTCGAGACTGAAATAAATTAGGATCAAATATTTTTTATCAAAAAAAAGATGACAAAAATTCTATTATTTATTGATGCTTTTTATTCTTATTTTTCCATTTTCGAGAATGGTTTTAAAAAAAAACTTTTGTCCCGGCTTCGAGATTGAAATAAATTAGGATCAAATATTTTTTATCAAAAAAAAGATGACCAAAATTCTATTATTTATTGGTGCTTTTTATTCTTATTTTTCCATTTTCGAGAATGGTTTTAAAAAAAAACTTTTGTCATGGCTTCGAGACTGAAATAAATTAGGATCAAATATTTTTTATCAAAAAAAAGATGACAAAAATTCTATTATTTATTGGTGCTTTTTATTCTTATTTTTCCATTTTCGAGAATGGTTTTAAAAAAAACTTTTGTCCCGGCTTCGAGATTGAAATAAATTAGGATCAAATATTTTTTATCAAAAAAAAGATGACAAAAATTCTATTATTTATTGGTGCTTTTTATTCTTATTTTTCCATTTTCGAGAATAGTTTTAAAAAAAAACTTTTGTCCCGGCTTCGAGATTGAAATAAATTAGGATCAAATATTTTTTATCAAAAAAAAGATGACCAAAATTCTATTATTTATTGGTGCTTTTTATTCTTATTTTTCCATTTTCGAGAATGGTTTTAAAAAAAAACTTTTGTCATGGCTTCGAGACTGAAATAAATTAGGATCAAATATTTTTTATCAAAAAAAAGATGACAAAAATTCTATTATTTATTGATGCTTTTTATTCTTATTTTTCCATTTACGAGAATGGTTTTAAAAAAAAACTTTTGTCATGGCTTCGAGACTGAAATAAATTAGGATCAAATATTTTTTATCAAAAAAAAGATGACAAAAATTCTATTATTTATTGATGCTTTTTATTCTTATTTTTCCATTTTCGAGAATGGTTTTAAAAAAAAACTTTTGTCCCGGCTTCGAGATTGAAATAAATTAGGATCAAATATTTTTTATCAAAAAAAAGATGACCAAAATTCTATTATTTATTGGTGCTTTTTATTCTTATTTTTCCATTTTCGAGAATGGTTTTAAAAAAAAACTTTTGTCATGGCTTCGAGACTGAAATAAATTAGGATCAAATATTTTTTATCAAAAAAAAGATGACAAAAATTCTATTATTTATTGATGCTTTTTATTCTTATTTTTCCATTTTCGAGAATGGTTTTAAAAAAAAACTTTTGTCATGGCTTCGAGACTGAAATAAATTAGGATCAAATATTTTTTATCAAAAAAAAGATGACAAAAATTCTATTATTTATTGATGCTTTTTATTCTTATTTTTCCATTTTCGAGAATGGTTTTAAAAAAAAACTTTTGTCATGGCTTCGAGACTGAAATAAATTAGGATCAAATATTTTTTATCAAAAAAAAGATGACCAAAATTCTATTATTTATTGGTGCTTTTTATTCTTATTTTTCCATTTTCGAGAATGGTTTTAAAAAAAAACTTTTGTCCCGGCTTCGAGATTGAAATAAATTAGGATCAAATATTTTTTATCAAAAAAAAGATGACAAAAATTCTATTATTTATTGATGCTTTTTATTCTTATTTTTCCATTTTCGAGAATGGTTTTAAAAAAAAACTTTTGTCATGGCTTCGAGACTGAAATAAATTAGGATCAAATATTTTTTATCAAAAAAAAGATGACCAAAATTCTATTATTTATTGGTGCTTTTTATTCTTATTTTTCCATTTTCGAGAATGGTTTTAAAAAAAAACTTTTGTCATGGCTTCGAGACTGAAATAAATTAGGATCAAATATTTTTTATCAAAAAAAAGATGACCAAAATTCTATTATTTATTGGTGCTTTTTATTCTTATTTTTCCATTTTCGAGAATGGTTTTAAAAAAAAACTTTTGTCATGGCTTCGAGACTGAAATAAATTAGGATCAAATATTTTTTATCAAAAAAAAGATGACAAAAATTCTATTATTTATTGATGCTTTTTATTCTTATTTTTCCATTTTCGAGAATGGTTTTAAAAAAAAACTTTTGTCATGGCTTCGAGACTGAAATAAATTAGGATCAAATATTTTTTATCAAAAAAAAGATGACAAAAATTCTATTATTTATTGATGCTTTTTATTCTTATTTTTCCATTTTCGAGAATGGTTTTAAAAAAAAACTTTTGTCCCGGCTTCGAGATTGAAATAAATTAGGATCAAATATTTTTTATCAAAAAAAAGATGACAAAAATTCTATTATTTATTGATGCTTTTTATTCTTATTTTTCCATTTTCGAGAATGGTTTTAAAAAAAAACTTTTGTCCCGGCTTCGAGATTGAAATAAATTAGGATCAAATATTTTTTATCAAAAAAAAGATGACCAAAATTCTATTATTTATTGGTGCTTTTTATTCTTATTTTTCCATTTTCGAGAATGGTTTTAAAAAAAAACTTTTGTCATGGCTTCGAGACTGAAATAAATTAGGATCAAATATTTTTTATCAAAAAAAAGATGACAAAAATTCTATTATTTATTGATGCTTTTTATTCTTATTTTTCCATTTTCGAGAATGGTTTTAAAAAAAAACTTTTGTCATGGCTTCGAGACTGAAATAAATTAGGATCAAATATTTTTTATCAAAAAAAAGATGACAAAAATTCTATTATTTATTGATGCTTTTTATTCTTATTTTTCCATTTTCGAGAATGGTTTTAAAAAAAAACTTTTGTCATGGCTTCGAGACTGAAATAAATTAGGATCAAATATTTTTTATCAAAAAAAAGATGACCAAAATTCTATTATTTATTGGTGCTTTTTATTCTTATTTTTCCATTTTCGAGAATGGTTTTAAAAAAAAACTTTTGTCATGGCTTCGAGACTGAAATAAATTAGGATCAAATATTTTTTATCAAAAAAAAGATGACCAAAATTCTATTATTTATTGGTGCTTTTTATTCTTATTTTTCCATTTTCGAGAATGGTTTTAAAAAAAAACTTTTGTCATGGCTTCGAGACTGAAATAAATTAGGATCAAATATTTTTTATCAAAAAAAAGATGACAAAAATTCTATTATTTATTGATGCTTTTTATTCTTATTTTTCCATTTTCGAGAATGGTTTTAAAAAAAAACTTTTGTCCCGGCTTCGAGATTGAAATAAATTAGGATCAAATATTTTTTATCAAAAAAAAGATGACCAAAATTCTATTATTTATTGGTGCTTTTTATTCTTATTTTTCCATTTTCGAGAATGGTTTTAAAAAAAAACTTTTGTCATGGCTTCGAGACTGAAATAAATTAGGATCAAATATTTTTTATCAAAAAAAAGATGACAAAAATTCTATTATTTATTGATGCTTTTTATTCTTATTTTTCCATTTTCGAGAATGGTTTTAAAAAAAAACTTTTGTCATGGCTTCGAGACTGAAATAAATTAGGATCAAATATTTTTTATCAAAAAAAAGATGACCAAAATTCTATTATTTATTGGTGCTTTTTATTCTTATTTTTCCATTTTCGAGAATGGTTTTAAAAAAAAACTTTTGTCATGGCTTCGAGACTGAAATAAATTAGGATCAAATATTTTTTATCAAAAAAAAGATGACAAAAATTCTATTATTTATTGATGCTTTTTATTCTTATTTTTCCATTTTCGAGAATGGTTTTAAAAAAAAACTTTTGTCCCGGCTTCGAGATTGAAATAAATTAGGATCAAATATTTTTTATCAAAAAAAAGATGACAAAAATTCTATTATTTATTGATGCTTTTTATTCTTATTTTTCCATTTTCGAGAATGGTTTTAAAAAAAAACTTTTGTCATGGCTTCGAGACTGAAATAAATTAGGATCAAATATTTTTTATCAAAAAAAAGATGACCAAAATTCTATTATTTATTGGTGCTTTTTATTCTTATTTTTCCATTTTCGAGAATGGTTTTAAAAAAAAACTTTTGTCATGGCTTCGAGACTGAAATAAATTAGGATCAAATATTTTTTATCAAAAAAAAGATGACCAAAATTCTATTATTTATTGGTGCTTTTTATTCTTATTTTTCCATTTTCGAGAATGGTTTTAAAAAAAAACTTTTGTCATGGCTTCGAGACTGAAATAAATTAGGATCAAATATTTTTTATCAAAAAAAAGATGACAAAAATTCTATTATTTATTGATGCTTTTTATTCTTATTTTTCCATTTTCGAGAATGGTTTTAAAAAAAAACTTTTGTCATGGCTTCGAGACTGAAATAAATTAGGATCAAATATTTTTTATCAAAAAAAAGATGACCAAAATTCTATTATTTATTGGTGCTTTTTATTCTTATTTTTCCATTTTCGAGAATGGTTTTAAAAAAAAACTTTTGTCCCGGCTTCGAGATTGAAATAAATTAGGATCAAATATTTTTTATCAAAAAAAAGATGACAAAAATTCTATTATTTATTGATGCTTTTTATTCTTATTTTTCCATTTTCGAGAATGGTTTTAAAAAAAAACTTTTGTCATGGCTTCGAGACTGAAATAAATTAGGATCAAATATTTTTTATCAAAAAAAAGATGACCAAAATTCTATTATTTATTGGTGCTTTTTATTCTTATTTTTCCATTTTCGAGAATGGTTTTAAAAAAAAACTTTTGTCATGGCTTCGAGACTGAAATAAATTAGGATCAAATATTTTTTATCAAAAAAAAGATGACAAAAATTCTATTATTTATTGATGCTTTTTATTCTTATTTTTCCATTTTCGAGAATGGTTTTAAAAAAAAACTTTTGTCATGGCTTCGAGACTGAAATAAATTAGGATCAAATATTTTTTATCAAAAAAAAGATGACCAAAATTCTATTATTTATTGGTGCTTTTTATTCTTATTTTTCCATTTTCGAGAATGGTTTTAAAAAAAAACTTTTGTCCCGGCTTCGAGATTGAAATAAATTAGGATCAAATATTTTTTATCAAAAAAAAGATGACCAAAATTCTATTATTTATTGGTGCTTTTTATTCTTATTTTTCCATTTTCGAGAATGGTTTTAAAAAAAAACTTTTGTCATGGCTTCGAGACTGAAATAAATTAGGATCAAATATTTTTTATCAAAAAAAAGATGACAAAAATTCTATTATTTATTGATGCTTTTTATTCTTATTTTTCCATTTTCGAGAATGGTTTTAAAAAAAAACTTTTGTCATGGCTTCGAGACTGAAATAAATTAGGATCAAATATTTTTTATCAAAAAAAAGATGACCAAAATTCTATTATTTATTGGTGCTTTTTATTCTTATTTTTCCATTTTCGAGAATGGTTTTAAAAAAAAACTTTTGTCCCGGCTTCGAGATTGAAATAAATTAGGATCAAATATTTTTTATCAAAAAAAAGATGACCAAAATTCTATTATTTATTGGTGCTTTTTATTCTTATTTTTCCATTTTCGAGAATGGTTTTAAAAAAAAACTTTTGTCATGGCTTCGAGACTGAAATAAATTAGGATCAAATATTTTTTATCAAAAAAAAGATGACAAAAATTCTATTATTTATTGATGCTTTTTATTCTTATTTTTCCATTTTCGAGAATGGTTTTAAAAAAAAACTTTTGTCCCGGCTTCGAGATTGAAATAAATTAGGATCAAATATTTTTTATCAAAAAAAAGATGACAAAAATTCTATTATTTATTGATGCTTTTTATTCTTATTTTTCCATTTTCGAGAATGGTTTTAAAAAAAAACTTTTGTCATGGCTTCGAGACTGAAATAAATTAGGATCAAATATTTTTTATCAAAAAAAAGATGACCAAAATTCTATTATTTATTGGTGCTTTTTATTCTTATTTTTCCATTTTCGAGAATGGTTTTAAAAAAAAACTTTTGTCATGGCTTCGAGACTGAAATAAATTAGGATCAAATATTTTTTATCAAAAAAAAGATGACCAAAATTCTATTATTTATTGGTGCTTTTTATTCTTATTTTTCCATTTTCGAGAATGGTTTTAAAAAAAAACTTTTGTCATGGCTTCGAGACTGAAATAAATTAGGATCAAATATTTTTTATCAAAAAAAAGATGACCAAAATTCTATTATTTATTGGTGCTTTTTATTCTTATTTTTCCATTTTCGAGAATGGTTTTAAAAAAAAACTTTTGTCCCGGCTTCGAGATTGAAATAAATTAGGATCAAATATTTTTTATCAAAAAAAAGATGACAAAAATTCTATTATTTATTGATGCTTTTTATTCTTATTTTTCCATTTTCGAGAATGGTTTTAAAAAAAAACTTTTGTCATGGCTTCGAGACTGAAATAAATTAGGATCAAATATTTTTTATCAAAAAAAAGATGACCAAAATTCTATTATTTATTGGTGCTTTTTATTCTTATTTTTCCATTTTCGAGAATGGTTTTAAAAAAAAACTTTTGTCATGGCTTCGAGACTGAAATAAATTAGGATCAAATATTTTTTATCAAAAAAAAGATGACAAAAATTCTATTATTTATTGATGCTTTTTATTCTTATTTTTCCATTTTCGAGAATGGTTTTAAAAAAAAACTTTTGTCATGGCTTCGAGACTGAAATAAATTAGGATCAAATATTTTTTATCAAAAAAAAGATGACCAAAATTCTATTATTTATTGGTGCTTTTTATTCTTATTTTTCCATTTTCGAGAATGGTTTTAAAAAAAAACTTTTGTCCCGGCTTCGAGATTGAAATAAATTAGGATCAAATATTTTTTATCAAAAAAAAGATGACCAAAATTCTATTATTTATTGGTGCTTTTTATTCTTATTTTTCCATTTTCGAGAATGGTTTTAAAAAAAAACTTTTGTCATGGCTTCGAGACTGAAATAAATTAGGATCAAATATTTTTTATCAAAAAAAAGATGACCAAAATTCTATTATTTATTGGTTCTTTTTATTCTTATTTTTCCATTTTCGAGAATGGTTTTAAAAAAAAACTTTTGTCATGGCTTCGAGACTGAAATAAATTAGGATCAAATATTTTTTATCAAAAAAAAGATGACAAAAATTCTATTATTTATTGATGCTTTTTATTCTTATTTTTCCATTTTCGAGAATGGTTTTAAAAAAAAACTTTTGTCATGGCTTCGAGACTGAAATAAATTAGGATCAAATATTTTTTATCAAAAAAAAGATGACCAAAATTCTATTATTTATTGGTGCTTTTTATTCTTATTTTTCCATTTTCGAGAATGGTTTTAAAAAAAAACTTTTGTCCCGGCTTCGAGATTGAAATAAATTAGGATCAAATATTTTTTATCAAAAAAAAGATGACCAAAATTCTATTATTTATTGGTGCTTTTTATTCTTATTTTTCCATTTTCGAGAATGGTTTTAAAAAAAAACTTTTGTCATGGCTTCGAGACTGAAATAAATTAGGATCAAATATTTTTTATCAAAAAAAAGATGACAAAAATTCTATTATTTATTGATGCTTTTTATTCTTATTTTTCCATTTTCGAGAATGGTTTTAAAAAAAAACTTTTGTCATGGCTTCGAGACTGAAATAAATTAGGATCAAATATTTTTTATCAAAAAAAAGATGACCAAAATTCTATTATTTATTGGTGCTTTTTATTCTTATTTTTCCATTTTCGAGAATGGTTTTAAAAAAAAACTTTTGTCCCGGCTTCGAGATTGAAATAAATTAGGATCAAATATTTTTTATCAAAAAAAAGATGACAAAAATTCTATTATTTATTGATGCTTTTTATTCTTATTTTTCCATTTTCGAGAATGGTTTTAAAAAAAAACTTTTGTCATGGCTTCGAGACTGAAATAAATTAGGATCAAATATTTTTTATCAAAAAAAAGATGACCAAAATTCTATTATTTATTGGTGCTTTTTATTCTTATTTTTCCATTTTCGAGAATGGTTTTAAAAAAAAACTTTTGTCATGGCTTCGAGACTGAAATAAATTAGGATCAAATATTTTTTATCAAAAAAAAGATGACAAAAATTCTATTATTTATTGATGCTTTTTATTCTTATTTTTCCATTTTCGAGAATGGTTTTAAAAAAAAACTTTTGTCATGGCTTCGAGACTGAAATAAATTAGGATCAAATATTTTTTATCAAAAAAAAGATGACCAAAATTCTATTATTTATTGGTGCTTTTTATTCTTATTTTTCCATTTTCGAGAATGGTTTTAAAAAAAAACTTTTGTCCCGGCTTCGAGATTGAAATAAATTAGGATCAAATATTTTTTATCAAAAAAAAGATGACCAAAATTCTATTATTTATTGGTGCTTTTTATTCTTATTTTTCCATTTTCGAGAATGGTTTTAAAAAAAAACTTTTGTCATGGCTTCGAGACTGAAATAAATTAGGATCAAATATTTTTTATCAAAAAAAAGATGACAAAAATTCTATTATTTATTGATGCTTTTTATTCTTATTTTTCCATTTTCGAGAATGGTTTTAAAAAAAAACTTTTGTCATGGCTTCGAGACTGAAATAAATTAGGATCAAATATTTTTTATCAAAAAAAAGATGACCAAAATTCTATTATTTATTGGTGCTTTTTATTCTTATTTTTCCATTTTCGAGAATGGTTTTAAAAAAAAACTTTTGTCCCGGCTTCGAGATTGAAATAAATTAGGATCAAATATTTTTTATCAAAAAAAAGATGACAAAAATTCTATTATTTATTGATGCTTTTTATTCTTATTTTTCCATTTTCGAGAATGGTTTTAAAAAAAAACTTTTGTCATGGCTTCGAGACTGAAATAAATTAGGATCAAATATTTTTTATCAAAAAAAAGATGACAAAAATTCTATTATTTATTGATGCTTTTTATTCTTATTTTTCCATTTTCGAGAATGGTTTTAAAAAAAAACTTTTGTCATGGCTTCGAGACTGAAATAAATTAGGATCAAATATTTTTTATCAAAAAAAAGATGACCAAAATTCTATTATTTATTGGTGCTTTTTATTCTTATTTTTCCATTTTCGAGAATGGTTTTAAAAAAAAACTTTTGTCCCGGCTTCGAGATTGAAATAAATTAGGATCAAATATTTTTTATCAAAAAAAAGATGACAAAAATTCTATTATTTATTGATGCTTTTTATTCTTATTTTTCCATTTTCGAGAATGGTTTTAAAAAAAAACTTTTGTCATGGCTTCGAGACTGAAATAAATTAGGATCAAATATTTTTTATCAAAAAAAAGATGACCAAAATTCTATTATTTATTGGTGCTTTTTATTCTTATTTTTCCATTTTCGAGAATGGTTTTAAAAAAAAACTTTTGTCCCGGCTTCGAGATTGAAATAAATTAGGATCAAATATTTTTTATCAAAAAAAAGATGACAAAAATTCTATTATTTATTGGTGCTTTTTATTCTTATTTTTCCATTTTCGAGAATGGTTTTAAAAAAAAACTTTTGTCATGTCTTCGAAACTGAAATAAATTAGGATCAAATATTTTTTATCAAAAAAAAGATGACCAAAATTCTATTATTTATTGGTGCTTTTTATTCTTATTTTTCCATTTTCGAGAATGGTTTTAAAAAAAAACTTTTGTCATGGCTTCGAGACTGAAATAAATTAGGATCAAATATTTTTTATCAAAAAAAAGATGACAAAAATTCTATTATTTATTGATGCTTTATTTTTCCATTTTCTATAATGGTTTTAAAAAAAAACTTTTGTCATGGCTTCGAAACTGAAATAAATTAGGATCAAATATTTTTTATCAAAAAAAAGATGACCAAAATTCTATTATTTATTGGTGCTTTTTATTCTTATTTTTCCATTTTCGAGAATGGTTTTAAAAAAAAACTTTTGTCATGGCTTCGAGACTGAAATAAATTAGGATCAAATATTTTTTATCAAAAAAAAGATGACAAAAATTCTATTATTTATTGATGCTTTTTATTCTTATTTTTCCATTTTCGAGAATGGTTTTAAAAAAAAACTTTTGTCATGGCTTCGAGACTGAAATAAATTAGGATCAAATATTTTTTATCAAAAAAAAGATGACCAAAATTCTATTATTTATTGGTGCTTTTTATTCTTATTTTTCCATTTTCGAGAATGGTTTTAAAAAAAAACTTTTGTCATGGCTTCGAGACTGAAATAAATTAGGATCAAATATTTTTTATCAAAAAAAAGATGACAAAAATTCTATTATTTATTGATGCTTTTTATTCTTATTTTTCCATTTTCGAGAATGGTTTTAAAAAAAAACTTTTGTCATGGCTTCGAGACTGAAATAAATTAGGATCAAATATTTTTTATCAAAAAAAAGATGACCAAAATTCTATTATTTATTGGTGCTTTTTATTCTTATTTTTCCATTTTCGAGAATGGTTTTAAAAAAAAACTTTTGTCCCGGCTTCGAGATTGAAATAAATTAGGATCAAATATTTTTTATCAAAAAAAAGATGACAAAAATTCTATTATTTATTGATGCTTTTTATTCTTATTTTTCCATTTTCGAGAATGGTTTTAAAAAAAAACTTTTGTCATGGCTTCGAGACTGAAATAAATTAGGATCAAATATTTTTTATCAAAAAAAAGATGACCAAAATTCTATTATTTATTGGTGCTTTTTATTCTTATTTTTCCATTTTCGAGAATGGTTTTAAAAAAAAACTTTTGTCCCGGCTTCGAGATTGAAATAAATTAGGATCAAATATTTTTTATCAAAAAAAAGATGACAAAAATTCTATTATTTATTGGTGCTTTTTATTCTTATTTTTTCATTTTCGAGAATGGTTTTAAAAAAAAACTTTTGTCATGTCTTCGAAACTGAAATAAATTAGGATCAAATATTTTTTATCAAAAAAAAGATGACCAAAATTCTATTATTTATTGGTGCTTTTTATTCTTATTTTTCCATTTTCGAGAATGGTTTTAAAAAAAAACTTTTGTCATGGCTTCGAGACTGAAATAAATTAGGATCAAATATTTTTTATCAAAAAAAAGATGACCAAAATTCTATTATTTATTGGTGCTTTTTATTCTTATTTTTCCATTTTCGAGAATGGTTTTAAAAAAAAACTTTTGTCCCGGCTTCGAGATTGAAATAAATTAGGATCAAATATTTTTTATCAAAAAAAAGATGACAAAAATTCTATTATTTATTGATGCTTTTTATTCTTATTTTTCCATTTTCGAGAATGGTTTTAAAAAAAAACTTTTGTCATGGCTTCGAGACTGAAATAAATTAGGATCAAATATTTTTTATCAAAAAAAAGATGACCAAAATTCTATTATTTATTGGTGCTTTTTATTCTTATTTTTCCATTTTCGAGAATGGTTTTAAAAAAAAACTTTTGTCCCGGCTTCGAGATTGAAATAAATTAGGATCAAATATTTTTTATCAAAAAAAAGATGACAAAAATTCTATTATTTATTGGTGCTTTTTATTCTTATTTTTCCATTTTCGAGAATGGTTTTAAAAAAAAACTTTTGTCATGTCTTCGAAACTGAAATAAATTAGGATCAAATATTTTTTATCAAAAAAAAGATGACCAAAATTCTATTATTTATTGGTGCTTTTTATTCTTATTTTTCCATTTTCGAGAATGGTTTTAAAAAAAAACTTTTGTCATGGCTTCGAGACTGAAATAAATTAGGATCAAATATTTTTTATCAAAAAAAAGATGACAAAAATTCTATTATTTATTGATGCTTTATTTTTCCATTTTCTATAATGGTTTTAAAAAAAAACTTTTGTCATGGCTTCGAAACTGAAATAAATTAGGATCAAATATTTTTTATCAAAAAAAAGATGACCAAAATTCTATTATTTATTGGTGCTTTTTATTCTTATTTTTCCATTTTCGAGAATGGTTTTAAAAAAAAACTTTTGTCATGGCTTCGAGACTGAAATAAATTAGGATCAAATATTTTTTATCAAAAAAAAGATGACCAAAATTCTATTATTTATTGGTGCTTTTTATTCTTATTTTTCCATTTTCGAGAATGGTTTTAAAAAAAAACTTTTGTCCCGGCTTCGAGATTGAAATAAATTAGGATCAAATATTTTTTATCAAAAAAAAGATGACAAAAATTCTATTATTTATTGGTGCTTTTTATTCTTATTTTTCCATTTTCGAGAATGGTTTTAAAAAAAAACTTTTGTCATGTCTTCGAAACTGAAATAAATTAGGATCAAATATTTTTTATCAAAAAAAAGATGACAAAAATTCTATTATTTATTGGTGCTTTTTATTCTTATTTTTCCATTTTCGAGAATGGTTTTAAAAAAAAACTTTTGTCCCGGCTTCGAGATTGAAATAAATTAGGATCAAATAATTTTTATCAAAAAAAAGATGACAAAAATTCTATTATTTATTGGTGCTTTTTATTCTTATTTTTCCATTTTCGAGAATGGTTTTAAAAAAAAACTTTTGTCATGTCTTCGAAACTGAAATAAATTAGGATCAAATATTTTTTATCAAAAAAAAGATGACCAAAATTCTATTATTTATTGGTGCTTTTTATTCTTATTTTTCCATTTTCGAGAATGGTTTTAAAAAAAAACTTTTGTCATGGCTTCGAGACTGAAATAAATTAGGATCAAATATTTTTTATCAAAAAAAAGATGACAAAAATTCTATTATTTATTGATGCTTTTTATTCTTATTTTTCCATTTTCGAGAATGGTTTTAAAAAAAAACTTTTGTCATGGCTTCGAGACTGAAATAAATTAGGATCAAATATTTTTTATCAAAAAAAAGATGACAAAAATTCTATTATTTATTGATGCTTTTTATTCTTATTTTTCCATTTTCGAGAATGGTTTTAAAAAAAAACTTTTGTCATGGCTTCGAGACTGAAATAAATTAGGATCAAATATTTTTTATCAAAAAAAAGATGACAAAAATTCTATTATTTATTGATGCTATTTATTCTTATTTTTCCATTTTCGAGAATGGTTTTAAAAAAAAACTTTTGTCATGGCTTCGAGACTGAAATAAATTAGGAACAAATATTTTTTATCAAAAAAAAGATGACCAAAATTCTATTATTTATTGATGCTTTTTATTCTTATTTTTCCATTTTCGAGAATGGTTTTAAAAAAAAACTTTTGTCATGGCTTCGAAACTGAAATAAATTAGGATCAAATATTTTTTATCAAAAAAAAGATGACCAAAATTCTATTATTTATTGATGCTTTTTATTCTTATTTTTCCATTTTCGAGAATGGTTTTAAAAAAAAACTTTTGTCATGGCTTCGAGACTGAAATAAATTAGGATCAAATATTTTTTATCAAAAAAAAGATGACAAAAATTCTATTATTTATTGATGCTTTTTATTCTTATTTTTCCATTTTCGAGAATGGTTTTAAAAAAAAACTTTTGTCATGGCTTCGAGACTGAAATAAATTAGGATCAAATATTTTTTATCAAAAAAAAGATGACCAAAATTCTATTATTTATTGGTGCTTTTTATTCTTATTTTTCCATTTTCGAGAATGGTTTTAAAAAAAAACTTTTGTCCCGGCTTCGAGATTGAAATAAATTAGGATCAAATATTTTTTATCAAAAAAAAGATGACAAAAATTCTATTATTTATTGATGCTTTTTATTCTTATTTTTCCATTTTCGAGAATGGTTTTAAAAAAAAACTTTTGTCATGGCTTCGAGACTGAAATAAATTAGGATCAAATATTTTTTATCAAAAAAAAGATGACCAAAATTCTATTATTTCTTGGTGCTTTTTATTCTTATTTTTCCATTTTCGAGAATGGTTTTAAAAAAAAACTTTTGTCCCGGCTTCGAGATTGAAATAAATTAGGATCAAATATTTTTTATCAAAAAAAAGATGACAAAAATTCTATTATTTATTGGTGCTTTTTATTCTTATTTTTCCATTTTCGAGAATGGTTTTAAAAAAAAACTTTTGTCATGGCTTCGAAACTGAAATAAATTAGGATCAAATATTTTTTATCAAAAAAAAGATGACCAAAATTCTATTATTTATTGGTGCTTTTTATTCTTATTTTTCCATTTTCGAGAATGGTTTTAAAAAAAAACTTTTGTCATGGCTTCGAGACTGAAATAAATTATGATCAAATATTTTTTATCAAAAAAAAGATGACAAAAATTCTATTATTTATTGATGCTTTTTATTCTTATTTTTCCATTTTCTAGAATGGTTTTAAAAAAAAACTTTTGTCATGGCTTCGAAACTGAAATAAATTAGGATCAAATATTTTTTATCAAAAAAAAGATGACCAAAATTCTATTATTTCTTGGTGCTTTTTATTCTTATTTTTCCATTTTCGAGAATGGTTTTAAAAAAAAACTTTTGTCATGGCTTCGAGACTGAAATAAATTATGATCAAATATTTTTTATCAAAAAAAAGATGACAAAAATTCTATTATTTATTGATGCTTTTTATTCTTATTTTTCCATTTTCTAGAATGGTTTTAAAAAAAAACTTTTGTCATGGCTTCGAAACTGAAATAAATTAGGATCAAATATTTTTTATCAAAAAAAAGATGACAAAAATTCTATTATTTATTGGTGCTTTTTATTCTTATTTTTCCATTTTCGAGAATGGTTTTAAAAAAAAACTTTTGTCATGGCTTCGAAACTGAAATAAATTAGGATCAAATATTTTTTATCAAAAAAAAGATGACCAAAATTCTATTATTTATTGGTGCTTTTTATTCTTATTTTTCCATTTTCGAGAATGGTTTTAAAAAAAAACTTTTGTCATGGCTTCGAGACTGAAATAAATTATGATCAAATATTTTTTATCAAAAAAAAGATGACAAAAATTCTATTATTTATTGATGCTTTTTATTCTTATTTTTCCATTTTCTAGAATGGTTTTAAAAAAAAACTTTTGTCATGGCTTCGAAACTGAAATAAATTAGGATCAAATATTTTTTATCAAAAAAAAGATGACCAAAATTCTATTATTTCTTGGTGCTTTTTATTCTTATTTTTCCATTTTCGAGAATGGTTTTAAAAAAAAACTTTTGTCATGGCTTCGAGACTGAAATAAATTAGGATCAAATATTTTTTATCAAAAAAAAGATGACAAAAATTCTATTATTTATTGATGCTTTTTATTCTTATTTTTCCATTTTCTAGAATGGTTTTAAAAAAAAACTTTTGTCATGGCTTCGAGACTGAAATAAATTAGGATCAAATATTTTTTATCAAAAAAAAGATGACAAAAATTCTATTATTTATTGATGCTTTTTATTCTTATTTTTCCATTTTCTAGAATGGTTTTAAAAAAAAACTTTTGTCATGGCTTCGAGACTGAAATAAATTAGGATCAAATATTTTTTATCAAAAAAAAGATGACAAAAATTCTATTATTTATTGATGCTTTTTATTCTTATTTTTCCATTTTCTAGAATGGTTTTAAAAAAAAACTTTTGTCATGGCTTCGAGACTGAAATAAATTAGGATCAAATATTTTTTATCAAAAAAAAGATGACAAAAATTCTATTATTTATTGATGCTTTTTATTCTTATTTTTCCATTTTCTAGAATGGTTTTAAAAAAAAACTTTTGTCATGGCTTCGAGACTGAAATAAATTAGGATCAAATATTTTTTATCAAAAAAAAGATGACAAAAATTCTATTATTTATTGATGCTTTTTATTCTTATTTTTCCATTTTCGAGAATGGTTTTAAAAAAAAACTTTTGTCATGGCTTCGAGACTGAAATAAATTAGGATCAAATATTTTTTATCAAAAAAAAGATGACCAAAATTCTATTATTTCATGGTGCTTTTTATTCTTATTTTTCCATTTTCGAGAATGGTTTTAAAAAAAAACTTTTGTCATGGCTTCGAGACTGAAATAAATTAGGATCAAATATTTTTTATCAAAAAAAAGATGACAAAAATTCTATTATTTATTGATGCTTTTTATTCTTATTTTTCCATTTTCTAGAATGGTTTTAAAAAAAAACTTTTGTCATGGCTTCGAGACTGAAATAAATTAGGATCAAATATTTTTTATCAAAAAAAAGATGACAAAAATTCTATTATTTATTGATGCTTTTTATTCTTATTTTTCCATTTTCTAGAATGGTTTTAAAAAAAAACTTTTGTCATGGCTTCGAGACTGAAATAAATTAGGATCAAATATTTTTTATCAAAAAAAAGATGACAAAAATTCTATTATTTATTGATGCTTTTTATTCTTATTTTTCCATTTTCTAGAATGGTTTTAAAAAAAAACTTTTGTCATGGCTTCGAGACTGAAATAAATTAGGATCAAATATTTTTTATCAAAAAAAAGATGACAAAAATTCTATTATTTATTGATGCTTTTTATTCTTATTTTTCCATTTTCGAGAATGGTTTTAAAAAAAAACTTTTGTCATGGCTTCGAGACTGAAATAAATTAGGATCAAATATTTTTTATCAAAAAAAAGATGACCAAAATTCTATTATTTCATGGTGCTTTTTATTCTTATTTTTCCATTTTCGAGAATGGTTTTAAAAAAAAACTTTTGTCCCGGCTTCGAGATTGAAATAAATTAGGATCAAATATTTTTTATCAAAAAAAAGATGACAAAAATTCTATTATTTATTGGTGCTTTTTATTCTTATTTTTCCATTTTCGAGAATGGTTTTAAAAAAAAACTTTTGTCATGGCTTCGAAACTGAAATAAATTAGGATCAAATATTTTTTATCAAAAAAAAGATGACCAAAATTCTATTATTTATTGGTGCTTTTTATTCTTATTTTTCCATTTTCGAGAATGGTTTTAAAAAAAAACTTTTGTCATGGCTTCGAGACTGAAATAAATTAGGATCAAATATTTTTTATCAAAAAAAAGATGACCAAAATTCTATTATTTATTGGTGCTTTTTATTCTTATTTTTCCATTTTCGAGAATGGTTTTAAAAAAAAACTTTTGTCATGGCTTCGAGACTGAAATAAATTAGGATCAAATATTTTTTATCAAAAAAAAGATGACCAAAATTCTATTATTTATTGGTGCTTTTTATTCTTATTTTTCCATTTTCGAGAATGGTTTTAAAAAAAAACTTTTGTCATGGCTTCGAAACTGAAATAAATTAGGATCAAATATTTTTTATCAAAAAAAAGATGACCAAAATTCTATTATTTATTGGTGCTTTTTATTCTTATTTTTCCATTTTCGAGAATGGTTTTAAAAAAAAACTTTTGTCATGGCTTCGAGACTGAAATAAATTAGGATCAAATATTTTTTATCAAAAAAAAGATGACCAAAATTCTATTATTTATTGGTGCTTTTTATTCTTATTTTTCCATTTTCGAGAATGGTTTTAAAAAAAAACTTTTGTCCCGGCTTCGAGATTGAAATAAATTAGGATCAAATATTTTTTATCAAAAAAAAGATGACAAAAATTCTATTATTTATTGATGCTTTTTATTCTTATTTTTCCATTTTCGAGAATGGTTTTAAAAAAAAACTTTTGTCATGGCTTCGAGACTGAAATAAATTAGGATCAAATATTTTTTATCAAAAAAAAGATGACCAAAATTCTATTATTTCTTGGTGCTTTTTATTCTTATTTTTCCATTTTCGAGAATGGTTTTAAAAAAAAACTTTTGTCCCGGCTTCGAGATTGAAATAAATTAGGATCAAATATTTTTTATCAAAAAAAAGATGACAAAAATTCTATTATTTATTGGTGCTTTTTATTCTTATTTTTCCATTTTCGAGAATGGTTTTAAAAAAAAACTTTTGTCATGGCTTCGAAACTGAAATAAATTAGGATCAAATATTTTTTATCAAAAAAAAGATGACCAAAATTCTATTATTTATTGGTGCTTTTTATTCTTATTTTTCCATTTTCGAGAATGGTTTTAAAAAAAAACTTTTGTCATGGCTTCGAGACTGAAATAAATTAGGATCAAATATTTTTTATCAAAAAAAAGATGACCAAAATTCTATTATTTATTGGTGCTTTTTATTCTTATTTTTCCATTTTCGAGAATGGTTTTAAAAAAAAACTTTTGTCATGGCTTCGAGACTGAAATAAATTAGGATCAAATATTTTTTATCAAAAAAAAGATGACCAAAATTCTATTATTTATTGGTGCTTTTTATTCTTATTTTTCCATTTTCGAGAATGGTTTTAAAAAAAAACTTTTGTCATGGCTTCGAGACTGAAATAAATTAGGATCAAATATTTTTTATCAAAAAAAAGATGACCAAAATTCTATTATTTATTGGTGCTTTTTATTCTTATTTTTCCATTTTCGAGAATGGTTTTAAAAAAAAACTTTTGTCCCGGCTTCGAGATTGAAATAAATTAGGATCAAATATTTTTTATCAAAAAAAAGATGACAAAAATTCTATTATTTATTGATGCTTTTTATTCTTATTTTTCCATTTTCGAGAATGGTTTTAAAAAAAAACTTTTGTCATGGCTTCGAGACTGAAATAAATTAGGATCAAATATTTTTTATCAAAAAAAAGATGACCAAAATTCTATTATTTCTTGGTGCTTTTTATTCTTATTTTTCCATTTTCGAGAATGGTTTTAAAAAAAAACTTTTGTCCCGGCTTCGAGATTGAAATAAATTAGGATCAAATATTTTTTATCAAAAAAAAGATGACAAAAATTCTATTATTTATTGGTGCTTTTTATTCTTATTTTTCCATTTTCGAGAATGGTTTTAAAAAAAAACTTTTGTCCCGGCTTCGAGATTGAAATAAATTAGGATCAAATATTTTTTATCAAAAAAAAGATGACAAAAATTCTATTATTTATTGGTGCTTTTTATTCTTATTTTTCCATTTTCGAGAATGGTTTTAAAAAAAAACTTTTGTCATGGCTTCGAGACTGAAATAAATTAGGATCAAATATTTTTTATCAAAAAAAAGATGACCAAAATTCTATTATTTATTGATGCTTTTTATTCTTATTTTTCCATTTTCGAGAATGGTTTTAAAAAAAAACTTTTGTCATGGCTTCGAGACTGAAATAAATTAGGATCAAATATTTTTTATCAAAAAAAAGATGACCAAAATTCTATTATTTCTTGGTGCTTTTTATTCTTATTTTTCCATTTTCGAGAATGGTTTTAAAAAAAAACTTTTGTCCCGGCTTCGAGATTGAAATAAATTAGGATCAAATATTTTTTATCAAAAAAAAGATGACAAAAATTCTATTATTTATTGATGCTTTTTATTCTTATTTTTCCATTTTCGAGAATGGTTTTAAAAAAAAACTTTTGTCATGGCTTCGAGACTGAAATAAATTAGGATCAAATATTTTTTATCAAAAAAAAGATGACCAAAATTCTATTATTTCTTGGTGCTTTTTATTCTTATTTTTCCATTTTCGAGAATGGTTTTAAAAAAAAACTTTTGTCCCGGCTTCGAGATTGAAATAAATTAGGATCAAATATTTTTTATCAAAAAAAAGATGACAAAAATTCTATTATTTATTGGTGCTTTTTATTCTTATTTTTCCATTTTCGAGAATGGTTTTAAAAAAAAACTTTTGTCATGGCTTCGAAACTGAAATAAATTAGGATCAAATATTTTTTATCAAAAAAAAGATGACCAAAATTCTATTATTTATTGGTGCTTTTTATTCTTATTTTTCCATTTTCGAGAATGGTTTTAAAAAAAAACTTTTGTCATGGCTTCGAGACTGAAATAAATTATGATCAAATATTTTTTATCAAAAAAAAGATGACAAAAATTCTATTATTTATTGATGCTTTTTATTCTTATTTTTCCATTTTCTAGAATGGTTTTAAAAAAAAACTTTTGTCATGGCTTCGAAACTGAAATAAATTAGGATCAAATATTTTTTATCAAAAAAAAGATGACCAAAATTCTATTATTTATTGGTGCTTTTTATTCTTATTTTTCCATTTTCGAGAATGGTTTTAAAAAAAAACTTTTGTCATGGCTTCGAGACTGAAATAAATTAGGATCAAATATTTTTTATCAAAAAAAAGATGACAAAAATTCTATTATTTATTGATGCTTTTTATTCTTATTTTTCCATTTTCTAGAATGGTTTTAAAAAAAAACTTTTGTCATGGCTTCGAGACTGAAATAAATTAGGATCAAATATTTTTTATCAAAAAAAAGATGACAAAAATTCTATTATTTATTGATGCTTTTTATTCTTATTTTTCCATTTTCTAGAATGGTTTTAAAAAAAAACTTTTGTCATGGCTTCGAGACTGAAATAAATTAGGATCAAATATTTTTTATCAAAAAAAAGATGACAAAAATTCTATTATTTATTGATGCTTTTTATTCTTATTTTTCCATTTTCGAGAATGGTTTTAAAAAAAAACTTTTGTCATGGCTTCGAGACTGAAATAAATTAGGATCAAATATTTTTTATCAAAAAAAAGATGACAAAAATTCTATTATTTATTGATGCTTTATTTTTCCATTTTCTATAATGGTTTTAAAAAAAAACTTTTGTCATGGCTTCGAAACTGAAATAAATTAGGATCAAATATTTTTTATCAAAAAAAAGATGACCAAAATTCTATTATTTATTGGTGCTTTTTATTCTTATTTTTCCATTTTCGAGAATGGTTTTAAAAAAAAACTTTTGTCATGGCTTCGAGACTGAAATAAATTAGGATCAAATATTTTTTATCAAAAAAAAGATGACCAAAATTCTATTATTTATTGGTGCTTTTTATTCTTATTTTTCCATTTTCGAGAATGGTTTTAAAAAAAAACTTTTGTCCCGGCTTCGAGATTGAAATAAATTAGGATCAAATATTTTTTATCAAAAAAAAGATGACAAAAATTCTATTATTTATTGGTGCTTTTTATTCTTATTTTTCCATTTTCGAGAATGGTTTTAAAAAAAAACTTTTGTCATGTCTTCGAAACTGAAATAAATTAGGATCAAATATTTTTTATCAAAAAAAAGATGACCAAAATTCTATTATTTATTGGTGCTTTTTATTCTTATTTTTCCATTTTCGAGAATGGTTTTAAAAAAAAACTTTTGTCATGGCTTCGAGACTGAAATAAATTAGGATCAAATATTTTTTATCAAAAAAAAGATGACAAAAATTCTATTATTTATTGATGCTTTTTATTCTTATTTTTCCATTTTCGAGAATGGTTTTAAAAAAAAACTTTTGTCATGGCTTCGAGACTGAAATAAATTAGGATCAAATATTTTTTATCAAAAAAAAGATGACAAAAATTCTATTATTTATTGATGCTTTTTATTCTTATTTTTCCATTTTCGAGAATGGTTTTAAAAAAAAACTTTTGTCATGGCTTCGAGACTGAAATAAATTAGGATCAAATATTTTTTATCAAAAAAAAGATGACCAAAATTCTATTATTTATTGGTGCTTTTTATTCTTATTTTTCCATTTTCGAGAATGGTTTTAAAAAAAAACCTTTGTCATGGCTTCGAAACTGAAATAAATTAGGAACAAATATTTTTTATCAAAAAAAAGATGACCAAAATTCTATTATTTATTGATGCTTTTTATTCTTATTTTTCCATTTTCGAGAATGGTTTTAAAAAAAAACTTTTGTCATGGCTTCGAGACTGAAATAAATTAGGATCAAATATTTTTTATCAAAAAAAAGATGACAAAAATTCTATTATTTATTGATGCTTTTTATTCTTATTTTTCCATTTTCGAGAATGGTTTTAAAAAAAAACTTTTGTCATGGCTTCGAGACTGAAATAAATTAGGATCAAATATTTTTTATCAAAAAAAAGATGACAAAAATTCTATTATTTATTGATGCTTTTTATTCTTATTTTTCCATTTTCGAGAATGGTTTTAAAAAAAAACTTTTGTCATGGCTTCGAGACTGAAATAAATTAGGATCAAATATTTTTTATCAAAAAAAAGATGACAAAAATTCTATTATTTATTGATGCTTTTTATTCTTATTTTTCCATTTTCGAGAATGGTTTTAAAAAAAAACTTTTGTCATGGCTTCGAGACTGAAATAAATTAGGATCAAATATTTTTTATCAAAAAAAAGATGACAAAAATTCTATTATTTATTGATGCTTTTTATTCTTATTTTTCCATTTTCGAGAATGGTTTTAAAAAAAAACTTTTGTCATGGCTTCGAAACTGAAATAAATTTGGATCAAATATTTTTTATCAAAAAAAAGATGACCAAAATTCTATTATTTATTGATGCTTTTTATTCTTATTTTTCCATTTTCGAGAATGGTTTTAAAAAAAAACTTTTGTCATGGCTTCGAGACTGAAATAAATTAGGATCAAATATTTTTTATCAAAAAAAAGATGACAAAAATTCTATTATTTATTGATGCTTTTTATTCTTATTTTTCCATTTTCGAGAATGGTTTTAAAAAAAAACTTTTGTCATGGCTTCGAGACTGAAATAAATTAGGATCAAATATTTTTTATCAAAAAAAAGATGACAAAAATTCTATTATTTATTGATGCTTTTTATTCTTATTTTTCCATTTTCGAGAATGGTTTTAAAAAAAAACTTTTGTCATGGCTTCGAGACTGAAATAAATTAGGATCAAATATTTTTTATCAAAAAAAAGATGACAAAAATTCTATTATTTATTGATGCTTTTTATTCTTATTTTTCCATTTTCGAGAATGGTTTTAAAAAAAAACTTTTGTCATGGCTTCGAAACTGAAATAAATTTGGATCAAATATTTTTTATCAAAAAAAAGATGACCAAAATTCTATTATTTATTGATGCTTTTTATTCTTATTTTTCCATTTTCGAGAATGGTTTTAAAAAAAAACTTTTGTCATGGCTTCGAGACTGAAATAAATTAGGATCAAATATTTTTTATCAAAAAAAAGATGACAAAAATTCTATTATTTATTGATGCTTTTTATTCTTATTTTTCCATTTTCGAGAATGGTTTTAAAAAAAAACTTTTGTCATGGCTTCGAGACTGAAATAAATTAGGATCAAATATTTTTTATCAAAAAAAAGATGACAAAAATTCTATTATTTATTGATGCTTTTTATTCTTATTTTTCCATTTTCGAGAATGGTTTTAAAAAAAAACTTTTGTCATGGCTTCGAGACTGAAATAAATTAGGATCAAATATTTTTTATCAAAAAAAAGATGACAAAAATTCTATTATTTATTGATGCTTTTTATTCTTATTTTTCCATTTTCGAGAATGGTTTTAAAAAAAAACTTTTGTCATGGCTTCGAAACTGAAATAAATTAGGATCAAATATTTTTTATCAAAAAAAAGATGACAAAAATTCTATTATTTATTGATGCTTTTTATTCTTATTTTTCCATTTTCGAGAATGGTTTTAAAAAAAAACTTTTGTCATGGCTTCGAGACTGAAATAAATTAGGATCAAATATTTTTTATCAAAAAAAAGATGACCAAAATTCTATTATTTATTGGTGCTTTTTATTCTTATTTTTCCATTTTCGAGAATGGTTTTAAAAAAAAACTTTTGTCCCGGCTTCGAGATTGAAATAAATTAGGATCAAATATTTTTTATCAAAAAAAAGATGACAAAAATTCTATTATTTATTGATGCTTTTTATTCTTATTTTTCCATTTTCGAGAATGGTTTTAAAAAAAAACTTTTGTCATGGCTTCGAGACTGAAATAAATTAGGATCAAATATTTTTTATCAAAAAAAAGATGACCAAAATTCTATTATTTCTTGGTGCTTTTTATTCTTATTTTTCCATTTTCGAGAATGGTTTTAAAAAAAAACTTTTGTCCCGGCTTCGAGATTGAAATAAATTAGGATCAAATATTTTTTATCAAAAAAAAGATGACAAAAATTCTATTATTTATTGGTGCTTTTTATTCTTATTTTTCCATTTTCGAGAATGGTTTTAAAAAAAAACTTTTGTCATGGCTTCGAAACTGAAATAAATTAGGATCAAATATTTTTTATCAAAAAAAAGATGACCAAAATTCTATTATTTATTGGTGCTTTTTATTCTTATTTTTCCATTTTCGAGAATGGTTTTAAAAAAAAACTTTTGTCATGGCTTCGAGACTGAAATAAATTATGATCAAATATTTTTTATCAAAAAAAAGATGACAAAAATTCTATTATTTATTGATGCTTTTTATTCTTATTTTTCCATTTTCGAGAATGGTTTTAAAAAAAAACTTTTGTCATGGCTTCGAAACTGAAATAAATTAGGATCAAATATTTTTTATCAAAAAAAAGATGACCAAAATTCTATTATTTATTGGTGCTTTTTATTCTTATTTTTCCATTTTCGAGAATGGTTTTAAAAAAAAACTTTTGTCATGGCTTCGAGACTGAAATAAATTAGGATCAAATATTTTTTATCAAAAAAAAGATGACAAAAATTCTATTATTTATTGATGCTTTTTATTCTTATTTTTCCATTTTCTAGAATGGTTTTAAAAAAAAACTTTTGTCATGGCTTCGAGACTGAAATAAATTAGGATCAAATATTTTTTATCAAAAAAAAGATGACAAAAATTCTATTATTTATTGATGCTTTTTATTCTTATTTTTCCATTTTCTAGAATGGTTTTAAAAAAAAACTTTTGTCATGGCTTCGAGACTGAAATAAATTAGGATCAAATATTTTTTATCAAAAAAAAGATGACAAAAATTCTATTATTTCATGGTGCTTTTTATTCTTATTTTTCCATTTTCGAGAATGGTTTTAAAAAAAAACTTTTGTCCCGGCTTCGAGACTGAAATAAATTAGGATCAAATATTTTTTATCAAAAAAAAGATGACAAAAATTCTATTATTTATTGATGCTTTTTATTCTTATTTTTCCATTTTCGAGAATGGTTTTAAAAAAAAACTTTTGTCATGGCTTCGAGACTGAAATAAATTAGGATCAAATATTTTTTATCAAAAAAAAGATGACCAAAATTCTATTATTTCATGGTGCTTTTTATTCTTATTTTTCCATTTTCGAGAATGGTTTTAAAAAAAAACTTTTGTCCCGGCTTCGAGATTGAAATAAATTAGGATCAAATATTTTTTATCAAAAAAAAGATGACAAAAATTCTATTATTTATTGGTGCTTTTTATTCTTATTTTTCCATTTTCGAGAATGGTTTTAAAAAAAAACTTTTGTCATGGCTTCGAAACTGAAATAAATTAGGATCAAATATTTTTTATCAAAAAAAAGATGACCAAAATTCTATTATTTATTGGTGCTTTTTATTCTTATTTTTCCATTTTCGAGAATGGTTTTAAAAAAAAACTTTTGTCATGGCTTCGAGACTGAAATAAATTAGGATCAAATATTTTTTATCAAAAAAAAGATGACCAAAATTCTATTATTTATTGGTGCTTTTTATTCTTATTTTTCCATTTTCGAGAATGGTTTTAAAAAAAAACTTTTGTCCCGGCTTCGAGATTGAAATAAATTAGGATCAAATATTTTTTATCAAAAAAAAGATGACAAAAATTCTATTATTTATTGATGCTTTTTATTCTTATTTTTCCATTTTCGAGAATGGTTTTAAAAAAAAACTTTTGTCATGGCTTCGAGACTGAAATAAATTAGGATCAAATATTTTTTATCAAAAAAAAGATGACCAAAATTCTATTATTTCTTGGTGCTTTTTATTCTTATTTTTCCATTTTCGAGAATGGTTTTAAAAAAAAACTTTTGTCCCGGCTTCGAGATTGAAATAAATTAGGATCAAATATTTTTTATCAAAAAAAAGATGACAAAAATTCTATTATTTATTGGTGCTTTTTATTCTTATTTTTCCATTTTCGAGAATGGTTTTAAAAAAAAACTTTTGTCATGGCTTCGAAACTGAAATAAATTAGGATCAAATATTTTTTATCAAAAAAAAGATGACCAAAATTCTATTATTTATTGGTGCTTTTTATTCTTATTTTTCCATTTTCGAGAATGGTTTTAAAAAAAAACTTTTGTCCCGGCTTCGAGATTGAAATAAATTAGGATCAAATATTTTTTATCAAAAAAAAGATGACAAAAATTCTATTATTTATTGATGCTTTTTATTCTTATTTTTCCATTTTCGAGAATGGTTTTAAAAAAAAACTTTTGTCATGGCTTCGAGACTGAAATAAATTAGGATCAAATATTTTTTATCAAAAAAAAGATGACCAAAATTCTATTATTTCTTGGTGCTTTTTATTCTTATTTTTCCATTTTCGAGAATGGTTTTAAAAAAAAACTTTTGTCCCGGCTTCGAGATTGAAATAAATTAGGATCAAATATTTTTTATCAAAAAAAAGATGACAAAAATTCTATTATTTATTGGTGCTTTTTATTCTTATTTTTCCATTTTCGAGAATGGTTTTAAAAAAAAACTTTTGTCATGGCTTCGAAACTGAAATAAATTAGGATCAAATATTTTTTATCAAAAAAAAGATGACCAAAATTCTATTATTTATTGGTGCTTTTTATTCTTATTTTTCCATTTTCGAGAATGGTTTTAAAAAAAAACTTTTGTCCCGGCTTCGAGATTGAAATAAATTAGGATCAAATATTTTTTATCAAAAAAAAGATGACAAAAATTCTATTATTTATTGATGCTTTTTATTCTTATTTTTCCATTTTCGAGAATGGTTTTAAAAAAAAACTTTTGTCATGGCTTCGAAACTGAAATAAATTAGGATCAAATATTTTTTATCAAAAAAAAGATGACCAAAATTCTATTATTTCTTGGTGCTTTTTATTCTTATTTTTCCATTTTCGAGAATGGTTTTAAAAAAAAACTTTTGTCCCGGCTTCGAGATTGAAATAAATTAGGATCAAATATTTTTTATCAAAAAAAAGATGACAAAAATTCTATTATTTATTGGTGCTTTTTATTCTTATTTTTCCATTTTCGAGAATGGTTTTAAAAAAAAACTTTTGTCATGGCTTCGAAACTGAAATAAATTAGGATCAAATATTTTTTATCAAAAAAAAGATGACCAAAATTCTATTATTTATTGGTGCTTTTTATTCTTATTTTTCCATTTTCGAGAATGGTTTTAAAAAAAAACTTTTGTCCCGGCTTCGAGATTGAAATAAATTAGGATCAAATATTTTTTATCAAAAAAAAGATGACAAAAATTCTATTATTTATTGATGCTTTTTATTCTTATTTTTCCATTTTCGAGAATGGTTTTAAAAAAAAACTTTTGTCATGGCTTCGAGACTGAAATAAATTAGGATCAAATATTTTTTATCAAAAAAAAGATGACCAAAATTCTATTATTTCTTGGTGCTTTTTATTCTTATTTTTCCATTTTCGAGAATGGTTTTAAAAAAAAACTTTTGTCCCGGCTTCGAGATTGAAATAAATTAGGATCAAATATTTTTTATCAAAAAAAAGATTACAAAAATTCTATTATTTATTGGTGCTTTTTATTCTTATTTTTCCATTTTCGAGAATGGTTTTAAAAAAAAACTTTTGTCATGGCTTCGAAACTGAAATAAATTAGGATCAAATATTTTTTATCAAAAAAAAGATGACCAAAATTCTATTATTTATTGGTGCTTTTTATTCTTATTTTTCCATTTTCGAGAATGGTTTTAAAAAAAAACTTTTGTCATGGCTTCGAGACTGAAATAAATTATGATCAAATATTTTTTATCAAAAAAAAGATGACAAAAATTCTTTTATTTATTGATGCTTTTTATTCTTATTTTTCCATTTTCTAGAATGGTTTTAAAAAAAAACTTTTGTCATGGCTTCGAAACTGAAATAAATTAGGATCAAATATTTTTTATCAAAAAAAAGATGACCAAAATTCTATTATTTATTGGTGCTTTTTATTCTTATTTTTCCATTTTCGAGAATGGTTTTAAAAAAAAACTTTTGTCATGGCTTCGAGACTGAAATAAATTAGGATCAAATATTTTTTATCAAAAAAAAGATGACAAAAATTCTATTATTTATTGATGCTTTTTATTCTTATTTTTCCATTTTCTAGAATGGTTTTAAAAAAAAACTTTTGTCATGGCTTCGAGACTTAAATAAATTAGGATCAAATATTTTTTATCAAAAAAAAGATGACAAAAATTCTATTATTTATTGATGCTTTTTATTCTTATTTTTCCATTTTCGAGAATGGTTTTAAAAAAAAACTTTTGTCATGGCTTCGAGACTGAAATAAATTAGGATCAAATATTTTTTATCAAAAAAAAGATGACCAAAATTCTATTATTTCATGGTGCTTTTTATTCTTATTTTTCCATTTTCGAGAATGGTTTTAAAAAAAAACTTTTGTCCCGGCTTCGAGATTGAAATAAATTAGGATCAAATATTTTTTATCAAAAAAAAGATGACAAAAATTCTATTATTTATTGGTGCTTTTTATTCTTATTTTTCCATTTTCGAGAATGGTTTTAAAAAAAAACTTTTGTCATGGCTTCGAAACTGAAATAAATTAGGATCAAATATTTTTTATCAAAAAAAAGATGACCAAAATTCTATTATTTATTGGTGCTGTTTATTCTTATTTTTCCATTTTCGAGAATGGTTTTAAAAAAAAACTTTTGTCATGGCTTCGAAACTGAAATAAATTAGGATCAAATATTTTTTATCAAAAAAAAGATGACCAAAATTCTATTATTTATTGGTGCTGTTTATTCTTATTTTTCCATTTTCGAGAATGGTTTTAAAAAAAAACTTTTGTCATGGCTTCGAAACTGAAATAAATTAGGATCAAATATTTTTTATCAAAAAAAAGATGACCAAAATTCTATTATTTATTGGTGCTGTTTATTCTTATTTTTCCATTTTCGAGAATGGTTTTAAAAAAAAACTTTTGTCATGGCTTCGAGACTGAAATATATTAGGATCAAATATTTTTTATCAAAAAAAAGATGACCAAAATTCTATTATTTATTGGTGCTGTTTATTCTTATTTTTCCATTTTCGAGAATGGTTTTAAAAAAAAACTTTTGTCATGGCTTCGAAACTGAAATAAATTAGGATCAAATATTTTTTATCAAAAAAAAGATGACCAAAATTCTATTATTTATTGGTGCTGTTTATTCTTATTTTTCCATTTTCGAGAATGGTTTTAAAAAAAAACTTTTGTCATGGCTTCGAGACTGAAATAAATTAGGATCAAATATTTTTTATCAAAAAAAAGATGACAAAAATTCTATTATTTATTGATGCTTTTTATTCTTATTTTTCCATTTTCGAGAATGGTTTTAAAAAAAAACTTTTGTCATGGCTTCGAGACTGAAATAAATTAGGATCAAATATTTTTTATCAAAAAAAAGATGACAAAAATTCTATTATTTATTGCTGCTTTTTATTCTTATTTTTCCATTTTCGAGAATGGTTTTAAAAAAAAACTTTTGTCATGGCTTCGAGACTGAAATAAATTAGGATCAAATATTTTTTATCAAAAAAAAGATGACAAAAATTCTATTATTTATTGCTGCTTTTTATTCTTATTTTTCCATTTTCGAGAATGGTTTTAAAAAAAAACTTTTGTCATGGCTTCGAGACTGAAATAAATTAGGATCAAATATTTTTTATCAAAAAAAAGATGACAAAAATTCTATTATTTATTGCTGCTTTTTATTCTTATTTTTCCATTTTCGAGAATGGTTTTAAAAAAAAACTTTTGTCATGGCTTCGAGACTAAAATAAATTAGGATCAAATATTTTTTATCAAAAAAAAGATGACAAAAATTCTATTATTTATTGCTGCTTTTTATTCTTATTTTTCCATTTTCGAGAATGGTTTTAAAAAAAAACTTTTGTCATGGCTTCGAGACTGAAATAAATTAGGATCAAATATTTTTTATCAAAAAAAAGATGACAAAAATTCTATTATTTATTGGTGCTGTTTATTCTTATTTTTCCATTTTCGAGAATGGTTTTAAAAAAAAACTTTTGTCATGGCTTCGAGACTGAAATAAATTAGGATCAAATATTTTTTATCAAAAAAAAGATGACAAAAATTCTATTATTTATTGATGCTTTTTATTCTTATTTTTCCATTTTCGAGAATGGTTTTAAAAAAAAACTTTTGTCATGGCTTCGAGACTGAAATAAATTAGGATCAAATATTTTTTATCAAAAAAAAGATGACAAAAATTCTATTATTTATTGCTGCTTTTTATTCTTATTTTTCCATTTTCGAGAATGGTTTTAAAAAAAAACTTTTGTCATGGCTTCGAGACTGAAATAAATTAGGATCAAATATTTTTTATCAAAAAAAAGATGACAAAAATTCTATTATTTATTGCTGCTTTTTATTCTTATTTTTCCATTTTCGAGAATGGTTTTAAAAAAAAACTTTTGTCATGGCTTCGAGACTGAAATAAATTAGGATCAAATATTTTTTATCAAAAAAAAGATGACAAAAATTCTATTATTTATTGCTGCTTTTTATTCTTATTTTTCCATTTTCGAGAATGGTTTTAAAAAAAAACTTTTGTCATGGCTTCGAGACTAAAATAAATTAGGATCAAATATTTTTTATCAAAAAAAAGATGACAAAAATTCTATTATTTATTGCTGCTTTTTATTCTTATTTTTCCATTTTCGAGAATGGTTTTAAAAAAAAACTTTTGTCATGGCTTCGAGACTGAAATAAATTAGGATCAAATATTTTTTATCAAAAAAAAGATGACAAAAATTCTATTATTTATTGCTGCTTTTTATTCTTATTTTTCCATTTTCGAGAATGGTTTTAAAAAAAAACTTTTGTCATGGCTTCGAGACTGAAATAAATTAGGATCAAATATTTTTTATCAAAAAAAAGATGACAAAAATTCTATTATTTATTGCTGCTTTTTATTCTTATTTTTCCATTTTCGAGAATGGTTTTAAAAAAAAACTTTTGTCATGGCTTCGAGACTGAAATAAATTAGGATCAAATATTTTTTATCAAAAAAAAGATGACAAAAATTCTATTATTTATTGCTGCTTTTTATTCTTATTTTTCCATTTTCGAGAATGGTTTTAAAAAAAAACTTTTGTCATGGCTTCGAGACTGAAATAAATTAGGATCAAATATTTTTTATCAAAAAAAAGATGACAAAAATTCTATTATTTATTGCTGCTTTTTATTCTTATTTTTCCATTTTCGAGAATGGTTTTAAAAAAAAACTTTTGTCATGGCTTCGAAACTGAAATAAATTAGGATCAAATATTTTTTATCAAAAAAAAGATGACCAAAATTCTATTATTTATTGGAGCTTTTTATTCTTATTTTTCCATTTTCGAGAATGGTTTTAAAAAAAAACTTTTGTCATGGCTTCGAGACTGAAATAAATTAGGATCAAATATTTTTTATCAAAAAAAAGATGACAAAAATTCTATTATTTATTGATGCTTTTTATTCTTATTTTTCCATTTTCGAGAATGGTTTTAAAAAAAAACTTTTGTCATGGCTTCGAAACTGAAATAAATTAGGATCAAATATTTTTTATCAAAAAAAAGATGACCAAAATTCTATTATTTATTGGTGCTTTTTATTCTTATTTTTCCATTTTCGAGAATGGTTTTAAAAAAAAACTTTTGTCATGGCTTCGAAACTGAAATAAATTAGGATCAAATATTTTTTATCAAAAAAAAGATGACCAAAATTCTATTATTTATTGGTGCTTTTTATTCTTATTTTTCCATTTTCGAGAATGGTTTTAAAAAAAAACTTTTGTCATGGCTTCGAGACTGAAATAAATTAGGATCAAATATTTTTTATCAAAAAAAAGATGACAAAAATTCTATTATTTATTGATGCTTTTTATTCTTATTTTTCCATTTTCGAGAATGGTTTTAAAAAAAAACTTTTGTCATGGCTTCGAAACTGAAATAAATTAGGATCAAATATTTTTTATCAAAAAAAAGATGACCAAAATTCTATTATTTATTGGTGCTTTTTATTCTTATTTTTCCATTTTCGAGAATGGTTTTAAAAAAAAACTTTTGTCATGGCTTCGAAACTGAAATAAATTAGGATCAAATATTTTTTATCAAAAAAAAGATGACCAAAATTCTATTATTTATTGGTGCTTTTTATTCTTATTTTTCCATTTTCGAGAATGGTTTTAAAAAAAAACTTTTGTCATGGCTTCGAGACTGAAATAAATTAGGATCAAATATTTTTTATCAAAAAAAAGATGACCAAAATTCTATTATTTATTGGTGCTTTTTATTCTTATTTTTCCATTTTCGAGAATGGTTTTAAAAAAAAACTTTTGTCATGGCTTCGAGACTGAAATAAATTAGGATCAAATATTTTTTATCAAAAAAAAGATGACCAAAATTCTATTATTTATTGGTGCTTTTTATTCTTATTTTTCCATTTTCGAGAATGGTTTTAAAAAAAAACTTTTGTCATGGCTTCGAAACTGAAATAAATTAGGATCAAATATTTTTTATCAAAAAAAAGATGACCAAAATTCTATTATTTATTGGTGCTTTTTATTCTTATTTTTCCATTTTCGAGAATGGTTTTAAAAAAAAACTTTTGTCATGGCTTCGAGACTGAAATAAATTAGGATCAAATATTTTTTATCAAAAAAAAGATGACCAAAATTCTATTATTTATTGGTGCTTTTTATTCTTATTTTTCCATTTTCGAGAATGGTTTTAAAAAAAAACTTTTGTCATGGCTTCGAGACTGAAATAAATTAGGATCAAATATTTTTTATCAAAAAAAAGATGACCAAAATTCTATTATTTATTGGTGCTTTTTATTCTTATTTTTCCATTTTCGAGAATGGTTTTAAAAAAAAACTTTTGTCATGGCTTCGAGACTGAAATAAATTAGGATCAAATATTTTTTATCAAAAAAAAGATGACCAAAATTCTATTATTTATTGGTGCTTTTTATTCTTATTTTTCCATTTTCGAGAATGGTTTTAAAAAAAAACTTTTGTCATGGCTTCGAGACTGAAATAAATTAGGATCAAATATTTTTTATCAAAAAAAAGATGACCAAAATTCTATTATTTATTGCTGCTTTTTATTCTTATTTTTCCATTTTCGAGAATGGTTTTAAAAAAAAACTTTTGTCATGGCTTCGAAACTGAAATAAATTAGGATCAAATATTTTTTATCAAAAAAAAGATGACCAAAATTCTATTATTTATTGGTGCTTTTTATTCTTATTTTTCCATTTTCGAGAATGGTTTTAAAAAAAAACTTTTGTCATGGCTTCGAGACTGAAATAAATTAGGATCAAATATTTTTTATCAAAAAAAAGATGACAAAAATTCTATTATTTATTGATGCTTTTTATTCTTATTTTTCCATTTTCGAGAATGGTTTTAAAAAAAAACTTTTGTCATGGCTTCGAAACTGAAATAAATTAGGATCAAATATTTTTTATCAAAAAAAAGATGACCAAAATTCTATTATTTATTGGTGCTTTTTATTCTTATTTTTCCATTTTCGAGAATGGTTTTAAAAAAAAACTTTTGTCATGGCTTCGAAACTGAAATAAATTAGGATCAAATATTTTTTATCAAAAAAAAGATGACCAAAATTCTATTATTTATTGGTGCTTTTTATTCTTATTTTTCCATTTTCGAGAATGGTTTTAAAAAAAAACTTTTGTCATGGCTTCGAGACTGAAATAAATTAGGATCAAATATTTTTTATCAAAAAAAAGATGACAAAAATTCTATTATTTATTGATGCTTTTTATTCTTATTTTTCCATTTTCGAGAATGGTTTTAAAAAAAAACTTTTGTCATGGCTTCGAAACTGAAATAAATTAGGATCAAATATTTTTTATCAAAAAAAAGATGACCAAAATTCTATTATTTATTGGTGCTTTTTATTCTTATTTTTCCATTTTCGAGAATGGTTTTAAAAAAAAACTTTTGTCATGGCTTCGAAACTGAAATAAATTAGGATCAAATATTTTTTATCAAAAAAAAGATGACCAAAATTCTATTATTTATTGGTGCTTTTTATTCTTATTTTTCCATTTTCGAGAATGGTTTTAAAAAAAAACTTTTGTCATGGCTTCGAGACTGAAATAAATTAGGATCAAATATTTTTTATCAAAAAAAAGATGACCAAAATTCTATTATTTATTGGTGCTTTTTATTCTTATTTTTCCATTTTCGAGAATGGTTTTAAAAAAAAACTTTTGTCATGGCTTCGAGACTGAAATAAATTAGGATCAAATATTTTTTATCAAAAAAAAGATGACCAAAATTCTATTATTTATTGGTGCTTTTTATTCTTATTTTTCCATTTTCGAGAATGGTTTTAAAAAAAAACTTTTGTCATGGCTTCGAAACTGAAATAAATTAGGATCAAATATTTTTTATCAAAAAAAAGATGACCAAAATTCTATTATTTATTGGTGCTTTTTATTCTTATTTTTCCATTTTCGAGAATGGTTTTAAAAAAAAACTTTTGTCATGGCTTCGAGACTGAAATAAATTAGGATCAAATATTTTTTATCAAAAAAAAGATGACCAAAATTCTATTATTTATTGGTGCTTTTTATTCTTATTTTTCCATTTTCGAGAATGGTTTTTTAAAAAAAAACTTTTGTCATGGCTTCGAGACTGAAATAAATTAGGATCAAATATTTTTTATCAAAAAAAAGATGACCAAAATTCTATTATTTATTGGTGCTTTTTATTCTTATTTTTCCATTTTCGAGAATGGTTTTAAAAAAAAACTTTTGTCATGGCTTCGAGACTGAAATAAATTAGGATCAAATATTTTTTATCAAAAAAAAGATGACCAAAATTCTATTATTTATTGGTGCTTTTTATTCTTATTTTTCCATTTTCGAGAATGGTTTTAAAAAAAAACTTTTGTCATGGCTTCGAAACTGAAATAAATTAGGATCAAATATTTTTTATCAAAAAAAAGATGACCAAAATTCTATTATTTATTGGTGCTTTTTATTCTTATTTTTCCATTTTCGAGAATGGTTTTAAAAAAAAACTTTTGTCATGGCTTCGAGACTGAAATAAATTAGGATCAAATATTTTTTATCAAAAAAAAGATGACAAAAATTCTATTATTTATTGATGCTTTTTATTCTTATTTTTCCATTTTCGAGAATGGTTTTAAAAAAAAACTTTTGTCATGGCTTCGAGACTGAAATAAATTAGGATCAAATATTTTTTATCAAAAAAAAGATGACCAAAATTCTATTATTTATTGGTGCTTTTTATTCTTATTTTTCCATTTTCGAGAATGGTTTTAAAAAAAAACTTTTGTCATGGCTTCGAAACTGAAATAAATTAGGATCAAATATTTTTTATCAAAAAAAAGATGACCAAAATTCTATTATTTATTGGTGCTTTTTATTCTTATTTTTCCATTTTCGAGAATGGTTTTAAAAAAAAACTTTTGTCATGGCTTCGAGACTGAAATAAATTAGGATCAAATATTTTTTATCAAAAAAAAGATGACAAAAATTCTATTATTTATTGGTGCTTTTTATTCTTATTTTTCCATTTTCGAGAATGGTTTTAAAAAAAAACTTTTGTCATGGCTTCGAGACTGAAATAAATTAGGATCAAATATTTTTTATCAAAAAAAAGATGACCAAAATTCTATTATTTATTGGTGCTTTTTATTCTTATTTTTCCATTTTCGAGAATGGTTTTAAAAAAAAACTTTTGTCATGGCTTCGAGACTGAAATAAATTAGGATCAAATATTTTTTATCAAAAAAAAGATGACAAAAATTCTATTATTTATTGGTGCTGTTTATTCTTATTTTTCCATTTTCGAGAATGGTTTTAAAAAAAAACTTTTGTCATGGCTTCGAAACTGAAATAAATTAGGATCAAATATTTTTTATCAAAAAAAAGATGACGAAAATTCTATTATTTATTGGTGTTGTTTATTCTTATTTTTCCATTTTCGAGAATGGTTTTAAAAAAAAACTTTTGTCATGGCTTCGAAACTGAAATAAATTAGGATCAAATATTTTTTATCAAAAAAAAGATGACCAAAATTCTATTATTTATTGGTGCTGTTTATTCTTATTTTTCCATTTTCGAGAATGGTTTTAAAAAAAAACTTTTGTCATGGCTTCGAAACTGAAATAAATTAGGATCAAATATTTTTTATCAAAAAAAAGATGACCAAAATTCTATTATTTATTGGTGCTGTTTATTCTTATTTTTCCATTTTCGAGAATGGTTTTAAAAAAAAACTTTTGTCATGGCTTCGAAACTGAAATAAATTAGGATCAAATATTTTTTATCAAAAAAAAGATGACCAAAATTCTATTATTTATTGGTGCTGTTTATTCTTATTTTTCCATTTTCGAGAATGGTTTTAAAAAAAAACTTTTGTCATGGCTTCGAGACTGAAATAAATTAGGATCAAATATTTTTTATCAAAAAAAAGATGACCAAAATTCTATTATTTATTGGTGCTGTTTATTCTTATTTTTCCATTTTCGAGAATGGTTTTAAAAAAAAACTTTTGTCATGGCTTCGAAACTGAAATAAATTAGGATCAAATATTTTTTATCAAAAAAAAGATGACCAAAATTCTATTATTTATTGGTGCTGTTTATTCTTATTTTTCCATTTTCGAGAATGGTTTTAAAAAAAAACTTTTGTCATGGCTTCGAGACTGAAATAAATTAGGATCAAATATTTTTTATCAAAAAAAAGATGACAAAAATTCTATTATTTATTGATGCTTTTTATTCTTATTTTTCCATTTTCGAGAATGGTTTTAAAAAAAAACTTTTGTCATGGCTTCGAGACTGAAATAAATTAGGATCAAATATTTTTTATCAAAAAAAAGATGACAAAAATTCTATTATTTATTGCTGCTTTTTATTCTTATTTTTCCATTTTCGAGAATGGTTTTAAAAAAAAACTTTTGTCATGGCTTCGAGACTGAAATAAATTAGGATCAAATATTTTTTATCAAAAAAAAGATGACAAAAATTCTATTATTTATTGCTGCTTTTTATTCTTATTTTTCCATTTTCGAGAATGGTTTTAAAAAAAAACTTTTGTCATGGCTTCGAGACTGAAATAAATTAGGATCAAATATTTTTTATCAAAAAAAAGATGACAAAAATTCTATTATTTATTGCTGCTTTTTATTCTTATTTTTCCATTTTCGAGAATGGTTTTAAAAAAAAACTTTTGTCATGGCTTCGAGACTAAAATAAATTAGGATCAAATATTTTTTATCAAAAAAAAGATGACAAAAATTCTATTATTTATTGCTGCTTTTTATTCTTATTTTTCCATTTTCGAGAATGGTTTTAAAAAAAAACTTTTGTCATGGCTTCGAGACTGAAATAAATTAGGATCAAATATTTTTTATCAAAAAAAAGATGACAAAAATTCTATTATTTATTGCTGCTTTTTATTCTTATTTTTCCATTTTCGAGAATGGTTTTAAAAAAAAACTTTTGTCATGGCTTCGAGACTGAAATAAATTAGGATCAAATATTTTTTATCAAAAAAAAGATGACAAAAATTCTATTATTTATTGCTGCTTTTTATTCTTATTTTTCCATTTTCGAGAATGGTTTTAAAAAAAAACTTTTGTCATGGCTTCGAGACTGAAATAAATTAGGATCAAATATTTTTTATCAAAAAAAAGATGACAAAAATTCTATTATTTATTGCTGCTTTTTATTCTTATTTTTCCATTTTCGAGAATGGTTTTAAAAAAAAACTTTTGTCATGGCTTCGAGACTGAAATAAATTAGGATCAAATATTTTTTATCAAAAAAAAGATGACAAAAATTCTATTATTTATTGCTGCTTTTTATTCTTATTTTTCCATTTTCGAGAATGGTTTTAAAAAAAAACTTTTGTCATGGCTTCGAGACTGAAATAAATTAGGATCAAATATTTTTTATCAAAAAAAAGATGACCAAAATTCTATTATTTATTGGTGCTGTTTATTCTTATTTTTCCATTTTCGAGAATGGTTTTAAAAAAAAACTTTTGTCATGGCTTCGAGACTGAAATAAATTAGGATCAAATATTTTTTATCAAAAAAAAGATGACAAAAATTCTATTATTTATTGATGCTTTTTATTCTTATTTTTCCATTTTCGAGAATGGTTTTAAAAAAAAACTTTTGTCATGGCTTCGAGACTGAAATAAATTAGGATCAAATATTTTTTATCAAAAAAAAGATGACCAAAATTCTATTATTTATTGGTGCTTTTTATTCTTATTTTTCCATTTTCGAGAATGGTTTTAAAAAAAAACTTTTGTCATGGCTTCGAAACTGAAATAAATTAGGATCAAATATTTTTTATCAAAAAAAAGATGACCAAAATTCTATTATTTATTGGTGCTTTTTATTCTTATTTTTCCATTTTCGAGAATGGTTTTAAAAAAAAACTTTTGTCATGGCTTCGAGACTGAAATAAATTAGGATCAAATATTTTTTATCAAAAAAAAGATGACAAAAATTCTATTATTTATTGATGCTTTTTATTCTTATTTTTCCATTTTCGAGAATGGTTTTAAAAAAAAACTTTTGTCATGGCTTCGAGACTGAAATAAATTAGGATCAAATATTTTTTATCAAAAAAAAGATGACCAAAATTCTATTATTTATTGGTGCTTTTTATTCTTATTTTTCCATTTTCGAGAATGGTTTTAAAAAAAAACTTTTGTCATGGCTTCGAAACTGAAATAAATTAGGATCAAATATTTTTTATCAAAAAAAAGATGACCAAAATTCTATTATTTATTGGTGCTTTTTATTCTTATTTTTCCATTTTCGAGAATGGTTTTAAAAAAAAACTTTTGTCATGGCTTCGAGACTGAAATAAATTAGGATCAAATATTTTTTATCAAAAAAAAGATGACAAAAATTCTATTATTTATTGATGCTTTTTATTCTTATTTTTCCATTTTCGAGAATGGTTTTAAAAAAAAACTTTTGTCATGGCTTCGAGACTGAAATAAATTAGGATCAAATATTTTTTATCAAAAAAAAGATGACCAAAATTCTATTATTTATTGGTGCTTTTTATTCTTATTTTTCCATTTTCGAGAATGGTTTTAAAAAAAACTTTTGTCATGGCTTCGAAACTGAAATAAATTAGGATCAAATATTTTTTATCAAAAAAAAGATGACCAAAATTCTATTATTTATTGGTGCTTTTTATTCTTATTTTTCCATTTTCGAGAATGGTTTTAAAAAAAAACTTTTGTCATGGCTTCGAGACTGAAATAAATTAGGATCAAATATTTTTTATCAAAAAAAAGATGACAAAAATTCTATTATTTATTGATGCTTTTTATTCTTATTTTTCCATTTTCGAGAATGGTTTTAAAAAAAAACTTTTGTCATGGCTTCGAGACTGAAATAAATTAGGATCAAATATTTTTTATCAAAAAAAAGATGACCAAAATTCTATTATTTATTGGTGCTTTTTATTCTTATTTTTCCATTTTCGAGAATGGTTTTAAAAAAAAACTTTTGTCATGGCTTCGAAACTGAAATAAATTAGGATCAAATATTTTTTATCAAAAAAAAGATGACCAAAATTCTATTATTTATTGGTGCTTTTTATTCTTATTTTTCCATTTTCGAGAATGGTTTTAAAAAAAAACTTTTGTCATGGCTTCGAGACTGAAATAAATTAGGATCAAATATTTTTTATCAAAAAAAAGATGACAAAAATTCTATTATTTATTGATGCTTTTTATTCTTATTTTTCCATTTTCAAAAATGGTTTTAAAAAAAAACTTTTGTCATGGCTTCGAGACTGAAATAAATTAGGATCAAATATTTTTTATCAAAAAAAAGATGACCAAAATTCTATTATTTATTGGTGCTTTTTATTCTTATTTTTCCATTTTCGAGAATGGTTTTAAAAAAAAACTTTTGTCATGGCTTCGAAACTGAAATAAATTAGGATCAAATATTTTTTATCAAAAAAAAGATGACCAAAATTCTATTATTTATTGGTGCTTTTTATTCTTATTTTTCCATTTTCGAGAATGGTTTTAAAAAAAAACTTTTGTCATGGCTTCGAGACTGAAATAAATTAGGATCAAATATTTTTTATCAAAAAAAAGATGACAAAAATTCTATTATTTATTGATGCTTTTTATTCTTATTTTTCCATTTTCGAGAATGGTTTTAAAAAAAAACTTTTGTCATGGCTTCGAGACTGAAATAAATTAGGATCAAATATTTTTTATCAAAAAAAAGATGACCAAAATTCTATTATTTATTGGTGCTTTTTATTCTTATTTTTCCATTTTCGAGAATGGTTTTAAAAAAAAACTTTTGTCATGGCTTCGAAACTGAAATAAATTAGGATCAAATATTTTTTATCAAAAAAAAGATGACCAAAATTCTATTATTTATTGGTGCTTTTTATTCTTATTTTTCCATTTTCGAGAATGGTTTTAAAAAAAAACTTTTGTCATGGCTTCGAGACTGAAATAAATTAGGATCAAATATTTTTTATCAAAAAAAAGATGACAAAAATTCTATTATTTATTGGTGCTTTTTATTCTTATTTTTCCATTTTCGAGAATGGTTTTAAAAAAAAACTTTTGTCATGGCTTCGAAACTGAAATAAATTAGGATCAAATATTTTTTATCAAAAAAAAGATGACCAAAATTCTATTATTTATTGGTGCTTTTTATTCTTATTTTTCCATTTTCGAGAATGGTTTTAAAAAAAAACTTTTGTCATGGCTTCGAGACTGAAATAAATTAGGATCAAATATTTTTTATCAAAAAAAAGATGACAAAAATTCTATTATTTATTGATGCTTTTTATTCTTATTTTTCCATTTTCGAGAATGGTTTTAAAAAAAAACTTTTGTCATGGCTTCGAGACTGAAATAAATTAGGATCAAATATTTTTTATCAAAAAAAAGATGACCAAAATTCTATTATTTATTGGTGCTTTTTATTCTTATTTTTCCATTTTCGAGAATGGTTTTAAAAAAAAACTTTTGTCATGGCTTCGAAACTGAAATAAATTAGGATCAAATATTTTTTATCAAAAAAAAGATGACCAAAATTCTATTATTTATTGGTGCTTTTTATTCTTATTTTTCCATTTTCGAGAATGGTTTTAAAAAAAAACTTTTGTCATGGCTTCGAGACTGAAATAAATTAGGATCAAATATTTTTTATCAAAAAAAAGATGACAAAAATTCTATTATTTATTGGTGCTTTTTATTCTTATTTTTCCATTTTCGAGAATGGTTTTAAAAAAAAACTTTTGTCATGGCTTCGAAACTGAAATAAATTAGGATCAAATATTTTTTATCAAAAAAAAGATGACCAAAATTCTATTATTTATTGGTGCTGTTTATTCTTATTTTTCCATTTTCGAGAATGGTTTTAAAAAAAAACTTTTGTCATGGCTTCGAAACTGAAATAAATTAGGATCAAATATTTTTTATCAAAAAAAAGATGACCAAAATTCTATTATTTATTGGTGCTGTTTATTCTTATTTTTCCATTTTCGAGAATGGTTTTAAAAAAAAACTTTTGTCATGGCTTCGAAACTGAAATAAATTAGGATCAAATATTTTTTATCAAAAAAAAGATGACCAAAATTCTATTATTTATTGGTGCTGTTTATTCTTATTTTTCCATTTTCGAGAATGGTTTTAAAAAAAAACTTTTGTCATGGCTTCGAAACTGAAATAAATTAGGATCAAATATTTTTTATCAAAAAAAAGATGACCAAAATTCTATTATTTATTGGTGCTGTTTATTCTTATTTTTCCATTTTCGAGAATGGTTTTAAAAAAAAACTTTTGTCATGGCTTCGAGACTGAAATAAATTAGGATCAAATATTTTTTATCAAAAAAAAGATGACAAAAATTCTATTATTTATTGGTGCTGTTTATTCTTATTTTTCCATTTTCGAGAATGGTTTTAAAAAAAAACTTTTGTCATGGCTTCGAGACTGAAATAAATTAGGATCAAATATTTTTTATCAAAAAAAAGATGACAAAAATTCTATTATTTTTTGATGCTTTTTATTCTTATTTTTCCATTTTCGAGAATGGTTTTAAAAAAAAACTTTTGTCATGGCTTCGAAACTGAAATAAATTAGGATCAAATATTTTTTATCAAAAAAAAGATGACCAAAATTCTATTATTTATTGGTGCTGTTTATTCTTATTTTTCCATTTTCGAGAATGGTTTTAAAAAAAAACTTTTGTCATGGCTTCGAAACTGAAATAAATTATGATCAAATATTTTTTATCAAAAAAAAGATGACCAAAATTCTATTATTTATTGGTGCTGTTTATTCTTATTTTTCCATTTTCGAGAATGGTTTTAAAAAAAAACTTTTGTCATGGCTTCGAAACTGAAATAAATTAGGATCAAATATTTTTTATCAAAAAAAAGATGACCAAAATTCTATTATTTATTGGTGCTGTTTATTCTTATTTTTCCATTTTCGAGAATGGTTTTAAAAAAAAACTTTTGTCATGGCTTCGAGACTGAAATAAATTAGGATCAAATATTTTTTATCAAAAAAAAGATGACAAAAATTCTATTATTTATTGGTGCTGTTTATTCTTATTTTTCCATTTTCGAGAATGGTTTTAAAAAAAAACTTTTGTCATGGCTTCGAGACTGAAATAAATTAGGATCAAATATTTTTTATCAAAAAAAAGATGACAAAAATTCTATTATTTATTGGTGCTGTTTATTCTTATTTTTCCATTTTCGAGAATGGTTTTAAAAAAAAACTTTTGTCATGGCTTCGAAACTGAAATAAATTAGGATCAAATATTTTTTATCAAAAAAAAGATGACCAAAATTCTATTATTTATTGGTGCTGTTTATTCTTATTTTTCCATTTTCGAGAATGGTTTTAAAAAAAAACTTTTGTCATGGCTTCGAGACTGAAATAAATTAGGATCAAATATTTTTTATCAAAAAAAAGATGACAAAAATTCTATTATTTATTGGTGCTGTTTATTCTTATTTTTCCATTTTCGAGAATGGTTTTAAAAAAAAACTTTTGTCATGGCTTCGAGACTGAAATAAATTAGGATCAAATATTTTTTATCAAAAAAAAGATGACAAAAATTCTATTATTTTTTGATGCTTTTTATTCTTATTTTTCCATTTTCGAGAATGGTTTTAAAAAAAAACTTTTGTCATGGCTTCGAGACTGAAATAAATTAGGATCAAATATTTTTTATCAAAAAAAAGATGACCAAAATTCTATTATTTATTGGTGCTGTTTATTCTTATTTTTCCATTTTCGAGAATGGTTTTAAAAAAAAACTTTTGTCATGGCTTCGAGACTGAAATAAATTAGGATCAAATATTTTTTATCAAAAAAAAGATGACCAAAATTCTATTATTTATTGGTGCTGTTTATTCTTATTTTTCCATTTTCGAGAATGGTTTTAAAAAAAAACTTTTGTCATGGCTTCGAAACTGAAATAAATTAGGATCAAATATTTTTTATCAAAAAAAAGATGACCAAAATTCTATTATTTATTGGTGCTGTTTATTCTTATTTTTCCATTTTCGAGAATGGTTTTAAAAAAAAACTTTTGTCATGGCTTCGAGACTGAAATAAATTAGGATCAAATATTTTTTATCAAAAAAAAGATGACAAAAATTCTATTATTTATTGGTGCTGTTTATTCTTATTTTTCCATTTTCGAGAATGGTTTTAAAAAAAAACTTTTGTCATGGCTTCGAAACTGAAATAAATTAGGATCAAATATTTTTTATCAAAAAAAAGATGACAAAAATTCTATTATTTATTGGTGCTGTTTATTCTTATTTTTCCATTTTCGAGAATGGTTTTAAAAAAAAACTTTTGTCATGGCTTCGAGACTGAAATAAATTAGGATCAAATATTTTTTATCAAAAAAAAGATGACAAAAATTCTATTATTTATTGGTGCTGTTTATTCTTATTTTTCCATTTTCGAGAATGGTTTTAAAAAAAAACTTTTGTCATGGCTTCGAGACTGAAATAAATTAGGATCAAATATTTTTTATCAAAAAAAAGATGACCAAAATTCTATTATTTATTGGTGCTGTTTATTCTTATTTTTCCATTTTCGAGAATGGTTTTAAAAAAAAACTTTTGTCATGGCTTCGAGACTGAAATAAATTAGGATCAAATATTTTTTATCAAAAAAAAGATGACAAAAATTCTATTATTTATTGGTGCTGTTTATTCTTATTTTTCCATTTTCGAGAATGGTTTTAAAAAAAAACTTTTGTCATGGCTTCGAGACTGAAATAAATTAGGATCAAATATTTTTTATCAAAAAAAAGATGACCAAAATTCTATTATTTATTGGTGCTGTTTATTCTTATTTTTCCATTTTCGAGAATGGTTTTAAAAAAAAACTTTTGTCATGGCTTCGAGACTGAAATAAATTAGGATCAAATATTTTTTATCAAAAAAAAGATGACCAAAATTCTATTATTTATTGGTGCTGTTTATTCTTATTTTTCCATTTTCGAGAATGGTTTTAAAAAAAAACTTTTGTCATGGCTTCGAGACTGAAATAAATTAGGATCAAATATTTTTTATCAAAAAAAAGATGACAAAAATTCTATTATTTATTGGTGCTGTTTATTCTTATTTTTCCATTTTCGAGAATGGTTTTAAAAAAAAACTTTTGTCATGGCTTCGAGACTGAAATAAATTAGGATCAAATATTTTTTATCAAAAAAAAGATGACAAAAATTCTATTATTTATTGGTGCTGTTTATTCTTATTTTTCCATTTTCGAGAATGGTTTTAAAAAAAAACTTTTGTCATGGCTTCGAGACTGAAATAAATTAGGATCAAATATTTTTTATCAAAAAAAAGATGACCAAAATTCTATTATTTATTGGTGCTGTTTATTCTTATTTTTCCATTTTCGAGAATGGTTTTAAAAAAAAACTTTTGTCATGGCTTCGAGACTGAAATAAATTAGGATCAAATATTTTTTATCAAAAAAAAGATGACCAAAATTCTATTATTTATTGGTGCTGTTTATTCTTATTTTTCCATTTTCGAGAATGGTTTTAAAAAAAAACTTTTGTCATGGCTTCGAGACTGAAATAAATTAGGATCAAATATTTTTTATCAAAAAAAAGATGACCAAAATTCTATTATTTATTGGTGCTTTTTATTCTTATTTTTCCATTTTCGAGAATGGTTTTAAAAAAAAACTTTTGTCATGGCTTCGAGACTGAAATAAATTAGGATCAAATATTTTTTATCAAAAAAAAGATGACAAAAATTCTATTATTTATTGATGCTTTTTATTCTTATTTTTCCATTTTCGAGAATGGTTTTAAAAAAAAACTTTTGTCATGGCTTCGAGACTGAAATAAATTAGGATCAAATATTTTTTATCAAAAAAAAGATGACCAAAATTCTATTATTTATTGGTGCTTTTTATTCTTATTTTTCCATTTTCGAGAATGGTTTTAAAAAAAAACTTTTGTCATGGCTTCGAGACTGAAATAAATTAGGATCAAATATTTTTTATCAAAAAAAAGATGACCAAAATTCTATTATTTATTGGTGCTGTTTATTCTTATTTTTCCATTTTCGAGAATGGTTTTAAAAAAAAACTTTTGTCATGGCTTCGAGACTGAAATAAATTAGGATCAAATATTTTTTATCAAAAAAAAGATGACCAAAATTCTATTATTTATTGGTGCTTTTTATTCTTATTTTTCCATTTTCGAGAATGGTTTTAAAAAAAAACTTTTGTCATGGCTTCGAGACTGAAATAAATTAGGATCAAATATTTTTTATCAAAAAAAAGATGACCAAAATTCTATTATTTATTGGTGCTTTTTATTCTTATTTTTCCATTTTCGAGAATGGTTTTAAAAAAAAACTTTTGTCATGGCTTCGAGACTGAAATAAATTAGGATCAAATATTTTTTATCAAAAAAAAGATGACCAAAATTCTATTATTTATTGGTGCTTTTTATTCTTATTTTTCCATTTTCGAGAATGGTTTTAAAAAAAAACTTTTGTCATGGCTTCGAGACTGAAATAAATTAGGATCAAATATTTTTTATCAAAAAAAAGATGACAAAAATTCTATTATTTATTGATGCTTTTTATTCTTATTTTTCCATTTTCGAGAATGGTTTTAAAAAAAAACTTTTGTCATGGCTTCGAGACTGAAATAAATTAGGATCAAATATTTTTTATCAAAAAAAAGATGACCAAAATTCTATTATTTATTGGTGCTTTTTATTCTTATTTTTCCATTTTCGAGAATGGTTTTAAAAAAAAACTTTTGTCATGGCTTCGAGACTGAAATAAATTAGGATCAAATATTTTTTATCAAAAAAAAGATGACCAAAATTCTATTATTTATTGGTGCTGTTTATTCTTATTTTTCCATTTTCGAGAATGGTTTTAAAAAAAAACTTTTGTCATGGCTTCGAGACTGAAATAAATTAGGATCAAATATTTTTTATCAAAAAAAAGATGACCAAAATTCTATTATTTATTGGTGCTTTTTATTCTTATTTTTCCATTTTCGAGAATGGTTTTAAAAAAAAACTTTTGTCATGGCTTCGAGACTGAAATAAATTAGGATCAAATATTTTTTATCAAAAAAAAGATGACCAAAATTCTATTATTTATTGGTGCTTTTTATTCTTATTTTTCCATTTTCGAGAATGGTTTTAAAAAAAAACTTTTGTCATGGCTTCGAGACTGAAATAAATTAGGATCAAATATTTTTTATCAAAAAAAAGATGACAAAAATTCTATTATTTATTGATGCTTTTTATTCTTATTTTTCCATTTTCGAGAATGTTTTTAAAAAAAAACTTTTGTCATGGCTTCGAGACTGAAATAAATTAGGATCAAATATTTTTTATCAAAAAAAAGATGACCAAAATTCTATTATTTATTGGTGCTTTTTATTCTTATTTTTCCATTTTCGAGAATGGTTTTAAAAAAAAACTTTTGTCATGGCTTCGAGACTGAAATAAATTAGGATCAAATATTTTTTATCAAAAAAAAGATGACCAAAATTCTATTATTTATTGATGCTTTTTATTCTTATTTTTCCATTTTCGAGAATGGTTTTAAAAAAAAACTTTTGTCATGGCTTCGAGACTGAAATAAATTAGGATCAAATATTTTTTATCAAAAAAAAGATGACAAAAATTCTATTATTTATTGATGCTTTTTATTCTTATTTTTCCATTTTCGAGAATGGTTTTAAAAAAAAACTTTTGTCATGGCTTCGAGACTGAAATAAATTAGGATCAAATATTTTTTATCAAAAAAAAGATGACCAAAATTCTATTATTTATTGGTGCTTTTTATTCTTATTTTTCCATTTTCGAGAATGGTTTTAAAAAAAAACTTTTGTCATGGCTTCGAGACTGAAATAAATTAGGATCAAATATTTTTTATCAAAAAAAAGATAAAAAAAAGTTCTATTATTTATTGATGCTTTTTATTCTTATTTTTCCATTTTCGAGAATGTTTTTAAAAAAAAACTTTTGTCATGGCTTCGAGACTGAAATAAATTAGGATCAAATATTTTTTATCAAAAAAAAGATGACCAAAATTCTATTATTTATTGGTGCTTTTTATTCTTATTTTTCCATTTTCGAGAATGGTTTTAAAAAAAAACTTTTGTCATGGCTTCGAGACTGAAATAAATTAGGATCAAATATTTTTTATCAAAAAAAAGATGACCAAAATTCTATTATTTATTGGTGCTTTTTATTCTTATTTTTCCATTTTCGAGAATGGTTTTAAAAAAAAACTTTTGTCATGGCTTCGAAACTGAAATAAATTAGGATCAAATATTTTTTATCAAAAAAAAGATGACCAAAATTCTATTATTTATTGGTGCTTTTTATTCTTATTTTTCCATTTTCGAGAATGGTTTTAAAAAAAAACTTTTGTCATGGCTTCGAGACTGAAATAAATTAGGATCAAATATTTTTTATCAAAAAAAAGATGACCAAAATTCTATTATTTATTGGTGCTTTTTATTCTTATTTTTCCATTTTCGAGAATGGTTTTAAAAAAAAACTTTTGTCATGGCTTCGAAACTGAAATAAATTAGGATCAAATATTTTTTATCAAAAAAAAGATGACCAAAATTCTATTATTTATTGATGCTTTTTATTCTTATTTTTCCATTTTCGAGAATGGTTTTAAAAAAAAACTTTTGTCATGGCTTCGAAACTGAAATAAATTAGGATCAAATATTTTTTATCAAAAAAAAGATGACCAAAATTCTATTATTTATTGGTGCTTTTTATTCTTATTTTTCCATTTTCGAGAATGGTTTTAAAAAAAAACTTTTGTCATGGCTTCGAAACTGAAATAAATTAGGATCAAATATTTTTTATCAAAAAAAAGATGACCAAAATTCTATTATTTATTGATGCTTTTTATTCTTATTTTTCCATTTTCGAGAATGGTTTTAAAAAAAAACTTTTGTCATGGCTTCGAGACTGAAATAAATTAGGATCAAATATTTTTTATCAAAAAAAAGATGACCAAAATTCTATTATTTATTGGTGCTTTTTATTCTTATTTTTCCATTTTCGAGAATGGTTTTAAAAAAAAACTTTTGTCATGGCTTCGAGACTGAAATAAATTAGGATCAAATATTTTTTATCAAAAAAAAGATGACCAAAATTCTATTATTTATTGATGCTTTTTATTCTTATTTTTCCATTTTCGAGAATGGTTTTAAAAAAAAACTTTTGTCATGGCTTCGAGACTGAAATAAATTAGGATCAAATATTTTTTATCAAAAAAAAGATGACCAAAATTCTATTATTTATTGGTGCTTTTTATTCTTATTTTTCCATTTTCGAGAATGGTTTTAAAAAAAAACTTTTGTCATGGCTTCGAAACTGAAATAAATTAGGATCAAATATTTTTTATCAAAAAAAAGATGACCAAAATTCTATTATTTATTGGTGCTTTTTATTCTTATTTTTCCATTTTCGAGAATGGTTTTAAAAAAAAACTTTTGTCCCGGCTTCGAGATTGAAATAAATTAGGATCAAATATTTTTTATCAAAAAAAAGATGACCAAAATTCTATTATTTATTGGTGCTTTTTATTCTTATTTTTCCATTTTCGAGAATGGTTTTAAAAAAAAACTTTTGTCATGGCTTCGAAACTGAAATAAATTAGGATCAAATATTTTTTATCAAAAAAAAGATGACCAAAATTCTATTATTTATTGGTGCTTTTTATTCTTATTTTTCCATTTTCGAGAATGGTTTTAAAAAAAAACTTTTGTCCCGGCTTCGAGATTGAAATAAATTAGGATCAAATATTTTTTATCAAAAAAAAGATGACCAAAATTCTATTATTTATTGGTGCTTTTTATTCTTATTTTTCCATTTTCGAGAATGGTTTTAAAAAAAAACTTTTGTCATGGCTTCGAAACTGAAATAAATTAGGATCAAATATTTTTTATCAAAAAAAAGATGACCAAAATTCTATTATTTATTGGTGCTTTTTATTCTTATTTTTCCATTTTCGAGAATGGTTTTAAAAAAAAACTTTTGTCATGGCTTCGAAACTGAAATAAATTAGGATCAAATATTTTTTATCAAAAAAAAGATGACCAAAATTCTATTATTTATTGGTGCTTTTTATTCTTATTTTTCCATTTTCGAGAATGGTTTTAAAAAAAAACTTTTGTCCCGGCTTCGAGATTGAAATAAATTAGGATCAAATATTTTTTATCAAAAAAAAGATGACAAAAATTCTATTATTTATTGATGCTTTTTATTCTTATTTTTCCATTTTCGAGAATGGTTTTAAAAAAAAACTTTTGTCATGGCTTCGAGACTGAAATAAATTAGGATCAAATATTTTTTATCAAAAAAAAGATGACCAAAATTCTATTATTTATTGATGCTTTTTATTCTTATTTTTCCATTTTCGAGAATGGTTTTAAAAAAAAACTTTTGTCATGGCTTCGAGACTGAAATAAATTAGGATCAAATATTTTTTATCAAAAAAAAGATGACCAAAATTCTATTATTTATTGGTGCTTTTTATTCTTATTTTTCCATTTTCGAGAATGGTTTTAAAAAAAAACTTTTGTCATGGCTTCGAGACTGAAATAAATTAGGATCAAATATTTTTTATCAAAAAAAAGATGACCAAAATTCTATTATTTATTGATGCTTTTTATTCTTATTTTTCCATTTTCGAGAATGGTTTTAAAAAAAAACTTTTGTCATGGCTTCGAAACTGAAATAAATTAGGATCAAATATTTTTTATCAAAAAAAAGATGACCAAAATTCTATTATTTATTGGTGCTTTTTATTCTTATTTTTCCATTTTCGAGAATGGTTTTAAAAAAAAACTTTTGTCATGGCTTCGAAACTGAAATAAATTAGGATCAAATATTTTTTATCAAAAAAAAGATGACCAAAATTCTATTATTTATTGGTGCTTTTTATTCTTATTTTTCCATTTTCGAGAATGGTTTTAAAAAAAAACTTTTGTCCCGGCTTCGAGATTGAAATAAATTAGGATCAAATATTTTTTATCAAAAAAAAGATGACAAAAATTCTATTATTTATTGATGCTTTTTATTCTTATTTTTCCATTTTCGAGAATGGTTTTAAAAAAAAACTTTTGTCATGGCTTCGAGACTGAAATAAATTAGGATCAAATATTTTTTATCAAAAAAAAGATGACCAAAATTCTATTATTTATTGATGCTTTTTATTCTTATTTTTCCATTTTCGAGAATGGTTTTAAAAAAAAACTTTTGTCATGGCTTCGAGACTGAAATAAATTAGGATCAAATATTTTTTATCAAAAAAAAGATGACCAAAATTCTATTATTTATTGGTGCTTTTTATTCTTATTTTTCCATTTTCGAGAATGGTTTTAAAAAAAAACTTTTGTCATGGCTTCGAGACTGAAATAAATTAGGATCAAATATTTTTTATCAAAAAAAAGATGACCAAAATTCTATTATTTATTGATGCTTTTTATTCTTATTTTTCCATTTTCGAGAATGGTTTTAAAAAAAAACTTTTGTCATGGCTTCGAGACTGAAATAAATTAGGATCAAATATTTTTTATCAAAAAAAAGATGACCAAAATTCTATTATTTATTGGTGCTTTTTATTCTTATTTTTCCATTTTCGAGAATGGTTTTAAAAAAAAACTTTTGTCATGGCTTCGAAACTGAAATAAATTAGGATCAAATATTTTTTATCAAAAAAAAGATGACCAAAATTCTATTATTTATTGGTGCTTTTTATTCTTATTTTTCCATTTTCGAGAATGGTTTTAAAAAAAAACTTTTGTCCCGGCTTCGAGATTGAAATAAATTAGGATCAAATATTTTTTATCAAAAAAAAGATGACCAAAATTCTATTATTTATTGGTGCTTTTTATTCTTATTTTTCCATTTTCGAGAATGGTTTTAAAAAAAAACTTTTGTCATGGCTTCGAAACTGAAATAAATTAGGATCAAATATTTTTTATCAAAAAAAAGATGACCAAAATTCTATTATTTATTGGTGCTTTTTATTCTTATTTTTCCATTTTCGAGAATGGTTTTAAAAAAAAACTTTTGTCCCGGCTTCGAGATTGAAATAAATTAGGATCAAATATTTTTTATCAAAAAAAAGATGACCAAAATTCTATTATTTATTGGTGCTTTTTATTCTTATTTTTCCATTTTCGAGAATGGTTTTAAAAAAAAACTTTTGTCATGGCTTCGAAACTGAAATAAATTAGGATCAAATATTTTTTATCAAAAAAAAGATGACCAAAATTCTATTATTTATTGGTGCTTTTTATTCTTATTTTTCCATTTTCGAGAATGGTTTTAAAAAAAAACTTTTGTCATGGCTTCGAAACTGAAATAAATTAGGATCAAATATTTTTTATCAAAAAAAAGATGACCAAAATTCTATTATTTATTGGTGCTTTTTATTCTTATTTTTCCATTTTCGAGAATGGTTTTAAAAAAAAACTTTTGTCCCGGCTTCGAGATTGAAATAAATTAGGATCAAATATTTTTTATCAAAAAAAAGATGACAAAAATTCTATTATTTATTGATGCTTTTTATTCTTATTTTTCCATTTTCGAGAATGGTTTTAAAAAAAAACTTTTGTCATGGCTTCGAGACTGAAATAAATTAGGATCAAATATTTTTTATCAAAAAAAAGATGACCAAAATTCTATTATTTATTGATGCTTTTTATTCTTATTTTTCCATTTTCGAGAATGGTTTTAAAAAAAAACTTTTGTCATGGCTTCGAGACTGAAATAAATTAGGATCAAATATTTTTTATCAAAAAAAAGATGACCAAAATTCTATTATTTATTGGTGCTTTTTATTCTTATTTTTCCATTTTCGAGAATGGTTTTAAAAAAAAACTTTTGTCATGGCTTCGAAACTGAAATAAATTAGGATCAAATATTTTTTATCAAAAAAAAGATGACCAAAATTCTATTATTTATTGGTGCTTTTTATTCTTATTTTTCCATTTTCGAGAATGGTTTTAAAAAAAAACTTTTGTCATGGCTTCGAAACTGAAATAAATTAGGATCAAATATTTTTTATCAAAAAAAAGATGACCAAAATTCTATTATTTATTGGTGCTTTTTATTCTTATTTTTCCATTTTCGAGAATGGTTTTAAAAAAAAACTTTTGTCCCGGCTTCGAGATTGAAATAAATTAGGATCAAATATTTTTTATCAAAAAAAAGATGACAAAAATTCTATTATTTATTGGTGCTTTTTATTCTTATTTTTCCATTTTCGAGAATGGTTTTAAAAAAAAACTTTTGTCATGGCTTCGAAACTGAAATAAATTAGGATCAAATATTTTTTATCAAAAAAAAGATGACCAAAATTCTATTATTTATTGGTGCTTTTTATTCTTATTTTTCCATTTTCGAGAATGGTTTTAAAAAAAAACTTTTGTCATGGCTTCGAAACTGAAATAAATTAGGATCAAATATTTTTTATCAAAAAAAAGATGACCAAAATTCTATTATTTATTGGTGCTTTTTATTCTTATTTTTCCATTTTCGAGAATGGTTTTAAAAAAAAACTTTTGTCCCGGCTTCGAGATTGAAATAAATTAGGATCAAATATTTTTTATCAAAAAAAAGATGACCAAAATTCTATTATTTATTGGTGCTTTTTATTCTTATTTTTCCATTTTCGAGAATGGTTTTAAAAAAAAACTTTTGTCCCGGCTTCGAGATTGAAATAAATTAGGATCAAATATTTTTTATCAAAAAAAAGATGACAAAAATTCTATTATTTATTGGTGCTTTTTATTCTTATTTTTCCATTTTCGAGAATGGTTTTAAAAAAAAACTTTTGTCATGGCTTCGAAACTGAAATAAATTAGGATCAAATATTTTTTATCAAAAAAAAGATGACCAAAATTCTATTATTTATTGGTGCTTTTTATTCTTATTTTTCCATTTTCGAGAATGGTTTTAAAAAAAAACTTTTGTCCCGGCTTCGAGATTGAAATAAATTAGGATCAAATATTTTTTATCAAAAAAAAGATGACCAAAATACTATTATTTATTGATGCTTTTTATTCTTATTTTTCCATTTTCGAGAATGGTTTTAAAAAAAAACTTTTGTCATGGCTTCGAGACTGAAATAAATTAGGATCAAATATTTTTTATCAAAAAAAAGATGACCAAAATTCTATTATTTATTGGTGCTTTTTATTCTTATTTTTCCATTTTCGAGAATGGTTTTAAAAAAAAACTTTTGTCATGGCTTCGAAACTGAAATAAATTAGGATCAAATATTTTTTATCAAAAAAAAGATGACCAAAATTCTATTATTTATTGGTGCTTTTTATTCTTATTTTTCCATTTTCGAGAATGGTTTTAAAAAAAAACTTTTGTCATGGCTTCGAAACTGAAATAAATTAGGATCAAATATTTTTTATCAAAAAAAAGATGACCAAAATTCTATTATTTATTGGTGCTTTTTATTCTTATTTTTCCATTTTCGAGAATGGTTTTAAAAAAAAACTTTTGTCCCGGCTTCGAGATTGAAATAAATTAGGATCAAATATTTTTTATCAAAAAAAAGATGACAAAAATTCTATTATTTATTGGTGCTTTTTATTCTTATTTTTCCATTTTCGAGAATGGTTTTAAAAAAAAACTTTTGTCATGGCTTCGAAACTGAAATAAATTAGGATCAAATATTTTTTATCAAAAAAAAGATGACCAAAATTCTATTATTTATTGGTGCTTTTTATTCTTATTTTTCCATTTTCGAGAATGGTTTTAAAAAAAAACTTTTGTCATGGCTTCGAAACTGAAATAAATTAGGATCAAATATTTTTTATCAAAAAAAAGATGACCAAAATTCTATTATTTATTGGTGCTTTTTATTCTTATTTTTCCATTTTCGAGAATGGTTTTAAAAAAAAACTTTTGTCCCGGCTTCGAGATTGAAATAAATTAGGATCAAATATTTTTTATCAAAAAAAAGATGACAAAAATTCTATTATTTATTGATGCTTTTTATTCTTATTTTTCCATTTTCGAGAATGGTTTTAAAAAAAAACTTTTGTCATGGCTTCGAGACTGAAATAAATTAGGATCAAATATTTTTTATCAAAAAAAAGATGACCAAAATTCTATTATTTATTGGTGCTTTTTATTCTTATTTTTCCATTTTCGAGAATGGTTTTAAAAAAAAACTTTTGTCATGGCTTCGAGACTGAAATAAATTAGGATCAAATATTTTTTATCAAAAAAAAGATGACAAAAATTCTATTATTTATTGATGCTTTTTATTCTTATTTTTCCATTTTCGAGAATGGTTTTAAAAAAAAACTTTTGTCCCGGCTTCGAGATTGAAATAAATTAGGATCAAATATTTTTTATCAAAAAAAAGATGACAAAAATTCTATTATTTATTGATGCTTTTTATTCTTATTTTTCCATTTTCGAGAATGGTTTTAAAAAAAAACTTTTGTCATGGCTTCGAGACTGAAATAAATTAGGATCAAATATTTTTTATCAAAAAAAAGATGACCAAAATTCTATTATTTATTGGTGCTTTTTATTCTTATTTTTCCATTTTCGAGAATGGTTTTAAAAAAAAACTTTTGTCCCGGCTTCGAGATTGAAATAAATTAGGATCAAATATTTTTTATCAAAAAAAAGATGACAAAAATTCTATTATTTATTGATGCTTTTTATTCTTATTTTTCCATTTTTGAGAATGGTTTTAAAAAAAAACTTTTGTCCCGACTTCGAGATTGAAATAAATTAGGATCAAATATTTTTTATCAAAAAAAAGATGACAAAAATTCTATTATTTATTGATGCTTTTTATTCTTATTTTTCCATTTTCGAGAATGGTTTTAAAAAAAAACTTTTGTCATGGCTTCGAGACTGAAATAAATTAGGATCAAATATTTTTTATCAAAAAAAAGATGACCAAAATTCTATTATTTATTGGTGCTTTTTATTCTTATTTTTCCATTTTCGAGAATGGTTTTAAAAAAAAACTTTTGTCCCGGCTTCGAGATTGAAATAAATTAGGATCAAATATTTTTTATCAAAAAAAAGATGACAAAAATTCTATTATTTATTGATGCTTTTTATTCTTATTTTTCCATTTTTGAGAATGGTTTTAAAAAAAAACTTTTGTCCCGACTTCGAGATTGAAATAAATTAGGATCAAATATTTTTTATCAAAAAAAAGATGACAAAAATTCTATTATTTATTGATGCTTTTTATTCTTATTTTTCCATTTTCGAGAATGGTTTTAAAAAAAAACTTTTGTCATGGCTTCGAGACTGAAATAAATTAGGATCAAATATTTTTTATCAAAAAAAAGATGAACAAAATTCTATTATTTATTGGTGCTTTTTATTCTTATTTTTCCATTTTCGAGAATGGTTTTAAAAAAAAACTTTTGTCCCGGCTTCGAGATTGAAATAAATTAGGATCAAATATTTTTTATCAAAAAAAAGATGACAAAAATTCTATTATTTATTGATGCTTTTTATTCTTATTTTTCCATTTTTGAGAATGGTTTTAAAAAAAAACTTTTGTCCCGACTTCGAGATTGAAATAAATTAGGATCAAATATTTTTTATCAAAAAAAAGATGACAAAAATTCTATTATTTATTGATGCTTTTTATTCTTATTTTTCCATTTTCGAGAATGGTTTTAAAAAAAAACTTTTGTCATGGCTTCGAGACTGAAATAAATTAGGATCAAATATTTTTTATCAAAAAAAAGATGACCAAAATTCTATTATTTATTGGTGCTTTTTATTCTAATTTTTCCATTTTCGAGAATGGTTTTAAAAAAAAACTTTTGTCCCGGCTTCGAGATTGAAATAAATTAGGATCAAATATTTTTTATCAAAAAAAAGATGACAAAAATTCTATTATTTATTGATGCTTTTTATTCTTATTTTTCCATTTTTGAGAATGGTTTTAAAAAAAAACTTTTGTCCCGACTTCGAGATTGAATTAAATTAGGATCAAATATTTTTTATCAAAAAAAAGATGACCAAAATTCTATTATTTATTGGTGCTTTTTATTCTTATTTTTCCATTTTCGAGAATGGTTTAAAAAAAAAACTTTTGTCCCGGCTTCGAGATTGAAATAAATTAGGATCAAATATTTTTTATCAAAAAAAAGATGACAAAAATTCTATTATTTATTGGTGCTTTTTATTCTTATTTTTCCATTTTCGAGAATGGTTTTAAAAAAAAACTTTTGTCATGGCTTCGAGATTGAAATAAATTAGGATCAAATATTTTTTATCAAAAAAAAGATGACCAAAATTCTATTATTTATTGGTGCTTTTTATTCTTATTTTTCCATTTTCGAGAATGGTTTTAAAAAAAAACTTTTGTCATGGCTTCGAGATTGAAATAAATTAGGATCAAATATTTTTTATCAAAAAAAAGATGACAAAAATTCTATTATTTATTGGTGCTTTTTATTCTTATTTTTCCATTTTCGAGAATGGTTTTAAAAAAAAACTTTTGTCATGGCTTCGAAACTGAAATAAATTAGGATCAAATATTTTTTATCAAAAAAAAGATGACCAAAATTCTATTATTTATTGGTGCTTTTTATTCTTATTTTTCCATTTTCGAGAATGGTTTTAAAAAAAAACTTTTGTCCCGGCTTCGAGATTGAAATAAATTAGGATCAAATATTTTTTATCAAAAAAAAGATGACAAAAATTCTATTATTTATTGATGCTTTTTATTCTTATTTTTCCATTTTCGAGAATGGTTTTAAAAAAAAACTTTTGTCATGGCTTCGAGACTGAAATAAATTAGGATCAAATATTTTTTATCAAAAAAAAGATGACCAAAATTCTATTATTTATTGGTGCTTTTTATTCTTATTTTTCCATTTTCGAGAATGGTTTTAAAAAAAAACTTTTGTCATGGCTTCGAAACTGAAATAAATTAGGATCAAATATTTTTTATCAAAAAAAAGATGACCAAAATTCTATTATTTATTGGTGCTTTTTATTCTTATTTTTCCATTTTCGAGAATGGTTTTAAAAAAAAACTTTTGTCCCGGCTTCGAGATTGAAATAAATTAGGATCAAATATTTTTTATCAAAAAAAAGATGACAAAAATTCTATTATTTATTGATGCTTTTTATTCTTATTTTTCCATTTTCGAGAATGGTTTTAAAAAAAAACTTTTGTCATGGCTTCGAGACTGAAATAAATTAGGATCAAATATTTTTTATCAAAAAAAAGATGACCAAAATTCTATTATTTATTGGTGCTTTTTATTCTTATTTTTCCATTTTCGAGAATGGTTTTAAAAAAAAACTTTTGTCATGGCTTCGAAACTGAAATAAATTAGGATCAAATATTTTTTATCAAAAAAAAGATGACCAAAATTCTATTATTTATTGGTGCTTTTTATTCTTATTTTTCCATTTTCGAGAATGGTTTTAAAAAAAAACTTTTGTCATGGCTTCGAAACTGAAATAAATTAGGATCAAATATTTTTTATCAAAAAAAAGATGACCAAAATTCTATTATTTATTGGTGCTTTTTATTCTTATTTTTCCATTTTCGAGAATGGTTTTAAAAAAAAACTTTTGTCATGGCTTCGAAACTGAAATAAATTAGGATCAAATATTTTTTATCAAAAAAAAGATGACCAAAATTCTATTATTTATTGGTGCTTTTTATTCTTATTTTTCCATTTTCGAGAATGGTTTTAAAAAAAAACTTTTGTCCCGGCTTCGAGATTGAAATAAATTAGGATCAAATATTTTTTATCAAAAAAAAGATGACAAAAATTCTATTATTTATTGGTGCTTTTTATTCTTATTTTTCCATTTTCGAGAATGGTTTTAAAAAAAAACTTTTGTCATGGCTTCGAAACTGAAATAAATTAGGATCAAATATTTTTTATCAAAAAAAAGATGACCAAAATTCTATTATTTATTGGTGCTTTTTATTCTTATTTTTCCATTTTCGAGAATGGTTTTAAAAAAAAACTTTTGTCCCGGCTTCGAGATTGAAATAAATTAGGATCAAATATTTTTTATCAAAAAAAAGATGACAAAAATTCTATTATTTATTGGTGCTTTTTATTCTTATTTTTCCATTTTCGAGAATGGTTTTAAAAAAAAACTTTTGTCATGGCTTCGAAACTGAAATAAATTAGGATCAAATATTTTTTATCAAAAAAAAGATGACCAAAATTCTATTATTTATTGGTGCTTTTTATTCTTATTTTTCCATTTTCGAGAATGGTTTTAAAAAAAAACTTTTGTCATGGCTTCGAAACTGAAATAAATTAGGATCAAATATTTTTTATCAAAAAAAAGATGACCAAAATTCTATTATTTATTGGTGCTTTTTATTCTTATTTTTCCATTTTCGAGAATGGTTTTAAAAAAAAACTTTTGTCCCGGCTTCGAGATTGAAATAAATTAGGATCAAATATTTTTTATCAAAAAAAAGATGACAAAAATTCTATTATTTATTGGTGCTTTTTATTCTTATTTTTCCATTTTCGAGAATGGTTTTAAAAAAAAACTTTTGTCATGGCTTCGAAACTGAAATAAATTAGGATCAAATATTTTTTATCAAAAAAAAGATGACCAAAATTCTATTATTTATTGGTGCTTTTTATTCTTATTTTTCCATTTTCGAGAATGGTTTTAAAAAAAAACTTTTGTCATGGCTTCGAAACTGAAATAAATTAGGATCAAATATTTTTTATCAAAAAAAAGATGACAAAAATTCTATTATTTATTGATGCTTTTTATTCTTATTTTTCCATTTTCGAGAATGGTTTTAAAAAAAAACTTTTGTCATGGCTTCGAGACTGAAATAAATTAGGATCAAATATTTTTTATCAAAAAAAAGATGACCAAAATTCTATTATTTATTGGTGCTTTTTATTCTTATTTTTCCATTTTCGAGAATGGTTTTAAAAAAAAACTTTTGTCCCGGCTTCGAGATTGAAATAAATTAGGATGAAATATTTTTTATCAAAAAAAAGATGACAAAAATTCTATTATTTATTGATGCTTTTTATTCTTATTTTTCCATTTTCGAGAATGGTTTTAAAAAAAAACTTTTGTCATGGCTTCGAGACTGAAATAAATTAGGATCAAATATTTTTTATCAAAAAAAAGATGACCAAAATTCTATTATTTATTGGTGCTTTTTATTCTTATTTTTCCATTTTCGAGAATGGTTTTAAAAAAAAACTTTTGTCCCGGCTTCGAGATTGAAATAAATTAGGATCAAATATTTTTTATCAAAAAAAAGATGACCAAAATTCTATTATTTATTGGTGCTTTTTATTCTTATTTTTCCATTTTCGAGAATGGTTTTAAAAAAAAACTTTTGTCATGGCTTCGAAACTGAAATAAATTAGGATCAAATATTTTTTATCAAAAAAAAGATGACCAAAATTCTATTATTTATTGCTGCTTTTTATTCTTATTTTTCCATTTTCGAGAATGGTTTTAAAAAAAAACTTTTGTCATGGCTTCGAGACTGAAATAAATTAGGATCAAATATTTTTTATCAAAAAAAAGATGACCAAAATTCTATTATTTATTGGTGCTTTTTATTCTTATTTTTCCATTTTCGAGAATGGTTTTAAAAAAAAACTTTTGTCATGGCTTCGAGACTGAAATAAATTAGGATCAAATATTTTTTATCAAAAAAAAGATGACCAAAATTCTATTATTTATTGGTGCTTTTTATTCTTATTTTTCCATTTTCGAGAATGGTTTTAAAAAAAAACTTTTGTCCCGGCTTCGAGATTGAAATAAATTAGGATCAAATATTTTTTATCAAAAAAAAGATGACCAAAATTCTATTATTTATTGGTGCTTTTTATTCTTATTTTTCCATTTTCGAGAATGGTTTTAAAAAAAAACTTTTGTCATGGCTTCGAAACTGAAATAAATTAGGATCAAATATTTTTTATCAAAAAAAAGATGACCAAAATTCTATTATTTATTGCTGCTTTTTATTCTTATTTTTCCATTTTCGAGAATGGTTTTAAAAAAAAACTTTTGTCATGGCTTCGAAACTGAAATAAATTAGGATCAAATATTTTTTATCAAAAAAAAGATGACCAAAATTCTATTATTTATTGGTGCTTTTTATTCTTATTTTTCCATTTTCGAGAATGGTTTTAAAAAAAAACTTTTGTCCCGGCTTCGAGATTGAAATAAATTAGGATCAAATATTTTTTATCAAAAAAAAGATGACAAAAATTCTATTATTTATTGGTGCTTTTTATTCTTATTTTTCCATTTTCGAGAATGGTTTTAAAAAAAAACTTTTGTCATGGCTTCGAAACTGAAATAAATTAGGATCAAATATTTTTTATCAAAAAAAAGATGACCAAAATTCTATTATTTATTGGTGCTTTTTATTCTTATTTTTCCATTTTCGAGAATGGTTTTAAAAAAAAACTTTTGTCATGGCTTCGAAACTGAAATAAATTAGGATCAAATATTTTTTATCAAAAAAAAGATGACCAAAATTCTATTATTTATTGGTGCTTTTTATTCTTATTTTTCCATTTTCGAGAATGGTTTTAAAAAAAAACTTTTGTCCCGGCTTCGAGATTGAAATAAATTAGGATCAAATATTTTTTATCAAAAAAAAGATGACAAAAATTCTATTATTTATTGATGCTTTTTATTCTTATTTTTCCATTTTCGAGAATGGTTTTAAAAAAAAACTTTTGTCATGGCTTCGAGACTGAAATAAATTAGGATCAAATATTTTTTATCAAAAAAAAGATGACCAAAATTCTATTATTTATTGGTGCTTTTTATTCTTATTTTTCCATTTTCGAGAATGGTTTTAAAAAAAAACTTTTGTCATGGCTTCGAGACTGAAATAAATTAGGATCAAATATTTTTTATCAAAAAAAAGATGACCAAAATTCTATTATTTATTGGTGCTTTTTATTCTTATTTTTCCATTTTCGAGAATGGTTTTAAAAAAAAACTTTTGTCCCGGCTTCGAGATTGAAATAAATTAGGATCAAATATTTTTTATCAAAAAAAAGATGACAAAAATTCTATTATTTATTGATGCTTTTTATTCTTATTTTTCCATTTTTGAGAATGGTTTTAAAAAAAAACTTTTGTCCCGACTTCGAGATTGAAATAAATTAGGATCAAATATTTTTTATCAAAAAAAAGATGACAAAAATTCTATTATTTATTGATGCTTTTTATTCTTATTTTTCCATTTTCGAGAATGGTTTTAAAAAAAAACTTTTGTCATGGCTTCGAGACTGAAATAAATTAGGATCAAATATTTTTTATCAAAAAAAAGATGACAAAAATTCTATTATTTATTGATGCTTTTTATTCTTATTTTTCCATTTTCGAGAATGGTTTTAAAAAAAAACTTTTGTCATGGCTTCGAGACTGAAATAAATTAGGATCAAATATTTTTTATCAAAAAAAAGATGACCAAAATTCTATTATTTATTGGTGCTTTTTATTCTTATTTTTCCATTTTCGAGAATGGTTTTAAAAAAAAACTTTTGTCCCGGCTTCGAGATTGAAATAAATTAGGATCAAATATTTTTTATCAAAAAAAAGATGACAAAAATTCTATTATTTATTGATGCTTTTTATTCTTATTTTTCCATTTTTGAGAATGGTTTTAAAAAAAAACTTTTGTCCCGACTTCGAGATTGAAATAAATTAGGATCAAATATTTTTTATCAAAAAAAAGATGACAAAAATTCTATTATTTATTGATGCTTTTTATTCTTATTTTTCCATTTTCGAGAATGGTTTTAAAAAAAAACTTTTGTCATGGCTTCGAGACTGAAATAAATTAGGATCAAATATTTTTTATCAAAAAAAAGATGACCAAAATTCTATTATTTATTGGTGCTTTTTATTCTTATTTTTCCATTTTCGAGAATGGTTTTAAAAAAAAACTTTTGTCCCGGCTTCGAGATTGAAATAAATTAGGATCAAATATTTTTTATCAAAAAAAAGATGACAAAAATTCTATTATTTATTGATGCTTTTTATTCTTATTTTTCCATTTTTGAGAATGGTTTTAAAAAAAAACTTTTGTCCCGACTTCGAGATTGAAATAAATTAGGATCAAATATTTTTTATCAAAAAAAAGATGACAAAAATTCTATTATTTATTGATGCTTTTTATTCTTATTTTTCCATTTTTGAGAATGGTTTTAAAAAAAAACTTTTGTCATGGCTTCGAAACTGAAATAAATTAGGATCAAATATTTTTTATCAAAAAAAAGATGACCAAAATTCTATTATTTATTGGTGCTTTTTATTCTTATTTTTCCATTTTCGAGAATGGTTTTAAAAAAAAACTTTTGTCATGGCTTCGAAACTGAAATAAATTAGGATCAAATATTTTTTATCAAAAAAAAGATGACCAAAATTCTATTATTTATTGCTGCTTTTTATTCTTATTTTTCCATTTTCGAGAATGGTTTTAAAAAAAAACTTTTGTCATGGCTTCGAGACTGAAATAAATTAGGATCAAATATTTTTTATCAAAAAAAAGATGACCAAAATTCTATTATTTATTGGTGCTTTTTATTCTTATTTTTCCATTTTCGAGAATGGTTTTAAAAAAAAACTTTTGTCATGGCTTCGAGACTGAAATAAATTAGGATCAAATATTTTTTATCAAAAAAAAGATGACCAAAATTCTATTATTTATTGGTGCTTTTTATTCTTATTTTTCCATTTTCGAGAATGGTTTTAAAAAAAAACTTTTGTCCCGGCTTCGAGATTGAAATAAATTAGGATCAAATATTTTTTATCAAAAAAAAGATGACCAAAATTCTATTATTTATTGGTGCTTTTTATTCTTATTTTTCCATTTTCGAGAATGGTTTTAAAAAAAAACTTTTGTCATGGCTTCGAAACTGAAATAAATTAGGATCAAATATTTTTTATCAAAAAAAAGATGACCAAAATTCTATTATTTATTGCTGCTTTTTATTCTTATTTTTCCATTTTCGAGAATGGTTTTAAAAAAAAACTTTTGTCATGGCTTCGAAACTGAAATAAATTAGGATCAAATATTTTTTATCAAAAAAAAGATGACCAAAATTCTATTATTTATTGGTGCTTTTTATTCTTATTTTTCCATTTTCGAGAATGGTTTTAAAAAAAAACTTTTGTCCCGGCTTCGAGATTGAAATAAATTAGGATCAAATATTTTTTATCAAAAAAAAGATGACAAAAATTCTATTATTTATTGGTGCTTTTTATTCTTATTTTTCCATTTTCGAGAATGGTTTTAAAAAAAAACTTTTGTCATGGCTTCGAAACTGAAATAAATTAGGATCAAATATTTTTTATCAAAAAAAAGATGACCAAAATTCTATTATTTATTGGTGCTTTTTATTCTTATTTTTCCATTTTCGAGAATGGTTTTAAAAAAAAACTTTTGTCATGGCTTCGAAACTGAAATAAATTAGGATCAAATATTTTTTATCAAAAAAAAGATGACCAAAATTCTATTATTTATTGGTGCTTTTTATTCTTATTTTTCCATTTTCGAGAATGGTTTTAAAAAAAAACTTTTGTCATGGCTTCGAAACTGAAATAAATTAGGATCAAATATTTTTTATCAAAAAAAAGATGACCAAAATTCTATTATTTATTGGTGCTTTTTATTCTTATTTTTCCATTTTCGAGAATGGTTTTAAAAAAAAACTTTTGTCATGGCTTCGAAACTGAAATAAATTAGGATCAAATATTTTTTATCAAAAAAAAGATGACCAAAATTCTATTATTTATTGGTGCTTTTTATTCTTATTTTTCCATTTTCGAGAATGGTTTTAAAAAAAAACTTTTGTCATGGCTTCGAAACTGAAATAAATTAGGATCAAATATTTTTTATCAAAAAAAAGATGACAAAAATTCTATTATTTATTGATGCTTTTTATTCTTATTTTTCCATTTTCGAGAATGGTTTTAAAAAAAAACTTTTGTCATGGCTTCGAGACTGAAATAAATTAGGATCAAATATTTTTTATCAAAAAAAAGATGACCAAAATTCTATTATTTATTGGTGCTTTTTATTCTTATTTTTCCATTTTCGAGAATGGTTTTAAAAAAAAACTTTTGTCCCGGCTTCGAGATTGAAATAAATTAGGATCAAATATTTTTTATCAAAAAAAAGATGACAAAAATTCTATTATTTATTGATGCTTTTTATTCTTATTTTTCCATTTTTGAGAATGGTTTTAAAAAAAAACTTTTGTCCCGACTTCGAGATTGAAATAAATTAGGATCAAATATTTTTTATCAAAAAAAAGATGACAAAAATTCTATTATTTATTGATGCTTTTTATTCTTATTTTTCCATTTTCGAGAATGGTTTTAAAAAAAAACTTTTGTCATGGCTTCGAGACTGAAATAAATTAGGATCAAATATTTTTTATCAAAAAAAAGATGACAAAAATTCTATTATTTATTGATGCTTTTTATTCTTATTTTTCCATTTTCGAGAATGGTTTTAAAAAAAAACTTTTGTCATGGCTTCGAGACTGAAATAAATTAGGATCAAATATTTTTTATCAAAAAAAAGATGACCAAAATTCTATTATTTATTGGTGCTTTTTATTCTTATTTTTCCATTTTCGAGAATGGTTTTAAAAAAAAACTTTTGTCCCGGCTTCGAGATTGAAATAAATTAGGATCAAATATTTTTTATCAAAAAAAAGATGACAAAAATTCTATTATTTATTGATGCTTTTTATTCTTATTTTTCCATTTTTGAGAATGGTTTTAAAAAAAAACTTTTGTCCCGACTTCGAGATTGAAATAAATTAGGATCAAATATTTTTTATCAAAAAAAAGATGACAAAAATTCTATTATTTATTGATGCTTTTTATTCTTATTTTTCCATTTTCGAGAATGGTTTTAAAAAAAAACTTTTGTCATGGCTTCGAAACTGAAATAAATTAGGATCAAATATTTTTTATCAAAAAAAAGATGACCAAAATTCTATTATTTATTGGTGCTTTTTATTCTTATTTTTCCATTTTCGAGAATGGTTTTAAAAAAAAACTTTTGTCCCGGCTTCGAGATTGAAATAAATTAGGATCAAATATTTTTTATCAAAAAAAAGATGACCAAAATTCTATTATTTATTGGTGCTTTTTATTCTTATTTTTCCATTTTCGAGAATGGTTTTAAAAAAAAACTTTTGTCATGGCTTCGAGACTGAAATAAATTAGGATCAAATATTTTTTATCAAAAAAAAGATGACCAAAATTCTATTATTTATTGGTGCTTTTTATTCTTATTTTTCCATTTTCGAGAATGGTTTTAAAAAAAAACTTTTGTCCCGGCTTCGAGATTGAAATAAATTAGGATCAAATATTTTTTATCAAAAAAAAGATGACAAAAATTCTATTATTTATTGATGCTTTTTATTCTTATTTTTCCATTTTTGAGAATGGTTTTAAAAAAAAACTTTTGTCCCGACTTCGAGATTGAAATAAATTAGGATCAAATATTTTTTATCAAAAAAAAGATGACAAAAATTCTATTATTTATTGATGCTTTTTATTCTTATTTTTCCATTTTCGAGAATGGTTTTAAAAAAAAACTTTTGTCATGGCTTCGAAACTGAAATAAATTAGGATCAAATATTTTTTATCAAAAAAAAGATGACCAAAATTCTATTATTTATTGGTGCTTTTTATTCTTATTTTTCCATTTTCGAGAATGGTTTTAAAAAAAAACTTTTGTCCCGGCTTCGAGATTGAAATAAATTAGGATCAAATATTTTTTATCAAAAAAAAGATGACCAAAATTCTATTATTTATTGGTGCTTTTTATTCTTATTTTTCCATTTTCGAGAATGGTTTTAAAAAAAAACTTTTGTCATGGCTTCGAGACTGAAATAAATTAGGATCAAATATTTTTTATCAAAAAAAAGATGACCAAAATTCTATTATTTATTGGTGCTTTTTATTCTTATTTTTCCATTTTCGAGAATGGTTTTAAAAAAAAACTTTTGTCATGGCTTCGAGACTGAAATAAATTAGGATCAAATATTTTTTATCAAAAAAAAGATGACCAAAATTCTATTATTTATTTGTGCTTTTTATTCTTATTTTTCCATTTTCGAGAATGGTTTTAAAAAAAAACTTTTGTCATGGCTTCGAGACTGAAATAAATTAGGATCAAATATTTTTTATCAAAAAAAAGATGACCAAAATTCTATTATTTATTGGTGCTTTTTATTCTTATTTTTCCATTTTCGAGAATGGTTTTAAAAAAAAACTTTTGTCCCGGCTTCGAGATTGAAATAAATTAGGATCAAATATTTTTTATCAAAAAAAAGATGACAAAAATTCTATTATTTATTGATGCTTTTTATTCTTATTTTTCCATTTTTGAGAATGGTTTTAAAAAAAAACTTTTGTCCCGACTTCGAGATTGAAATAAATTAGGATCAAATATTTTTTATCAAAAAAAAGATGACAAAAATTCTATTATTTATTGATGCTTTTTATTCTTATTTTTGCATTTTCGAGAATGGTTTTAAAAAAAAACTTTTGTCATGGCTTCGAGACTGAAATAAATTAGGATCAAATATTTTTTATCAAAAAAAAGATGACAAAAATTCTATTATTTATTGGTGCTTTTTATTCTTATTTTTCCATTTTCGAGAATGGTTTTAAAAAAAAACTTTTGTCCCGGCTTCGAGATTGAAATAAATTAGGATCAAATATTTTTTATCAAAAAAAAGATGACCAAAATTCTATTATTTATTGGTGCTTTTTATTCTTATTTTTCCATTTTCGAGAATGGTTTTAAAAAAAAACTTTTGTCCCGGCTTCGAGATTGAAATAAATTAGGATCAAATATTTTTTATCAAAAAAAAGATGACCAAAATTCTATTATTTATTGGTGCTTTTTATTCTTATTTTTCCATTTTCGAGAATGGTTTTAAAAAAAAACTTTTGTCCCGGCTTCGAGATTGAAATAAATTAGGATCAAATATTTTTTATCAAAAAAAAGATGACCAAAATTCTATTATTTATTGGTGCTTTTTATTCTTATTTTTCCATTTTCGAGAATGGTTTTAAAAAAAAACTTTTGTCATGGCTTCGAGACTGAAATAAATTAGGATCAAATATTTTTTATCAAAAAAAAGATGACCAAAATTCTATTATTTATTGGTGCTTTTTATTCTTATTTTTCCATTTTCGAGAATGGTTTTAAAAAAAAACTTTTGTCATGGCTTCGAGACTGAAATAAATTAGGATCAAATATTTTTTATCAAAAAAAAGATGACCAAAATTCTATTATTTATTTGTGCTTTTTATTCTTATTTTTCCATTTTCGAGAATGGTTTTAAAAAAAAACTTTTGTCATGGCTTCGAGACTGAAATAAATTAGGATCAAATATTTTTTATCAAAAAAAAGATGACCAAAATTCTATTATTTATTGGTGCTTTTTATTCTTATTTTTCCATTTTCGAGAATGGTTTTAAAAAAAAACTTTTGTCCCGGCTTCGAGATTGAAATAAATTAGGATCAAATATTTTTTATCAAAAAAAAGATGACAAAAATTCTATTATTTATTGATGCTTTTTATTCTTATTTTTCCATTTTTGAGAATGGTTTTAAAAAAAAACTTTTGTCCCGACTTCGAGATTGAAATAAATTAGGATCAAATATTTTTTATCAAAAAAAAGATGACAAAAATTCTATTATTTATTGATGCTTTTTATTCTTATTTTTGCATTTTCGAGAATGGTTTTAAAAAAAAACTTTTGTCATGGCTTCGAGACTGAAATAAATTAGGATCAAATATTTTTTATCAAAAAAAAGATGACAAAAATTCTATTATTTATTGATGCTTTTTATTCTTATTTTTCCATTTTCGAGAATGGTTTTAAAAAAAAACTTTTGTCATGGCTTCGAGACTGAAATAAATTAGGATCAAATATTTTTTATCAAAAAAAAGATGACCAAAATTCTATTATTTATTGGTGCTTTTTATTCTTATTTTTCCATTTTCGAGAATGGTTTTAAAAAAAAACTTTTGTCATGGCTTCGAGACTGAAATAAATTAGGATCAAATATTTTTTATCAAAAAAAAGATGACAAAAATTCTATTATTTATTGGTGCTTTTTATTCTTATTTTTCCATTTTCGAGAATGGTTTTAAAAAAAAACTTTTGTCATGGCTTCGAGACTGAAATAAATTAGGATCAAATATTTTTTATCAAAAAAAAGATGACCAAAATTCTATTATTTATTGGTGCTTTTTATTCTTATTTTTCCATTTTCGAGAATGGTTTTAAAAAAAAACTTTTGTCCCGGCTTCGAGATTGAAATAAATTAGGATCAAATATTTTTTATCAAAAAAAAGATGACAAAAATTCTATTATTTATTGGTGCTTTTTATTCTTATTTTTCCATTTTCGAGAATGGTTTTAAAAAAAAACTTTTGTCCCGGCTTCGAGATTGAAATAAATTAGGATCAAATATTTTTTATCAAAAAAAAGATGACAAAAATTCTATTATTTATTGATGCTTTTTATTCTTATTTTTCCATTTTTGAGAATGGTTTTAAAAAAAAACTTTTGTCCCGACTTCGAGATTGAAATAAATTAGGATCAAATATTTTTTATCAAAAAAAAGATGACAAAAATTCTATTATTTATTGATGCTTTTTATTCTTATTTTTGCATTTTCGAGAATGGTTTTAAAAAAAAACTTTTGTCATGGCTTCGAGACTGAAATAAATTAGGATCAAATATTTTTTATCAAAAAAAAGATGACAAAAATTCTATTATTTATTGATGCTTTTTATTCTTATTTTTCCATTTTCGAGAATGGTTTTAAAAAAAAACTTTTGTCATGGCTTCGAGACTGAAATAAATTAGGATCAAATATTTTTTATCAAAAAAAAGATGACCAAAATTCTATTATTTATTGGTGCTTTTTATTCTTATTTTTCCATTTTCGAGAATGGTTTTAAAAAAAAACTTTTGTCATGGCTTCGAGACTGAAATAAATTAGGATCAAATATTTTTTATCAAAAAAAAGATGACAAAAATTCTATTATTTATTGGTGCTTTTTATTCTTATTTTTCCATTTTCGAGAATGGTTTTAAAAAAAAACTTTTGTCATGGCTTCGAGACTGAAATAAATTAGGATCAAATATTTTTTATCAAAAAAAAGATGACCAAAATTCTATTATTTATTGGTGCTTTTTATTCTTATTTTTCCATTTTCGAGAATGGTTTTAAAAAAAAACTTTTGTCCCGGCTTCGAGATTGAAATAAATTAGGATCAAATATTTTTTATCAAAAAAAAGATGACAAAAATTCTATTATTTATTGCTGCTTTTTATTCTTATTTTTCCATTTTCGAGAATGGTTTTAAAAAAAAACTTTTGTCATGGCTTCGAGACTGAAATAAATTAGGATCAAATATTTTTTATCAAAAAAAAGATGACAAAAATTCTATTATTTATTGCTGCTTTTTATTCTTATTTTTCCATTTTCGAGAATGGTTTTAAAAAAAAACTTTTGTCATGGCTTCGAGATTGAAATAAATTAGGATCAAATATTTTTTATCAAAAAAAAGATGACAAAAATTCTATTATTTATTGATGCTTTTTATTCTTATTTTTCCATTTTCGAGAATGGTTTTAAAAAAAAACTTTTGTCATGGCTTCGAGACTGAAATAAATTAGGATCAAATATTTTTTATCAAAAAAAAGATGACCAAAATTCTATTATTTATTGGTGCTTTTTATTCTTATTTTTCCATTTTCGAGAATGGTTTTAAAAAAAAACTTTTGTCCCGGCTTCGAGATTGAAATAAATTAGGATCAAATATTTTTTATCAAAAAAAAGATGACAAAAATTCTATTATTTATTGATGCTTTTTATTCTTATTTTTCCATTTTCGAGAATGGTTTTAAAAAAAAACTTTTGTCATGGCTTCGAGACTGAAATAAATTAGGATCAAATATTTTTTATCAAAAAAAAGATGACAAAAATTCTATTATTTATTGATGCTTTTTATTCTTATTTTTCCATTTTCGAGAATGGTTTTAAAAAAAAACTTTTGTCATGGCTTCGAGACTGAAATAAATTAGGATCAAATATTTTTTATCAAAAAAAAGATGACCAAAATTCTATTATTTATTGGTGCTTTTTATTCTTATTTTTCCATTTTCGAGAATGGTTTTAAAAAAAAACTTTTGTCCCGGCTTCGAGATTGAAATAAATTAGGATCAAATATTTTTTATCAAAAAAAAGATGACAAAAATTCTATTATTTATTGATGCTTTTTATTCTTATTTTTCCATTTTCGAGAATGGTTTTAAAAAAAAACTTTTGTCATGGCTTCGAGACTGAAATAAATTAGGATCAAATATTTTTTATCAAAAAAAAGATGACAAAAATTCTATTATTTATTGATGCTTTTTATTCTTATTTTTCCATTTTCGAGAATGGTTTTAAAAAAAAACTTTTGTCATGGCTTCGAGACTGAAATAAATTAGGATCAAATATTTTTTATCAAAAAAAAGATGACCAAAATTCTATTATTTATTGGTGCTTTTTATTCTTATTTTTCCATTTTCGAGAATGGTTTTAAAAAAAAACTTTTGTCCCGGCTTCGAGATTGAAATAAATTAGGATCAAATATTTTTTATCAAAAAAAAGATGACAAAAATTCTATTATTTATTGATGCTTTTTATTCTTATTTTTCCATTTTCGAGAATGGTTTTAAAAAAAAACTTTTGTCATGGCTTCGAGACTGAAATAAATTAGGATCAAATATTTTTTATCAAAAAAAAGATGACAAAAATTCTATTATTTATTGATGCTTTTTATTCTTATTTTTCCATTTTCGAGAATGGTTTTAAAAAAAAACTTTTGTCATGGCTTCGAGACTGAAATAAATTAGGATCAAATATTTTTTATCAAAAAAAAGATGACCAAAATTCTATTATTTAATGGTGCTTTTTATTCTTATTTTTCCATTTTCGAGAATGGTTTTAAAAAAAAACTTTTGTCCCGGCTTCGAGATTGAAATAAATTAGGATCAAATATTTTTTATCAAAAAAAAGATGACAAAAATTCTATTATTTATTGATGCTTTTTATTCTTATTTTTCCATTTTCGAGAATGGTTTTAAAAAAAAACTTTTGTCATGGCTTCGAGACTGAAATAAATTAGGGTCAAATATTTTTTATCAAAAAAAAGATGACAAAAATTCTATTTTTTATTGATGCTTTTTATTCTTATTTTTCCATTTTCGAGAATGGTTTTAAAAAAAAACTTTTGTCATGGCTTCGAGACTGAAATAAATTAGGGTCAAATATTTTTTATCAAAAAAAAGATGACAAAAATTCTATTATTTATTGATGCTTTTTATTCTTATTTTTCCATTTTCGAGAATGGTTTTAAAAAAAAACTTTTGTCATGGCTTCGAGACTGAAATAAATTAGGATCAAATATTTTTTATCAAAAAAAAGATGACAAAAATTCTATTATTTATTGATGCTTTTTATTCTTATTTTTCCATTTTCGAGAATGGTTTTAAAAAAAAACTTTTGTCATGGCTTCGAGACTGAAATAAATTAGGATCAAATATTTTTTATCAAAAAAAAGATGACAAAAATTCTATTATTTATTGATGCTTTTTATTCTTATTTTTCCATTTTCGAGAATGGTTTTAAAAAAAAACTTTTGTCATGGCTTCGAGACTGAAATAAATTAGGATCAAATATTTTTTATCAAAAAAAAGATGACCAAAATTCTATTATTTATTGGTGCTTTTTATTCTTATTTTTCCATTTTCGAGAATGGTTTTAAAAAAAAACTTTTGTCCCGGCTTCGAGATTGAAATAAATTAGGATCAAATATTTTTTATCAAAAAAAAGATGACAAAAATTCTATTATTTATTGATGCTTTTTATTCTTATTTTTCCATTTTCGAGAATGGTTTTAAAAAAAAACTTTTGTCATGGCTTCGAGACTGAAATAAATTAGGATCAAATATTTTTTATCAAAAAAAAGATGACAAAAATTCTATTATTTATTGATGCTTTTTATTCTTATTTTTCCATTTTCGAGAATGGTTTTAAAAAAAAACTTTTGTCATGGCTTCGAGACTGAAATAAATTAGGATCAAATATTTTTTATCAAAAAAAAGATGACCAAAATTCTATTATTTATTGGTGCTTTTTATTCTTATTTTTCCATTTTCGAGAATGGTTTTAAAAAAAAACTTTTGTCCCGGCTTCGAGATTGAAATAAATTAGGATCAAATATTTTTTATCAAAAAAAAGATGACAAAAATTCTATTATTTATTGATGCTTTTTATTCTTATTTTTCCATTTTCGAGAATGGTTTTAAAAAAAAACTTTTGTCATGGCTTCGAGACTGAAATAAATTAGGATCAAATATTTTTTATCAAAAAAAAGATGACAAAAATTCTATTATTTATTGATGCTTTTTATTCTTATTTTTCCATTTTCGAGAATGGTTTTAAAAAAAAACTTTTGTCATGGCTTCGAGACTGAAATAAATTAGGATCAAATATTTTTTATCAAAAAAAAGATGACCAAAATTCTATTATTTAATGGTGCTTTTTATTCTTATTTTTCCATTTTCGAGAATGGTTTTAAAAAAAAACTTTTGTCCCGGCTTCGAGATTGAAATAAATTAGGATCAAATATTTTTTATCAAAAAAAAGATGACAAAAATTCTATTATTTATTGATGCTTTTTATTCTTATTTTTCCATTTTCGAGAATGGTTTTAAAAAAAAACTTTTGTCATGGCTTCGAGACTGAAATAAATTAGGGTCAAATATTTTTTATCAAAAAAAAGATGACAAAAATTCTATTTTTTATTGATGCTTTTTATTCTTATTTTTCCATTTTCGAGAATGGTTTTAAAAAAAAACTTTTGTCATGGCTTCGAGACTGAAATAAATTAGGGTCAAATATTTTTTATCAAAAAAAAGATGACAAAAATTCTATTATTTATTGATGCTTTTTATTCTTATTTTTCCATTTTCGAGAATGGTTTTAAAAAAAAACTTTTGTCATGGCTTCGAGACTGAAATAAATTAGGATCAAATATTTTTTATCAAAAAAAAGATGACAAAAATTCTATTATTTATTGCTGCTTTTTATTCTTATTTTTCCATTTTCGAGAATGGTTTTAAAAAAAAACTTTTGTCATGGCTTCGAGACTAAAATATATTAGGATCAAATATTTTTTATCAAAAAAAAGATGACAAAAATTCTATTATTTATTGCTGCTTTTTATTCTTATTTTTCCATTTTCGAGAATGGTTTTAAAAAAAAACTTTTGTCATGGCTTCGAGACTGAAATAAATTAGGATCAAATATTTTTTATCAAAAAAAAGATGACAAAAATTCTATTATTTATTGCTGCTTTTTATTCTTATTTTTCCATTTTCGAGAATGGTTTTAAAAAAAAACTTTTGTCATGGCTTCGAGACTGAAATAAATTAGGATCAAATATTTTTTATCAAAAAAAAGATGACAAAAATTCTATTATTTATTGCTGCTTTTTATTCTTATTTTTCCATTTTCGAGAATGGTTTTAAAAAAAAACTTTTGTCATGGCTTCGAGACTGAAATAAATTAGGATCAAATATTTTTTATCAAAAAAAAGATGACAAAAATTCTATTATTTATTGCTGCTTTTTATTCTTATTTTTCCATTTTCGAGAATGGTTTTAAAAAAAAACTTTTGTCATGGCTTCGAGACTGAAATAAATTAGGATCAAATATTTTTTATCAAAAAAAAGATGACAAAAATTCTATTATTTATTGCTGCTTTTTATTCTTATTTTTCCATTTTCGAGAATGGTTTTAAAAAAAAACTTTTGTCATGGCTTCGAGACTAAAATAAATTAGGATCAAATATTTTTTATCAAAAAAAAGATGACAAAAATTCTATTATTTATTGCTGCTTTTTATTCTTATTTTTCCATTTTCGAGAATGGTTTTAAAAAAAAACTTTTGTCATGGCTTCGAGACTGAAATAAATTAGGATCAAATATTTTTTATCAAAAAAAAGATGACAAAAATTCTATTATTTATTGCTGCTTTTTATTCTTATTTTTCCATTTTCGAGAATGGTTTTAAAAAAAAACTTTTGTCATGGCTTCGAGACTAAAATAAATTAGGATCAAATATTTTTTATCAAAAAAAAGATGACAAAAATTCTATTATTTATTGCTGCTTTTTATTCTTATTTTTCCATTTTCGAGAATGGTTTTAAAAAAAAACTTTTGTCATGGCTTCGAGACTAAAATAAATTAGGATCAAATATTTTTTATCAAAAAAAAGATGACAAAAATTCTATTATTTATTGCTGCTTTTTATTCTTATTTTTCCATTTTCGAGAATGGTTTTAAAAAAAAACTTTTGTCATGGCTTCGAGACTGAAATAAATTAGGATCAAATATTTTTTATCAAAAAAAAGATGACAAAAATTCTATTATTTATTGCTGCTTTTTATTCTTATTTTTCCATTTTCGAGAATGGTTTTAAAAAAAAACTTTTGTCATGGCTTCGAGACTGAAATAAATTAGGATCAAATATTTTTTATCAAAAAAAAGATGACAAAAATTCTATTATTTATTGCTGCTTTTTATTCTTATTTTTCCATTTTCGAGAATGGTTTTAAAAAAAAACTTTTGTCATGGCTTCGAGACTGAAATAAATTAGGATCAAATATTTTTTATCAAAAAAAAGATGACAAAAATTCTATTATTTATTGCTGCTTTTTATTCTTATTTTTCCATTTTCGAGAATGGTTTTAAAAAAAAACTTTTGTCATGGCTTCGAGACTGAAATAAATTAGGATCAAATATTTTTTATCAAAAAAAAGATGACAAAAATTCTATTATTTATTGCTGCTTTTTATTCTTATTTTTCCATTTTCGAGAATGGTTTTAAAAAAAAACTTTTGTCATGGCTTCGAGACTGAAATAAATTAGGATCAAATATTTTTTATCAAAAAAAAGATGACAAAAATTCTATTATTTATTGCTGCTTTTTATTCTTATTTTTCCATTTTCGAGAATGGTTTTAAAAAAAAACTTTTGTCATGGCTTCGAGACTAAAATAAATTAGGATCAAATATTTTTTATCAAAAAAAAGATGACAAAAATTCTATTATTTATTGCTGCTTTTTATTCTTATTTTTCCATTTTCGAGAATGGTTTTAAAAAAAAACTTTTGTCATGGCTTCGAGACTGAAATAAATTAGGATCAAATATTTTTTATCAAAAAAAAGATGACAAAAATTCTATTATTTATTGCTGCTTTTTATTCTTATTTTTCCATTTTCGAGAATGGTTTTAAAAAAAAACTTTTGTCATGGCTTCGAGACTGAAATAAATTAGGATCAAATATTTTTTATCAAAAAAAAGATGACAAAAATTCTATTATTTATTGCTGCTTTTTATTCTTATTTTTCCATTTTCGAGAATGGTTTTAAAAAAAAACTTTTGTCATGGCTTCGAGACTGAAATAAATTAGGATCAAATATTTTTTATCAAAAAAAAGATGACAAAAATTCTATTATTTATTGCTGCTTTTTATTCTTATTTTTCCATTTTCGAGAATGGTTTTAAAAAAAAACTTTTGTCATGGCTTCGAGACTAAAATAAATTAGGATCAAATATTTTTTATCAAAAAAAAGATGACAAAAATTCTATTATTTATTGCTGCTTTTTATTCTTATTTTTCCATTTTCGAGAATGGTTTTAAAAAAAAACTTTTGTCATGGCTTCGAGACTGAAATAAATTAGGATCAAATATTTTTTATCAAAAAAAAGATGACAAAAATTCTATTATTTATTGCTGCTTTTTATTCTTATTTTTCCATTTTCGAGAATGGTTTTAAAAAAAAACTTTTGTCATGGCTTCGAGACTGAAATAAATTAGGATCAAATATTTTTTATCAAAAAAAAGATGACAAAAATTCTATTATTTATTGCTGCTTTTTATTCTTATTTTTCCATTTTCGAGAATGGTTTTAAAAAAAAACTTTTGTCCCGGCTTCGAGATTGAAATAAATTAGGATCAAATATTTTTTATCAAAAAAAAGATGACAAAAATTCTATTATTTATTGCTGCTTTTTATTCTTATTTTTCCATTTTCGAGAATGGTTTTAAAAAAAAACTTTTGTCATGGCTTCGAGACTGAAATAAATTAGGATCAAATATTTTTTATCAAAAAAAAGATGACAAAAATTCTATTATTTATTGCTGCTTTTTATTCTTATTTTTCCATTTTCGAGAATGGTTTTAAAAAAAAACTTTTGTCATGGCTTCGAGACTAAAATAAATTAGGATCAAATATTTTTTATCAAAAAAAAGATGACAAAAATTCTATTATTTATTGCTGCTTTTTATTCTTATTTTTCCATTTTCGAGAATGGTTTTAAAAAAAAACTTTTGTCATGGCTTCGAGACTAAAATAAATTAGGATCAAATATTTTTTATCAAAAAAAAGATGACAAAAATTCTATTATTTATTGCTGCTTTTTATTCTTATTTTTCCATTTTCGAGAATGGTTTTAAAAAAAAACTTTTGTCATGGCTTCGAGACTGAAATAAATTAGGATCAAATATTTTTTATCAAAAAAAAGATGACAAAAATTCTATTATTTATTGCTGCTTTTTATTCTTATTTTTCCATTTTCGAGAATGGTTTTAAAAAAAAACTTTTGTCATGGCTTCGAGACTGAAATAAATTAGGATCAAATATTTTTTATCAAAAAAAAGATGACAAAAATTCTATTATTTATTGCTGCTTTTTATTCTTATTTTTCCATTTTCGAGAATGGTTTTAAAAAAAAACTTTTGTCATGGCTTCGAGACTGAAATAAATTAGGATCAAATATTTTTTATCAAAAAAAAGATGACAAAAATTCTATTATTTATTGCTGCTTTTTATTCTTATTTTTCCATTTTCGAGAATGGTTTTAAAAAAAAACTTTTGTCATGGCTTCGAGACTGAAATAAATTAGGATCAAATATTTTTTATCAAAAAAAAGATGACAAAAATTCTATTATTTATTGCTGCTTTTTATTCTTATTTTTCCATTTTCGAGAATGGTTTTAAAAAAAAACTTTTGTCCCGGCTTCGAGATTGAAATAAATTAGGATCAAATATTTTTTATCAAAAAAAAGATGACAAAAATTCTATTATTTATTGCTGCTTTTTATTCTTATTTTTCCATTTTCGAGAATGGTTTTAAAAAAAAACTTTTGTCCCGGCTTCGAGATTGAAATAAATTAGGATCAAATATTTTTTATCAAAAAAAAGATGACAAAAATTCTATTATTTATTGCTGCTTTTTATTCTTATTTTTCCATTTTCGAGAATGGTTTTAAAAAAAAACTTTTGTCATGGCTTCGAGACTGAAATAAATTAGGATCAAATATTTTTTATCAAAAAAAAGATGACAAAAATTCTATTATTTATTGCTGCTTTTTATTCTTATTTTTCCATTTTCGAGAATGGTTTTAAAAAAAAACTTTTGTCCCGGCTTCGAGATTGAAATAAATTAGGATCAAATATTTTTTATCAAAAAAAAGATGACAAAAATTCTATTATTTATTGCTGCTTTTTATTCTTATTTTTCCATTTTCGAGAATGGTTTTAAAAAAAAACTTTTGTCATGGCTTCGAGACTGAAATAAATTAGGATCAAATATTTTTTATCAAAAAAAAGATGACAAAAATTCTATTATTTATTGCTGCTTTTTATTCTTATTTTTCCATTTTCGAGAATGGTTTTAAAAAAAAACTTTTGTCATGGCTTCGAGACTAAAATAAATTAGGATCAAATATTTTTTATCAAAAAAAAGATGACAAAAATTCTATTATTTATTGCTGCTTTTTATTCTTATTTTTCCATTTTCGAGAATGGTTTTAAAAAAAAACTTTTGTCATGGCTTCGAGACTGAAATAAATTAGGATCAAATATTTTTTATCAAAAAAAAGATGACAAAAATTCTATTATTTATTGCTGCTTTTTATTCTTATTTTTCCATTTTCGAGAATGGTTTTAAAAAAAAACTTTTGTCCCGGCTTCGAGATTGAAATAAATTAGGATCAAATATTTTTTATCAAAAAAAAGATGACAAAAATTCTATTATTTATTGCTGCTTTTTATTCTTATTTTTCCATTTTCGAGAATGGTTTTAAAAAAAAACTTTTGTCATGGCTTCGAGACTGAAATAAATTAGGATCAAATATTTTTTATCAAAAAAAAGATGACAAAAATTCTATTATTTATTGCTGCTTTTTATTCTTATTTTTCCATTTTCGAGAATGGTTTTAAAAAAAAACTTTTGTCATGGCTTCGAGACTGAAATAAATTAGGATCAAATATTTTTTATCAAAAAAAAGATGACAAAAATTCTATTATTTATTGCTGCTTTTTATTCTTATTTTTCCATTTTCGAGAATGGTTTTAAAAAAAAACTTTTGTCATGGCTTCGAGACTGAAATAAATTAGGGTCAAATATTTTTTATCAAAAAAAAGATGACAAAAATTCTATTATTTATTGATGCTTTTTATTCTTATTTTTCCATTTTCGAGAATGGTTTTAAAAAAAAACTTTTGTCATGGCTTCGAGACTGAAATAAATTAGGATCAAATATTTTTTATCAAAAAAAAGATGACAAAAATTCTATTATTTATTGCTGCTTTTTATTCTTATTTTTCCATTTTCGAGAATGGTTTTAAAAAAAAACTTTTGTCATGGCTTCGAGACTAAAATATATTAGGATCAAATATTTTTTATCAAAAAAAAGATGACAAAAATTCTATTATTTATTGCTGCTTTTTATTCTTATTTTTCCATTTTCGAGAATGGTTTTAAAAAAAAACTTTTGTCATGGCTTCGAGACTGAAATAAATTAGGATCAAATATTTTTTATCAAAAAAAAGATGACAAAAATTCTATTATTTATTGCTGCTTTTTATTCTTATTTTTCCATTTTCGAGAATGGTTTTAAAAAAAAACTTTTGTCATGGCTTCGAGACTGAAATAAATTAGGATCAAATATTTTTTATCAAAAAAAAGATGACAAAAATTCTATTATTTATTGCTGCTTTTTATTCTTATTTTTCCATTTTCGAGAATGGTTTTAAAAAAAAACTTTTGTCATGGCTTCGAGACTGAAATAAATTAGGATCAAATATTTTTTATCAAAAAAAAGATGACAAAAATTCTATTATTTATTGCTGCTTTTTATTCTTATTTTTCCATTTTCGAGAATGGTTTTAAAAAAAAACTTTTGTCATGGCTTCGAGACTGAAATAAATTAGGATCAAATATTTTTTATCAAAAAAAAGATGACAAAAATTCTATTATTTATTGCTGCTTTTTATTCTTATTTTTCCATTTTCGAGAATGGTTTTAAAAAAAAACTTTTGTCATGGCTTCGAGACTGAAATAAATTAGGATCAAATATTTTTTATCAAAAAAAAGATGACAAAAATTCTATTATTTATTGCTGCTTTTTATTCTTATTTTTCCATTTTCGAGAATGGTTTTAAAAAAAAACTTTTGTCATGGCTTCGAGACTAAAATAAATTAGGATCAAATATTTTTTATCAAAAAAAAGATGACAAAAATTCTATTATTTATTGCTGCTTTTTATTCTTATTTTTCCATTTTCGAGAATGGTTTTAAAAAAAAACTTTTGTCATGGCTTCGAGACTGAAATAAATTAGGATCAAATATTTTTTATCAAAAAAAGATGACCAAAATTCTATTATTTATTGCTGCTTTTTATTCTTATTTTTCCATTTTCGAGAATGGTTTTAAAAAAAAACTTTTGTCATGGCTTCGAGACTGAAATAAATTAGGATCAAATATTTTTTATCAAAAAAAAGATGACAAAAATTCTATTATTTATTGCTGCTTTTTATTCTTATTTTTCCATTTTCGAGAATGGTTTTAAAAAAAAACTTTTGTCATGGCTTCGAGACTGAAATAAATTAGGATCAAATATTTTTTATCAAAAAAAAGATGACAAAAATTCTATTATTTATTGCTGCTTTTTATTCTTATTTTTCCATTTTCGAGAATGGTTTTAAAAAAAAACTTTTGTCATGGCTTCGAGACTGAAATAAATTAGGATCAAATATTTTTTATCAAAAAAAAGATGACAAAAATTCTATTATTTATTGCTGCTTTTTATTCTTATTTTTCCATTTTCGAGAATGGTTTTAAAAAAAAACTTTTGTCCCGGCTTCGAGATTGAAATAAATTAGGATCAAATATTTTTTATCAAAAAAAAGATGACAAAAATTCTATTATTTATTGCTGCTTTTTATTCTTATTTTTCCATTTTCGAGAATGGTTTTAAAAAAAAACTTTTGTCATGGCTTCGAGACTGAAATAAATTAGGATCAAATATTTTTTATCAAAAAAAAGATGACAAAAATTCTATTATTTATTGCTGCTTTTTATTCTTATTTTTCCATTTTCGAGAATGGTTTTAAAAAAAAACTTTTGTCATGGCTTCGAGACTGAAATAAATTAGGATCAAATATTTTTTATCAAAAAAAAGATGACAAAAATTCTATTATTTATTGCTGCTTTTTATTCTTATTTTTCCATTTTCGAGAATGGTTTTAAAAAAAAACTTTTGTCATGGCTTCGAGACTGAAATAAATTAGGATCAAATATTTTTTATCAAAAAAAAGATGACAAAAATTCTATTATTTATTGCTGCTTTTTATTCTTATTTTTCCATTTTCGAGAATGGTTTTAAAAAAAAACTTTTGTCATGGCTTCGAGACTAAAATAAATTAGGATCAAATATTTTTTATCAAAAAAAAGATGACAAAAATTCTATTATTTATTGCTGCTTTTTATTCTTATTTTTCCATTTTCGAGAATGGTTTTAAAAAAAAACTTTTGTCATGGCTTCGAGACTGAAATAAATTAGGATCAAATATTTTTTATCAAAAAAAAGATGACAAAAATTCTATTATTTATTGCTGCTTTTTATTCTTATTTTTCCATTTTCGAGAATGGTTTTAAAAAAAAACTTTTGTCATGGCTTCGAGACTAAAATAAATTAGGATCAAATATTTTTTATCAAAAAAAAGATGACAAAAATTCTATTATTTATTGCTGCTTTTTATTCTTATTTTTCCATTTTCGAGAATGGTTTTAAAAAAAAACTTTTGTCATGGCTTCGAGACTGAAATAAATTAGGATCAAATATTTTTTATCAAAAAAAGATGACCAAAATTCTATTATTTATTGCTGCTTTTTATTCTTATTTTTCCATTTTCGAGAATGGTTTTAAAAAAAAACTTTTGTCATGGCTTCGAGACTGAAATAAATTAGGATCAAATATTTTTTATCAAAAAAAAGATGACAAAAATTCTATTATTTATTGCTGCTTTTTATTCTTATTATTCCATTTTCGAGAATGGTTTTAAAAAAAAACTTTTGTCATGGCTTCGAGACTAAAATAAATTAGGATCAAATATTTTTTATCAAAAAAAAGATGACAAAAATTCTATTATTTATTGCTGCTTTTTATTCTTATTTTTCCATTTTCGAGAATGGTTTTAAAAAAAAACTTTTGTCATGGCTTCGAGACTGAAATAAATTAGGATCAAATATTTTTTATCAAAAAAAGATGACCAAAATTCTATTATTTATTGCTGCTTTTTATTCTTATTTTTCCATTTTCGAGAATGGTTTTAAAAAAAAACTTTTGTCATGGCTTCGAGACTGAAATAAATTAGGATCAAATATTTTTTATCAAAAAAAGATGACCAAAATTCTATTATTTATTGCTGCTTTTTATTCTTATTTTTCCATTTTCGAGAATGGTTTTAAAAAAAAACTTTTGTCATGGCTTCGAGACTGAAATAAATTAGGATCAAATATTTTTTATCAAAAAAAAGATGACAAAAATTCTATTATTTATTGCTGCTTTTTATTCTTATTTTTCCATTTTCGAGAATTGTTTTAAAAAAAAACTTTTGTCATGGCTTCGAGACTAAAATAAATTAGGATCAAATATTTTTTATTAAACAAAAGATGACGGCAATTCTAGTGAATATTTGCTGCATCAAAACCACAAACAAAAATTCATATTCGGAATTATTTTTATTATAAATATGATTCTAAACAAATAATGCTTTTATTCCATGCATAATTATCATAGTTTTTATTTCCTTCTTTCATTTCTGCTCTTTTTTTTCCGAAATAAATTCAATTTTTAGATTTCCAAATGATTACACAAACTAATTTATTATTATTAAAAAACATCATAGAACACAAAACATCATAAATACAAAATATAACATAAGCAAATTTGACATATTTACCAAATTAACGATTGGAAGTAGCATTGATTCTTTTTTGAAAAGTACATTTTGAAGTTGTATCGTCGAAAAATTTAATCATTATAACAAAATGCAAAGTTCTCATCAGAAAAGTTTTCCATCTAAAAAATGTAATAAAAAAGATTTGAAAAAAATAATCAAAACATACATGTGGAGCATAAGACGCATCATCTTCGATATAACTTTCGTCAGAACCAAACTCTACAAAATGCATTAATTAGTAATTATAAAAAAGATAAAGAGATCAAAGATAGTAAATAAATAAACAAAAAATAAACTAACCACCTATTGTTTCGTTGGAATCTTCTTCGGTGTCATCTGAGTCTGAATCCACTGTATCATCAGTTTCATATGAATCGGTCTCATAATAATTGTCTTCGATTTCAGATTCTTTTGGACAAATTTCATCAGGTAAAACAGGATCAAATAATGATTTAAAACCTTGTTTTTCAAGTAATTCTCTTTTACGTTCAACAGCTTCTTTAGTAATTACTTCATAAGTTTCCTTATATCCTTTTTGATTTGCAGGTTTGTAAATAATCTGGCCTTTTCTAGGTGCAAATTTGTTACGAACTAAAAAATAATGGTGTAAAGATTTGGAGTAAAATTCACTACAGCAAAATAACCAAAAGAAAACTTACCATCACAATTTTTGTTGTGCCAAGGTTTACCAGTAACCATAACAAATCCAATTTTACAATCAAAGTTGATATATCTTAAACACCTAAAAAAAATTTAAAATTATTTTGATATTTTTACATAAAATTTTTGTTATAAATGCATATGTCTATGAAATTTTATTAATCTTTGTATATTTTTCAACTTTACATGTTGTAATAAACCTTAACGTTTAAAAAAAATTTTCCATGCATTTTTTGTGATAAAACTTAAAGAACTTTATAGGAAATAAATTAAAAAAACTTACTTTGGACATTGAAAACCGTTCTTTCCTCGATATGGAATTCTCCAATACTTGTGATATAAATTGAATTTATCATCATCTTCCTTGAAAATAAATGAATCTGAAAAATAATTGTAATATAAAAAATAAAAATTTAAAAAAAAGTTACTAAATCTTCGATCTCTCTTTGGTGCTTCTCTTGTTTTTTCTTTTGTTTCACCATCATTTTTTGAATGCTTCGGATCATTTGATGTAAGAGATATTACAGCATTATTATGTTTTATTTGTTCATCACTTGACAGATCATCCAATGGAGTTTCACAAGTATCTTTACTATTTCGTTCTTGAGTTTTAAGAGAATCAGATGATGTTTGTGTTAAATCAATTTGGCCATTGAAATCACACTCAGAGGTATCATTCAACCATGGATTAAGAAGCAATTCAGCAGCTGATTTTCTTTCATTTGGAACAGTTTTAAGCATTTCAAGCAAGAAACCAATAAGACCATTTCGTTCATTATCATCTATTTGAAGTTTATCAAATTTGGTTCGCAAAAATTTTGTAATTCTCTTTGTAGATTTTCTGGATGAATAATATCGAGTAGAGAATTTCTTTTTATAACCATCAGGATCTTTGAAACCTTTAAAGTGTCGTCGAGAAAGCTTGCCAAACATATTTCTTAATGCAGTTATTTCATTGATATCATTGCGATTCGGTGTTTTTATCGCAGTTTCACAGCTTGTCGCGGCGATGCATGTAGAGTTAGGCGTACCAATATCTAAAAAATTTAATAGAAAAAATATTCGATGCGGTAATTCGAGAATTTGTTGCACCCAGCTACTCACCTTTGTCTTCAATTTTGCTTCCATTTCCATATTCGAGAAAACTTTTGTTAGTGAATAACACAACTATCTGAAAATTTGGCAAACTTATCATTTTTGAAAACGTTTAAACAAACTTACCGTAACACCAAGTGACCAAATATCATGAGATGGAAGCAAGGGTGAACGAAAAAAGTATTCGGGCGGACGAAACCCACGAGTACCAGTAGAGCTTTCAGTTCCTTCTTCCTGAAAATAGGTTATTATATTTGCTAAATAAACTTAAAACGAACGCACCATAGCATTTCCAAAATCAATTAACTTAAAGATTAATTCTGTGACTTCTTTAATTTCCAACTTTGATACTTCTTCAAGATCTTCTTCGAAATATTCTGTTTTTTCATTCATATCAATTTCGGCATCTTTCTGACATACCATTCGAAGCGATGAAATGTTTTGTCCAGATTTCATAAATTCAACAATTTTTTCAAATTCGCGACGCAAACTAAGTTGAGAGACACAAGTAGCAATGTTGTGGAGTTTAATATCACTGTGAATTACTTTAAGATCATGAATAGCTTTTAGAGCCGAAAGAATATGCTTCGCCACTTTTTTGATTACAGGAACTGTCAGGCCACCATGTTTTGAAGCTTCTTTCATCAACATATTAAGATCTTTTCCAAGAGGTTCATATATTGCAGCACATGCTTCTTTTCCATCACTTGAAAAATCGAGACGTTCATAGAAGCGCAATATATTAGGATGCTTTGAAGTTTGTTGAAGAATCTATAAAAAAAAGTTTATTTACAAGAAAATACAAATTTTGAAATAATATTATATAATTCTATTTCTTCGAAGCTAAATCTAGAGTTGAACCCGAGTAATTTGTTAAAGGTATGATAAATGATCGGTAACAATGTCGTAAGTAAGATAATAAGGGTAACTTAAAAAAGTGAGAAAATTATTGAAAGTCGAAAATTTAAAAAAATTTGTGTTAATTTACAGCAAAAACTTAAAATGAGTGGCAAAAATATGCATTTTGTAAAGTTTTTGAAACTTTTTATTAACCTTTTGGACAAGATTTGAGCTTGAGGATTTTCATATTTTTAAGGGTAAAAAGTGCGAAGGGAGAGTAAGAAAGGTAGTGGAAAATTGAAGGTATGAGCTTTACACGGGTAAGGTAGGGTAACACAACTTTAGCTCCATAAAAGCAAAGTTTTCAAGGCATTAAAAATGGCAATGTATTCTATTGATTAACCCCTTTTATTTAATAATCAAACTTACTTCTCTTTCTAATTTTAAAATACCATAATCATATTTAAAAACTTTTGCAACTTTGAATTCCTTGTTTTTCATATCAACGACGAGCCAAACCACTGAGAAACCACCATATCCAATTTTGCAAATAATACGATATTCGATCTCTGTTCTAAAAATAATTTTCAAAGTAAATAAAGAAATAATAGAACATACATTGCGGAGACCATTGTTTTACCAATATCAAACATGAATATTGTATTTTCATTAAATTTTTCAGCATTTTCTTGAATGTTTTGGTGAAGCACGTCCAAATTATGATTGATATTTCCTAGTTCCATCGCAATTGAAGTTTTGGTAATCATCGTTTTCAATTCACTAAAATTATTATTGTATCACAAAAATAAAGTAAACTAAAAAAACTAACCTTTGCTTTGTAACATTTGTTTTATCTTCTGTCGATGAATTTGATTGATCAGGTGGTGGCACTAAAAATTGCAATATGTAGTAGTAATCTCGACAGTTTTTTAAAAATAAAAAAAACACAAAAAAATATATTATAATATAACTCACCAAAAGGTTTATCAGCTTTTCGTTTTTCTTTTGTTGGTTCATTACCGGCATCACCCGCAGGATCTCCATGATGTAACTTTTTCTTGTTTCTTAGAGAATAAGACATTTCATGAAATAAGAGACAAATTGATCCTAAAAATTTAAAAACAAATTACAAAAAATACTTTTTACTTTTGGCATACAAAATATAAAAACGCGCAACAATAACAAAAAATGTGTATTTCACTAAAAAAATTTAAAAGCATAAAGTTTTTATTGTGAAAATTCGGTAGATTCTTCGGTTTAAATTCAATCACGCAAAAACACAGGTAATAAAATTAACTCTAGGAGGCCACTAAAGAGAAAAGTCACTTTTCCAAAGCAAAAGCCATAAAATTAATAGAAAATGGAAGAATCAGCAAGTAAAAAATGCTGCTGTTTCTTGTTTTTCATCTGCACATGCAAAAAATCAAAGAGGAAGAAAACCTTTTTCGTTGCCATTTTTAATTCAGATGCAAATATTAAAACCTTGATATCTTAATTGGGAGTTAATTAAATTTTATTTTCTCTTCTATCATTAAATTCCCCGTATTTGAAAGTACCTATTCTCCTAAACCATATACCAAAACAAAACAACTTCATTTTTTGCTTGAGCGTCCCTAAATAAAATACGGTTGAAATTCTTGCATTTATTGCTTCCTTTAATTCAAATCTCTGTGTTTTTCATTTTTGTTTAAGAAATAAACCTGGCATTTAGCTTCGAGGTCGAACAAAATTTGGATTTAATATTTAAAAAAAAATAAAATACGGTTAAAATTACTGTCTACATAATCGTCATCAGCGACCCAGAAAACCCCTGTGGAATGAATATTTAAGTAATTTATCTAAATAAAATTTTTTCCAAATGCCATCTGAAGTTCGATTTTTTTTTAAATGGCTTTTAGACATTGCTTTTTTATTTTGCCTCGAAGTACCCTGCCTGCTTTTTTTAGGTTACAGGATTTCTTAAGTTGGAATAGTTTTCCTTGTTTTTTTGTATGTACGCTGAAACTCTTTTTCTTAGTTTTCTTCTTATTTATTTTTAAGATTATTAAAATTAAGTACGAACCCAAAAAAAATCTTTGCCACTAAAATATTAATTTTTTTGGGATTTTGTACGCATGAAAAAAAATGTCGGCGGGTGATATTGACTATTTTACTTGTTATTAATTTTAACCAACAAGAAAAAAAAGAATTCAAATATTAAAAAAAATCTAGTTTTTAAAGGTAAAAAAAGATTATGCGGATAGATAATAATTTCTTTTAAAAAATTCATTCCATTTTTTTCTCTTCTCGTTAGTCAAAAAGCGAGCTGAGCTGCTGTGACCTTCTAAAAAAATAAACTCCGCGCTTTTTTTAAAACCTCTTTTTTATTTATTAGTGTTAAATAAGCTTGATTTTGAATTTTTGTTTATTACAACTATTATTGGGTAAATTAAAGCAACTTACTTTTCGTGGATTCATAACTGGTAAGTTCTTTGTAATTTATTTTTTTCAAAGACGCATTACTCAAAATTTGGCAAAGCATTTTCCTTATAAAAACATCAAAGAAATAAAATAATAATAATTCCAATAATTTTGAAAACACTTTCTAAAAACTTTTTCGATAGCAAATGTTTTTTAACAACGACAAAATCAAAACAAAAGTTTCTATGATTTTTAATTAATTTATAGTGTTTACAGAAATTCAAGAAAGCATGAAACGAAACGACATTCAATTTCTTCGTTTTATTGCCATTACTTCAACTGTCTCGTATTTTATTTGGCCCGAATCTTTGCCAAACGGATTACTTGGTGGTAGTATGTAAGTTGATTCATTCACTTCAAAACAATATTTTTGTCCACTTCAAACCAAATTAACTGAATTTCCACAACCGAAAGCGCTTCCAATAAAAGCGTTTCGTTTCGAGAACCACTTTAATTATTTCCAATCTTTATTTTTTATAAAATTTTTGATTTGGTTTTATATTTTTTTTTGCAGATTTTTTGTGATTTCCGGATATTTGCTATCCAATTTATTCGAAGATAAAACCAAAATAACTTTCACGGAAGTATTAAATTTTTATATTCAACGCATTCGTCGAATTGTTCCAATTTATCTAATAATTTTAATATTAATTACAATATTTTTATATGCAGCAATTTGGAGGGAAGATATTGCGGCGATTATAAATTTATTAAATGCTTCAATTTTTATAAGTTTTTATTCAAATCATGAAAATGAAAAAATGTTGAATGCTTATTATCATTGTTGGGCTTTAACAGCCCACATAACTTTTTCTTTGATTTTTCCATTGATTGGTTATTTTATTTTAAAATATAATAATTTAAATAAAAATAAAACCAATATTTTACTTATTTTAATTTGTATTAATTTAACTTTTTTACCTTTAATTAATATAAATTCTTTTCTTGGAAGAATATGGCAATTTTTAATTGGAATTATTTCATTTCAAAATCCTTTATCAAAAAAATTTACAAATTTTTATTTATTTTTTATTTGTATTTTTGCGATTTTTGTTATTCCATTTATTCCTCAAAAATTACCATTACCTTTGGATATAATTATTGTAGCACTTTGCGGTTTTATTTTATCGTTTAATAATGAATTCTTTACGGAAGATAAACCTCCATATATCGTTATTAAAACTTTATATCATATTGGAGATATTTCGTTAATATTATATATGGTTTCATGGCCTGCCATTACATATTGCAAATATATTTTTAATATGCCCATTTTAAATATTTATAGTAAGTTTTTTTTTTAAACTAAAAAATTGTATTTTTTTATTATTAAAAAATGATTTTTGCCTTAGAAATTTTCTTTTTATGAAAGTAAAACTTTAAATTTTTTTTGGGATAATGAATCAAAATCTTGTTTAGAAAAAAAAAAAGATAAATATCTTTGCAGGTTGATTTTGACCGTGTCATAAATTATTTTTTAATTAAAAAGCGAAATCTATGCGAAAAATTTGAATTATTTTATGGGCAAATTAAATAAACTAGAATTAGATCAATCTTAATTTATTTTCTTGATTTCAAGTGCGAAAATAAAAAAACTAGAATCCTTTAATTTAAAAATGCAAATAAAATAAATTTAAATTAAATTTTAAAAATCGGTCGACTATCATTTTATTTATTTTTACACCCAAAAGGAACTTTAATTTTTCACAATAAAACATGAAAGAAAAAAATTTGGAGAAATACAAAACATTGTTTTTTAGTTGGATTAGGAATGTTTCTGATTTGCATATTAATATCTTTGGCATTACATCATTTTGTGGAAGATCCATTATTTAAATTTTGTAATACTCCAACCAAAGTTTTTGGGACTTGTGCAATTTTGTATATTTTGGTTATAGCTACTTTACTTCAATTATCTTCGCCATTTTTGTGAGTTTTTTTCTTCATTTTTTTGATAAAAAGAAATTAAATTAATGATTTTTATAGCGTCGCATTAAAATGGTGAATGTTTTGACAAAAGAAATAAAAATCCAATGGCTTAAATCTTCATTTTTTTCTTTAATATTTTTAATTTGTTTTTTAGAAGTTAGAAATAAATGAATTTATTTAAATAAAAATTCCACAAGTTTTTAAAACTTTAGTATAAAATTTAGACTTAACAAAATTTGTAAATTAAAATAGTTTTTTTTATCTTCCAAGAGATTTCGTTAAAGGGATTCTCGAAAATTTTTATCCATTTTTACTCCGCATGGTCCATCAGTTTGTCCAGAAAATTGATGGTATGTTGGTGTTTGCCATCCACCAAAAGGTTCAAAACCTTCGAAACTCTAGAAAAATGATTTATTTTTTAAATTTTAAAAAAGTGTCTAAAATTTACTTCATTATCATCCCAAAGAGCATACCATAACATTTTATTTGCGGCTCCATTCCATTCAGCCCCAACTATTGGGTTCCATTGTGAACTGGAAGTATATATTCCAACTTGAACTCCTAATTGGTCGGCTTTTTGAATTAATTCAGAAATAAATTGTTGATTTCTGGCTTCATCTTTTGGCCAATCATCAGCACTTTCAATATCAATCCAAATGGTTCCCATTTCTGCGCCTTTTTCTTTTGCAGCATTTATTGCGCCTTCCATTTGTTCTGAAGCTGAAGCACAGCCTTCCATTCCCATGCATGGATAAATATAACCATCAACGGATTTAAATCCAGCTTGACGAGCATTAATTATATTTTGAATTCCATCAGGACTGGGTTCACCCAATTCATTCCAAATTCTACCAATATAAAATTCAAAACCATTTTGAGATAAACATTGAAATCCAGCAACATCCACTGCTTGAATTCCATCCCAGCCGATAATGGCTTGGGAATGATCAATCAAGCAAAAAATTGTTGAAACTACAAAAACACATAAAATCTTCATACTTATTTTTTTGTTGAAAATGCTGTTCCTGATTTTTTCTTGAATCTCGATCGTGTGCTTTTATAGTCTTTTTTCAGCACATGAATATTTGTTGATATTTGTCTAATTTTTTAATTTTAATTCCCCATCTTTTTGGCTGTTTAAACAATAAAAAATACAATAATTGGAGGAAGCGTTCAATGACCATTTGCGGGGATATTTTGTAAGTGATTGTTTAATAAAAAAAAAATATAGCTTGTATGCTACACTTTTTTTTTGAATTGTGCTGGACGTTTGTTTGCAAATTAAAGGTGCAAAACATGTTTGCTATTTTCAATTTTTTTTTACAAATAGCCAAAAATAAAAATGCATTGTTATTTTCTTTTTTAAAAAAAAGGTGCAAAAAATATTTGAATAGAATTGTGTTTTTTTTTTGAAATTTTTTTAAAGCAGAAAAAATATAACGATTTGATTGTGCAAGAATTTTTTTTTTCAAAAATTAAAGTTTGGAAAATTTTTATAGCAAAAAAAATAAAAAATAAAAAGTGTTGTTTCTTTTTGAAAAAAATATTTTAATGCTTTACAGTAGGCGTCAAGAGGACGAAGAAGAAGATGTGTTTACTGTGAAAATTTTAGAATTAAAAAAATTATTTTTCATTCCTCTGTGCTCCTCATTCACTATTTGGTGTTGCTTATCAAGATTCCATTTTTAGCAATTTTATTTTATCAAAAAAAGCTTTTTGACTATAAAATAATTTATTTAAATTCAGAAAAATAAAAATTAATGTGTAACACTCTTTCATAAAAAGAATTTCATCGTTTAACAGCTTTATTTAAATTTCCATTAATATCCATTTCTGAATCTTTAGGAGCAGTCAAAGTTTGAAGAGTTTCACCTTGGAATGTTTCAGAATTGCATAGATTTGTTTTGCAACAACATGATTTATAATTGTTTAGAATATTTCCAGAGCTAGTGGAAATCATTTTGCAAGCGGGATAATTCTGAAAAAAAAAACACAATATATTTCTCAAAAATACATTAACTTTCCACGAAGAAAAAAAAGAGCCAAATTTTTAATTAATAAAATAGTTATTTTCTTTTATCTTTGGATTCTTTTTTTTTTTTTTTTTCTATGATGTGAGACTTTCTTACTCCCTTGCAAAATGTAAAATTATAAAAGCAATCAAACAAATAAATAAAAAAACTAATAAAATTTAGAGACTAATTTAATCCTATTTTTTCGCCCTCAATTTTTATTCAATAACCAAAAATTGGTATAACTATTCACAAAAATTATAAAAAGGCTAAAAATCATTTATTTTCTTACCACACAAGTTTGAGATTCATTTTCTTTAGCCACGCATGAAGCAAAGAATGACCCATCTTTGCCATTAATAATTCCAAAAGATCGAACACAGCTTTCAGAATTTAAACATTTTCTTGTTAAATTTTTGACAATATTAAATTCTGCACCAGGAAGACTGGCTTCAATGGATTTATAACATGTAATTGAAGAAAATCCTGTTGAAACAAAAGCAAAAATAATTAGAATTAAAAATATCGAATTCATGGCAAAGTAATTCTAAAAAAAAATTTATTTGGCCAAAGTTTAGTCTAAAAATGTAAAAAATAAATAAATATAAAAACTCAATAAACTCGAGACACTCGCATTAAAAAAAAACATATTTTTTTTTCTTAAGTTTTAATGTACACAAGCAAACAACCTTATCATTAATGTTTTTTAAGCCGATTCAAAAGAAAAAATGTGTTTTTTTTTATTGAAAAAGAAAAAAATATGTTTGAGTTTAGTTTTTTTTGTTGCAACAACAAACCTTTAATCTCATTTTTATATTTTTCTTAAAACACTTAAGAAAAAAAAATACGCAGATGGAGAGCAAAAAAAATTTTTTACTCAAAAAAGTCTATAGCAAATTGTTTTGCTTTTCTTACAACCTAATAAAATAAAAAGTAAAACTATTATTTTTTTTTATTAGGTTTTAGAATTTATATTAGTCGAGAAAGATTAAAATTATGTATACGCGAGGGCGTAAGGTTCTTGAATGTCTCTAATTCTTAGTCAAAAACCAAAAATTCAGCCTATGAATATTTTTATTTTTATAGAAGAAAAAAATTGACTGAAACTATTTATTCACCCAAAAATTAAAAATTATGATTAATATGGCTTTTTTTTCATCAAATAATCTCGGAAAGGAAACCGAATATTTCAAAACTTAAAAAATTGCTTATCAATTTTTAAATATTATTTTTAATTTTATATTTTCCCAAACCCTTTTCCGCTTGGCATTTTTAATTATTTATCAGTGTTTTTTTCGACATTTAATGAAAAAATGAACGGAATTCATCGCTGTTTTTTTTTCTTTAAATTTTTTAAGACTCCTTAAAAAAAGGTATGAATAATCAAAAATGATGATGACCTCTTTACAGTTGATATTTTTTAATCTTGTTTTTATGTTTATCATGATGATATAATTTTTACATGCACGCATATATTTAAGTCGGATTATTTTCTTTCCATCATCATTCGCTTGCTTCCTTGCTTGCTCGCCTGATCGATTGATTTATCATGCATTTATTTTTTTTATCACTCGGAATAATATTGTTTTGTTTTTTTAGAGATCTGTGGTTTTGTTTTTCTGTGTTTTTAATTTTGTAGTTTGCTGATTTTCAGGAGAAAATAAGCTAACTCCAGTCACTGAAGTTTAATGAGGCAACAATGTTTTTGCCATGGAAAAATTTGAATTCATTTTTATTAATTTTTTTATTTATATTTTTCCCTCAAATTATTTTTGGATTACAATGCTATAATGGAAGTGTACATTCAATAAATAATCAAATTCATAATATTCCTTTGACTTCTGAAAATTGTCCATCGCAAGTATCTGCTTGCTTTTCAAGATATTTTAATGATGGAGATAATTTTCGTTATGAAATTGGATGCGATACTTTTTCATTTTGTGAAAATTTGAATAATGAATGCCAAATTGATTCCATTCCCACGAGATTGTGTTGTTGCAAAAATGAAAATAATTGCATCCATGAAAATGCTTCAAAACCCATAGAATTTTCTTTTCCTGAAACATTTAAATTTTCCACCGCCACTGCCGCATATCAAATTGAAGGTGGAGCATTTGAAGATGGAAAGGCTCCAAGCGTTTGGGATGTATTTACACATAAATCGGGTAAAATAGCTAATAATGATACCGGGGATATTGCGTGTGATTCATATCATTTATGGAAAAGAGATATCGAATTACTCAAAGCTGCGAAAGTTCATCAATATCGTTTTTCACTTTCATGGACTCGTTTGCTACCCGAAAATGATGCAATGGAACCAAATAAAAAAGCTTTAGAATATTATAATAATTTATTGGATGCTTTGATTGAAGCTAAAATCGAACCCGTTGTAACTATTTTCCATTGGGATTTACCTCAAATTCTTATGGAAGATGGAAATGGATTTTTGAATTCAGAAATAAGTAATAAATTTGCGGAATATGCAAAATTTTGTTTTCAACATTTTGGTAGCAAAGTTAAAAAATGGATTACTATTAATGAACCATTTTCAATTGTAAAATATTCATATTGTGGAGAAGTGGTCATTCACGCTCCAGGAGAGATGAAAGCCCATTGTGATTGGATGATATATCGAGCTGGGCATAATTTGCTCCTTTCTCATATGAAAGCCGCAAAAATATATAAAACTCAATTTAAATTTCAACAAAAAGGCGAAATAGGTATAACTATTTCGGGAACATGGTTTTATCCAGAAAATCCCAATTCCACGGAAGATTTAGAAGCATCAGAAAATGGTTTTCAATTTTCATGGGGTTGGTGGGCGAACCCAATATTTGGTAAAAATGGAGATTATCCTAAAGTTATGAAAGATAAAATTGAAAAAGCTTCAAAAGATAAAATGTTTAGAACAGTTTCAAGGCTTCCAGAATTTACGGAACAAGAAAAAAAAGATTTAATGGGTAAAATATTTTTCTGAAAATTTTTTTGAAAATAAAACAAAAATATTTTTAGGTTCCGCTGATTTTTTGGGAATTAATTATTATCGTTCTGTAACCGCGAGAGCTCGAAAGGATTCCGAATATTCTTACATGGATAATTATTTAATGCATATGGATGCGGGAATTGTAGCGGGATATTATGATAATTGGGAATTGTAAGTATCACAAAAAAGAAATTAAGTTTGCCTATTTTTTCAACCACAAAAAAACAGCTAAAATTTGAATGAAACCCACCAAAATTGCTTCAAAATAATTTTTTTCATACCAAAAAGTGAAAAAAATTTAGCAAAAATTTTTTTAGTTTAAAAAATATAAAAATTACATTATATTTATAATTTAGATTCTTTCACTAAATCTTCCGAGAAAAAATTATTTTTCTTGTGGACTTTATTTTGTGATTTCAAAAGAACAAAAAACGAAAAAAACCTTCAAAAACTTTCTCGCAAATCCAATATTTACACAAGCTTGAAAACGCATACTTTTAAACCGATAATCTTTCACTCACTTACAAACAACAACATCCATTAAGATAATTAGTTAAATAAACAAAAGTATTTAAAAGAAAAAAACTTTTTTCATTACATAAGAAATTAAATTTTTTTGGAATGCTTCTGTTTTTATTAATTATGCATTTTCATTTTTTAGAATTGAATGGATTTGGTACACACCCGATGGACTAAGAAAATTGTTAAATAAATTTAAAACTGAATATAATAATATTCCTTTGATTATTACGGAGAATGGAGTGATGGATGTTGTTGGCGAAGGTTTGCAAGATGACACAAGAATTCGATATCTTCGCGGACATTTAGCTAATATTGCTTTAGCCGCCACTGTGGATGGAGTAAATCTTAAAGGATATACTTTATGGTCGTTAATGGATAATTTTGAATGGACTGATGGATATAAAACTAAATTTGGTATTCATCATGTTGATTTTAATTCACCCAATCGAACTCGAACTCCTAAAGCTTCAGTGGATTTTTATCGAAATGTAATAGAAAATAATAAAGTCACCGGGTTTAGCATAAATTAATTAAATTTAAATTTATTTTTTTGGTTTAAAACTATTTTTTTTATATTTACAATGCATTGATTTTTTCTTATTGTTTGTGTTTTTAAATCCTTTTTTTTTCTTTTAAAAATTTTATACATTTTTTCATGGGATTTTTTGCTTTTAAAAAATATTTTACATAAAAAAGACAAAAAAAATAAAAAATCTACTGCAAATTTTAAATTATGTTTAAAATAAAAATAAATCGTTGTAAAACATCTAAAAATATAAAAATAATAATACTATTTCTTTTTTGAGAATTAAAATAAAAGGCTACAAAAAAAGTTTAAAATAATCTATGCTTGACTAGAAAAAAAAATTACATAGAAAAAGTTACAAAAATTGAGAGAGGAGATATGATTAGAAAAGAGACTTAGACTTTGGTATAAAACTGAAAAAAAAAGACAAAAAGATTTTTAATAAAAACAGACACATATATTTATTGAATGTTGTTGGAGCAAAGCAATGAAACAAAATTGATAAAAAAAATCGAAAATTTTGAGAATTTTAAGAAATTATAATCTTTTCAACTTTTAGGTCAAAAGTTGCGCTTCAATTTTTATTTTTTCTTGAAGACTTTTTTGTTTACTCCATTACTCTGCCTCAAAACTTTAAATTTTATAGAAATTTTTCAAAAATAAATATAAAAATTTTAAACAAAAAAACATTCAAAAAAGTAAAAATAAATAAATACTGCTAATCTTTTTTTTGGTCGACTAAAAATCATTTCTCGGCTTTTTCTTTTGTTGTTTTTTTAAACTTTTACAGCAGTAGCAGCGGCATTGTTGTTGGATGATGATGAACTTTGATTATTATTATTAATATTAATATTATCAGCAGCAAATTCTGGGCTTATTGAACGTGAAAATGATGATGAATTTGTGGTTCCTCCATTACATTCGAATGGACTCGTTGATGCCCGAGCTGATTCTCCCGAAATACTCGTGGATGATCCATTTGTGGTGTTGGTTGTTGGATAACATTGTTCAAATTTAATTGGCGGAAGGATGCATCCATTTGGGGAAGTTGAAGCATTGGGATTATTTGCTTGACTTCGACGATATTTTGCTCGAGCATTTTGGAACCAAACCTAAAAAATGAAAATAAAATACTTATTTTTACAAATTCAAATTTTTGTGAAATTCTTTTTTGCAATGGAACTGATTCTCAGAATTCGAAAATTGGTTCTATTTGTGAATCGATAAAATAAAAGTCGGAATTTGGAAGAAAAAAAAATTGAAATTTCCAAAATCACTAATCTCAAGGCCCAAAAATTTTTTCTTCTAACTTTTTTTCTTCTCTTCTTTCTTACCTGTAAAACTCTTTTAGTTAATCCAGTTTTTTGTGCCAATCCTTTTAAATCTTTTGCATCGGGATTATGATTCAATTGAAAATATCTTTTCATTTCACGTAATTGATGATGCTTAAAGCTGGTTCGCATTCGTTTACCCATTCTATCTTTAGATGATGAATGCCGATGTTCATCCGGTGTACTACTTTCACGGTCATCACCATCTTCTTCATCTCCTGAAACTATATTTTTTCCTTTTTTAGAATTTTATATAATTTATTAGTTTTTAGTTTTTTGCATTTTTTTCTTTTGCGTCATTACAGTATCCTTTTTATGAACGTGCAAGGTCTCAGTTTTCATTTTGTTAGAGCATCGCTTGCTTTTAAATTTCAGTGAAGCGCTATGGGATGGGATGGATGGATGCTAAGCCAACTGAACTAAAAAAAAGTAAGCATCTTTTAGGCAACAAAATAAAAAAAAGAGGCTTTAATGCTTTTGAGAAAATAAAATTTATTCAAGCGAAAAATGAAAGAAAAAAAAGAAGGAAAGCAGATGAGATTTTATTTTATGCCTCTGTGAAAAAGCAAGAAGCATCCAATTAGTGTGAATATTACGGTAAAGGACAGCAAGGCAAGAGAGAGAAGTTGTTTGCTTACTCAAGGGAGAAATTATAGATATATAGATAGATGTGTGCCATAATAAAGGTTATTAGAAGTTATTAAAAAGTAAAGTAAAAAAAATTATTTGGAAAAATAAAAAACTATACTAAAATTAAGCAAAAAAAAAAAACAGAACAGAACTTTTAATTTTTATGTAACAAAACAGATTTCTAGAAAACCATGGAACATTTTTGCCTGAATACGAAAATGAATTTAAAAATTTTTTGACCTTTTAGAAACAATTCTTTGTTAGGTTTAATTCCGCTCGAATTTAAAAATTTTGTTAAAAAAAACTTACGACTTTCTGATTTTCTTGAAGCTGCAGCCGCCGCTTGCAACCGAGCCGCAGCTTTTTTAGATTGATTTTTTACAATATTTGTTGTTGTTGCAATTATTTGTTGCTGAGATGGAAGAGGAGTAACTGTATCCGATAAAGAAGTTAATAAATTATTTTCCACCATAGTTGTTTGAGAGGAATCCAAGTGTTCTAGAAAAAAAAGAAAAGAATTAATCCAATTTTTTCATCCAAAATTTTTCAAGGATAAAATTTAAAATTTAAATAAAAAACTTACTATAACAAGTTAAAGCTCCATTAAGACCCAACATAAAATTTTCTCCCTGTTTTAACATATCACCACAAATTACACATGTAAAACAATTTAAATGAAAATATGTTAAATCTTTTACATTCATTATAAGCTCTTGCGGCTTTATTGATGTAAAACAGCGGCTACATTGTCGTCGAATGAATTTCCTAGAAAAAAAAATTTAAATGAAGAAATAATAAATAAAATAATAATTAATGAGAGAATTACTCAGAAATGAAAGAAACAACAAAAAAATTTAAAAGTTAATAAACGAAAAAAACAAGAATCTAATTAATTTTTGGTGATGAAAGTTTTTAAGTGATGTGCGCTGGACTTTAGGGAATCAAGAAACTTAGAAAAAATTTACAATTGAAATAAAAATTTATAAAGTTTACTTGTCAATAAAAAATTAGATAGCCGTAAATTTCCGTTCAATTGCGAATTAATGTAAAAAAAATTTTGCCCCAATCATTTGAAATTTCTCCTAAAAAATCTACGAGATCACTAATAGTGGCGAAATAAATATTGGTGGCAAGACAGAAACCGACGGAGAAAAATTTCAAATTTTTCGAAGCTTTTGAAAACTTTTGTTTTTCTAAACCCAAAAATCAAGAGTTCTATTTTTTTTAAATCTTTAATTTTATTCAGCCCTGTTTTTATATTTTTGGATTCCACATTTTTTTTCTTTTAAAACATATCTGTAAACTTACTGTAAATAATCATTTCTACAATAAATTCCTCCATCTCGATAATAACATTTTTCATCCAATTGTATTCCACATTCATAACAACGCAAACAAGTTTCATGAAAAATTTTACCTTCCACAATTGCCATAGTTTTAGCACTGATTGGAATACCACAAAATTCACACATAGGAATATTAGTTAAATCATGATTGGGTAAATAATTATTATTTAATTCCAGTGAAGCTATACTTGGCAATAATCCAATCGTTGATGAAGAACTTGGAGCGGTGGTGGATGGAGTCATCGTCGTCGTTGTTATAATAGAAGCAGAAGCAGACGATGGAGATAAATTATTATTATTATTTGTTAAAGACGAAAAACAATAATTTAAATTATTTAATGATTCATTATTAAAATTATTTAAATTTGAAAAAATCATTGGCATTGTTGAAGAATTATTTGAATATGAATCATCTGAAGTTGAAGGGATTTGATAATTATTTATTGGTATCGAAGAAGCCGCAGCTAACGAATCTTGTTGAAGTTGGTGTTGTTGGTGAGCAGTAAAAAAATTTGCTGCTGCTGCAGCGGCGCCATAAGTTGAAGTTAATTCCACAAAACTTGATAAAGCCAAAAAAGGTTCATCAAACATCGTTGCTGCATTTGGCGCTATTGTTGTCGAATTATATGATTGAATTGGAAGAGAAGGAGGTGGAGGAATAGATTCAACTAATAATAAATTTATATTATTATGATTTTCACAAATATTTTGGTGTTGCTGTTGTTGTTGGAGTTGGAGTTGTTGGTGGAGATGTTGATGGGGAGAAAGCATTTAAAAAATAAGTTAAGTTAATTACAATAATTAAGTTATTAGAGAGAAGGAAAAATAAATATCTTTGGTGATTTATGATGATGGTTGGTTTAATAAATAAAAAAAAGAGTCTTTGGTTGAAGCTGAAAATGTGAAAAATAAAAAAAAGTTAACGACAGAAAAATATAAAACACAGTAATGAAATTCACGATAAAATTTCTTCAGAATTCATAATTTCGAAATTAAACAATATAATTTTCTCTTTTCTTAAATTTGATAAAATTATGAAAATTAAGTACAAAATACTTTAAATTTTGCGATAAAATTTCCAAAAAATTTAAAATACTCAAAAAAACAAAGGAAATCTAACTTCCAATTCCCATACTTTTTGATTATTTTTTTGTTTTTTTAAAGTTTATTGGGTGTGGTTGGTTGCAAAACACTTTGTTTTACTCTTTTTTATTTATCTCTCTTTTTTTATTATCGTTTTTGACATTAAAAAAACCTTTTTTTATGTCATCATTTATGCAAGATTAGATTTTCTTCTTTTCTTTAAAAAGCATTACCGTAGTTGGATGCTTTTGCTATAATAAAAGAAAAGGTCGAAAGCCAAATAAGCTTTTTTAAACGGAATTTAAAAATAGAAAATAGTTTAAATGTCAAAAAAATTATAGTTTTTTGAGAATTTAAAAAAAGAAAGATTTTGAAAATAAGATTCCTACAACACCCATGAAACTTTAAGCTTTTACAGAAGAAATTAAAGTGTTAATAAAAATATTTAAATTTGATGGATAGAATCGACGCTTAAAGAAAAAAACCTTTTTCCCGCCTAAAATCTTGTTTATTCATAAAAAATAAGACTTAAAAGTTATAAATTTTTGTGGTAAGGCTCTTTCAAAAAATAATATAAAAAATAGGCAAGAATCAACAAGCTACAGTAACCAAATTTTTTTTCTAATTCGTTTGAATTTTCAAACGAGATTGCCTTCCTAACTTAAATTTTTTACTTCAATATTTTTCTTACTGTATAACCCTTTTTTTCTTTTTTCTTCAAACTCAAACATACATGTGGCGTGGCGCATTGGTAACAGTGAAGGAGACAAATAAAAATTCAAAAAGACAGCGAAAAACGAGAGTTGGAGCTTTACTTTGCAAACGAAACATGCAACAACTAACTAACTACCACCGACAGAAGACAGATCAATTTCAACCTTTTTTTACTTTTATTTTTATTATTACTTTTAGTTGGGTTTTCTTTTTTTTTCATGTGGAGCAAGCAACAACCTAGCCTCTCTCACTAACATGTTTAATACGCGGAATAACGGATTAGTTGCTTTGCACACGCACGCAAAGAAGAAAAAAAATTTTATAATCGAGATTCGAGAATCGAGAAGCAAAAAAAGATTTTATAAAACCAAACAACCTTTTTTATTTTTCTTCCAGTTGACTGAAAAAAAATAACATCTCAAATTTCTTAATTATTTATTACAGCGAAAAAAATATATAAAATTAAACAAAAAATCTTTCTTATTTTTTGATAGTGTTGAAACATTTTTTTGTTACTTTACTTTTGAAATAACCCTTTGGGCGAAAATTAAGAGAGCAACGGGATTAATGAAGTTGAGAAATAAAAAAGTGAAGAAGATAAAGACTACACGGTAAATCGAAAGATTAAAAAGGTTAAAAAAGTGCAGAAAAGAAAATATCAAATTTGCAAAGATCACTTTACAATCAAAATGCTATTACTTTTTAATTTTTTTTTTGTTTATTTGAGAATCAAATTCGAAAGCGCTTTGATTTAATAAAACCCAGAAATAGAAAAAAAATCCATTCCAATTTTGATTGGAAAAGTTTATATATATTAAATAAAAAACTGATTAAAAAAGAAATCCATCTCCAGAAGTCATGCTCCCGATATTTTGGTAACAAAGTCTTCTAATTTGAAAGGTATTTTAAAAGTTTCTATGAAATAAACAATACTTTTGGGGTATTAGTAATAAAAATAATGTTTTTTTGTTTGTTTTTTACTTCCGCTTCCAAAATAAAAAAAAACTTCTGAAATCCATATTTCTCTCAACAAAAACTGCTCTATTCAAAAAAAGGTTAAAATGATTGTTGGTAATAAAATATTAAATCTCATTTTTTTATTTTTTCGTGTAGGCTGAATGTTCAAAATTATCCCCTCATTTTTTTCCCTTCTAAATCAAACATTACATAAAATAAATGAAAACTCTAAAATCGGCTTAAACCCGCGGTCAACCAGCCACTTCCCACTCATTTACTCTTTCTTTTTTTATATGGTGATCTCATCCTTTTATTACCATTCTTGTATCCCGCAAAATTTTATGATGATCAAGTGAGTGAGTGACTGCAGTTCCGAAGATTTAATAAAATAAAAAAAGAGAGAGGTATTACGCAACTCACTCAACACTATCGTTTTATTTTCTGAGCCATGTTTAGAGAGATTAAAATTTGGAAATTTTATAACAAACAAAAAAGAGAAGTTTCGAAGCTAAAATGTTTTTGAAATCCCTTAAAAAAATGCTGATTTATTTAGGTATCAAAAAAATGGCAAAAAAAAATTCGTGGTTAAACTTTTTGGTAAAAAATAATAAAAAAAACATAGTTCCTAAAGTGTCGGCAATTTTTTTATTGTTGCAAAAAGCAAAATTTCCTATATTTTTCGCGCAAAAAATAAATAAAAGACAGACTACAAAAATTGTAATTTCCGACTGAAATAAAAGGAAGTGTGAACTAATTAGTAGCAACCAGAAGCAAGCAAGCGACAATAACAAACAAACATATGTGGGTGGTAAAAAAAAAAAAGAGAGTTGTAAAATTGTGTGCCAGATCGCATCGCAAAATTTTTTGTTTTCCTTTGCCGCAAGCAAAAAAATCGCAGTTTACAATGACGAACCCAAGACACAGTTTCTTTGATCTGATTGGATAAAATAAACTTTTTTTTGCTTTTCTTTTTTATTTGCTTTATAATTAGCAAAAGAAAAAAAGAAAGAAGTCAAGTCAGTGTCAAAAAAAGAAAAAAAAACAAGAAGGATGGAAACCTTGTTAATCCGATTTTAGAGAGGACATGAGAGAGGTTAAAAATGACACCTGCTGAGAAAAAGGAGAGAGAATGTGATACTTGAGATACTTGAGAAGGTTTAAATGAAATCAAGTGGGATAAGAAAAAGAGAAAAGGAGAGGTTATGGTAATAAATGGAATCGGATCATGTAAAAACAAATGGTAAACAAAAAAAATTAGATAAATAATAATAGGTTTTTTTTATTGAAAAACAGTAACTCATTATAATAGCCGGATTTTACTGTCGTGGAATGTCTTGAAGAGGAAATACTATATTACCCAAAAAAAGTATAAAAATAATTTTTTTTGTTAAGTAAAATTTTTCTTTTAATTCTCAAATAATTTCTTCTTCCGCCACGCCACCATTGCCGCTTATTTTTTCTCCTCTTTTTTGTTGTGATTTTGCCAGATACCGGAAATGCGCAAACGCCTCTCTCTCGTTTATTTTTTTTTCATTTCAGGAAACATGAAAATATAAAAAAACTTCAAAAAAAAAAAAAAAAAGATGAATCAATTAATAAGCTTCATTTGTTTTCGAGATACTTAACAACAACCTAGATTTAAAGATGAAGACGGGGGTTATCGAAGAACTTCCTGTTTTTTCTTTTTTAATTTTCACAGCATGAAATCCTAGGCTCTCGAATTTTATTTAATAAGTCTCTCCTCTCTTTCTCTCGTATATTTTTACTTCGTCTCCCCACATTGGATGCTGCATTTGAGAATGCCAAAGTAAATAAAAGTAAAAATACCGTAAACTTTTTTTTTAGCTTTCTTCTTTTTTTTCCATGGAGATTTTTTTTTTAAAAAGTGCTAAACTAAAAACTTTATTTATGCACAAAAATAAAATAATTTTTTTTCTATGTATTTTGTTTAGTTATTTTTTTTTTTTTGCACTTTTTTTCATGCACCTCCGCGTTTTATAGAATGTTGTTCTCTAATATTTTTAATATTGCCATGCAAAAAAAAAAAGAGAAATATAGGGACATCTTTAACTTATTGACTTTTGAAATATTAAAATAACCAAATGATATGTCTCATGGGATTTGAAACCAAATAAAAATATAATTTTCAAGGGACGGATCAACTGACATTTAAAGGCTTTAACATGGAATAAATAAAAATATGTATGTATGTTTAAATGAAAAATAAATTAAAAAATTGTTTAAAAAAATAATAATAACAAGATGCAAAAAAAAAGAAAAGAAATTAAACTGTGTCCGCAGCGTCTTGAAGCAAATAGAAGCAGTGATGTAAAAAATAATAAAAAAGTTAAGGTCCTTAAAAAGTTGAACAAATGAATAAACTTCTGAAGCAAATTATCAAAATAATTATGGAAGCAATCGAGGTAAATTTTCTCCAAACAAAAAATCGATAATAAACACTTCCAAATTGGGCGATGTTGTTAAAAGATAAAAATTTTAATATAAAAAATAAATCACTGCAAAAAAAAGCATTTTTTGTTTAAAAAAAATAAAAATTATTTTTAAAAATGGAGAAAAGGTAGCAGATATAAGTTTGCTTTTTGTGATGGGAGAAAAGGATAATCTGAAAAATAATTATTGTTTCTAGACTTCAGAAACATTATTTTATTTTAGACCTCTTTTTTAGTCTTCTCTATCTTTCAAAAGCTTAGAACACATTATTCTTCCAAAACATAAAAACAGAAGCTTCAGATTTTCACTTTAAAGCCAAAGAAGCAGCAACAAAGAAAAAAGAAAAAATTATATTAGATAAAAAAAAAGTTGAGTTCTGGACGGCGAAGAATAATAGCAAAGCAGAAACAAAAAAAAAAGAAGGTGAGGTCAAAAAACGCATGGGAACGCTTGCTTCTCTCTCTCAAAAAAAAGGTAAAATAGAGAAAGATAAAAAAGCGTCAGACATCAGCAGCGACATCAAAAAAATGCTTTGCCTCTTGCCGTGTCTTGTTGCTGCTGCTGATACTTTTGGATGGAATAAGAGTAAAGGGAAGAAAGATGGCTTCCAAGTAGTAAGAATAAATGAAGAAGGATGTTATAAAAGTTGTAAAAAAAAATCAAATAAAATCAGTGCAAACAAAGTCTTCTTTTTTATATTCATTTTTTGGCTGAGATCTTTGTAATAAAAAAAATGGTAGACGACGAAGAAAATTGCGGGAAACTTTTTTTCCAAATATTGAAAGATTCGGTTGCCCAAAAAATTTCGTCGTTGTAATTTCGAAAATATAAATTTTAACAGAGTAATAAATGTTAGCAAAAAAATGGATAAATATCAAATCAAAATTCAACACTTTTGAACTTTTATAAGTAAATTTTTTTAAAATTTTCAATCAAAACATTTTCTTTGTAAATCATGTCCTAACTTTTTTACATTCAAAAGAGTAAATAGCTTTTAAGCTTCCATGATTCAAAAAAATAAATGTCAAAGTTTTTACATTCTAAAAATTTTTTAAATTTTGTTAAAAATTCATTTTTCATGGTGGTCTCGTATCTCTCATGTAAAAAGCTCCACAATATTTATTGGGTCCATGGGTTATAAAGGACAAAAATAGAAATCTTTTTAGTTTTTATATTAACAAGTTTATTTTATAGTTTTTCCATTTAGCTGCCATCTTTTTTTTAACACCATTAAATACAACGACAACAACCGCAGAAAGGAAAATGAAAAAAAGAGAAGGACACAAAAAATAAACGTGGACACATAAATACACTTATAATTTTTTGTTGAAACAAACAACAAAAAATTGATAATAAAAAAAACTTCAAAGAAAAAAGAAAGGTATAATGCTTGCTCCCTTTTTTTGAGAGGAGAGAAGAAAGTTTTTTTACATTGGTCAGTCAGTGAGTGAGAATGTTGTTTGAGTAAATTTTAGGCGCCCCTACCTACAAATATTTTTATGGAAGCGCGTTTCCAAGAAATTTTCTTTCTTTCTTCTTTTTTTTGTGAGAAAAATAAAAATAAAAAATTTGTTTGGAATAATATTTTCTTTTTTTAAAGATTTTAATATGGAAAAAAGAGACAAAAACAATGTTGTTTATATCGAAGAGAAATAAATAGAAAATAATAAAATTATTATTGGGTATTATGTTGTGGAAAAAAAAGGTGAGCAAGAATGTCCAAAAACAGTGGCAAAGTGTCAAAGATTTAGAGATCCGCCGGTGAAAAGTAGCTTCAATTTGGGAGGAAAATATTAGCAACATTTAGATTCACGTAAAGCCGACAACTTATTTAGGAAAATATTTTTCAATCCAAAAAAATTGGCTTTTATGCATTCTTATTTTTTTTAGCTAAAAGAAATTTTAAAGATTTGTATTTTATCATACCAATTTTGAGAGCAGATAGAATTTTGTTATGAATTATCAAAAGTCGAAAGAGCTAAAACTCTGATTGTAAATCTCAAAAACAAAAATTAACAATCTGTTTCCCAAAAAAGCCAAGTTTAAACCAATATTACTTTGTCTAAATAAAAAAATGTGAATCGAATTCACAGAAATAAAACAAAAAAAAATTTGAAATGCGAAAAACCTTGACGGTCACAAAGAAAAGAAAAGGAGCAAGTTAGTCAAAAAAAAGTTTTATGGCGTTCGACGCTATAAAAAAGTAAAAAAAAGTAGTTAGTAAGTTTTTTCCTTTGACATTTTTCTTTAAAAATATAAAATCGTAAATCAGCAGTAGCTAAGAATAAAAAAAAAGAAGTATATAAAAAATAAAAAAACGTGAAACCGTTTTTTTTTATTTAGTTTTGTTGGTTGAGAATTTTTTTTATAGTTTTTATTGTTTTTTTGCAATCTTTTTTCTTTTTCGTTTCACTCTTCTTTTCTTTTTTGTTGCAGTTTATCAATAAAAAAAAAAATAAAGAAAAAGGAGCCATCATCTTATGATGTAATTTTGGTATAATACTTTTTTTTGTTGCTTTTTTTCCATTTTTTGTTTGGAAGAAAAAAGCTGAAAAAAGGTATCGAAAAAAAGATAGACAGGAAAAGAAGGCCCAATCTATGTAGCCTAGTTTAATTTTTTTTTTGAGGTTTACTCATTTGTTCCGTCAAATTTGCTGAAGTTCAAGTTTTGAAGGACGTCAGCAAAATTCTACAAGAAAATAAATATATGAAAATCAAAAAATAATTTTTTGATGGTATTTAAAAAGGGAATTGAAAAATTGAGGGCAAAGTCGACGAAAAAATAAAGAATAAAAAATGAATTTTTCGCTTCAACAATAACTTTACCATAATTTCAATAATATTTTTCAAATTTTTATTTATTAAAAAAATCCTGCGTCCCGCTTTTTAGAGTCTTAACAAACAGGCTTACTGTAGCTACAAAAATAAAAATGCATCACAAATAATTCTTTCAATTCTATAAAATGAAAAAATTGGCAACAGCAAAAAAATCCTTAAATCTAAATCATTTTCTTTTCATACTTTTTTTTTGTTATTCTGTATTTTTTTTCTTCTTAAAAACATTTATATTATTTTTTTATTGTTAAAAAAAAGGTTGACAATGATAAAAAAAATATTTTTTGTATAAAAACTTTTTTTGTAAAAATAAAATAAAGAAAAGCAAAGCAAAGCAAAAGCACGAGTTTTATGAAAGAAAATACACAATCGAAAAAAAAAAATAGAAATAAATCTGATTCAGAATTGTGTGAGAATCCGATGTTTCAAAATTGGATTTCTTTCTATTTTTTTTTTTGAAAAATAAAAAAGCAAAATAAATATGGAAACAATGAACAATGGTTTTTTTTCACGTTAAATTAAAACATTTTTTGCATTAATCCAAAACAGAGAATAATTCAATAAAAACTAATTTTTAAAAATGCTAATTTCATTATTAAAAACAACTGAAGACAAAGATTTTCATCATCTGTGGTGTAAAGCCTGAAGTTGGTTGTTATCTTTGAACTTTTCTAGAAAAAAATTTTCTTCTATCCGGTGCCTTCAGAATTCAATTATCAAAATAATTATTGTTCTTTTTTTGATTTGATTATGGTTTTTTTAATATTGATTCAAATTTCAAAACTCACAAAAATTCTATAATAATTTTTTTCATTAAAAAACTAAGAATATCTAAAAAAAGTTACCTAATATTCCAAAGTTTTTTATCACAAAATCACTAAAATAAACTTTCAAAATTTTGAAGCCAGTAATTTGTTGTTGAAACTTAATTTTTTATTCGTTGCTAATTTACAATGGAATCGAATCACGATAGTTGTATTTTTAGCTTTTTAATCTCATTACGTCTTTTTTCATTCTCTCTTCACTTTTTTTTGCTGCTGAAACTTTTTCTTCTACCTTCAAAGCAAGGGAGCATTTTCTTTGTTTTCAACCAAAAATAAAGAAGAAGAAAGAACTGATAATTTTATTGTATTGTTGCGATATGTATTTTTTTTGCCAGCTTGCATATTTTTTTGGTGTTGAACAGAAGTCCGTGTTTTTTTCTTTTATCTTCTAAGAAGTTATTTTTTTTGGGCGCAAATTGTTGATGGTGTTCGACAATTTTATTTTTTTTATAACCATTTTTTATTGGTTTTTTTATATTTTTTAACATAGACTGTCGTTTAAAATAAAGGTGTAAAAACTTCTGTAAAAAATAATATTGATAAAAATTTAAAATTTAAGTGTTTTGTGGAGCGTTTTTCTCAATGGTTTCATGTTTTTTTGATAGTTGAAAAAATAAGGTGGCAAACGATGTTTGTATACATAATAAGAAAATATATTCTTTGTGTCTTGACATGGTTTTTCTTTTGATAAGGAAAAATGTTGCAGGCAATGTAATGAAGGATAATGATGCTGGTGTATCTTTTTATTTTTGTAGCCTAATAGTGGAACTCAAACACTTGTATAAAATATTAGCTACATATTACAGAGTCAGTCTTGCAGTGAAAATATTCGTAGCATTAAATTTTCTAAAAATGGAAGAAGTGAATTAAAAAATCTGAAAATAAACCAAAATAGAAAATTCCTTGGCAATTAAATCCAAGCTTTTTTCCATGGATTGCCGAACCTGACAAAACTTTTTTTCTTTGAAAAATTTTTTCCATAAAAGAGGCGAGCGAAACTGATTACACTTTTCGTGCAGTTGTCGATTTCGCTACTTTTGATAAAAAAATATTTGTCTGCTTGTTGCTTCTTGCAATGATTCCATAGAAGCAAACAAACAAAAAAATTATCTTTATTTACAGCCACTTTTGACTAAATAAAGTTGTAAAAATATATTAAGTTTTTATGTCCAAAAAAAATATTGTAAAAATAATTTAAACTTATGCACCCCAGGCATTTTTATTGCTTAGAATTTTTTGGAGGAAGTAAAGATTTTAAATTATTGCATAAAGCAAACTTTGATAATAAAATCCTGAGTCATGCTTGAATTATTTTTATGTTCTTGAAATAATCGCTATTATTTTTTTGATTTAACTCTCTAAACTTTATCATTTTAGCGGAGCAAAAAAAAGAAGAGAATAGATTCCAAGAATAAAATTTTTTGATGCCCAATCGAGAAAATGATGATGATAAAATGACGAATATGTCCATCTCTATCTATCTTCTTTTTTTTTAATTCTTTAATCTGGCAACAAAATGAAAATAAAATAAAAAAAATTATTTTGATAAGAAATCAAAATAAAAATAAAAGTTTTTTATATCAAAAAAAATTATCATCGTCGTTGTCGTCAAAAAGACATACATGCCTGGCTTTGTTGAAAAAAACAATATTTTTCTCAATGCTTTTTTTGTTATGAAAACTTAAAAAACAAAACATAAATTTTTTTAAGAAAGCAAGGAACAAAGGATGGGCGTTGTCCTCCTCTTTGTTTTTTTTATGATTATTCAAAAAATTTGAGGGAAAATTATTATTGAATAAAAAAGTCCAATAAAAAACATAAGAACAAAAATATTCTTGGGTGTTAATGGAAAATGGTATTTAAGCGACTTACCCAACTGTTTTAGTAAATCAGTGTCGAGATTCACTATGAAAATCAATAAATTTACTTCAGAATTTTTATTTTCTGATTTTTCTTTAATTTTCTTTTCAATATACAAACATATAAAAACGTTCACGGGCTCCTTATCAGACTTCCGTCCAGTAGCAACTTAGCACCGAATATATATATACATTTAAAATATATATATATATGCCGATGAAAAACACTGGGCATAAAAGCTGATAAGCACCCGATTTTAACGTAAAAAAAAATATTGAAACTATAAAAGCGGATTAAAATATTGCAGATAATAATAATTTCAGCATCATTCAATAAATAAAAATAAAAAGCATCGGCAACAGTAAAGCAAAAAAAAAATTTTTTTTGAATAATCTTTTAAATAAACTTTGTTGAATCTGAAATATTTTTATTTTGAAGATAAAAGTGTAAGAGAAAAAAGATCAAAATTATATTTCCAGAATTTTTTTTATGAAGACATAATTTTTCCAAACTTTATTACATTTCAAATATTTAAAAAAAGAGCAATATTCAAGATTCATATTTTTTTAAATAAAATCCTCGAGAATAATTTTGTTCTCTTCAAGACTATAGAAATAATTTTTAGCATTTTTTGGCCATTATTAAAACATCAAATTCATATTAATTTCAAGCTAATTTTATAAAAATAAATTCAAAGTAAACTTACGTCTCAAGGCTCGATGTTACGCTAATCCAAAAAAGTATCAAACCCAACATTCATGTTTAACGTTTTAAACATATTAATCGAAGCCAAACAAAAAATATGAAAATGATGAATAAAAACCAACCAAAGTTTTAAATAAAGCAAATAAATATTTTTTTATACTTTTTTCTTTCCATAAAGAATAAATAAATTTTTTACTTTTTACTTTACTTACTTTTTATTTTATTTCAAGAGATAGCGAAAATGCTGAAAATCCATGGGTTGTTGATGCTGGCTGCTACTGCCGCATCTTCGTTCCTCGTTGTTGCCGTTGTCGTCGTCGGTTTTATCCTTCCTTTTCCCCTCGTCTTCTTCCTAAATCTATTAAGCGCTCTAATTTTTTTGGTTTTGTGATGGAAAAAAAATAAACGAAGGAAAAGCAGGGGTGTCGAGCGACGACGACGACAACAACTTTAAAGAAGGCGACGACGATGAACTAAAGAGAGAGAGAAAAGTGCCAAAAACAGCATATTTCGAAGAAGAAGATTTTTTTCGATGAGTTTTTACTTTTATTTTTACTTCTTAGTCGTCGAAGGAAAGAAAAAAAGGTTTTTGCGCTTTTGCTTTTTTACTTTTTCTGTTGTTGCATGGAATCCTTAAAACCGAAGCATCTTTTTTTTGCGACCACTGCTGCTACTTTCAAACTTTTTACTTTTCTTCATGGTTAGGGTTTTTAAGTTGAGGAGTTGAGTTGAATAAAATTGGAAGGGATTGCATGAGTTATTAAAATTATTTTTCTTTTCTCTTATTTTTTTTTTGACATTTGAAAGAAATAAAAGCAAAAATAAAAGAAGGATTGCAAGAATGGAAAAAAAATGGGATGAAGATCTCGAGAAAAAATTGTGAATTCATTAACTTAAATTAATAGCAATTAACTAATTATTTGGAGGAAAGCAATCACAAGTATACCAAAATTTGAATTAATTTTTTGGTAAATGAAAAAAATATATATAAAAAAAGCGAGAAATCAGTTTCAACAGCTTCGAAATTCTAAAATTTTAACATTAAAAAGTTTGGAAGGGTTTTTTATAATTGCACTAAATCGAGTTCTTAGTTTTTATAAATCAAACAAAAATTTATACAATGATTATATATATTTTTTTTAAAGCGATAATTTGTAAAGTTTATAATGTTTCTAAATAAAGCCAAAATAAAAAATCATAGTAATAAATAACGGTTACTTACTGTCATTGATTCTTTTACTTCAAAAAAAAAAACTCAAATTCTTGGAATTTATAAATATTAAAAAAATATTAGAAATAAAAGTTTGTTTAATTCTGGAAAAATCAAGATTGACAAAGACATGTACTAAAATACTACGGTAAAGTAAAAAAAGAAATACGACCATCTTTTTTTTTGTCTTGCCATAAACAAGATTTTAATCTAATCCAAACTTGTTAGAAGGAAAAAATATATTAGCTTCGTTATAAAAAAAACAGAGTTATAATTAACACCATAAAAAACGAGACTAACTTACACAAACATGGATTCCAAGATTTTTTTTAATGATTTAACACTTTTCTCAATTTTCATCGCATAATTCGATCTCAATTTTTTAAATAATAAAAATTCAAAAAAAGCAAAAATAATAACGAAGCAGCAAGAGCTTCAAAAATTTTTTAAAATGAATATAAACGTTTCATTTTTCATTTCAAAAAAAAGAAGCATTTTTTACTAGTATTTTCTAATTTATTCAACCGCAAAAATAAAAAATAAAGTGACATCTCTCCTTTTAAAATTAGTAAAGAAGCAATAGAAAAACAGAAGTATGAAAGTAAGTAGCGCGCGCGAAAAACATAAATTTATTCAACAAGTTCTTCGTCTTTCTTTTCTCGCCTGCTTTTTACTTTTCACTTTTTATTCCATCATCGTATGCTTGCTTCTTTCCTTATTTTCCTATGTTTTTCAAATTTCACAATGAAGGAGGAGGGTTTGAAAGACTTCTGCATTCCTCTCTTGTAAAATGTCACTCACTTTTTTTTTAGTTTTCGGTGCTCATCCTCTTTTCTTATTTTATTTTGGAGATGTTGTCATTCTTGTCCTCCTTCATCCCCGCCATTTGCATAATAATCATCCTCACTCTCATTTGAGGAGGGCAATTTTAAAAACATAAATTCAAAACAAATATAAAAAGTTTCAAAAAAAAATTGACAAATTTCTGAAAGAAACATATTTTTATTTTTTTTATTGGCACATCAATGAAATTTATTAAATAAATAGCAACAAACAAAAAAACACACCAAAACAGTAGTTTTATAGTTTAAAAAATGGAATTCATAATACTCAAAAAAAAGGCGTACACGTTTATCATCAAAATCGCTAAAAAAATATATACATTTTGTTTTAACAATAAATTATCCAGTGGAATTAGATTTAAAACTTGAATTAAATTTAGTTAATAATGCTCCACTCATTCCAATGCATCGAACTTCATGAGATGGTAAACTTGTATGGGACACAGTCACCCTGAAAAATAAAAAGATATTTAAAAGAATTATAAAAACTCAAACTTTTTTACAAATACTTAGTTATTTCAAAAACATGAAATTTCGCTTTTTTTAAATGATTTTTTTTTTAAATAAAAATTTTTATTACCTCGATAATTGCGATTGCTGCGAGCCACCCAATAAAAATCTCGAATGTTTTATCGTTGGAATGGTTGAATCTGATTCGCCAAAGGATGGTCGACCAGATAAATAATTATCTCCTTCTTCTCCATCTTCATTAATAATAATATTATTTTCATTATTTAATGATTCATCAAAGGAATCCACGGGCCTTGATTCACTATATGGAAATACTGAACACAGCAAAGAACTCGTGCGTCGATTAAGGGAAAGGCGAAGTTGTTGATTGGACCAACGATTTTTAGCTGTAGCTTCCCATTGCTCTTCTGGCCCTGATAAACGTGGAGATGGAGTTTGTTGGTGTTGTTGTTGTTGATGGTTGTGGTGTTGATGTTGGTGGTGGTGAATGTTGGGTCCAAGCATATGATGTTCATCATCTGATTCACAATCCAATACACTATGACACCCGGGAGCTGTGTGAATTACCGAATTTCCTATCATTGATTGACCCAATTCATTCATAACATCTTTATAATAATTCGTTTCAAGACTATATTGAATTGCCTAGAAATTAAAGAAATTTAAATAATTTAGAAAAAAAACAAGGTTTTTAGCAGATTTATTTTTTTATTTTGCAAAAGTAAATTTAATTTTGTCCCTCAAAATTTTTTTTGTTCGTTGTCGCAAAGTTTTTTGTTGACTAAAAAAAGTTAAGTTTGCTTGATTGGCTTTGTTACAACTTTTCACTTTTAGAAGACAATCCAAAGAAAAAAAATTTAAAATTAAATTATTTAATTTGCTCTTCGTTCTTCGATCTGTTTTCATGAATTATTTCGTAAATTAATCTAATTAATTTAGAGTGAAAAACAGTAAGTGGCTTTGTTGGTCTCGTTGAATTTTCTGCCTGGTTAAAAAAAAGTCTCGAGAAGTAAAGATGAAATTTTTATTTTTTCCTCCAAAGTTCAAAGAATTCTTTAAATTAAAAAAAAAATTAAAATCACATTTTTTGCATATTTTTGTGAAACATTTTTAAAAGACCAACAAATCTTGTTAAGAGAAGTCCTACCCTACCGCAATACATTCATTTTATCCGAAAAAAAATTAATGGAAGAAAATTAAAAAAGAAGCGCTTTTTGATTTAAAAAAAAGTGAAGATTACGACCTTTCTTGGCAAAACTCTATGTTACATTTTTTTCATTAAAAATTAAAGTTTTTAAAATATCCGCTTTTCGGCTTTAAAACTCTAATTCCCTTGGACAGAGTCGTAATTTTAAAATTTCTATTTCATATCTAACCTGTATAAGATATGGAATGCCTCGAATAGTTTTCATTAAAGCTTCAGTGGTATCAGGAGTAATTAACATCGATGATTCAGCCAAATGTATATGACTATTAGATTTATTTAAATTTTTTGAAATTATATAATGCACAGGTGTTCGACGTTTATTTGTTGTTGTTGATGTTGAATGAGAATTAAAAGTTTGATGCTGATGGTGCTTTTTAAAATATCTTGGAATAGTTAGCCATAAACCCGCAGAAATGAATAATCCAATTAAACCTAAAGATGTGGCCAAAACCGATGGTAAAATATCAGATAATTCAAATACAGCCAAAATTATTCCAGTTAAAAAACAACCCAAACTTAAAATAGAAAATATCAGTGGAACTAACATTTTGGCATTTGAAAACAAAAAACTTTGAAAAAGTTCAAAAATGAAAGCTAAAAATAATAAAGAATTGAAGTTTAGTTGTGGATAAAATTAATGAAAGTAAAAGAAATGGAAATCGCGTTAGTCACGAGTAGGGTTGTCGAATGGAGAATTTCCCGGGAATTTCCCGATTTTTCCTGGGAAATTTCCCGCTACAAACCCTTACAAAGTTTCACCAAGTCTAACAAAGTCTTACAAAAGTTGCTATAACTTTGTTAAACTTTGTAAGACTTTGTGAAGGTTTGTAGCGGGAAAATTTCCCCATTTTCCCATTTCCCGGGAAATTCGACAACCCTAGTCACGAGCGAGTATTTCAGAGTTTGGTAATTTAAAAAAAGAAGAAGACACAAACTTGCTTGAAAAAATTGAAATATGTATGTTGGCAACAACAAAAAAATTAAGAAATGGAAAGGAGGAAGGATAATTTTCTGGAGGATTATGAGTTTTAAAAAAAATTTTTTTTTAAATGTGTCAAAAAAAAACAAGAAACTTTTTTATAAGATGCGAAGTACACTTTTTAGAAGCAATTATAATGTTTTTTTTTGAATCATGGTTTGGAATGAATACATGGGTTAGAAGTCAAATTTTTCAACCAAGAAATAATGATTATTTTTACTTTTTTAAGAAAAACGTACAAACCCTAAAAATTTTTAAAACTAAATCGGAAAAAACAACACACTTAAATGAGAAGTTGAAGAAGCAGAAAGAAACAAGCACATTTGTGTGTTATTATTTTTCAGATCGCAAAGAAAGAAGAAACTTGAGCGCAAAAATGAAAAAAATTAACCTAATTATATCTAAAAACTTTTAAAAAAAGAAATGAGCAAAAATCAAAGATGCTCAACTCAATGTTTTTAGGAATTCAAGCATCAGACAGACGACGGTCATCATCGACAAATTAGCATATTTAAAAAAAACAAGTACAGAAAAAAGTTAAAATCGCCTGCACTTTCTTTATTTCTCTGTATTTTTTAAAAAGTGCAACAACGTCAAATGGAATAATTAAAAACAAAACAAAAAACACCAATCTCTCTCGACTCTCAACAAAATAAAGGCATCGCATGGAAAATTAAGAAGAAAAAAATGTGATCCATCCATCCACTCCAAAAAAAAGTGTTATTCTTAAAAAAAAAAACAAGAGTGAAACAAGAAAAAAATGTTGAAGTGAAAAAAAGAGGGAAAGAAAAGTAATGCGGAACTAATTATCGGATAGATTTCAATGCAATGCAGCCTAGCTAGCTGCTAACTTTATGCCCTTAAAAATAAAAATTGCGACAGCTTTGGAATAAAATAAAAAAAAGTGTAAAAACAAATTCTTTTTTTTTTGGATGCGTTTGTGTGTGTTTTTTTTAATGAACAACAAACGATGACATTGGAAACAGCGACCCTTCTTTTATTTTTTTATTCTTTTTTTCTTCTTGCCCCTCAATAAAACAATTTAGCTTTATTTTTATTTTTTCATGCCTTTTTTGAAACGCAATGGCAAAAAAAAACATATATTCACTAATTTCAGAATGTCACCATTTTTGAATAAAAAAAAGAAGAAGAAAAGAAATTGAAACGCAGTAGAAAAATGCATAAAAATAAAACAAAACAAAAAAATTAATTTAAGTTTCAGAAGAAAAAAATAAGAGAAAACAGATGATATCTTTGGAAATGGTAATTAGTCGTTTCACGAGTAAAAAAAATGAAGAAACTTAACTTTATATTCTACGAAATAATATTAGAAAAAAATTTGCTGTCAAACAAAGTATGAAAAAAAAATTTCAAAATAATACTTTTGAAAAATATTTTAAAATGAAATCCTATAGCAAAAATAAAATTTATTGGCTATCGTCTACCAACAGAGCTGTTGATTTTCGATGCATTGAAAAAATCGATTTCGATTCGATGCATCGACAGCTCTGTCTACCAACGAAACCCAAATTTCTTGCTTTGAGGATTACGTTGCAGAAAAGTGCTACAGAGCTTTCTATAAAAAAAACAAGAAACGCTGAGAAGCTTTTTTGAAAATAAGCGCAAATTTATATAATTAAATTAAGACAAAACAAAGTAATATTATTTTCCTCCAAAAATAACCATTTTTTTTTGCGTATTCTTTATTTTTGCTAAATTTCTATCATAGAAAAAAAAAGTTATAAAAGATTTTATAACCCGGAAGTTTTTTAAAACAAATCAAACCAAAACAAAAAATAAAAATGTTTTTTACAAAATTTGTTGAAGAAAAGTAATTTGAGTTATTAAAAAAATAAAAATCATAAAATTGGCATTTTTATAAGTAAACTTAGTTCCAGTATATGTTTTACGAATGTACTAATTTCAGCAGGACTTATAAACGACACATGGTTTATATAAAGGCAACCAACTGCCAGCAAGCATACATCCGGGTTCATTCACTTCACGCCTTACGAAGAAGAACATCCATAATTGGAAGTTGCATTCCTTCTAGTTTAGTTAGAATAGAAAGTGAAGAAGAAAAAAAAGTTAAAAATAAATCTTATTGGTTTGAAAAGGTAAAAAAGGTCATATTTTATTTTTAAACGCTGATTTTAATTACTAAAAAAAACTAAAAGTCAAAAGTTATGGATGAATTTGGTTGCAAAAATTTTTTTGTTTTAAAAATTATACGTCACGAACTCTCCTTTTTTTAAATAAAAATATTTTTTTCTCTACGGTTTTACTTTTCTCAAAGATAAATAAAATGCTTTGGCTTTTAAGAACAACTCTGAATGGACAAATAATAAAAGAAACCGAAGAAGATAAAAAAGAAAAAAATCTTGCAAATATATTATTTTTTTATATGAGAGAAATATTTGAATGGAAAGACTTTTCTTTTGAATACAAAAATATATTTAAAAAAATAAATGGCAGCACAAAAATGAACTAAAGGTTATAATAACTACATAAAAAAATTATGTGTTTTTGTCATCAAAACTCTTATTCGTAATCTAGCGTCTCAATAATAAATTTTTTGAAAAAACTTTTTGTTATATAGACATCCAAGCCATAGCACATTATATTTTTTTGATATCAAATTAACTTATATTTATAAAAACAATTTTTTTAATTAAACCAAAAAAACGCTTTATTACGTAAAAATGGAGGTGTTTTGATTTTTTATAAACAAAACTTTTAAAAAAATACAAAGGACACTTTTTTAATTATTTTTCTTTCAATTATTTTTTGTTTATGAAACCCACATTCAATAATAATAATAAAAAACTACACTTTTTTGATGTTTTAAAAATCGGAGAACGCCTTTCTTTTCAAAAGTGCAGTCACCCTTGGCTTTTTTCAACCATCGTTTTTTTATATTTTACAATTTTTGACATGTCAAAATTTTGAACAAAAAGAGTTTCATTTTTTTTTATTAACTCTGACGTGAGTTTTACGCGCGCCACAACCAACCAGCATAGGACTTTTTTTATATTAAGTTTATGAATGAAAAAGAATTTCTATGAATGCAAAAAAAAAAATAGGACTAGACAAATTTTAATATGTGTTTTATTAGAATTTGAGGGTTAAAATTTATTCATTTTTTATTTTTGAGCAAAAAACAATTAATGTTTAAATTTAAATAATTTTTTCCCTTCAGGGTTCAAATATTTTTTTTCAAACTTTTGAATTCACAAAAAGAAATTTTAGGCAATATAAAGATTCATACCTTTAATCAGTGAACTATCTATTTTTTTTAAAGCACTTATCCAGAAAAAATAAAGAAAAGTCGCTTCAGGGTAATAAAAATTGTGACTAGGGCATCATTGGCAGCAGGTACTTATAAAATTTATCAAAATGGTGGATTCACAAATTTTTTAATATAAAAAAGCAAAAGCCTGTATCACAATTTCATTCACTTTTCTCAACTTTTTTCTCCATTATTTTATCTTTCGATCGATTTTTTTATTTATTCATTATTAAAAAATGGCTGCTTTTTCTGCTGCTTCAACTTCAAAAATTATTCTTTGCTCAAAAACCAATTTAGAATTCCAAATTGAAGTAGATTCTCGAGTTATTGACGCCAGTGCTATTCTCAAAAATGTTTTCGATCACACTGATCTCAGCGATGCCGTGGATGTGGATATGACTCCTAAACAACTTCAAAACTTCGTTGATTTTCATAATCATTTTGAATCTTCCGATGCCCCAAATGATCCAGAATGGTCGAATCAATTCTTCAGCAAAATGGAAGAAAGCGAATTCAAAGATTTTTGTTGGAAAGCCGATTACCTTGATTCTCAAAGATTTCTTGAAGCCGGAGGGGATTTTATTTTATTTAAATTAGAAAATTTGGAAGTCATTGATATTCAAAAATTCTTAAATATCGTGGATAATTACACTCCTGAAGAACGAAAAGCTATGGAAGACCATCCCCTTGAATTCTTTACTGGTGTTTCAGTTTCAGCTCAAGATGGAAAATAAAAAATCATTAAAAAATTTTCATAGATTTATTATTATTTTAATTTTATGACTTCTCTTTTTTTTCTCCCAATTTTATTTATTCGTTATTATTATTTTCTTCTTTTGTTTTTTATTTATGATTTTTTTGTCACAATAAAAGTAAAAATCTTAAAAAGTTTAATTATTTTAAAGTAGTCATAAAGATTAGTTTACGCAGCGAAAAAAAAACATAAGTTTGTTAGAAAAATGATCGGAAATATTGAGAGAGAAAAAGATATAATCTTTGGAATACGTTAGCCCAGAAAAAAAATCTAGAGAATGGTTTCATTGCGAGAAATGGAAGGTTATAAAGATAAAAAAAAATTGTGGATTTCTTAAAGCAACCGATCTCTGGAACAGCAAAAACCAAAGTATTAAAAAAAGTTTTTTATGGCATTTCTGACTAATAAAGTTTATTCCAAAAAAAAACTAAACAAAAAATCTTATAGAAATTTTTTTCATGAAGAAAGTCAAAGTTCAAGTTCAATAGTCAAAGACGATGAAAACAAAATAAAAATAAAAGCGCCATTTTTTTTAAACTTTACCATTTAAAGCTTAAAAGATAACAAAAAATTTTTCCCGACTTTAGTTAAATGGGATTAAACTTTGGACAAAATGGAAAAAAAAATGATTTTGGTTTTATTTCATTTGTTTTATTTCATGGAGCGATTTTTATTGATAGTTATTTTTTCCTCTCTCTTTTTTAATAGCATCCCATTCTTCTAAAAAAAGGGAAGCTATGTGGAAGAATTATATATTTTTTAATTGCCATTGAAATGCCTTTCTCGGAAGTGAAAAAAAAACTAAAATAAAATAAAAGAGGAAAAAGTTTTTTATTTTCGTGGATGGATAAAAAAGCTGGCATTGAAAAATGAAGCCAACTTTAAAGGAAGCAAAGGAAAAAATTTTTCTATAAAAAGGGTCGTCTCTAAATTTTAGCATGAAAAAAAAGAAGCTTACTGTAATATCTTCGAAAATTAAAAAAATGAACTGTTTTCTTAGAAAATTTTAGAATTTATATTCCGAAAAGTTTGAAGAAAGAAAAATATTTGGCTTCGATTTAGAATAAGAAAGATTGGCACTTTAACGGTTTTTCCCAGGTTCGAATTACCAGTATACCGAATTTAAACTCCACAAAATCTTTGTGTTATTGAAACAATTATTAGAAAAAACTATTATGGTTGAAAGATCTTTATACGCAACTCTCCTGTGAAAGAAATTAGAAGGCCAGAACCTAATTACACAAATAAAAATACGAGGGCGATAGATATGTGCATGATTCACTCACTTCCTCTCTCCACCACCAATATAAGGTTATTTATTTTCCGTGTTCCAGTTTCAAAGAATCCTTCTTCTAACTAATGAGATTAATAAGAAATTTTATTCTCAAAAAATAACGCAAAGCAAAGTCAAATAAAAGTAAAAACATGGAAAATGAAAAACAGAAAAAAATTTAAAAAAATTTTTCCTTAAAACAAAAAGTTGTGATTTCCAATAAAAAAGAAAACTTAAATTTAGAAAAAAAGTTAAGCTGAATATTTTTTTTTCATAAATAAAGACAAAAGTTTACTTTTATGCCAAAAAAAACAACAACACATTCATAAAAAAAAGGGAAATAAAAAGAAGAATGCTTCTCCTAAAATAAAAAGTATAATGGATTCCCAAAAAAAAACTAAAAAAGCAAGCTTCTTTTTTTCATTCTCTCCTTCATCGTCGTCTTCTTTTTTGCGTTTGCTTGGCTTTTTTAGGCGATGAAATAAAAACCTTTTTTTTCACAAACGTCCAGGGCGAAAGAAATTCCATATAAAAAATATAAATTTTTTTTTATGAAGCAGAAAACCCAGCTTTTTGGACGCCACATTTTTTTAAGCTCCTTCTTTTGTTTCGTTTTTTTTAAATTGAAATAATAGAAATTTAAAAAAAAACGAAAGCGTTAATTAAAATCGATTCTTTTAATTTTTGTTAAATTTAAGACAGGAAAATTTTTTAAGCATCGTCCAGGAACAAACTAATTTTTTTATGGAAGTCGCCTATCTAATTTGCTGCAGTGATATCTTTATGAAATTTTAATTCATATTTTTTATATATAAATACTTAATAAAAATGTTTGACAGCAAAATCCCATTATCTCACACATCAAAAATTCTCTAACTTTTATTTTGTATGCAAGTTTAAAAATAAATTAATTAAATAAATTATCCTTGTGAAAGTTTAATCAATCTGAAACATATACAATATTTTCAAAAATTTGAATAATTTGTTAAGCATGGGGTTTTAAAAGTAAAAATATCAAACTTCATAAAAAAAATAAAATTTATAAAATTTGTTGCCCATCAAAATTTAGCTCTTTTTGAAAAATATTTCATTCAAAGTATTTTTTATTTTTAAACACATAAATTTCCGAAGAAAATAAAATATGGATTCGCACTGGGGTCCATACTTTATTATTTTAATTGTTTGAATTACCAACCATGAGTTTGTACCGTCACAAGTTGGTTGATACAAGCCAAAAAAAAAATTAAGAATCAAATGAAAAGCTGAGACTTGAGAATTCCTCCCACACTTCAAACTTTACTTTTCAACTTTGAGAAAGAAAAAGTTGAAAACACTAATTTATTTAGAGCTATCTATTCACTTATCATCGTCGTCGACACTTCTTCTCACGTCAAATTTTATAAATATAAACTTGAACTCTCGAACTTTCAAAAAAAAGTTAAGTTTAATTAATTTTAATCAAGCAAAAAAAACATCCAAAAAAGAAAAATGTTAATAAAAATTTGCGAAATACTTTTCCAAAAAAAATTAATGATTACTTTGTGTTTGTTTAATTCAGATTAACTTTATCATATCTAAAAGCTGACGATGCACATCATACATCTTCCATAATACATACATATATTTCTCTGGCGTTCTGTGAGTATTGACAATGCATTAATAAAAATATATTTTTTTTCTTTGCTCCATTCAAAGCTTTTTTTGTTAACAAACAACAATCATCTTGCACTTATATTTTATTAAAATATACCATTTTTTATGGGCGATTTTTAGTTTCTTTTAATTAATAAAAAAAATGTTAAATGTTCCTCTTTCATAAATTATTTTTATAAAAATTAATGTTACCAATCGATAGAAGTTGCTTTTAAAAGATTATTAAACTCTTTTTTGTATCAAAGCTTTTTTCTGCCTGATCACATATTTTTTTGTTTTTGCTTTTTTTCTTTTAATGCCAAATGTTTTCTTTATTTTTATTTCCAGAAGAAAAAATCGATATTGTGTTTGATAAAAAAAAAGAAAGAAAGCGATGCTATAAACATAAAAAAAGAAAATATGAAAGAACAACTACTATTTTCTTTCTCAATTTTCATTATTCAAAAAGCTCTTGCTGCTGCTGTTGCTTTGAAAGTGCAACCAAAAAGAAAAAGAAAAAAAGCGAACACATTCATTGAAATGAATGAATGTTGCATTTTTTTTGTTTTGTTTCATTCCTCTCTTGTGTGTGCTTTTTTCACTATCTCTATTTCTCCTCAGTTGTTTTTTTTATACATAGACATTAACTTTGCCGCCGCTGCTTTTCTTCTTTTCACGTTTACTTTTTTTCTTCTTCTTATGCTTTCAATCATTTTTTTCTTTCTTTCTTTTTTCATTGCCAGCCACAGCCCGCCACTAAATGAATGAATGCATGCAACAAACACACACTTTTTTTTAACTTTGATAGTTAGTTTTTTCCTTCACTTTGAAAAAAAAGAAGATGGAATAAAAATATTGGAAGCATTATTGTATTAATGTCAATTTTCTTTTTTCTTTCTTCTTATTTTGCCATTTTTCAAACTGCAAATGATGATAGTTTTTTTGATTTGAAAAGCAAAGAAAAAGGTTTTTTTGATATTTTGCGCCCGTAGAGTTTAGTGACTGTTTCCACGCCGCGGCTTTTTCCTTCATATTTGACCGAACTTTGAAAAAATCAAAAGGTTTAACTTCCTCCTTATCCCATTTATTGCGTCGCACCACCATCTGCTAAAAAGACGGACAAAGAAAAATCCAAAAATGGGTTTTTTCTTTATTTTCATTTGCCGCAGTAACCCTTTGATTTGCCATTGCTGTTGTAACTTTTTTGTTTGGTGATCGCCTAATTTTTTTTTCGATGGCGTACTTAATATTTTTGTGTTTGTAATTTATGACAGCGCTTGAATAGAAAGAAAAAAAGAGAATAATAAACCATAGGAAACAATGATCCAAGGGGATGTCCCATGATTTATATATTTTCATTGAAATTCAATGGCAATTTTCATTTTATTGGCCATTCTTTTTTCAACTTATTTTGTTGCTAAGCAAATTTTTTTATTTGCCATCATTAATCTTAGCCCTTCTTTTGAAATTTTGTTTGTTCCAGATCTTATTATTTTTTTATAAAAAAAGCCGATTTTATTCTTCATTTTTTTATAGGAAAAATATTGTTTTTAGTTTTCTTTTGCCTTTTTGGAAATGTCTAGAAAACAGTGAATCACCATAGGCGATGCTCAATGTTGAATGTTTTCTTTCTTAATATATTTTTTTAGTTGACTACCAAATGAAACGTAGAATATAGTATAATAATTTTGACCAAAAATTTCCTAAAATGCTTTAATTTAATTTCAAAAAAAATTGAGGTATTCGAGTTTCTTATTATCTGTCAAAAAAAGATACTGATTACGATTTGCTTTTTGACAGTTTTTTAATCTCAAAAAAATTGAGATTTTCTTTATAACAACAAATTTTATCGGTTCACTTTTCTGAGATCAAAAAAAAACATTCTCAAACAAAACCTATTTGACTTTCCATTTAACTTTGAAACTCTATATTTAAATTTTGCTTTTTACAAATTTTTTCAAAAATGTGATCATTTTTCTTTTTTTTGCGCGATTTTTGGCCTTCCATTTGCTCACCATATTTTTTTATAACCTTTCCTTGTTTTTGCAGACTTTCAATTTTTTTCTTTTGGCCCCAAAAAAACCTTTGCCAAAATCAACCACCTCAATCATGTTTGATAGCGAAGATGAAGAACTTTATACTATGACTCCTTCAACTTCATGGGAACCTCTTGGGCCTGGACCATCAAGGAATTCATCATTTGGTGTTGGTCGATCACAACATCCTTCATTTTCATCTGGTCGATCCGCGCCTTCCACTTCTTTTGATAATCATAATTATCGAAATGAGAACCGTGAACGAAATAATTCCTCTTCAACCCAACAACATTCGTTAAGCTCGTCATCCCTTGGTTATGCAACTCAAAGCAACGACAACAACAGCGACAGCAATCATCGAAGAGGATTTTATTCTCCTCCAACATCTTCGATTTCGATTAATACTAATACTATTCCATCCAATGGATTTATTTCCTCAAGCAGTCCTCGTTCGGGAATTAGTATCAATGGCTTTCATTCTCCCGTTTCCGTTAGCAGCCTTTATAGCGATGATGAAGATTTTGATCCATTTTATGATTATCCTGATGAAAAAATTTATACAGGAATCACTCTTACTTCCGAATTAACTCGAAAAGAAGATTCACAATTTTCTTTTTATATTTTCTGTCAAGAAACAATCGATATTCATGGAGTTCCTCGACATCTCACAACTCCTCCACCTAAAATAACTTTAAATAAATTGTCAAGGTGGCGAAGAAAATTTGAATTAGAATTTGGCAAAATTATATTATTTATTTTCGACCACGAAGATAATGTGTTGGTTTTTAAAAAAGGTCCATCTGATTCAATTCCAGTTGACGTGGTTAATAATCATTATTGCGTAAGTTTTTTTGACAATAATTTTGTTCAGCAAATTAAAGTTTATGCAAAACTTTTGATTTGAATAAAAAATTAGGGGAAATTATATTTTTTGAAAAGTCAGAGATTCTTTTTGAGAAGTAAAATTTCTTTTAAAAATTTGAAATATTTTTTATTTTTTTATTTTTCAGTTCAAAGCTTGCTGTGTCTTTAATGAAACCCTTGATTGGGTTCATACTCATGAATTTGGTTCCATCAAATTAAAGACACCTTTGGAAGATCTTCATTTCGATCTCGTTTATGAAGGATTAATTGAATTCGACGATGCAGCAACCATTCAAAGAATTAAATCATTTACTGTTTATAAAATTTTATCCGTTGCCACTGAACAAACTTTAACTTTTTCAGCGGTAAGAAACTTTTATTTTTAAACTATTTTAAAATTAATTTTTGGATTTTTTTTTAGCCATGGTCTCGATTAAATCCCGATGTAAATTTGGATTTAAATGAAGAGGATGCGCCTGAATCGCAACCAGTTATTGGAAATAAATCTGGATTCAGATATAATAATAATGGAATAATTCATCTTAAAACTCATTATAAAGATGCAATTGAAAATGATATAATAATTTGTTTTGAACGGGAAAGAGAATTTCCTATTGGCTCAATATTTTCAATGGATTATATTCCACATCCCACTGGGAAATATTATGCCATTACTGAAGCATATCGATTATGTGAAACCCTGGAAACTATTGAAGTTGAAAATGATTTTTATATTGTAAGTTTAATAAATTCTTAAATTACCAAATTAATTTTTGTTGCAAGACATTTTTTAATTTTAATCGAAAAAAGTTTTGAATGGAAAATTTTCCAAATATTTATTCATAAAGATTTTTTGTTTGCTAAACATTTTTCGTTTTCGAAAAATAAGTTTTAAAATATTTTTTATGTTAATAATTTCCTATTTTTTTTTCAGTTCACAATCGAGCTTGATGTATCCCACTATGAAAAGGGTTTCTTTTATCATGAAACTCTTGGAATGATTGCTGATTCACGTGGTTGTTTAAGATATTTACCATATGCTCATAATCGGGAAATAGAAAATCCTGAAACTCGTGAACGTGAAAGGGATGATATTTTTACGGTTCGAGTTTGTGCAACCCCAAATGAATTAGCTAAATTTGATATTTATGAATTAACGGAAGAAACTATAGAAAAAACAAAAAAATATGAACCCAATTTACTTTCAACTTATGGATTTTTAATTAATTGTGAAACTGGAAGGCTTTATTGTAAAGATTATCCAAGCATCCAATTATTTATTGATGAAACAGAATTGCCAAAATTCGGTATGGGTGATTTTGTGACAGGAAAATTTAAAAGAAGAGATATTGATGACCCGTATGATAATAATTATATTTCGGTTAAAGTAGAACACTCGAGTTCTGCAAAGTTAAAATGTTTGAAAATTCAAGAAAATTATGGAGTTGTAAGTTCATTTTTAAATTTAAACACTTTTTTTCTTAAGAGTTTTAAATATTTTTTTATTTACTCAAAATTTATAAAACGAAAAACAAAATTATCGCAAACGCACTTTAGCTCTGCTAATTTTTTTAAATTGAAACGATTTTTTTAAATTTAAATTTATTTACGAAAATCAACGATAATTTTTTTCTCAAAACTTTTAGCGCCAAATTTTTTTTTGTGATAGGTGTTTTTCTGAATATGAATTTCGGCTTTGCTTTTAAAATTTTTAATTTAAGATTTATAACTAATATTCCTTATTATTTTTTTCAGTTTGTTTTCCATGGTTCATTAATTAAATATGAAGCGCCCAAATCTAAAGCATATTTAAAGAAGAAAAGAATTGAACAAATGATAGAACCGGATTTTCCAGAATATAACTTTTATTTCCAAGGTTTTTTGGATTCCATGGATTCGGGTTTAATTGCAGGTTATAAAATTGATCCAGAAACAACAAAGGTTAATATGCATATGATTATTGCTGAAACCAATTTGGATCCCAATCGACAAACTGCATTTAAATATGTTTGTAAATTTCTTAGCAATAATGCTTTGGATGTAAGTTTTAGAAAATAAAGAGAAATCAAAAAAAAAGAAAGATTAACTTTAGATTCATAAAAATACAGTTTTGGCTAAACACGTTGCAAAAAGATTAAATATATTTGAAAATGCTCAAGATGAAGATGAATTTTTTGATGCTCGATGTGAAAGTCCAACTCAATGGGAAGATTGCCAATCGGATTGGCCTGAGGAAGGTTTCCACAAATGGGGTTATGATGATGATGATTTTGAAGGGGAATATCCAAATAATGATGAGGTAAATATTTTTATTTTATTGAATAGGTTAATTGTCGAAACAATTTTGCAAAAAAAAAGTTTCAATATTTGCTTTATATTTTGAAAAAATTATTTTGTTAAACAAAAATTTGGGTTTCGACAAAAAAAAATCCTTACTTTTTCGAAAAATAGAATAATCAAAAAATATGCAAATTTCTTAAACTTTTCATTTCCAGCCTGGCCCAAGTAGCAGTAGCGGATGTTGCAGCAAAAAGAAGCAAAATCGAAAAGCTTTAGCTGCTGAAGGAGCTCGTCGACTTAGTGAATATAATAATAATAATCACCAAATTCAACCAAATAACCACCGTCAAAGTTTTGATGAAGAAATTTCAAATCCAATTCCACGAATTCATCAAAACCGCCATCGCCAAAGTTTTGATGAAGATGAAGAAGCCCCAATTCCTCCAACGAGAGCTCCCCTTCCATTTGTTGAGCCACCTACTCGCCCAGCTGAGCCTCCACTTGGAAAACCCAGGTATCGAAATGTAATTCTTTATTTACCAAATCATGAAATAGAATCAATTCAAAATGTTGCGATGGCCCTTAATTCCATTGAAGATTTGCTTCATCGAATGCCACCGCAAAGAAGAAATAATTTTGAAGAAAAAGTTAAAATGAGCAGAAATCAAGCATATGCTCCAGAAATAGATCAAATCGCTAAATTTTTTGGGATTAAAAAATAAATCAGTCTTCTTTTTTACAGAAGTTTTGTTAGTTTTGTGTAATTTAATTAATTCTTTAGTTTTGATATTTTTTATTTAAAATTTCCGAAAAAAAAATTTCTTAGTGTTTTTTGTTTAAAAAAATTTAGTTTAGTTTTTTGCTTTTATTTCTTCTTTTTTTAATTCGAAGTTAAAGAAATTATTTTTATTTTAGAACTTTTTTATCGCCTTTTCCCTTTTGTGCAAGTTTTTATTTTATGCCAAATTTCTTTTTTTTTGTCACCGGTGTGTGTCATCATTAATAAACGTGTTAATATTGTCTTGCCTTTTTTGTATTTTTTTTATAATAATAAAATGCCATTGATTGATAATAATAAATTTTGGTACACAAAACATGCAACAAAAAAAACTTTTTTTTCTTTCACATTCGAAATCATAATTTTTTATTTGTCTTTGTTTCGAGTTGAATGTTGGACGACGATAAAAATTTTTTTTTAAATAAATTTATTTAACAACAATAATAAAAAAATCTTTGACTAGAAAATTTAAAACAATTTTTTTCCTTTCTTTTTCACATAGAAAAAAGAATAAAATTATTTTGTTTTTTTGAATGGCACAATATTTTTCTTATTTTTTTTTCATAAAAAATTTAAACCCGATTTCATTATATATATTTTTTTTCACTTAAAATATTTTTGATTGATTAACATTTTTTGTTTATAGTTTTTTCATTAATAAATCCAGCAATATCTTCTAAAATTCTTCTGCGTTGTTTACTTTTCGGCATATTTAATATTCCATGAAATGCTGCTTCATAATGATACCAATGAACGGGAACTTTATGAGATTCTAATTTTTTACCATATAATATTCCTTCATCTCGAAGGATATCCACTCCAGCTGTTATTATCATAGCTTCAGGTAAACCTTCTAAATCCTTTCCAAATATGGGATTGAGATCGGGATTCATTGCATATTGAGCGAATAAAGGTGCTAAAGTTGAATCCGGCGATGGTGGCTTTGGAGGATCATAGAGTTCTTTGGGTCGAAAAGCTAAAGGCAAAATGGAATGATCGGTGACTGATTGATATTCTTTAGAATTTCGAATTTCACTGAAAAAAAAATATATAAAAATTAATATATAAATATTGTATTTAACGATTTTTTGAATAATGTTTCTCAGTGCCAAAAACTATGGTTTTTTATATCAAAAATTTATGTTACCTTGGAATATGTTTATTTCGTGTCAAAATTTTAACATTTTTCTTATTTGCTTCTATTCCCAAATACATTAAAACCATTCGAGCAAAAACTGTGGGATTAAGTAGCCCAGCTCCCTTATACATTCTTTCATAATATTGATAACTGGGCGATTGAAAATCTGTGACATTTGTAACTGGATAAATTAAAATTTGACTTTGAATATAATGTCTCAATCCAGATCGATGCAATCTTTGACAAGTCACCGTGGATAAATTGCCCCCAGCTGAATCACCCATAATATGAATTTTAGTTGGATCAATTTGTAAATGTTTGTGACTAAAAAATAAAAGTTAAAGACTATATTTTTTGTGGGAATAAAAAAAGGCTTACTCTTCTTCATAAATTTTTTTAACAACTTTTTCACATTCAATCAGGGGTGCAGGAAATGTCACTTCTGGAGCAAGGTCGTAATCGATTGCGCAAATAGTTATGCCGGTTTTGGAAATTAGGTTAAATATTGGGCCATCGTAATAATCTGCAAGATAAAAAAAAGATAAATTAGAAACCGTAATTTTTGATGTCATAGCAGAAGAAGTTGCAAAAAAGCAAGCAAGTAAGCGACGACAAAGCAAGGGAAACTTTTTCATTTAAAAAAATTTGTAACACAGAATCTTCAGACAAAAATAAAAATTTTTTTTGTGGTGAAGCTCGCTTTATCAAAAATTTTTTTATGGTATTAGAAAATAGAGAAGCAAAAAAACAAAAAAAGCAAATACTTACTTTATTTTTTTTTAATTCATTTTTCATTTTTTAGTCTTGAAAAGTTGTTGTGGGTCTTAAAATTAAATTATTTTCTAGCAACAAAAAAACTTTACTAACAAAAACAACAGAGTAGCAAAAGCTTAAATAAAATAAGCAACGGAAGCAAAAAAGCAAATTTGTTTTTTTAATATTTACCTGGTCTCATTAAACACCATCCGCCTCCATGAATAAACACCACCAAACCATTACTCTTTTTCATGGTAGCATCGGGATAATAAATTCGACATTTAACTCCATCAATTTCTCGCTTTTCTATTTTACACCATTTTGGGCAGCGAGCTTTAAAATTATATGGAAGTCCAACGATGAAACGAGAAAAATAATTTTTCATTTTGGGACCAATTAAAACTTCAACTAAATCGCCCTGAAAAAAAGAAAAGAATAATAAATTAAAATTTTTCTTATAATTTTGAGTTTTTTAGGAAATCGTTGTAAGACCAAAAAAATTGTCTCGAAAAGAATATTTTATTTTTAACTATTAAAAATACTTACCACATATTCATTTGATAATCGAATTAAAAATTCAAACATTTGTATTTTTTGTCTATCACATATTTGGGGTGGCAATGGTATATGTAAAGCTAAGACAAAAACAAAAATAAATGCTATTATTGCAAATATTATTGCTATTGACATCGCTGATATTGCAACCACCTCTTCACCGGTTGTCGAAGGGCTTGTGTCAAGACCGAGCTAAAAGAATAAAAAAATTAAAATCAAAATTTGAAAAGAAAAATGTGTTTTTTTTAATTTGAAAAATTAAATAAACTTTCAGCGAGAAAAAAAAATAAAAACCCAGAAAAATTAATGGAATTACAAAAACTGTATTTAAGGCAATTGAAACACGGGTATTTATGAAAAAATAAAGACATCATCAGACTTTTTTAGACCGAATTTAGATAGAAAAAATAGTTATAAAAATTATTATTATTAAATGATTGAGTGAAAGGAATGAAGACTTTGATCAATCGGTCAAACGGAAGTCGTCAACAAAATAGAAGCAAAAAGATTCTTGTAAATTTGTAAAAGTGCATTTCGATAAATCAGTAATCGACTGTCAGAATAAAAAAAATCTACAAATAACTAACTTATGAAGAAAAAAAGATAAAAATCGCTTTTAGAATTTCTTTGGCCACAAAAAATTTGTGCTTCAAACTGCGCTTTTTAAGACAGAAAAATAAAAGTATCTATTTTCGAAAACTTTTTATTGTTGATTTTTAATGCAACTTTGAAAACAGAATATTCCAGAAAACCGCGAATTACGTATTAGTCATTGATGTCCAATCAAATCGCTTTTTATTTATGCGTAATAGAAGAACCCAGAGGCCAAGTTGTTTAAAAAGGTTTAAATCTGGTTTGTTGTTTTCAAAGTTTCAAAACACTATCTATGGCCAAGCGCAAAAAATGTGCATAAAAAACAATAAACCAATAAATGCAACCACTAATATCTTATCCCAAAAAAAAAGTTATCTTCTACCCAATAAAAAAATACATAGAAACTTAATTAACTTTTTTGTTGAATGACGATGATAATAAAAAAAAGTTTTTTAGCTATATCCATCCACTTTCTAAATCATTGCCCCAATAAATAAAAAATCCTCTTAAATCTCATCCCTTCTTTTCTTTTTTTTAATCTCATCCCATTCATTTTTCACGCAGCAGAAAATAAAAAAGACGGAAAAAGGAAAGATAGGAAAATCCAGTTTTCTTTTGACGCTGAGTTGAAACCACTTTTTTTTATTCGAAAAAAAAGGATGGAAAAGAAAAAAGAAGATGCGTCAAAAAAAAAAAGATGATGCTTGTATCGCCTTGATCGACGACGACGACAACTTTTTTTGCGGTCATCATCGCCTCTTCATCTCCTCTTCCTCTGGCTTTTTTTTGTGATAGAAAGAAGCCATTTTTTTTTCAGATGGATTATTGTTGTCTTCCTTCGATTTTGTTACGTATGTAAACATTTATAGAAAATGAAAAGATGACCATCACTTTTTTCGAGCTATTTTAAGAGACTTTTTGAGTCATAAAAAAAGAGAAAGAAAAGAAAGAAAATTGATTGACCATGAAAAGAATAAAAAAAAAGAAAGCTGCGACGTCGATGGATGGATTTTTTCTTTGCCTTTTTTGTGGGTGGTCAGTCCAATAATAATCAATCGATGATCGCGGAGGTTTGAAAGACTGGAGATTTTTTGAATGATAAGTTTTTGTGTTAATTAAAAAAAGCGGCCAAAGAGAGATACCAAAAAACTAAACTTAAAATTATACTAACTTATTTATTTATTTATCGCTTTTTAGCATACGATTTATTAAAAAAATAAAACCTAACTCTTTGGGGCTATAAATCTTTATTTTTATAGGTTTTTTTTGGTAATAAAAAAAGTCAACATTTTTGTTGAAAAGAAAAGTAAAAAATAACTTTTTTTAATGAGTTAAAAGTTTTAGTTGTTTATCATTTATTTGTGGTTACTTCGAAGTTCGAACACTATACATTCCTTCCTTCCTTTTTTTTTCTTTTCATTCACGTGTTTTATATGAATTTTTTTTTATAAATAAAAACGATGATTGTTAAATTTTGGCAAACTTAATTTATTTTTGTGTTTAATACGTACTTTTAATGACCGAATAAAAATTGCGATGAAAACAAATACAAAATAAATAACTAAAATTAGAGAGATACCAGAAAGTAATAATAAATATACATATTTCTAGTGTTAAAAGAAGCGGATTCTTAAATTTTCATTGTAAGAACCCCGGAAATTAATTATGCTCATTAGCTTCGAAAATTTTAGAATTAATTAATTATACATAGACATTTTTTGTAGAAGTCAAATTAATTTTCCCGCTATCTTTATTTTAACAAATTTTTTATTCCCGAATCGAAACCAGTTTTATAAAACTATTTTTAAATTTAAAAAAGAAAATAGAGAGAGAGTGAAGATTCTTAAAATGAATGGCGATGAGGTTTGCACTATATACACTACTTTTTTAATTTTGACTTTCCTCAATTTTTATTTTGTTTTCAATTATTTTATTCTTTGAATTTCTTTTTGGGGTTTGGTAAATTTGATTTTGTTCAACAAAAAAAGGTTTAAAAAAAGGTAAAACGCCTAAAAAAATTTGTTGTTGACAAATTTACTCTCAGAAAGTTTATGAGAATGTTGTTGTAAAGTTAGAAAGTTTAAAAAAGAATACATTCATTCACTGAAAAAAATAAAAGTTGCCGCAGCGCCTTCCGAAAATAAGGTAAAGAAGAAGACCGCGATAACAAATAAAAAAATATTAAAATCATAAGACCATTCATTAATGTCAGTCACCACGAGCCACGAATTCAACCGTTTAAACTTTAAAGACTTTATCAACAACAAAAAAATCGAACACGTTCACAGAAACAATTCTTCTTCTTCTTCATTTTTTTTCTCAAGATTATTTCTTTTCTTTTTTTTGCAGAAGAAAAAAAAACCTTTTTAACCTAACCTAAATATTTTTTTAGGTTTCGACTAAACTTTTTTTTTTGCAGGCGAAAAGAAAAAAAGAAGATTTTTCTTATACCATCGAGAACTAAGACTTACATCTTCAAAAATGGTTTTAGTTTTATGGTGGAATGGTCAAATAATTCCAATGCTTATAAACAATAATCAAAGTTATAAGCAAGCAACAATAAAAGTAATAATAAAGTGAAGCAAAGCTAATAAAAAAAATTGTTTTAATGCTTTAAAAAGAGAATTGACTAGACTCAGTGTCTTCTTTTCAAAAAATGATGTTAAAAACAGTGGTATTGTGCTGTCTGATAAGGATACGCAACAAGTGCAACGTTAAAAGAAAACTTTTTTTCATGAGGACAAAGTTCTTAATTTTTTTTTCTGCTGAAGCGTGCTAATAATTATTGTTTTATGGTGGTCAATCAGCACTTAAAAATGGGGCAACAAATAATATTAGGGAATGAAAAGTAAAAAAGAATTTTTTCTAATCTTTAAAATTTCTTATAAAAACCAAAACTTTTTAGAAATCTTTCCAAAATAAAAATTACTCAAAATTTGGCTTCAAAGCATTCATATTTTTTTTTCTAAAGAAAGACATTCAAAAAATTTGAAACATTTTTTTTCGACTGGTCAATTATTCTGTGACTAAACACGACGTTCTTAACTCAAATATGAATCTTTGAGAATCGGACAACTAAAAAAAATAGTGAACACGCATTTTTTTCTTCGCTGTCATATCTCGCTTGCGAATGCTGATTTTTTTTTCTTTCCATCCATCTATCTTTTTTTTGTTGTTGAGGCATGATTAACAAAAGCTGCATTTTTTCTTCTATGACTTGTGTTAATTATTTTTTTCTTTGAAAAAATTTATGCTGCGGGAAATAAAAAATTTTTTTTCTTTGCAACACTATCAAAAAAAATGCGATGGAATGTGTCTCAAAAGATACGTCACAATGAGACGACAACGACGAACGATAAGAAAATTTATGCGCATCCATAGCAGACAGCGGATATGAAATCAGCGAGTAAAAAAAAACGAGCTCGAAGATAAAAAAAAATTTTGGTTTAAAAATAATGGAGGATTTAATTTTTAAAAAAAATTGTCTCGTACAAATTTGAATAAAAAGATTTACAAAAAAATATTTATTTTGCAGCGAAATTTGGAAGCTTGTGTCAATTTAAAAATTTGAAGGGTCTTTAAAATAAAAATAAACCAACCTTAAATTTTCCTATTAAACTTTTATCCATAGCTGAAGCTAATAAATCCATAATGAGATTACCATAAACATGGCGAAATGTTATGATCGTTGATATCATCTTCTTTTTTTTTAAGTTTGTACTTTTCTTCCTCCAAAAAACAAAATAACAACAATAATAATAATAAAAACTATATATTAACAACAGCGACAATCAAATCACAAAATTGAGAGAAAAAAGTAACAAATTAAAACTTTTTCCGTTTCTTTTCTTTTGTTAACCAAAATAAAAATCTCTGATTGAACAATAAAAACAGCGACAACAATAACTTAATTAATTAATTTAAAAAGTATTCGAATCTATCGAAGCATCAAACAATAGAAAATAAAAAATACAAAATCAATCGTTTTGAAACCGAAATAAAATGGATTCTTTTATTATTGTTCCACTTTTTTATTTTGGAAGAATGTGAGCCTCCAAAATAAAGAGTTTGGTAAATTAATAAATAAATAAATGAATAAATGAATTTTTCTTTTCACACAGATCACAAATTTACTTCTTTTTATATATGTAATTATTGTTCTTGAACCTATTTCTCATCAACAAAAAAAATAATAGTCACAAACACAAAATATAATTTTCTTCTTAAATTTTTTTTGTGTTTAATTGTGTTAAAACACAGACAATGGAGTTTCTGCGTCTTTGTGTGCACTAAATAAATGATGCAAGTAGTAGCAGGCGAGAATGGAATCACTTTCTGAAAATTAAAAAAATATCAAAGTTTTTACTTACTACAAAACAAAAAAAAATGATATTGGATAAGAAAAAATGTGAGTAAATAAATAAAAAAAATAGTTTATAAATCCCGTTTATTTTTTCTTCTCAAGGCTCTTTATTGAAAATTTAAAGAACGATTAAGAAATAATTAAATGTAGTGTGTAGGTTACAAAAAATTAAAGGGTTTAATGTCACCATCATGATAGTCTCGGGGTAATGTGGCGATGATAATAATTTATTTTTTGGGTTGAATCTACAAATCAACAAATGGAAGAAAAGAAAAAAGACTCAAAGCGAATGTGTCAATCGTGAAGTTTTAATTTTCATTAATTTTGTTTTAGTAAAACGAAAAAATGTTGTAGGTAAATAAATGTAAAAAGACAAAGATACAAAAAAAAGGAAGACGAAAAAAGATGATGATAGAAAATATAATAGAAACTTCTCGAGATAGTGTTGTAGTTTATTACGACTCGTAGAAATTATGAATTTAATTCAAAGAATTGACCGGGAATTAAACAGCTTCAAGGATTATAGTTTTAAAAAAACTTTCATGCCAAAAATTCCTGTAATAAGGCTCGAGTTTGAGAATAACTTTTATTAAAATTTATAATTTATAATAATTAAAAAAATTTAAATTTTCCTTGCAAGTGTCCAAGTAACAAACTTTTTGTTCTATGAAACGTGTGACAAGAATCTCAGTAGTAAGAAATTGATTTAATTTCTTCATTAAAAAAGTTGAAAGTTCTTTTCTTTTTTACTAAAAAAAATAAAACTCTAACTTTTTTGTTACAATAAAAAAATTACAAAAACCTGTAAACCTGTAAAAAATTATAATATGAGTGCCTAAAAGTTTTTGTTTTCAAGTGTCCTTGACTGTTGTTGTTCCGTATTTATTTTTTAGATACCATTAAAAAAGACGAAACAAATTTAAAGTTTATTTTATAAAATTTTCTCTCGCAAGAAGGATGAGTTTGGGCTGCGACGACGACAAGTCATGCAAACACAAAAAAAGTTTTATTTTATTGGATTTTGCCAAACTTCTTTTTTTTATTATGGGAATGAAGAGGCACGAATTCAATGAGTGCAAAAAGAAAAGCAAAATTAGAAAGTTAAATTGACAACAAACAAAAAATGGAAGACTCGATCGAAGAAGGAACAGATTTTGTTGGGTCAAAAAAAAAAAACACATTTTTAATGGGATTATTCTCATCGTGAAAAAAAAAAATTTTTTTAGATGCAAAAATCTCAAGGTCAAAGACAAGAAAAAAAATATTAAAAGAAGTTCTCAACTCTAAATGATTTTACAAAATACATAAATCCGAAACAAGCTTTGCAAATTATCAAACTATTATTGGTAAGACACTTTCCACCGATTTATAAATTTAAAAAACGAGAGAACCCTTTTCAAATAATTTTGATTAAAAAAAATTGGCCCTTTAAAAACAATTTCAAAAACTTTCGGTAAATCACGTTTCACTTTTTTAAGGGAAAAAATTTTAATTGAATCTAAATAAAAGCAAAGGCATTTTATTTATTTATTTTTTAAAAAATGGTAGACTTTCTTGTTTTTAAACTATTAAAATAAATAAATAACAACAACTTCATAATTTTTTGGCCGTTCATTGAAAAAGTAGACGATTATTTTAAAGAAAAAATTAAAAAATTGAAGAAAGGAAATAAAAAAAGGGTAATAACCAATGTTCAAAAGTGTCTTCCAAAAAAATATTGCACTGATGGCGGTGATCAGAAGTAATTGTTTATTTATTTGTTTGTTTCGAACTGGCTGGCTGAATCCTTTTTTTTTTTGCAAAGGGCAGTCGTGACGTTATTTTGTTTGTCAAATTTATGAAGTTAAAAGTCTAAAAGATTTTTCATTGGAAAAAAAGTTTATCATTTTACGGAATTTTTTAATGCCCCAATCAAAATTAAAACTTTATGGGTAATTTTTTTGTTCGCTGTTTAAATTTTTTAGTTTTCATTACAAAAAAATCTACCTTTTTTTATTTTATTTTAAACAACGCAGCAAAACGCCGAATTTATTGTTTAGTTTATTTTTTATTGTTATTTTTTTGTTTCGATTAAATTTTTTTAACAAAGGCAAACAAAAATGAAGAAGTTCAAGTTGAGTTAAATGGAGATAGATTGGGTGAATTCACATGCAAATGAATCCATTTTTCTTTTGACGAACAAACAATTTTTTGATTCTAAGAAAAATTCATTTTATAAGTTTTTTAAAACAAAAATGGATTGATTTTTTTTGTTTATTTTTTATAAATAAGTGTCAATGTCATTCCCAATGAATTGCGTACTTCTCTTTGTGACGCAATAATAATAACCAGAAACCGCAAATCAAAAAAAAGTTAGCGCAAATAAAAAAATAAATAAATTTTTTCATTTCTTAATTTTTTGTGGTCTAAAAAGTTTTGATTTTGCACGTAAAAGGTTTAGAAAATTGAATTTATTTTTATTTATTTGTTTTTGTGTTTTTTGTTGTTTTTGTTTATCAAAAAAATATGGAGATTCCGAAAAGAAAAAAAATTATGTAATAAATTAGAAAATCATAATTAGAAGAAAGCAAAAGTTCTGGAAAAAATGAAACTTTTATTTTTATTTTTGAAAGATTTTTAACAAAATAAATATGTAAATAAAAATAAAAGCAGCTAAAGAAATTTTTTTTCAACAAGCTTGACTTTGATAAAGTTAATAATTAAATTTTTGGGAACAAAAAAATCGAACTTAAAATTTTGCAAATATAATAAAAGAAAAACTTTTACTGAAAATCCTAAGTCCAAAAGTTTTATAATTTTAAAAATATAAAAGATTTATAATTCTTGAATTTCTAAAAAAATTCTGTAAGAAAATGGACTAAGAAAAAAAAAAATGCACACTAAATTTCTTTCTGTAGAAGAGCCTAACTACAACAATAATTCGGGTTTTGTGTATCATTTATAAAAAGGTTTATTACATTCACGTTTGCAAAAAACCTAAAACTTTTGTGTCCTTCAACTATTACTCGACCGGTCACATTTTTTTTCTTCTTATGTATGTATTATATCTTTTTTAAACTTTTCAACTCTTTACTCTCTCTCTTTCTTTTACAAATTTATTTTATTGTGTTTGTCGTCATCATTATCATCGAATTTTCTTTTTCTATGAAGAAGCACCCAAACCAACCAACAACGATGCATCATCATTATCATGGTGAATTTGATTAATTTTTTTTTTACTTTATCAACCACAAAAAAACGAGTTTTTTTTCTTTCTAGAATAACAACAGAAAAAATGAAAACCGTGAGCAAGACCTTCTAGAACAAAAAGAAAATCTGCAATTTTTTCTCTGACAATTAATTTTATAGGAAACAACAAAACAATGATAATAAAAATTTCTCTGGCATTTCAATGAGGAGGGGAGTTTGCAAATCAATTGGCTTTTGTAAATTCAACAAAAAATTCTTCACTTTGAATTTTTTCTATAAAAAAATTGAGAATACACTTTTTTTGTCGTTTTTTACGGTTCTTAAATTCAAGTTTTAATAACATAAGTTTAATTTTTTTTCTTTCTTTAAGTCAAGTCATTGTTGTATTTTATTTTATGTACTTTTAAGTGCAAAAAAAGACGGAAATAAGTAAACAAAATAAAAAATGTCAATGACGCGATGATGAAGATGAGTACGACCAATTATTGAAAAAGGTTTAAAAGTGATGAAACAAGACTAAAACTCAATTTTTAATTTTTACTTCCGCGAAAAAAATTAGAAACTATGGCCTTGAAAAATTCGGTGAATCATAAGTTTATAAGAAAATTTTTGATATAAAAACAAACTTTTTTTTTGGAGAGAGTAATTAACTTTTAACCAAATTCTGCAGTTTATTGTTACTATCACGTACTCAAACTTCATTGATTTATTTTTGCTACCCAAAATGAATAATTTTATTATTATTTTCTTCGCTATTTTTATTTCTCAAATTTTTGCATTTAATGCAACTTTTTACCAAAATGAAGATTTTAATGGAACTTCAATGAAAGTCAATCATACCGATCACCTTTGCCATGATTTGCCTTCACATTTTCAAGATTCCATTAGCTCTGTCGAAGGAGATTGCATTGCTTTATTTACAAAAGAAAATTGTCAAGGTGAACGAAAAATTATTAATCAAAAACAATGCAATGATTTATATGATTGTTGCACCAAAAATGAAAACCTTGAAAGTTGTGATTTTGATGACACCGTCACTTCATATATGTTTTGTTAAATAAAAGTTTTTTTGCATCATTTATAATTTTGTTGAAAGTAAATAAATTTTTGTTGGATCAATATATTAAATAAAGATAATTTTAAAAAAGTTTAAAAAATGTGAACTAAAATTTTTAATAACTTTTAAACAAAAAATATTAAATTTTTTGTAATATTTTTAAAAATTCTGTCATATCTGTAAATGATTCTGTAAACTTTCAAAACAAAAAATCTATTTTTCTTCTTCTCGATACTTCATAATCCATGGCATTTTTTTTCTTCTGATTTTATTACATATTTTTTTACAAAACATTTTTCATAACTTTTGGTAAATTAATTTAATTTATTAAAGCTTTTTTATTTTAAATGGAAGTGAAAAATTTACAAAAAATAAAAATAAAATACATCCAAAATTTATTTTTTTAAGACTTGATGTTCCATAATTTATTTTTCTTCTTCATTTTGGTCTCAAATTGCTTCAACTCGCTCTCAATGGTTTCTGTTTGTTTTAAACTTTTTCAATTTGTGAATTTGTTTCCAAAGTTGTTGTTTCTGATTCTGTTTCGGATTCAGATTCAATAATGGGTTCATCAATTAATTTATATTTATATGGAAATATTCCATAAACGATTACAGCCACAATAACCAAAATAGCTCCAATAATAAATGCAATGGGTGGCCATGAATTATAAAAATATACGCTTGCAACGGTCGTGAAAATAATTGCAATAAATATTGCGATTGAAGTTGCAAAGGCTTTTAAAATATTATCTGCATATTTAATTACGATGGATACAATTAAGCCTCCAGCTGCATGAATTAAAACTACAATCCATACAAGATAATCAAAACCTTGCATAAAACCATTTTCAATAACGGAATTGTAATCTTTTATCTGAAAAAATAAATTACAAATTAATCAAAGGAAAAAATCAAATTCGTAGGGAAAATAGTGGATGAATATGGAAATTTGATGTCAATCAACTTTTTTGGTTGACTATGGATTTTTTTCAGAAAAAGAAAATTTTTAAAAAAAATTCATCGTTTGAAAAAATTTTTCTTCTGTGAAATTTTAATTTTTTATAAATGAAAGTCCGTAAGAAATTTTAAAGGATTTTTTTTTTTATTTGGAATTATTTATGATTTTCAAATTTTGTAAAAACTTACTCCAATTAATAAAGCACAACATGGAATGGAAAAAACAGAAAGTTGTATACTTCTCATCCATAAAGAAACATCAGATTCTTTTAAAATTTTCTCAAAATATACTCCTGCAAAACCAGATAATAAACAAGCTATAGCAACCATGGATAAACCAAATAATGGATTGCCATGATTTTCAACAACTGCGACAACTTTCGCTCTTGAAAAAGTTAAATTTTCCGATGTAAAATTAGAGACATTTTTAGGAGAAGGTATTTGACTAGAGTTCTGAAGAAGAAGAAAATTAGCAAATTAAATTTCAGCTTAAAATATTCGAGACAAAAAAGTTATTTACCAATTGAACCAAAATAATTCCAGCAATTAAAGCAAAAAGTGAAACCCATTGCATCAATGAAAGTTTCTTTCTCAATAATAAAACAGCAAAAGCAGCTGTGGTTAAAATTTTTATTTGATATGTGATCTAAAAAACAATAATTTTAAAAAACAAAATTTGATTCCACATAAAATAATTTTCACTTTAGAATCCCAAATTTTGTAATTTGTTTGTTTTCTTTTTTCCAAAATTTTTTAAAAATACTTTGAATTTTGAATTTTTTTATGCATAAAAACTTACCATAAAAGTTGAAACATCCAAATGTTCAATAGCAACATAAAGTAATACATTTTGAATGGTATAAACCAAAGCGGGAATACTAACTTTTAAAGTATCCAAAAAATTTATAAAAAAATGAAATTTTAATTCTTTCATTCCATTTTTAAATGATTTATTTAATAAAATAAATATTATAAAGGATACAAATAATTTAATTATTTCATTATAAAATACTGCAACGGTATTTAAAAATTTATCATCATTGGATCGAGTTTTGGCATGTCTCATAATAAATGTTTGACCCGCATTTTGTATTACTAAAGCGACGAGACTTAAATATTTTAACCATCTTTCTGAAAAAAAAAAATTGATTGATTAAAAAATTTAATAGATTTTCAAGAATGTTTAGAATATTATTTCAGAAAATTTTTATGCTATATCGAAAAAAAATTTCAGGTTTTGCAGCGAGTCCATTGAATTTTGTGATAAATTATTTAAAGTTTTAAAGTTAAAAATTGAAATTAATAATGTTTTTTTAAAAGCTTTTGAGATTCATAAATGTAAATTCGATTCTTACAATGAAAAAATAAAATTATGTTTTTCCTAAGGTTTTTTCGTGATGTGATACTGATATTTGAAATTTTTTAATTATGAAAAAAATAGGTTTTAACTGAATTTTTTTAATTTATCGACGGCGTGGTTAAAAAATCGATAAAGGCAACAATAAAAAATTGTAAAAAAGCGCTCGTAAAAAACAAAGGTCAATTTGGACCATAAAAAAATATATAAAAAGTTTATAAAAATTTGCTTACTCCAATCAAAGCCATGAAGCTTCTTTTTTTGATTTTTCTTTGGTGGAGTAAATAAAATTTGTGAAACATATACTTTATTGTTATTATTTAAAAGATGAATATCATCATTTTTATCAGAAATCATCAACATATTTTTAATAATAACTTTTAATGGACAAAAGTTAAAAAAAGCTAAATAAATTTTAAACAAAAATCAAAGAAAAAGACGAAGAACCTCCGCCTCTCTTTTTTTTTTTCTTCAGAAAGTCAGCTGCCACAAACCATATAAAAATTTTTGATGGGAAAATGAAGAAAAAAACCTATAAATAGGTTAATTGCGGCATTGATCTTTTATTCTATTTTATCTTTCTTAATTTTTGCTACTAAAAAAACTAAACTTGTTTGATTGGTTGGTTGGGAATAGTTGTTTCGTTTCGATAATTAAATAAATTTATATGAATGGGAACGAATAAATTTTTCTTTATTGCATTCACTTCCGATTTCCGTTTCATTTTTTTTTTTATTATTTGTTTCTATTTTTGGTTTGAAAGATTAATACTTTTCTTCTTCTTTATGGTCATCTTTTTTTTTTGTTGGTGATGTTCCTTTTTTATAAATTAAATATCTTGTTTTTAGACGGAATTTTCTTTTTCAATCAATTTTTTGGTCACGGTAATCGAATTGAAAAAAATAAATAAACAATTTTTTTTATAAAAAGCAATGACGTTGGTTTTATAATTTAGACTTTATTCTTTAAATTTTACGAAATTGTCATAAGGTAAGAAAATTGTGTGACAACACTGCAGTTAATTTTATGATGGAAGGAAGTCATAAATTTTTGATGGGTCTTTCCAAAGATCTGTGTTGTTGGCCAGTCATCAGGGCCCCAATTGGCTCCTATTGATTGCAGTGGTTTTTTTTAATGAAAGAAAAATTAAGAAAAGAATTATTTATTTATAAAAAAAAGCAAATGGAAAATAATTAAACCTCGTAGATTTAAAACTTTGAATCAAAAAAAAAAAGATTAAATAAATGCGACAAAATTATTTTTGATATTTAATCACCGGATATGAAAATATTTTGGAAGAGATAAAAGCGATATAAAAAAAGAGAAAAAAGATGAATGATATTCCTTTTATATTTATTTAACAGCAATGATCACCAAGAAAAGCAGTGATACTTCCAATAATTGCTGCAGCCAATGCAATCAAAGTTGCACCAATTCCAATCCAAAATGAATAACTTACACTATCGAGACTATCGAGATTGTCGAGAGAACCATTGAGAGATTCTAAAATTAAATATTTTTTTAAAATCACAAAACACTTAAATTAAATAAATGTGTCTTGGCGAAAATATAATTTTTTTCCATTCAAAACCCAAAATGCTCGAAAAAATTAAACTTACGCCCATCATCATTTAATTTCTGAAGTTTATGATTGGTTGCAAAAAGAATCATAGCTGCAGCAAGTAAAACTGTGGTAATTACAGCCAAAGTGGGTAAAACATGCAAAAAATGTGCTCGACAACAACAAGCGCAAAATGAAGCAAGGGTCCAAATAATAGCAAAAATTTCCACAGCAATTGCAATTCCCATCAAAATTATTACAGCTTTAGTTGAATCTGATTGAAGCTAAAAGGAATTTTGTTTTAAAAAATTGATAATTAAAAATTTGAGAAAATATTAAAAGTAAATTAACTAACTCTCCACCAATTTTTACATATTTCTTTATTAATTTCTTTAGACAAATTTTTGTCATAACAAGTTAAAATTCCACTATGTTTATCATTTCCATCCGAATACCAATCTTAAAAAATAAAATGAATGTTATTTTAATTTTTTTGAAGAAAAAAAATGATGGGTAAGAAAAAAGCTAGCTTACTGTCAGAAAATAATGATGCTGAAGTTAAGCCAAGGCATAAAATCATTAAAGCTCCATATGCAATTTGACCAAAAAATGAACACATTATTTAAATATATTTTAAAATATTTTTATGTTAAATTTGGAGACTAAAAAATAAAAATATTATTATTTTCTTACGTATCGGTTTGATTTCATAAAGCGTTAAACTAAATTTATTTGTTTTACGCCAAAATATTTTTTTGAAGTTGAAAAATACAAAAAAAAGAAAATGCATCCTGTTGCCTGTAAAGGGGTTTATCAATTTTGTAACTTTTGATCTTTTGGAAAAGTCCTTCATTAAATTTTGTTTATCTTTGTTTTAACATTTAGTCCGATTTTCTTATTTTTTTCATTTTCTTTCTCACGAATGACTAATTTTGAATTGTGAAATTTTGTCTTTGTCTAAAAAGAGAGCGCTTTTGCCGGATCTTCAAAAGGTCGACTGGCATTGCGCGTTTTTCTAGAAAAGTATGGAAGTTTGGAAGCTAATTCATCTTTATGTTGGCTGGCGAAACGGAATCATATAAAAAGGACTCGACATTAAAGATCCTGGTCTATTATGGTCACACATATATTTTTTTGTTACTTTGGAGTTCGGTTGAAAGAGTGTTTGAAATAAAATAAATTTGTGACAATTTTCTCCCATCTCTAAAGAGCTTAGACCGTTCATGCCGAGGGCCCAGTAACAGATCCCATTGGAATCTATCAAAGACACGGTCATAAATATAAATGACAGATTTCGAGATTTGAAACGTGTCCAAAAACTAATTTAAAAAAATTAAAACAATTATAATTTAAATCAATAAATGGTTATTTAAAAGCCGCCTTATTTTAGGAGGAAATAAAAAATGACATTCAAATGGGTTTAAAAATACGTGAAAGCCAAAAAAAACAATGAAAGAAAAAAAAGAAAATTTCTTTTATTTTATTATTATTAAATAAAAAAAAGAAGTCAAAAAAATGTACAACAGCTGAGTAAACTTATTTAATAAATAACACATAGAATTTAAAAAAATCAAATCGATTTCATTCAAACAAAAAAATAAATATATTTATGATACACATTTTTTTATAAATCTAACCCACGTTTTTAAAATACTCGTAAAATTAAAAAACATTTTTCAAAGCAAAAAGAAAAATAATAAACAAAAAAAAATTTTACAGTTATTTACACCGGCCACCGCCGCCGCGAAAGCCAAAAGCCGAAAAAAAAAGAATTGAAATTTAGAAGAAAAAAATCATAAATTTTTAGTATCTTTCATTTTTTATTTCCTTATTCCATAAATTTTTCTTTTTCTTCGCCACCAACAACCACGAACGACGATCCCATCGTTTATTTTTTTTTTTTCTTTTTAGCACGAAAAAAATAAATAGAATAAATAATAATGGAATAAAAAAAATTCTTGATTTTTTATTTTGATATTTATTATTTCATTTTTTTCCATGCTTGCTTGCTTGTGGATGCTAAAAAAAAGTTTAGTTTGCTTTTCTTTGGGCTGGCTTGCTGCTTTTCCTTTTTTGATTCCTTCTTTCTTTTCCATCTTCTCAATCATCGATGACTAAAAAAGCAAGCAAGCAAAAAAAGGGATGACGTTTAAGGCGTTATTTTTTTTCTTCATCTTTTGTAAAGGATTTTTATTTTGAAATGTTTCATCACAAAAAAAAAGAGCAAACTTTGAATCGAAGGAAACTTAAACTAAGGTTTGATTTTTAGTGTTCGGGGCAAAAATGCAATTTTGGTTGAATAAAACTATGAATAAAAAAATGCAAAAAAGGCAATCAAAAAAATTTTTCTTTTCAAATATTTCATAACTACCGACATGAATGTTTGAAAATTAGAATGATGCACTTTCTGAAAATTCAAATTGTGTTATTCAGTGATCAAAATTTTTGAATGCAAAAAAAAATTGTGCAATAAGTAAAAATTTATTATTCGTTAACGCATTTTTAAAAATTTAAATATAACAATGAGATCGAACGAGACAAATAATTTAGAAAAAATTAAATAATTAAATATTTTTTTGAAATATAAAATTAAGGGAGTTAAAAATCATTATTGTCGAAAAACATGGAAAATTTTTTTTAGCAAAGAATGTGTGAAAACCATGCACTGATGGCTCCAACAATAGCAGCAATAATAGCAACTATTGTGGCACCTATGCCCAACCAAAATGAATAACTGACACGATCGAGATCATCAACGTTTTCTGAAAATATTTGGAGTTTATTAAAAATAACAAAAATGAAAAAAATTTGAGTTAAAAAAAATTTTCTATTGGGATTCTCGACACAAAGATTCTTTTAAAACTATGTACTTTTTCAAGGCCTCTCAGGCAGCTAAAATTCAGAATTCCCTTTTATAAAGGAAAAAAACTTACGGCCATTTTTAGGTTCTTTAATATCATGATTAATTCCAAACAAAATCATTGAAATTGCTAATAAAATAGTAACAATTATAGCAGCAATGGGGAGAACATTCAAAAAACTTGTTCGACAACAACAAGCGCAAAATGAAGCAATGGCCCAACCAATAGCAAAAATTTCAACCAATAATGCAATAATCATTAAAATTACCGTAGCTTTTGCAGTTCCAGGTTGCTTCTGCAAAAATTTTTTTTGAGTTTTTAAAAAGAAGTTTTTTTGAGGTAAAAAAACTTACATTCCACCATTCTTTACACCGATCTTCATTTTGTTGTTGAGTGTTAGTGCTATTATATTTGCAATTTAATATTCCACTTTCGTTTCCGTTATTATCTTTATACCAACCTAAAAAGAAATAAAAATAAAATAGTTTTTACAATTTTTCATGGCGGGAGAGGGAGGGCTTACCTGGTGAAAATAATGAGCCAAGTGTTAAACTCAAACAAATAACCATCAAACAGATAAATGCGATTTGACCAATGAATGAACACATTTTTGGATTTAAATATTTTTAATCGAAAAGTAAAGTTCTGTAAAAAAATTCAAGTTAGAACAAAAATTTATACTTTGGTTCTTTAAAGCACCAAAAAAGCGAACGCGAGTCTCGAATGGGAAAAAGTATTCCGAATATTTAATTTTATGTTTTCTAAGTTCTAATAAATAGAAAATAATACAGAAATTGAACGCCTTTTTATAGTCATAGATCGTTATGCTATCAAAAGAAAAATTTATGGCTTTCGCTTGAAAAATGCGTGACATCATTGTCGTCGTAGAAGAAGAGAAGATAGGTGACTAAAGCAAAAGCAAAAAAAAATTGTTAAATTACTCATAAAATAAACAAAAATTTTTGAATAAAAAAAAGCATCGTCTTTATTTTATATTTTCGCAAACCAATTTTAACTAAATCTTAATTTTTCTAAATACAAATGAAAACTTCTCAAAAAAAAATATTAGCAAGTATGCTGTAGCTAGCTAGCCCCAGTTCGAATCTGCTTCAAGCGAGAAAAAAAAAATAGGCAAAAATTCAGAGAACACAGCCGCCTCATCCAAAAACTTCTTCATTTTTTTTTTGACTCAAAAACAAAAAACAAAAAAATATGAGTCAAAAAAAACTCTTAAAACAATCCTTTTTAAAACCGTTTTTTCTTTTAAATGTTTTAAACATTTTTTTGTTATGTTTTATTTTGTTATTTCATAACAACAAAAAATAGCAACGACGATGGATGACGCCCGCCTTCAGATTTTCTGAATATACTTTAAAGTAAGAATATTGTTGTTGTCGCTTTGGTGATGATAAGCATGTTTCTGTTTCAAATCATGTATTGTTTTTGTTTCTATGGGTTACTTTCTTTTTTTACTTTAATGTTCTTGTTCTATCGTTATGCTTCTTTTTGTTTTGAAAAGCAAACACACACAAAAAAGGATAAAAATTGGAACAAAATAAAATGAATAAATAAATCACAATATTTTTTTGTAGACAAAAAAAGGAATAAAAAAAACTGTGCCTTTTATTTTTTTGCATGTACTTTTACCAAGATCAGCGACAACCAAAAAATTCGAGAAAGGAAGAAATGATGCTGGCAAAAACTTTAATTACAAAATGAAACTAAAATGAAAAATGACAAATTATATTTATCAGTAAAACTCAAAGGCTTTATAAAATTTTTTTATTATATATTATTTATTTTCAATGCATGAATATAAAAAATAATTAAGTACATTTTTTCAATTAAAAAAAACCTAACAAAAAAAAATAGTTTGCATATTATTAAACTTTATAGATTTGATTTTTTGGATTCAATTAAAAATCATACTTAAAATAAGAATAACAAAACATAATAAATAAATAAAAATTCCCGCAACTAATTATTATTTTTTTTACCCAAAATAAATTAAGCGAAAAACAAAAGAAGAAAAAAAGTAAATAAATAAAAAAATATTTAAATATTGTACCTGAAAAAAATAAATGGATATTATTATCGATGGATGGTCGAAATATTTAAAAAAAGAGATACGGTAATGGAAAATCAGATAAAAAAAACTATGGAAAAAGTTTTTCGAAAAAAAGAGTTCAAAATTAATAATATTTTTAAAAATAAAAATTTTTGAAATAAATTTTTTTATCTAATTTTTACGCTGCTGCTCCAAAATTTATAATTCATCATGTTCGCCATTATGATAATTAATGGCTGCAGCATTTCGTCCAGCAATTCGACCAAAAACTACGCATTCAAGTAATGAATTTCCTGCCAATCTATTTCTTCCATGAACTCCACCGGTAACTTCTCCAGCAGCTAATAAACCTTTGAAAGGTTTTTCCATGAATTCACTCCAAACAAAAGCTTGTCGATCAATTTTTAATCCACCCATCGTAAAATGAAGGGCTGGAGTTACTTGGGCAACATAAAGAGGTTCCTCTGGATTGAAAGCTTCAGGGAAAACATTTTTATCAAATTTATCTTTTGCTTTTTCACCCGAATTCGATTTGGCAACATATTCGTTGTAATTGAGAAGGGTGGATTTGAGAGTTTCCGGGGAAGCTTTAATATATTCTGCAGCAGCTGCGGCATTGTCAAAACGCTAAAAATGAAAGGTTAAAATTTTTTTTTGGTATTTTGTTCAAAAAATTTTTTGATTTTGCAAGCTTAAAATCAAAAAAAGAAATTTAAATATACCTTAAAAAATCCTTTAATATTTGCATAAAAATTAAATGCTGGACGACCAAATGAATCCGCAGATTTATCATTCATGAGCATAAAAGCAACATGAAGATTTCCGGCTTCTTCAATAATTCCGCAATGTTTATATATTTTAGTTGTAAGATAATCTCTTCGGCCAAGTTCATTTCCAAAACGTTCACCTTTTTCGTTTACCTTGAAAATTAAATTTTTATATATAAATTAGTCTACAAAATAATATTTAATAAAACTCACTAAAATAGCGCCTTTGCCTCGTAAAGCTTCAGCAGCTAAAAATTTGGTATCATCTTTAGGATTTTTAGGATCAATAAAAGCTGTGGGATGAACTTGAACATCCTTCATTCCAATTAATCCAGCTCCCATCGCTCGAGCCATTTTAACTCCATCTCCAGTGGCAAAGGCTCCATTGGTGGTTGGAAGTTTGAGTTTATCTGATGCAAATTCTTTAAGTAATGAACCTTCTTCAGATCGATCAGCTGAGAAACCGCCAGTTGCAAGAATAACAGATTTACTTTTAATTTCTTCTGAAAAAATAAAAGGAATTATTTAAAGGAATATTTTTAAAAAATTAAGAAAAGCTTCAAAAAAGTTTTCTTTTATTTTTCATCAAAAACTTTTAAAAATCCATTTTATGGCTAATTTTGATAGTTAATTAAAAGCTTACCAAGATGACCAGTAGAATTTTTGATTCTAACACCTGTAACAAAATCATTCCATGTAACTATTCCAACTACCGAGGTTTCAGTCATAATTTGGTATTTATTTGGATGATTTTCAGCAAATTCGTTTAATTTTGTTTTTAATGCTCGAATTATTCCAAATCCTACGGGTAATGGTTTGCCTTCTTTTGGAGATGGGATCCTGCAAAAAATTGTCTTTATTTTTTGTTTGTGGTGCAAAAAAAATTAATATACCAATGAGTTCTTGGAACAGAATGTCCACCACATAAATTAATATCTGTGAGATCCACTCCAGCATCAATAAGAAATTCCACGGCATTAGCCGATTCTTGAACGAGCAAATCCACTAGGCCTGGATCATTCTCTCGATCTCCAGCTGACATGGTATCAGCATAAAATTTATCCGTGGAATCTTCAATGTGAAGTTTTTTCTGAGTATCGGTATTGGCTCCATTGATTCCTAGAAAAATCATGTTTCACGGGTAAATTATTTATAAAAAAAAGCTTGGAGGTTTATAAATTTTTGTTATTCATAATTATTATTTCAGGAAAAAAAGAATATATAAAAATTAAACCCAAATTTCTCAACAATAAAAATAATAAAAGCTTACCACTGCTTGCTTTAGCACTATTTCCACCAATATCTTTAGCTTTATCAATTAGAATCACGGAGGCATCAGCTTTTAAAGCTTCTAAAGCAGCTGATAATCCTGCTAATCCACCACCCACAATAATAATAGGTTCTTCAGGTTTGGGCGCTTTAGTTTTTAATTGCTTTAAATCATTTGGAGCTAATTGTTGTGAAGACATTTGTAAACAAAATAAAAATATTATTGACGAGCAAAGATAATTTTTCATTATTTTTTCTGTGATGGTTTTGGTCTAAAAAAAGTTTGATGAATAAAATATGCGATGTTGTTCATTTTTTTTTTCTTTGGACATTTTGCATGCAATTTTCTTTTTCTCTCGATACGATGGAACTATTTTTTAGTTGTAAAGAACGAACATCGACCGAAGAAAAAAAAGTTGGGACAAGGAAAACTTTCATTCTTCTTTTTTTTTTTTGCAAAAAATCAAAAAATATACATAAGAAATAGAATCAAAGATAGCAAAAAACTTGTGATTTTTGAGTCCGTTTTGTTAAATTTTACACAAATTTGCATCAAAATTGTCTGCACTTTTTAATTATTTTTTTATTTCAAATTCATTCAAATATTAACAATATTAATTTTGAAATAATATAATTATCGAACTATTACTGTAACAAACAAAAACAACGGGAGAGTAAAAAAAAACAATATTAAAAAGAAGATTATTATTGTAGTTGCGTTTTTTTTCTTATCAGACAGATAGAAATAAACTTTTTTGAGTGAAAAGATGTTATTGAAAAATAAGCTAGACCTTCATCGGGATTATTTGAAGTGAGAGACATGGACATTAGAAAAATGAATGAACTTTGATCAAAAAAAAAGGAAGAATAAAAAATGAATTTAAAAAATCGGATTATCAGTAAAGTGATGTAATTTTTTTTCTTGTCTGAAGTTTGTTGCTAGGATTGTTCGTGATTGCAATAAAAAAAAAGTTAAAATATGCTTAATATTTTTTGATTTATGCTTTTTAGGAATTTTTTTTAAACTTTTTGACAATCATTTTTTTCTCTCAAAATTTCTCCATAATCCTCCGATGCTCTCCTTTTCAAAGCTCCTGTCTGCCGTCGTCCACGTTCCTTCCTTTATTTATATTTATAGTTTGTGTAGCCATTTTTCTTTTTTCTTATCTTCTTTTTTTTTCTCGCTTTAACAATCAATCACCCCAAAAAAAAGAAAAGAAGGAAAATCAAAAAACCTACATACTAAAAAACAAGATCAAAGAATATATCTATCTATCTATTTTTTGTTAGGAAAAAGAGATCTACGAAAAAAAGGAGAAGGATAATAAAAAAAATCGAAAAAATATACCACATTTTTATTATTATTAAATCATTACCATATTATTATTTTTTATTAGTTAAAGAACAGTCACCATAATTTTTTTGCTATCAAAGTCATCGTTATTTAATTAAATAATATCGCAAAGGTATACCGTAAAATTAAACAAAAGAAAAAAAAAGATATATGAATTCATTTTAAATTTTAAAAACGATTTTGCGAGTTAAGAATTTAGTTTATTTTTAGTTAGCTTTTTGCTTTTTGAAGCTGTAAAAAACCCAAGGGATGATTATTTGTTTTAGGAAAGAAAGACATCGACAGCAAAAATATATCACCAAGGAATCAAAAAGAAAGGATAAAAATATAAAACTAAATCATCAAAGATAGATTATTATTATTTTAACAAAAAAGGTTAACAAAACAAAAATTTTGTGGACTAAACCCCCAAAATCTCAATAATCCGATGCATCCCTCAATCGTTGAGACGCTAACGGGCTAGGTGGAAGTAAAAATCGATTTGTGAATGGACTCGATGATCCAGGAGTTAAAGTTCGTATCAACCCCGTGGGAGTGGTACATTGCACTGGACCTTCATCAGGCAATCGACTGCTGCTGCTACTGCCACCATTATTATCCATAATTATTTCATCAATGGGCGTACAAGCTCGAGATGAAAATGCTGTACTTGATTGATCTCCATCATTAATATTATTATTTTTATTATTATTATTTATTGTTGTTGTTATATCAACTTGTAATTGATGTAATAATATTTCACTTTCATCATTTGCAATATTACTTCCACTTTCATCGGAATCCACTGTAGCTGAATTGGATAAATTTGAATATGAATGTGAATAATGAGATTTTCGAGAAGACGAAGAAGAGGGTTTAAAAAAATTATTTGTTGAACTTGAATTTGTTATACAACTTGAAGTTGTTGAAGAACATTCACTTAAGGGTGAAGAAGCTCGAACATTATTACTATTATTATTTTGTTGTTGTTGTAATTGTAATTCACCATTTAATAATAATGGTGATTCTGATTCCAAACAACCATTTGAAAATGCATTGGTTGATGAATTATAAAACATTGTTGTTGGCTGCATTTCTCGAACTAATGGTGAACCACATCCTCCACTACTTTTTGAAAATGATGTACATTGTCGTTTTGAAGATAAGGGTGGACCTTCATTATCTGAATCTAAGCCACTACAATTTCCTGAGTTTGTATATCGCCTTTTAGAAATTTGTCGAGTAACGATTGGAGACATGGAACGCATTACTCTGGATCGTTTGGGGCTGGATGGAGTTGGAGAAGGACTCGGCGAATATGAAATGTTTGATCGAACTAGTTGTTGAGTCGCCGGGGAATAACATTGCTAAAAAAAGAAAAGAATGATTGTTAGAAATATATATATTTGGTAAAACTTACTTTAGCTTGATCCACATTTGGCCGAGTTGGAGATTGTGAAGATGTTTGAGCAAAACTTGGTCCCAAAATTGTTATTGAAATTGGATCGGTTATTGATTTAGCTCGTTTTCGATCTTCTGCAGGTTTATCATCCTAAAAATAAAGATTTTCCATAAAAAAATTTAAATTTTTTTAAAATTCAAAATTTTACCAATGAAAAATCTTCAAATCCCGTGGAAACTTGAACCGCAGTTTTTATATATCTTTCATGAGCCACTTCACTTTCCAACGAACAATCTGATTCTCTTCGAATATTTGCCACTCTTGAACGAGGTAACACGATTCGATTAGCATTGGATGGAGAATTAGGTCGACTTATTCGAATTGCAATTATATCATTTTTGGGCGATGGCGAAGATGGAATTCGTGCTGATGGAGCAGGTAATGAACCATTTTCAGGTGCATTTGCAGTAAATCGAGGAAGATTTTTAAATTCTGCTTGAGAATGGGAACGTTTTTGGCCAATTTTTGGTGGAGGCTGATGCTGCTGTTGCTCAGAAGATGTTGTAATAGAAACCTTAAAAAATCATGGAATTATTTAAAAAATTTAGAAAAGCAAACGATGAAATAAATTTTATTATTAAAACTTACAGATTCCGATCTTCTTGGAATATAAGGTTCAAATAATTTTTTTGGTGATGCTAACATTATTGGAGGGGTAGAATTTTCTTGTGATGATGTGGATGGTGGTGGAACTTCAAAAATCATTGTTGTTGTTGTTTCATTTCCATCGGGTTCACTATCTACTGACATTGAAGAGGTTGTGGAAGTTGCTATCACCAATGCTGTAGAAACAACACATGAAGAAGAAGTTTCATGAGAAATTTCAGCTGTAGCCATAATAATAATTCAAAATAAAATGTAAAATAATTTTTTTTCCAGAATAAAACTTTTTTCTCTCAAAAAATATATAATCATCAAATAAATTTTTTTTTCTGAAAATAAAATTTTTTTTTATTAATACTAATCAAAATTCAATTCTCTATCTTTTAATACAAAGAAGAAGAAGAAGAAATAAAAAGTGGGGAGAACAACAAAAAAATTTTTATATTTTATTTTATAACAACAAGGACACTTCCACTTCTTATTCTTCCTTTATTTGTCGTCTCTCCTCTTTTTCCTCTCTTTAAAAATTTTTTTTCCTTCTATTTTCTATGCTTTTTTTTAAAGAGGGTGTTTGTCGTGGTCGTCGTCCTTCGCATTCACATAACGTCGTTGCGTCGCGTTGCCGCTGCCGCTGTCGTCGGTCGTAGTTGTCCAGTTGAAAAAAAAAAAATAAAGGAAAAAAAGATAAGCCTGCTGCTGCAATATTTTTTTTTGTTCTTTATTTTTTCAATTCCATGTGTTGTTTTTGGGGTATTTTGTCGTTTTGGAAGGAAGAAGGAAGGGGAAAAAAGGTGGTTGCGGTGATGGTTCGCGCAATATTAAAAGGAAAGAGAGAGCACTTGCTGACTGACTAAACTGCAGCAGCAACAAGCAGCAAGCAAAAAAAAATTTTTTTTGTTGGTTTTTCTTGTTTGTCTTTCTCGCTCGCTTTATTCCATTCTTTTTTTAATGTAGGAAGGACGACATTGGTTTGCTTTGCGTTGCTTTAATTTTAGTTTTTTTGGTAGTGTTTAAAAACTTATAGTTTTTTCCCTCTTCCTTCTCGTCCTTTGATTTTTTTCTTCATTTAATATGGTTGGATTTTTATTTCATTTCCATACACAGACACTTTGAAACCGTCGTCAGTCACCAAACACAAACATCACAAACGAAAAATTTTATGGCCATAAACACAAACACAAAAAATAAAGTTAAATAGAAATTGAAGAAGAAAAAAAATTGTTTAAAATTTTATCTTTTTTTTTATAATAAAAAATTTATTAAACGTGAATAGTTTTGGTTTTCACATTTTTTTTCTTCAACAAATACATAGATTTTTTTGGAAGTATGTTTGTTTGTGCTTGATTATTATTCCTCCTACATACATTCATAAACTAGTGAATTTGAAGCCTCTTGGTTTTGGTTCAATGATTGCAGCCATTTTTTTTTTGAATAAACAGAAAAAGAAGAAAAACCAATCTCTTAGTTGATTTTAAATGGCTTCTGTCTATTTTTGCTTTTGTGTTTAGAGAAAGAAGCCATTAAAAATTTTATTAACATATTTTTTTATAAAAATAAAAATGCTTTGCAAATAAAAAATTTTCTCAACAAAAAATGCAAAAAGTTTTAAGAATTTGATTAATGTAAAAAATAAAGGAAAGACTCGAATCGAAAGAAAAATGCAAAAAACCATGCTTTGAATTTCCATCAGTGTTTTTAAAATAATCAATGTTGGTGGAACTCCGATTTTGTTAATGTAAATTCGAAAATAAATGTCCATGACTGACGACGATGATAACGGGAATCGATAGCATAACTCACAGCAAAAATCTCTTTTTAAGTTAGAAAGAACGATAGAAGAGGGAATTTTGTAAATCCATTTATTAAAAAAATATTTTTGAAAATTAAGACAGAGCAAAAATATTTCTAAAAAGTTTATAATAATAATAAATTGTAGCATGTTTTTTGAAGTAATGTTTTTTGCCATCCACGGATGCTATTTTCCTTTGTGGTATATTAAGATTCCATTGTTTTTTTTGTCCTTCATTTTTACCACTAACAAAAAAAATTATGCAACTCAAAGCCAGCTATGAATGTTCCAATTTTATTTTTTTTTCGCTAACATTAAAAAAAGATATGAATCTAGTTTTCAAAAATTAGAGTGAAACCTTTCACATTTATTTTTTTTTAAATCCAACACCCAACAGCAATAACGCAGTTTAAAAAAAATGTCGACGTTCAAATAATTATAAAAAAAAAGTGTAGCAAATCAAAGTAAATCAATGTCTTTTTCTTTCTCCTCTTTGATATTTTTTTTGTGTGGTAGTTTATTGCTGGAAAAAAAAGAACATTTTTTTCACACAAATATAAAATTAATTGATTTTTCGTTTTAGCAAAAAGAAAAGAAGCCATTAACTAAACTGTCAATAAAAATAATTAAAACTCTTTAATTAATCGGAAAAAATGGACTGCGATATTTTTTAAAAGAAAAAATTTGTTTGTTGAATGCAAGTTTGAGAAATGAAAAAATAAGAAAAAACAGAGGCAAAAATGTGTTTAAAAAAATACTGTTTCCATAATTAAAAGTTGGAAATATGAATGTTACTCAAAGTTAATAGTATCAAAGCATCCAATTTGTTAATGTTTATTTCTTTAAAAAAATACCAAATAGCCAGTATTTTTTGCAGCCTATGAAAAAAATGGCGCGCTTGCAGCCAAAAATGTGTAACTTTTTGAAATTAGCCAGTATATTACTTTTTTACAAAATCTCCTTTTTTCATTTATAATGACCAACGCCGACATTGCAAATGCACAACCATCAACCACCAATAACAGCTGATCCAAAAAAGGTCCAGCTTCATCAAAGTCCCACTCAAATTGGCTTTGTGTGAAACCATTGTTTGAAAAAAATTTGAAAAAAAGAGATTCGGTTTTTTCAGTTTGAAATCGTTTGCAAAAATACATAAAATTATTTTATTCCTTTTTTCGCTAAATCCAAACTTATTTTTTTATTCATCATTCTTCTTCGTGATCTGAATGAACTATGTACAAGTAAGCGTTTTTTCTTTCTTTCCTAAATACTTTGTAAGACTTTTATTTTAGTTATATCTTCTAACTTATAATCATTTTGCTAAAATTCCTGATGGTGATTAATTTCAACATTTACGAGGAAAACAAATCGAAACAATTAGAACTGAAAAACGAGCTACAATGAATTTGGAGATGCTTTTGCTATTCGAGCACCTGATTCTGGACGATATTTATTTGCAGCTGGACAAGATGATTGATGTAAGTTTGTTTTTTACTTGTTTTATAATCTCCTTACACCTCATTTTTTAGTCTTGCTATTTTTATGAAACATCATCTGGATTTAAGTTGAAAGATATATGGCATTTGGAGAATCTGTACTTTCTTAACATTTTCAAGAATTTGGTAATCCCCGAACTTCCCTTGCTGAAACTAAACCTTATCAACTTTATGTAAGATTTGATAAATCATCTGCAAAACTTTTGAGAGTATCAACTGGTGCTTCTTTCTGATGGTTATATAAGAATATTGGATGCAATGAGTTTCATCCAAAAAATAGAGTATGTTTGATGCTTTATTTCTGTTTGACATTATCATTCTTTCAGGATCAAACGATTAATAAAGCTCCGTTAACAAAAATTTTGGCTGATAAACATGAAAAAAGGAATCAAAGGGATATTAGTCAAGTTGATTTTTCGTATTGTGGTTCATTGATTATCAGCGTTTCAAATGATGTTCAATAATGGCACGCCTCATCAGGAAAAAAAATTTGAATTATGCATGAAATTCTTGAATAACCTACTTCAAAATATAACTGTCGAACTGTACGATTTGTTAATTGTAATTGCTCAATCCAAACGAGCAATTTTCTTCGTTGCACATAATTGCCGAATAAGAAATTCATAACAAGATTGCAAACTTTCATTATGGGCTTTTATACAAGAAACCAAAGCATTTTCAAAACTTGAAATTAAAGAAGTTGTCAAAGATGTAAGTCATACTTTTGGTTATCTCTTTAAATTTAACATTTTTAGGCTATTTCAAGCCTTACCATAAGCAGCTGTAGTAGCACCATGGTGACTGTAGGAACTCAAACTGAAAGTGTGTCTTTGTTTACGATGTTCGAAGTTTAAATACTCTTTATTCTGCCATTGAAGCTATTTGCACATTCGTAACTTCGATTGAATTTCTTCCACGAAGAACTTTTGATACTCCAACAATGGGTCGAATTGAACAAAAGCAATGCATAACAACAAGGCGCTCAAACTTTTTTTCCATGTGTTAGCAGCGCAAATCTTTGATTTCGGTTATTTCACTTTCAATTGATCAATCACTTCATTTACATTCTGTTCCATTTCCAAATGCGATTTCGTCAATAGTATATTGGAGGATGAAAGCTTCATTTTGGATGTTTTCCTTTCATATTTTACTTTGGACTCTTTTAATTTATTGAAACTGTAATTTTCTGGTTTTTGGAAATGGATTATGAGTATTTTTTGTTTGTTTGTATCATGTAATAATAAAAGCATATTTATTTTTGTACGTTTACTCTTTGTTTTTAAAGCAGGTTTTATTTCTTGTTTGATATTTTTTGTTTGAATAAAGTTAGTTTGGTCTAAAAATATTGCGCGTAATTTCTTTAATGAATCACCTATTATTGCTTCATTTTTCGTTCTCTTTGATGCAAGAAAAAAAATTTTCAAAATGGTTGCTTATCTTTTTCATTTTTAGGATTCAAAAATGTCACGAATCGATGTTCCTCTCAAACGAAATATGAATGTTCCAGATGAAAATGAAGTTGTTATGAAAACTCCATATAAACAAAGCCATCATACGCCTCTCAAATTAATGGGTACAACACCTCATTCTTCTCTTGCTAAAACTCTTCCAAAAACTCCTGGTTTAAGTATTCGATCAAATATCAATTTACTCAATAATACTCCATGCTCTCGTCCACCATTAACTCAAACACAAAATTTTGTGGCTTTTGAAGTAAGTTCCTCGTCGTTTTACTTCCTTATATTAAACGATTTGTATTTTAGGAAGTATTGAGTGAAAATGATGTCTCACACGAAGCTAAAAATCTCTCATTTAGTCCTCAACGTAACAATATATTTGATGATGATGAAAATGAAATCGATTACTGCCATGGAAGTCCTCTTCCATACAGTAAGCTTTTGTTTAAAACTATGTATGAAAACAATAACTCTTTTTACTTTTTTTTAGTCAATGAAGCTGATTTAGAAAGAGAAATTGAAGATGTTGTACTTGAAGATCAATCTGATGAAATTTTTGAAAGATATTATGGAAAACAAACTTTCAACATGGATTTTGATGATTTCTTAATTCAACTTCCTGTCTATGAATCTGATGATGGCATTTCTGATGAAGAGGATAACATGATGTTTGTTCTTCAAGCTTAACCTTTATGCTTTACTTTAACTTATTTATCTCATCTTTTTTTGATACTCACTTTATTCACTTTTTTGTTGCTATTTATCGTTTGTATGTATGTATTTCATCGTTTTGCCTTATATAAATATTGCTTTGATGTGGATTTTGTGGATCGTAAAAATGCGTTTTTACGCTACGATATCTCTTTGATTATTAATGATAAAGTGCTTGGCATGTTAGTGTTTTCCTTTCAAATACTTTATTAGTTACATTTCTTCTTTATAATGGTCATTACAAACTTAACAAAGCTTACAAAAGTTGTGAAAAAGTGGATAGTTAACTAACAACCTTCATAAAAGTGCTTTTTTCTTTTCTTTCGTCGACAAAAATCATGGAAAAGTTCTTGCATTTATTGCTACTAACTAACTTATAACGTTATCTAATAACTTTGACTTTAATTTTAATCAAATGAGTGTAAAAATAAAAGACTTTGAAAGCAACTTCCTAAAGTTGCAAAGCTTCAAAAAATCGTTGATTTAAAAAAGTGAGTTTGCGAAGAATTCAAAATTCCCGCTTTTCCTTTCATTTCGTTGGCTGCGTGTTATTTTTTCTACGTTGAGCGTTGGCTCTCTTTTCATTTTGCCAGCGTTTTGTGCTTTGAAGAAAACTGCATTTTTTGAGAGATTACAACTTTTCCCAATTTTTCATCCTTTTTCCATCAATTTTCCAATATTTTTACCAATAATAGCTATGATACGTCCTTTTTTCACCTTTTTTTGTGATTGCTTCATATTCTTTGCATATATTTTGTCAACCTATGATCTTTTTACGTGAAAATACTTGTATTCTCACTTTTCTTAGCTTTGCTCCATCCATTTTCACCGTTTTTAATTTTAACTTCTTTGCGTGTATTTATTGTTGTTATACGTGATGGATGTTTGTTTCATGAAAATGCTTATATTTCCATTTTTCAGGTATCAACATGGTTCAACGTTTAACCTATCGTCGTCGATTGTGCTACAATACATCATCAAATAAAGTCAGAGTCGTCAAAACTCCTGGTGGCAAAAATGTATTCCTCTACCGTAAAAAGCTAGGAAATGTTCCAAAATGTGGTGATACTGGAAAACCTCTTCAAGGAGTAAGTTTTGTTTATATTCTTTATTGTGTGTTTCTATATGATCTCGAGTATGCTCTACTTCTCTCATTTGCTATGTTCATCTGCTAAACCATGATGTTTATGACTAATTCAATCTCGTTTTCATTCTTCATATCTTCTTTGTTTTTAACTTATGCAATAGCGAGAGAAGTTGATAGAATTCTTGATTTCATATGCTTTTTACTCTTACATTCAAGCTTATCTAATCTTTATTCCTTTTCAGGTCAAACCTGCTCGTCCTAGCCAACGTACTCGTATGGCTCATTCCAAATTGACTGTATCTCGTACTTATGGTGGAACTTTAAGCCATGGAGCTGTTCGTGAACGTATTATTCGCGCTTTCCTCGTCGAAGAACAGAAGATTGCTAACAAGATCTTGAAACAGAAGGATACCAAATAAATCTTTGTTCTTTTGTTGTTGTCTTTATAATTGTTTTTATTTGTTTTTATGAATAATAAAAAATATGAACATGTTATGGATTAAATAATAATATTGCAAAATTTCCTGATTGTTTCTAACTTTCTATTTTTTCTTTCCAAAGTATTGTTGTTGCGAATATGGTTGTTGATTAGTGAGCAATGTTCCCATTGAATGTGGATGGGCGAGCTGTAATTAGATTGTATAACGGTTTTTATGAGGTTATGAACTTAAGGGTGATCTCACCCATGATGGTGGAGTTGTTGGAACAACCGTTGCAACTGTCCTTACCGGATAAACTCGTTGTCCATATGCTTGAGCATTTTGATAAAATGGTTGTTGTGGTTGTAGCTGTGGCAATTGAAGAGGTTGATGTAAAGGAAGTTGAAGTTGAGCATAAGCTGGATAATATTTCATTAAATATTCTTGATATTCTCTTTGATATTCCGCATAAGTTTTTGGTGGTTTAGGTTGCTGCTTTAATGCAGCTTGACTTTGAGCTGTATGATAAGGATTTGGTTTGGGTTGATTTGGATAGAAACGTTGTTGAACAACGCCTTTAACTACTGGACGAGGCTAAAATGGAGGACTTTTTGAGTTATAAAGTTTTTATCCTTTTATCAAAGCAATAAAGAAAACTGAGGGTTAGCTGCAATTAGAACAAACCGAAATAACCGTAGGAACTGCTCGTGGTGCATTAGGGAATGTTGTAACTGAATTTGATGCTGAATCCACTCTTCGTTGTGGTTGAATAACATTGATTGCATGAGATTCGGGTAAATGAGTTGATGAAAAAGCTGGAATAAAGCCTGCTCGAGTTGGTGATGGTGGTGAAGCTTGGGTTGATGTTGTTGTCCATTCATATACTGGGGTTGTTGTCGCAGGTGATGGCAGAGCTGCGGTTACAACAATAGGAACATCTTCACGAGTTCCTAAAATTCTTTGAAGGGCTGGAAAATTTTTTCCTGTTTTTTTCTTTTTTATTGGTTCTGGTGGAGGTTCTTGCTCTTCTGAACCAAGTTCACTTGATTTTGGTGGAGTTATGGGAGTGGTGTTTTCTCGAGGTTGACCAATATTGTCTTCATGATTGCTTTCAAGCTAAAAAAAGGTTGATGATAAAATTTATGGAAAAACTAAAGACAAGAAAATTAATTTACTTGTTTGGCAATTTCAAGGAACTCTGTTTTGCTTAGATTACTTTTTTTAAGATCACGAATAAGTTTTTGAAGTTGTGGAACCATTTTAGGGATACCATTTTCCTGAAAATTTTTTATGCGTTGTTTAAGGAGATAGATTATGTTAGTGATTTAAAAGTTATTGGAATTATTCAATATTGCTAATTTGTGGAATTTAAAGCCGTAATAACTTACTTCATCGGTGTCAGTACTGAAACCAATTCCATCACCATTATTATCGCCGGGCCACATTTTACCTAATAATTCTTCATAATCTTTAATATCACTTTTTTTAATATTTGCTGGAATTTCTACTGTTACTCTAGGTCCTGATGATAAAGCTGCTGGTTTTGGTAATGGACCAGTTAAGCCTCCTCCTCCACCACTGCTTACAGCTCCTTTTTCTATGGGTCTACCAAATTCATCCACTTCTTCTATGGTGGATTTACCAATATATTTTTGAGTTTCTTTTTCTTCTTTTTCTAATTCTTCGAGTTCTCTTTCAAGTGAAGGAGATTTTGTTGTTCCTCCTCCTCCTCCATCAATTTCTTCTTCGCCTGATTCTTCAGTTTCAAAATTTTTGCCATATTCTTTTCCAAGTTTTTCTGATGTTGCTACAAAACAATTTTCCAACTAACTAATTATTGAAGAAGGTAGCTTACTTGTCATTCCAGGTAAACCTAATCCTCCCAAACCTCCGCCACCCAATCCAGGACGAGCAGGAGGAGGTTGACCAGCTAATAATTTTTCTTGAAAATCACGATTTGTTTTAACTGCTTGTTCCACAGCTGCTGGAAACCATGAACTTTCTGATGCTTGATTTAATATTCCCACTCCTGTTCAAGTTAAGGATAAAGCAGTTTGAGCAAGTTGATATACTAAAGAAATGAAAGGGATGTTAGTCAGATGATTAACGAAATATCGATTAATTTGTGCTTTTGATATATATTTTTTACCAGTAAAAACAAAAAAGCGACAGTAGCCTCGATTTTGTTATTTGACTATGGCGATTTCAAAAAAGTTAAAATAATCGATTTTTATTAAATATTTTATACTTTTTTAATCAATCGATCGATTGATTTATTTGATTAAACTTACTAACATTGTCCGATACTTCCAAGAGCCCCAGTAGCTCCAGCGGCGCCGGACCCAATAGCTCCTGCAGCTCCCGCTGCACTACCTAATCCAGCTCCTGAACCAAGAACGGACCCAACAATGGATGCAATTTCACCAAATTGAGCATTTGTTAAAATTAATAATGATGAAAATAAAAAAATTATAAATAACAATGGTTTCATGGAGGAGCTGAAATAACAATTTTTGAAGAAAGAGTAAAATGAAAAAAAGAATTGAATTATAAAAAAATTTTGGAAACAAATAATAAAATATTAGTATGCCGGGTAAATTTTTATCGCGAATATGAAATAAGAAAAATATTAATTTTTTAGGTAAATATTTTAAAATCGAATAAAGAATTAATTTTAAGAAATCGAAACAAAAATAATGAAACTAAACTAAAACAAACAAAAAAATGATAGAAAATGAGTTTACAAAATTACTGTAATTTTGGATTGGTATGGCCAAGAAAATAAATTCAATTCATCGCGATTCACGAGACAAAAAATTTCTTACTGTAACAAAAAAAGAGTGTGTTGCGTGATTTTCAAATGTTTGTTTATAAATTTTTTAAGGAAGAATTGATTTTTAAAAAAATGATTGAGAAATAAATATATAGAAAAGAAGAAAAAAAACTCATCAAAAAATATTAATCCGACGACGTAAAGGAAATAAAAACCGAGGAAGAAGGAAAGAATTTTTGGAAGAAACACAAAATCCAGCTTTTTTCTTTATCGCTTTTCTAATTCTTTTCTTCATTTTTTTTATTTTTTGGCTGATCCAAAAAAAATTTGTTCCATTGAATCAAACAAAAAAAAAGAAGTCAGAAGAAGAAGTGATGGAAAAATAAAATTCAGGCGCGATGAGGGAATATAAAAAAAAAGAGTCGGTGATTTTTTTTTTCCTTCACGTTCTCTATTGTTTCTTAGAATGGATTGGATGCATGTGGATATATCTTCTGATGAACAAAATAAAAAGTTTTAAAAGTTAAACCAGTCTTTATTTAGACGCAGCTCTCTCTCTCTATTTCTAAGCAGCAGCAGAACAAAATCAAAATCTTAAAAATTCTAAAAAGCAGCAGCCAGCGAAGGCGACGACATTGATTTTCATCAGAAGCAGCAGCAGAAACAAATGCGACGCGGCGGTGGTATTTGTGTTACACGAAGAAGAAAAAAAACAATCAAATAAATAAAAAATGATGTGCAGCAGCGTCGAAGACGAACGACGACGAAGATTTGGAAGAATGTAAAAAAAAAGTGTTGAAAGCAATTAACTAATTGGTCAATCGTTATTAGGATATAAGATTCTTCTATTTTTGAAATCTTTGACGAAGATCAGTGCTTTGTTAGTTTTTTTGTTTTTGAAATTTGGTAATAATTGTTTTGTGCCAAAGATTTTTTTTGCGTCAGATCAAAATCAAAGTTAGTGTTCCAAAATGGCTTTTAAATGTTAATGATAAAGTTTTTTTTATAATAAAATTATTACAAAAGAAACAAAAGAATTAAAGAGCAAAAATAAAATATTACAATTTTAAGTTTTTTTTCTTGGAGTTTGCAAATTTTTTGTTGTTTGTTTATAAATTTCATGCTTATATCCAAACATAATTGAAACAGGTTCATGATCTGCTGAAGTTACAGGGCTATGAAAAATAAATACCACAAATCCATGGAAAACAAAAAATAAATAGGATTTTCTTTACTTTAGCATGCCCGAACTATTTTTATTATTTTTTTATTCTTTTTTGATTTTTGAGGGAAATGAACTTTTCCGGTAGACTGCCAGATCGGACGAGCTTCTTGACCACTCGATTACCGATGCTTCTTTTTCAATTCATCTAATTTTTATCATATAAAAAAATGGATTTTGAAGTGCTTTGAAACGTTAAAGGATTTAGATCCTAGAAAGAATCTTAAAGATCCAGAACCCATAAAAGTTATTAAAGATCCTTAAAAGAATCTTAAAGATCGAGATCCTATAAATAATTTTAAAGATCAAGAATCCCAAAGGATTCTTAAAGATCCAGATCCCAAAAAGGTCATTGAAGAACCAGAACCTATAAAGGATCTTATAAATCCAGATTCTAAAAACAAAAGAATTCTCACCATTTTTGTTAAAAAATTTAGTGAAATAAAATCCAAAGAAAGAATGAAAAATAAAAAAGCAAAAATGAAAGAAAAGTAAAAGAAAGTTTCATTTTTTTGCGGGCATGCTAAAGTAAAGAAGACCCAATAAATATTCTGTAAAACAAAAATTTGATGGAAAAATTAACTCACCGACATTTTTTTAAAAACCAAATTATTTTTATTGTGTTTTCTAAACCTTTTCATTATCCATATTTATTAATTTTTGTTTACAATTATTTTTTATTCTTTGCTATAAAAAAAGATATAACAAGAAAAAAATTTTATTTTGTCATTTACAAAGAGCTTCACAAAAACTCTGTTCTGCGCGTTTGTTTCTATGGAAACTCAAACAAAATAAATAAATAAATATAAGCAAGAGAAAACTCCGAACACAGAGCTATAAAGTTCAGTAAAAAATTTATTTTCTTAAACCTTATTTTGAAATTTTTCTTGTTACAATATTCTAAAAAAAATGACAACTGAAACCCTTCGAACCATTGTGGATGGATTAAATGGTACACCATTTAATCGAAATTTTTCTTTAGTTACTTTTGATTCACTTCAAAGTGATAAATTGCTTCAAACTCTTTCCGATGTTTTATGTTGGATTCAAGCGATGCCGGAAGTGGATATTCGAAGTGAAAATCCAGATGAAACAGCGATGAGAATTTTAAATGCTTTAAGAATTTTGAAATATCCTCCACCAAGGGATATGGATCACATGTAAGTGTTTTACATTTCTTTGTTGTTTTTGTTGCAATTTTTTGTGTTTTTGAAGTTCGAAGAGTTATGGAATTAAAAAAGGAGGAAATGAAAACAAAAAAAGTGAAAGTTTATTAAGTTTAATTTATTTATTCATTCTCCTTGACCCATTTTTCTTTCTTTTTTTTCAAATAAAAAAGTGGTTTCTGCACTTCTTTCTCTTTTACAAAATATAGAGAGAAAAATATGCAAAGGCGCAAAAGCAACTTCTGTTCTGTTTCAACTACTCTGCTCTGTGTTGTTCATCCATTCGCCTGTCTTTTAAATGCTTTAATGTCAGACATGTTTTCGTTGCGTCAGTGGTGTAATGGTCAGCATTGTTGCCTTCCAAGCAATAGATGGGGGTTCGATTCCCCCCTGACGCAGAGAAAATAATTTTTTCACTTTTTTTCATCAAAAGTATTCTGATTAGACTTTATTAAATCTTTTTTATGCGTTTTTGTTATTTTTTTATTTTCAAAAAATAGCTAAAAACCCAAATAATATAATTTTTTAGTCAACGATGGCGCCTAGAAATTTTGGAAGGTGAAAAATCAGCAATTTATCCTGTGCTTGAATGGATTTTCAATAATGTTGGTCGACTTAAAGAAAGAGTTTATCTTGCTCGATATTTAACGAGAATAGAAGTTCCACCCGAAGAAGTCACACCCGATATTCAGCGAATTCATAATGCAATCAGTGAAAAAATGGAAGAATTCAAACATATTCATTCTCGAATTGTTGAAAGTCGTTCAGATTTTTCTCGGGCTGAAGATATTCGAGCTGATTTAAAAGCCATGGATGAAGAAAAGGAACAACTTCAACGAAAAATTGATCGAGTTAAACGTATTGCTGCGGGACGTGGAGATATAACCCGATATTTAGAAATGGCAGCTAAAATAAGGACTGAAGCAGAAAAAGGAGAAATGTTAAATATTGAAAAACAAACTCAAAGAAATGCTGTAAGTTTGATTGATGCTAGCAAAATAAAAATGCGGTAATCCATAGAAAAATAAAATCCAAAAAAATAAACAGCACCCAATTTTGAAGTATATAGTTTTTTGTTTTTTTTAGTTGGTCCACATCGAGCAACGCGTGCATCGTTTAAAACGAATGAAGCAAGAACTTGAAAAAGAAAAAGATAATATAAATCCTCAAAGTTTAATTGATAAGTTAAAAGTAAGCCTTTTTTTCCTTAAAGTTTTTTGAAATTTTTGATTTTAAAAAAAAATTTTTAGAGAGAAATTGACACCAATTCTTATATCATCAATGAAAAATTAGCAAAAGATATTGATATGCTTCAAAAAAATATTAAATCAGTGAATAAAATTTTAAATATTGCTACTGTAACCAATAATGATATAATTAATTTTAAGAAACGAGTAAGTTAGTTTGGTATTTTTTTAAATCTCAAAAATATTCCAAAAACAAAAAATATTTTAAAGTTATTAATACTTTTTTTAATTCAAAAAAATTTAATTTTGCAGATTGAAACCCTAAATAATGATATAATAGAAATCACAACTCAACGAGATAAAAAAGATGAAGAACATGAAGATAAATTAAGTATATATCGACATCAATCAATAAATATTCAACGAAAAAAGCAAGCCATCGCAGAAAAAATGCAACTTGCTCGAAGAGATTTGGATGAAATGGAAGGAATTTTAGCTAATAAAAAAGCGGATTTAGCTAAACGCGCTGGCACCAATGATATTATAACCGCGGTTCAATTTAAGCGATACATCGGTGAATTACGAGCTAAAACCACGACGTATAAAAGGAGAAAAGCAGAAATGGAAGAAATTGAAAATGAAGCTAAAGTTCTTCAACGAACTACCGAAATTCTTGAAGATGAATGGAATTCGCTAAAACAAAAAATTGTGAGTAATAGAGATTAGAAAATAACTAAAAATGGTAGAAAAAATATTGTCGGGGAAGTTAGGTGTGTTAATTAACAATTTTATTTTTATTTTGCAGACATCCGCTGGACATGGTGTAATTGAAAATCTCAATGCACAAAGTGAACGACCAAAAACTGCTAAACCAACCACGAATGATGTTAGTAATTTAAAAAAGATGGCTAAAGGATTAAATGATCAAGTAGCGCCTAAACGAGATGAAGTTCAAAAAGTTAAAGAAGAATTCGAGGAATTTGCTCGGCGTCATCGGGTAAGAAACAACAAAAACCCTAAAACCAAAGTTTTGAATATAAAAAAAGAAGGGAAAATAAAAAAGCAAATTTTAGGCTGCTAACGAGGAATATGAATCCAAGCGTTCACAATATTCCATTATGAAAAATGAATTAGAAAAAGAACAAAAAGAACTCGAAGATGTGAGTTTAAAATTTATGACCATCGATACACCAAAGCACTGATGTCACAAAAAAAGCCTGATATATATCCAATAATAATTTTTTTCAGGAAGTTAAACACCTCGAAGCTCAAAGCCACAAACTTTTACAAGAAAAAATTAAAGCTGAAACAGAATTAAACGATAAAGAATGGCTTAAAGAAAGTATAGGAAATCCAGGAAAAGCTTCAGAAATTCTGCAAGAATTTAATCAAAAGCACACCCAAACTTTATCAGAAATTGAGCAATTTCGAACTAAATTAACCGAATTATCAGGAAAAGCAAATGGAAAAGAACAAATTTTAATGTGGAAAGGTTTAATCGCAATATTTGAAACTAAAATTGAATTAACTAAAAAATCATCAACTTCTGGCGGTGGAGGTGGAGGAGGCGGTGGTGATAGACCTATTGGGGATTCACCATATTAACTTTATAAACAAAAATAACAAACTTTTGTTTTCAATAATAATATTTTTAAACATTGATTTAACTTTTTATTAATTAATAACTAGGCGCAACGCGGGCCTTCGGCCCGCTATGAAGCTTGTTTTACGCAAATTATTACGAAAATTTTGACATTAATTATTTGATTCCTTACTCTGGAAGATAAGATTATCATTTCCGCAACATCCATGGCTAATTTACTTCTTTAATGTCCTCTAAACTTGTTCTAAATTGCCTTAACAATTCCTATAGCATACAAATCAATTGCAAATGATCGCCGGGATCTAAAATCCTCATCTCATACACCTAAAGGTCCTCCCAATGGAATCTAATATCTTTATCAGAGCGATATAAAAATTTTAATAACATCACCACTGCTTTTAACTCATTAAAGAATGAACAATTTTGTCTTAAAATTTCCTAAGCACAAAGTGCTTCCATTATGGCCAATTTTTCCCTACATTTCTGCAATTTAAATGCACCCAATCGTTCTAAAGAACCCAAAATTATTTAAAGCTTCTCACGGACACCTTCCACTCATTTTTTTTTTAAATAAAGTTTAATGTTCATTTATAACTCCGCCGGCCTTCGGCAGCCATGAAAGTAATTTTTTGCAATCATTTTGCATCTTTAGAACATTTTGGCATCCTTTGATAACTCAGAATCAGCCGCCAATCATCAATGTTTCATTGCGTTTTACTTTACTTTCTAAATGTCCTAAAAGTTACTCAAAAAGTTTCCTTAACATTTTCCCTATAATATGCATTAACCATGAACGATTTCCTTACATTCTATAAATTTGGATCCTATGGCATCTTTGGGTAACACTCAAAACAAACGACCGCTCATCACCGCTTCATTTTTATGAAATGCAAACGCGATTTTCTTTCCTCGCACATTCATTCATTTTTTAATGCAAATTTTTTCATTTTCTTTGCAATTTTCCCATGCATCATTTCCGAGCTCGAACGAAATGACGCACAATCAAAATTACTAGGAAGGATAAATTTTATTTAAACTCAACAAAAAACCACAACAACAACAAATTATTGTTACCCAAAAAACTTATTTCAACTTTTTAGCATAAATTTTTTCTGCAAAAAAAAATAAGAAAAAATTTAGAAATAACCGTAATCGATTAACAACAATTAACAAAAATGAAATCCTTTTTTACTATTGTGTAAATAAATCTTTTAACATATCAACAACGGTTAAATTATTTGATAATGATTGTTTTGCATCGGGTCCATCATCTTCGTCATCATCCTTGAATGATTCAGTGGCTTTACGTTTTCCATGATTATTTTTTGATGTTGTTGTTGTTCTTCTTGCCACTCCTGCAATCGGAGTAAAAGGTGATGATTTATTTATTTGAAATGGCGATGATTTCGAACTACTGCTGTCGCCGCCATTATTTTTGCTTTTATTAGCAACTATTGTTTCATCATCATCATCATCCGATGATAGAGTAATAGTTTCAATTTCATTATTGTTACCACGATTATTTCCATTATTAATTGATTTTTTAGTAGTTCCATTATCGTTTCTAGCAGCAGAAATGTTTTTATTTTGAATTTTAGAATTAGTTTCATCTTTTTTAACAATTTCAGGAGTAACGTTAGCAGCAGTTTTGGGTGCTTTAGATTGTTGTTGTTCAACAACTGGAGTTGTTGGAGTTTCTTTAGAAATTTTTTCTGTAATTGAAGCTCCTTTTTCAGGGGTTTTGTTATTTTTGTTGTTGGCAGAAATTATTTGTTCAGAAGCTACTGAAATGGTGGTTTCATTGGTGGGTAAATCTTTTTTGGATGCGTTTAATTCCGTTTCTTTAACATTTTCTGTAACTGAAGCTGCATCTTTTAATGGTTTAGAAATAATTGGAGGAGTTTCTTTAGTAATTATTTCAATAACCGAGACTTTTGCTACTTGGATATTTGAAACTGGACTTTTTTGAATGATTTCCATCATTGCTGGTGGTGGTTGTTGAGATTCAATAGTTTCAGCAACAATGGTAGCTGCTTCGATAGTTTTTACGGGAGTTGCAGTTTCTTTAGTAGCTTTATTAGTTTCTTTGGGAGTTACTAAAGTTGCTGGTGATGGTTGTTCTTCTCCAATATTAGTTTTAGCAATGTCAGCCGCATTTTCAGGGGTTGTTACTGAAATTGGAAATTCTTCCATAATTTCATCAACTTTTTTATTAGTTTCTTTAATTAAACCATTGTTGTTGTTGGTGGATAAAATAAATCCATCTCTTTCTCCTTCTTCTTTTGATAATAAATCAAATCCAGTACTTCTTAAACTTCGATGAACATCACACAAAGCTTTACCAATTTTAATGTAAGGAGCTAGTTCAAAATTATTATTTAATGAAGCCCACGAATAAATTGTTCGAGCAATTGCAACGGGTGAAAGAATTTCTTCATTTCGAATTGCTAATAAAGCATTCAACATTCGTAAATCGTTTGTTGATGGAATTCCACTTTCAATGATTTTAGCGCAAAATTCTTTTTGAATATTTTTGATATAAGAAATTGGGATAGAGCATGGAATAGTTTCCAATACGCAAATAGCTAATTCATATAAACTTTCAAAATCATCATCATCATCATTAGAATCTTGAGTTTCTTCAAATGATTTAAATAAATCAGATGCGCCTTCAGATCGACCAATAATATAATCTTCGCCATTATTACCCATCTTGTTGCCAACATTTTTAGCTGCTTTCATACTTTCAACAAATTTAAGCATAATTCGTTGAAATATTTCTGCATTTTCAAGTAAAGTTCCAAGTTCTTCGATTTGGTTTATGAGAAATTTATAAAGGATTTTGGATGGAATTGAAAAGGCTTGAACGATGGAAAGGATTCGATCAATGTAAATTGCAAAGTTGCCCTTGATCATTCGGGAAATGGTTATTAAAGTATCAAAAACTTTTACGGTAACTTCTTCATGTTTGCAATAAAAGGTGGTTTCTGCTACTTTCAAAATGTATTCAACATTTAGTTTTAATCCTAAAAATGAGAAAAGTTATTAACGAACATAATTTGAAATGAAACTAAAAGACTTACCTTTAGGACAATGAAGAATAACAGAATCAAGCAAAGACCATAGAAAATACAAAACTTGATATTTCTTATTTCCACCATATTTGTTGATGATAGATAAATCCATTATTGAATCTTGCTTATATGGTGGATTCTTTTTAGCTACAGCTGTAATGGTACTTGTAATGATTTTCCATTCATTACCATATACTTTTGCAAATAATTGAAATGGGAGGATTAAAACTGAATCATCAACGATCTCATTTTTCACGAAACATTCTTCAAAAGCTTTATCTAATGCCTTCCATGCAATCGCTCGAAATGCATCTTGATTGTAAGTTAAAACTTTTGGATGATTCTTTAAAATATTCCATGCAAAAAAAATTATTCCTTCCGATGATTCAATGCGAGAAGCATCAACAATTTTGGTTTGAATTTTATGTTGAACCCCACGAAACATTTCTGGTGTAAGCCTTAAAATTTGTAATTATAGCAAAGTAGGAAAAAAAAGAAAAAACATACCTATCAATGTATGAAGCTAATAAGGCATAAGTTAAACTTGATGATTCAGGCAATAAATTGTCGATGAAATCGATATATCTTTGTTTGAATACATCTTCAGGGGAATTTAACGATCCTATAGCTGATTCCATTTTGATAAATGAAGATTTAAAAATTATATGAAAAATCTATGTGATTTATTTATTAAACGCAGCAAAATAACCAACCAAAATTGAGCCTATGAAAGAAATGGAAAAAAGCATTGGGCAAAAAAAATTTGAAGTAAACCTCCCATAAAAAGGTCTCAAAACGAAAATTTATTTCTCTGCTCATTGAAAACCAAAAACACTTGTTTCATTCTTTCAAGGCTGAAATTTAGTTTTGCTGATTATCGAAGAAAAATAGCTTTGAAAAAAATAAAAGCAAACATGTCAGAAATTGAAAAATTTGGTATGTCTTACTTACTCCTTTTTTAACACCAATAATAACATCTTCATCATTTTTAGATCAACTTCATTGTCAAAAAGGAATTTTTATTACATGTGATTCAGCTATGCGTGAATTAATCAAATATTTGGATGCTACTCGAGCACTTGGTTGCAGCTTTATTATTGCTGAATTGGATGAAAATCATTTATTTCTTGATTCTCGAAAGGTTCCTGATTTAGAAAAAGTTCTTGAACATAGAAGAGAAGAATTATGTCCAGATTTGAATGAAAGAAATAATGAATAATGGATTTTGTTTTTGTTAAATTTTTTGATGAACTTACGTGTACTTTCTTGTTTTGTGTATAAATTTATCATTGTTTTTGTATTTTTCGCGTTATGTAATAATGGTTAATAGCCATAAACTATCTTTTCCTCTTGACATGTAAAGCTTATGAATCTTATGATAAAATTTTAGTCAATCATGGATGGTGAAGCAAGTCTTGGAGATGGACCACTTGGAGCTGAAATTGGTTTACGACGACGTTCTGCATCTGTTTCTGATGATTATTCCGTTCAAAAAACTAATGATGATGCAACTGAAAGCAAATATGCAGCTGTAAAGCTCAATTATTGGTATGATAACTTCATCGATCATTTCGCTCATGGTGTTCATAAACGTGATCCAGAAATTTCGTGTGGTTATTGGGCTCGTGTTGCAACGGTTACGTCATTTGCTCGTCAATTTATCGAAGTATGTTTTGTTTTTCTTTGGTTTCACTTGTGTAATAGCTTCTTTGCAGATGAACAATTCTAAATGTCAAATCATCAGTTTGGGCGCTGGTTTTGATACTCTTTATTGGCGACTCAAAGAAACTCATTTCAAGGCTCATCGATTCGTGGAAATTGATTTTTCATCCGTTACTTCCAAGAAGATTCGTAATATTCGAAAACCACAAAATGAGCCTAAACTTTTTACGTACTTTGATGCTGAACGTAAGCCTTTTTCTTCCATTTTTGAAAGCTATCATACTAAATTTTGAACTTTTAGCTGTCGAATCTCAACATTCTGATCTTCATGCTGGTGATTATCATCTCTTGGGTGCTGATTTGCGTCAAATATCTGAATTGGAACAGAAACTGGATAAAGCTGAAATCGATTACACACTTCCAACGTTGATTCTTTCTGAATGTGTACTTATTTACATGTCTGTTGAAAGCAGCTCAGCATTGCTTCAGTTTCTTGCAAACAAGTTTGAAACCGTTGGATTCTTAAATTATGAACAAGTATGCTTTTGCTTCTTTGTGATTCAAACAAGATTGTTGCTGTTAACTTAATACTATTCTGGCTCACTCATCTTTCACATTTTTAGGTAAATACGGCTGACAAATTTGGTGAAGTTATGTTAAAGAATCTCAAAAATCGTGGCATTGTTCTCCCTGGTTTATCTGCTTGCGATGATATTGAAGCACAAGAACGTCGGTTTACTGAAAGTGGATTCACTCAAGTTAATGCTTGGACTGTATTAGAAATCTATCGTCATCATTTTAGTCCAGAAGAAGTAAAACGGTAAGAATTTCTTTAGTTTGCTTGGTAACTAATAAACTCCTTTTTTAGTATCGAAGATATTGAACGTCTTGATGAGAAAGAACTTCTTACACAATTATTAGAACATTATTGCTTTGTTTATGCTTTAAAAGATGTATCTGGAAAATATTCTGAATTGGCTTCTATCACTGCAAAGTAAAAAACCTTGCTTCATTAATTATTGTGTGAAACCTTTATGTTATTGTATGTAATACTTTTAACTTATGCTTCTTTTGTTTTTTGATATTACTTTTTCTATTGTATGTTTTTGATGCCGGTTTTTCTGTTTAAAACTTTCTTCTGTGTTAACTTTAAAGAAATTTTTTGTTTTATGGGTTTGAAACCATTGCTTACTTTTTATCGGTTTTTTATGCATTGGTTACTTTGATGATTACTTTGTACCTTTTTAGTCAAGTGAAGAGCCATGACTTCAACCTCATCAACAAATCCTATGAATAAATGGAGATTAGATTTTACAACAGGTGGTTCCAAAATTGCATCAAGACAAATCGAACAAGGTCTCAATCCACCTGGGTATGTATCAAACTTTTCAACAGCTTCATCAGAAATTGAATCATCACAAAAGAATGATCAACAACAACAACATCTTTTATCTAAACGTGCATGGGATATGGCTCTTGGACCAATCAAATCATTACCAATGAATATGTTTATGATGTATATGGCTGGTAATACAATTTCAATATTTCCAATTATGATGGTTGCAATGATGGTATGGCGTCCTATTCAAGCTGTAATGTCGGTTGGAACTGTTTTCAAACCTATTGAAGTATGTTTCTTTTTGTTTATATTAGCTACAGTAGGCTAATGTGTTATTGTAAGGGTTTCAACTATTTTAATGTCTCCTTTCTTTTTTTAGGAAGAACACACTGGTTCATTAATCGTTCATAAACTTATTTATACTCTTGGAAATTTTGGTGCTATTGCTCTTGGTGTTTACAAATGTCATTCAATGGGTTTATTACCAAATCATGCATCAGATTGGCTTGATTTTGCTGTACCACCTGAACGAATGCAATATGCTCTTGTTGGTGATCAATTTATTTAATCAACTATCGAGAAAAGAAGCCTCATCAATCAAAAAAGCTCATTATATTCTTTCTTTGTTTGTATTAAACTATTACACTTCCACTTATTTTGTAGTATTTTTTTTTGTTTGCTTTGATTATTATTATTTGTAATAAATGTTTAAACGAAAAATAAAGTCTTAAACCAAAAGTTTACTAAAGCATTGCTTTTACAAAAGTTTTCATCATCCTTTAAATGATGCATTTCCTTCTTTGTTTGGAGAAAAGAAGAGAGATACTATTTTGCGTGCGATCGTTATTACTTTTCGTTGATGAATCTGCCATTAATCCCTAACATTTAAACCATTATATTTACTAATTTAATATGATAACCTTCTAATAACTAGCAAGTATTTGGTCATGATAAAAATTCAAATAGCCAATTATTTGGAGTCCCTGACACTTCGTTACAATGACACTTCGTTACGGTACACTTCGTTACGACACTTCGTTACGGTACACTTCGTTACGGACACTTCGTTACGCAAGACACTTCGTTACGGACTCTTCGTTACGTTTTTTTCTTTTCCCTTTGAAAAAAATATAAATTATAATAAGACTAAAAGCTTTAGTAAATAGCACAAGTTTAAAATAATTTTTGATAGTCTTTTATCTTTATCTTTTTTAGTCCGCAATCTTTATAAAAACTTTTTCAAAAAACTTTCAAACTTTCTTTGCTAATATTTATATATTCTATTTATTAAACCTTTTAAACTCACTAATACTGTTAAGACTTCAAGTACAATTAAAATTCAAAAAAACTAATATTAAACTTTGAGAAATAAAATAAAAATAAAAAGATAGGGTGATACAGCAACAACAACAAAAACATTTTAAAAAAAGAAACAAAAACACCTAATTTCTTCTTTCAACACCAGCAATCTTCCCGAGCTTAAGTAGACGCTTAATAAATGCTTCGCTTCTTTCGTTAGGATCAGTGGAAGCTTGAAGGTCGGTTATTAGTTTATTCCGTTGTTCAATAATTTTTCGATCAATTCGAACATTTTTTCTTGGAGCTTCCATTCGTCCCGATTGAATTAACTGTACCATTGATTCTTCATGATTTTGAACGCGGCGATTATCATAGATAAAAGCTCCCAACATGGGGTGTTTGTGAGCGAAGTGATCTTTTTGACGTGCGTGATAACTTTCTGCGTAGTTATTTGTACGATTGGTTAGTAAATCGCATGATGTGAAAAAATTTTGCCCAAGGGTGTTACTTATCCATGTTCGCCTGGAAAAAAATAAGAGAAAGAAAAGTTTTGGATTTTAAAAATAAAACAAATTTACCGATAATAACTAAAAACTCTTTCGAGTCTTCCAGCTTCACGTTGAGGAAGAGCAACAGGTTCAAGTTGCTGATAATTTGCAAGATAATTGGTTAGAACCAATACAGCTTCATTAATGAGGTCCAGAGGGATGAGTTGAATACTTCCGATGCGAGTAATAAAATCTTTTACAAAGGTGTTATCAGCATCATTGTATACTGTTTGTAATTTTTCTTCTTTCTAAAATATAACCATTTAGATATATTAAAAAAAATTAAAATTAAATGCTTACAACACGTTTATGAAGATTTTGACGTACATGGAAGAAACACATCTTCGGGAGAACATTTCTAAATAAATACGCATCATTTAGTTGTGCTAGTCGATCATTCCTCGACTAAATTTTATTTTAGTATTACATAAAAGTTGTTGATATAAATAATGCAAGCCTCTTTTAGACTGATAAAAATCTTTATAATTTAATAAAATACCAATAAAAAAAGAAGAAAGAAGTGAACAAAATATAGCTATATGATAATAATAAAAATAAAAAAAGAAATAAAACAATGTTGAATGCGACAACATAAAGCCGCTTAAAAAAATAACCCATAGTAAGCGTGTACTTGGGTGAAGATATAATATAATTCCCTTGTTTAATAATTTAGAATGCATCCACGGTGATAAAGAAAAAAAAATTAGAGAAAATTTTTTAATTACCTTGATGTAATAAAAATGATAAGGTGAAAGCGTAACGAAGTGTCATGCGTAACGAAGTGTCCGTAACGAAGTGTCATGGATTTGTAACGAAGTGTCTGTTGTAACGAAGTGTCCGTAACGAAGTGTCCGTAACGAAGTGTCCGTAACGAAGTGTCCGTAACGAAGTGTCCGTAACGAAGTGTCTATTTCCCAATTATTTGGGGCAAAATGCTCCAAGAAAGAACGGATAATGTTTGCCTAAAAATTTTAGTTTCTTCGATATAAAAATTTTAGTTGAAGTTGTTGCTCATCAAAAATTTGCAAGGAAAAATAAAAAGTTTAATGCAAATTTATTTTCATCTTCAAATGCCATCGTTTTCCTACTTAAGTCCATCGTTTCATCATTTTCAATATCATTTGTTCATTTTCGAAAAGTGAAATGATGTCGTCGTCTTCGTGTTTCAGCGTCTTCTTCCTGACTCTTCTCTTGATCCTTCCATCGTCTTCATGGTCTCTTCTTCGACCGAATCGACATGCTTTTGCTTCTAATGATACCGTGGTTCTTTCATCCATCAACAACAATGAAAACTTCAATGATCAACTTGATGTTTATCTCTCATCCGATGATGAACCTCATTCTATTCGAACTCAACATGGTGATGATGTTCATATAGCAAACCGTGGTAATATTGAGGTTATCCTGGATGGTGATTTTTTGACATTTGAAATTTGTACTCACACATGCAATTTGGCAGAGTAAGTATTTATTTTTTATTGCCTTTATAACTTTGTTTTCAGTGTACGAGTATCATTCGATGGAACTTCTGCTCCTGGTTCTTCAAATCCATGTTCATTTATTGCTGGTGTCGATCAAAGTGATATATGGTTTATGAAAATTGGAACAGGTTTTTTTCTTTTTTCCTTTGTCTGAATCATTTTTGTTATTACAGGCTATGATAAAAACACGTTCTCTGGGTGCGCAAGTGCTAAAATTCAATTGCCTGATATGGAGCTAATTATGAATGGTCAAAACAATCTTCGTCCTCAACCTGGTTGTCATCCTTCAATTGGTGAAGATAAAATTATTAAACTCAATGTCCAAACTGCTTCATCATCGTGTGTTCTTATTGTTGTATGTCGCTATTACAAATCTTCAGTTACTAATGATTTCCTTTTTTTAGAAAAATGCAAAGATCAAGCCACCAGTATCATCAGTTTCAACAACAACCGCGTCTGAAGTGCCATCACGAATTACAACATCGACAGCATCAACAGAAGAAGGTGGAATGCCTATTTATGGATGGGTACTCATTGGAGTTTTTGCTTTCCTTATCTTCATTGGTCTTTGTATACTCGTGTATGTTTTCTTGTTTTTTGGCTTCTAAAATCTTGTGCTTTTTAGGATATGGTTGGTTATGAAAGAAAAATCAAAGAAGCATGGTCCTCCTGAAGGTGAATACAAAGCTGTAGCAATGGGAACAAAGAAGGTCATGATTGAAATGCCTGAATCGCCTAAAAAGAAGATTCAAAAGAAAGCATCAGTGGAAAACAACAATGGTGAACATGAAGAACAAGAAAGCAAAACAAAGAAGAAGATCAAAAACAAGAAGTAACACAAAGGAAATAAGAATAAATAATAAATGATCATGTTTTATTTCATTTTTTGTTTTGTACTATTTTAATTGATCATGTTTTATTTCACTTTCAATTTTATGTGTGTTAATAAAAAATATAATAATTACAAAAACAAACGTTTTATCTTATAAAAAATTCTAAGAAAGCTTTCTTTTGCTTTTTTTCTTATCAAATATTGGAGTACTTTGAAGATTGCTTTTATTTCATCCAACTTTGCTTCATTTAATTTTATAACTTTTTAACAACTTCATTCGCGGTTAATTAACCTCCATCTATGGTATTACTTCTTCCAAAAGGTTTTCGAGTGGTGGTGGTTTCTGTTGATGCTCGCCGCGCTGGTGGAGGAGGATGGATTGGAACTGCCCATGGTATATTTCGAGATGAGTTTTGTCTCCAATGAATTCCTTTAAAAGCTGGATAATAAACCACTCCAAAAATAAAGAATTTCAATGGCATTAAAAAATTGACTGTATTAACGAAAGGATAAAATGAATAAGGTAAATTATGTCTTCTTTCCTTAGATTTTTGTCATTATTAGGTGAATTTGTGTAATAGCATTTTTCATATCCAAAATAAATCTATGTTTTAAAGTATTAATAAAGCTCTTTTCTAATAATATTGTCATTTAATTTTTGATAACAGTATGTGGAAGATAAGTAAAAAGGTGGATAAAATCTGCTGTAAATATTTAATGTTTTTACTTTTGGATGGGAGATTATTGAGGAATTAAAAAAGTAATGCTTGCTGGATATTGGTTTACCAAATAAAAATATTTGATAGTAAGCCCTCTAACCTCGTCAAGGTTTCCAGCTTCTAGAGGGTTATGGTTTTTGTTAACGGGGAACAATGCTTGTGCAAAACAAACCCCAGTTCTTCCTAAAGGAAGAATAGATTTTAAAGAATAATAAATAATAAAGGTGTAATATACGCGCAAGTTGGTAAACATTAAAATTCTGGTTATATCTCAAAATACAAGTTAATTCTATGAAAGATATTTTGGTGTTTCTTTTTCTATAATATTTTTTAATTATACAAAAACTAAAGAGAATTAAAAAAATATAAGTAAAATTAAAAAGGCATTCTTTTTAAAGTAAAAAATTTTCACATTTTATCCATAAAAACTTTGGAAAAAAGGGAAAATTTTATTACTTTAAAAAGAATAACTTTTTAATTTTACTTATTATTTTTAATTCTAATTAATCAAATATAATCGAAAAATATTACAGAAAAGGAAAAACTAAAACATAGGTCGTAGAATTAACTTACTTTTTGAGATATGACCACATTTTTTATTTCGGCAAAATAAATGATACAAAATCCTATTTTAAGCAGGTTATTATTGTGGGGAAGCGAAAGTTAATTTTCTTAACTTTATCATGAAAATATCATAATTTAACTAAGCATTTCCTAGTGACCATAATCTAATCACATTCTTGTATTACTGGGTAAAATTCCTTTTTAATTGAAATAACCTATTTCTACCAAAGAAAAAAAAAACTATTATCGTAATAGATATCTGGACGGCCGCCATTGGAAAGCATGCATGAAGTCAGAAAAATGTAAAAGAATTCCTAGTGGTGAAGAAGAACCTAATAGTAAGAATATGTGGAGCTAATATGAAATTAAGTACATGAAAATCCAAAGTCAGGGCGTACAACTGACTCCACGATAATCAAGACTTCATTTCCTCAAAAAAACCTAAGAGTGAAGAGTTAAGCTAATAGTAAAAAAATGTGGAGCTAACTTGAAATTAAGTACACGAAAATCATAATCGAAACAAAGAAAGTAAAAAGCAGGTAAAAGAAATACTCAAATTTGGGTGGAGGAAAATATTCAAGATCGGGTGGATGGAAATATTCAAGCTCGGGTGGATGGAAATATTCAAGCACGGGTGGATGGAAATATTCACATATCGAATGCATCAAATTCTTACATTGTCCCAACTATCTCATTATTCGGTTAGCTTATCTCAGTTCGAGATTTATGTATGGCAGTTCCAGTAATGGCGAACCAAACATCAGTTACTGCGCGGCAGACCACGTTCCAGAAGGTCGGTAGATCAAACCTCATACACAATAAAATTTTTTGAGAAACATAACCGAAACAAAGATAGTCAAAGCACGTAAAAGAAATATTCAAGATCGGGTGGAGGAAAATATTCAAGATCGGGTGGATGGAAATATTCAAGCTCGGGTGGATGGAAATATTCAAGCTCGGGTGGATGGAAATATTCACATATCGAATGCATCAAATTCTTACATTGTCCCAACTATCTCATTATTCGGTTAGCTTATCTCAGTTCGAGATTTATGTATGACAGTTCCCGTAATGGCGAACCAAACATCAGTTACTGCGCGGCAGACCATTACCTATACAGGTAATAGATCAAACCTCATACACAATAAAAATTTTTTGAGAAACATAACCGAAACAAAGATAGTCAAAGCACGTAAAAGAAATATTCAAGATCGGGTGGAGGAAAATATTCAAGATCGGGTGGATGGAAATATTCAAGCTCGGGTGGATGGAAATATTCAAGCTCGGGTGGATGGAAATATTCACATATCGAATGCATCAAATTCTTACATTGTCCCAACTATCTCATTATTCGGTTAGCTTATCTCAGTTCGAGATTTATGTATGACAGTTCCCGTAATGGCGAACCAAACATCAGTTACTGCGCGGCAGACCATTACCTATACAGGTAATAGATCAAACCTCATACACAATAAAAATTTTTTGAGAAACATAACCGAAACAAAGATAGTCAAAGCACGTAAAAGAAATATTCAAGATCGGGTGGAGGAAAATATTCAAGATCGGGTGGATGGAAATATTCAAGCTCGGGTGGATGGAAATATTCAAGCTCGGGTGGATGGAAATATTCACGCTCGGGTGGATGGAAATATTCACATAGTGAATGCATCAAATTCTTACATTGTCCCAACTATCTCATTATTCGGTTAGCTTATCTCAGTTCGAGATTTATGTATGGCAGTTCCCGTAATGGCGAACCAAACATCAGTTACTGCGCGGCAGACCACGTTCCAGAAGGTCGGTAGATCAAACCTCATACACAATAAAATTTTTTGAGAAACATAACCGAAACAAAGATAGTCAAAGCACGTAAAAGAAATATTCAAGATCGGGTGGAGGAAAATATTCAAGATCGGGTGGATGGAAATATTCAAGCTCGGGTGGATGGAAATACTCAAGCTCGGGTGGATGGAAATATTCACGCTCGGGTGGATGGAAATATTCACACAGTGAATGCATCAAATTCTTACATTGTCCCAACTATCTCATTATTCGGTTAGCTTATCTCAGTTCGAGATTTATGTATGGCAGTTCCCGTAATGGCGAACCAAACATCAGTTACTGCGCGGCAGACCATTACCTATACAGGTAATAGATCAAACCTCATACACAATAAAAATTTTTTGAGAAACATAACCGAAACAAAGATAGTCAAAGCACGTAAAAGAAATATTCAAGATCGGGTGGAGGAAAATATTCAAGATCGGGTGGATGGAAATATTCAAGCTCGGGTGGATGGAAATATTCAAGCTCGGGTGGATGGAAATATTCACATATCGAATGCATCAAATTCTTACATTGTCCAAACTATCTCATTATTCGGTTAGCTTATCTCAGTTCGAGATTTATGTATGACAGTTCCCGTAATGGCGAACCAAACATCAGTTACTGCGCGGCAGACCATTACCTATACAGGTAATAGATCAAACCTCATACACAATAAAAATTTTTTGAGAAACATAACCGAAACAAAGATAGTCAAAGCACGTAAAAGAAATATTCAAGATCGGGTGGAGGAAAATATTCAAGATCGGGTGGATGGAAATATTCAAGCTCGGGTGGATGGAAATATTCAAGCTCGGGTGGATGGAAATATTCACGCTCGGGTGGATGGAAATATTCACATAGTGAATGCATCAAATTCTTACATTGTCCCAACTATCTCATTATTCGGTTAGCTTATCTCAGTTCGAGATTTATGTATGGCAGTTCCCGTAATGGCGAACCAAACATCAGTTACTGCGCGGCAGACCACGTTCCAGAAGGTCGGTAGATCAAACCTCATACACAATAAAATTTTTTGAGAAACATAACCGAAACAAAGATAGTCAAAGCACGTAAAAGAAATATTCAAGATCGGGTGGAGGAAAATATTCAAGATCGGGTGGATGGAAATATTCAAGCTCGGGTGGATGGAAATATTCAAGCTCGGGTGGATGGAAATATTCACGCTCGGGTGGATGGAAATATTCACACAGTGAATGCATCAAATTTTTACATTGTCCCAACTATCTCATTATTCGGTTAGCTTATCTCAGTTCGAGATTTATGTATGGCAGTTCCCGTAATGGCGAACCAAACATCAGTTACTGCGCGGCAGACCACGTTCCAGAAGGTCGGTAGATCAAACCTCATACACAATAAAATTTTTTGAGAAACATAACCGATACAAAGATAGTCAAAGCACGTAAAAGAAATATTCAAGATCGGGTGGAGGAAAATATTCAAGATCGGGTGGAAAAAGGTGTTCGATTAGTGAATGTATGGAAAGAAAAAAAGCTAAAAAAAAAAAGCCCAGACAAAGGAAATGAAGGAATCCCTGGGCACGTGAATGCAGTTAAAGCTCGATGGAAAGTAAACACGGCAATGTGAAAAAAGGGCAAGCATTTTTGGAAAGAAAAAATATTCAATCACCAAAAAAAAAGAAGCAACAAAAAAGGGGCAAGGCAAAATCAATCAAGATCAATGTTGAAAACCAAAAAATTTGTCGCATGGAAAAAAATATGCGAGTGAGCGAGCAAGTAATCAACGTTTTCATTCCATCGTTTGTTTTGATGCCAAAAGGCGCGCGAGTGGAGCAAAAAAAGTTGATAGAAAAATGAAAAAAAGAGAGGAGAGATAAAAGAAAAGTTTTTATCTTTGAAATTCTTCGAATGAAAAAATCTTTGCAAACATGCATACTTTTTTCCAAGTAAAAATAAAGGTCCATCTTCTTAATTTGCGATTACAGTTGATGAAAAGGAAAACACATAAATCCAATGTATCAAATCAAAAAATAGTAAAGCATAAAACCATCCATAATAAGATGTTCAACAACGTTGTTGACGCTTAATTAAAGCTTTTGTTTATCGTCGTAAATGAACAAAATGAATCGATCTTTAACAGCAGAAAGAAAACAACAATATATCCTTGAAAAGCAAAAAAAATATAAACAAAACAACAACTTTATTATAACAAAAACATAAAAACAAAATAAATGATAACAACAAAATACAAAAAAGTCCCTAAGATTGATAGCCTAACAAGCAATTTCGCCCGTTAACCAGATTGCAAGTTAATATTAAAGCAATCATAACTATTACAAGGCTAAAAGCCAAAAAAAGGTGGAAGTTGTGTCTCGAGTCAAGAAAAGCATGGAAATCTTGAAAAGTTTGAGTCAATAAAAGTATGGAAATCTCAAAGATTCAAGCCGACTCAACTTCGCGCCCCAAAAAAAATTTTTAGATAAAAAAGAGAAGATTGATTTAATGTGATTTTTTTTTTCTTTCAATCGAGGAAATTGTTTGGTCACAAGCTTCGTGTTAAGAAAACATTTAAAAAAAGTTACTATATTGAATAACAAGAGGTAATGAATAAATCTTTAAACATATTTATAAACTTTATTTATTATAGGCTAAGAAAAAATAAAAAAAGAAGCTTAAGAAAAAAGTCAAAAACATTTCACATGTTGATAAAAATTAAGCTTCAAGTAGCATCAAAAAGTTAAATAACAACAAAAAATTATTTTTTGTTGTTGAAATATGTTTTTGGAAGCTATTTATTTTAAATATATTTAAAAATGTTAAAAGTAAAATAAAAAACTTTAATTAATAAACGTTATCAAAGCATTAAAGGAAAGTTAGTATCGTCAGAAAAGTTTAAAAAAGGAGGAAAAAGAGAATTAACAGGTAGATTAATGCGAAATTAGGAACAAAGTATGAAGAAAATATTTAGACTATATTTTAATTAAAACAATAGTAAATGTAAAAATTTATAGTAGCGAAAATAAATTGAGGTGCAAAATTTTTTTTGGGGCGCGAAGTTGAGTCGGCTTGAATCTTTGAGATTTCCATACTTTTATTGACTCAAACTTTTCAAGATTTCCATGCTTTTCTTGACTCGAGACACAACTTCCACCTTTTTTTGGCTTTTAGCCTTGTAATAGTTATGATTTCCATTCTTTTATTGAGCTCGAAGAGATTTGTACCAGTAATTTTAAAATTTCAATAGCAAATAAAAAAAGAAGGAGCCATGACAAGGGTGTTAGTAGGTACAGGAAAAAAGACACAAATTTTTCTTATTTAAACTATTTACTTATTTGTATTGATTTTATTTTTTGTTATTGATAGTTGTTCATCTCTTGTTTTTCTGGGTCAAAATAAGCAGTGAAGAAAAAAAATGTTTTTCATCACATTGCACAATCTTTTTTTATTTAACCGGTTTTTGCTAATCACTTAGTGATATTTGTTTTAAAACAACATAACTTTATAAAAAATTCTTTTTGAATATTTTATTTTCTTATTTTTTTCTTTTTTTTTTCTTATTTTTTAATCTTTACCTGAACCTTAATAACACAACTCCACTCAAAAAAAAAATATTATGCTTTGTTTAAACGTTGTCGCCGTTATTGTAATTATTATTTTTGTTGCTATGGTTTTCGCTTTAATTTATTATTATTGGAAATGAGAACATGCTATTCCTTAATAGCGGCAGGCATATTACTAATGAAGAAGACGGAAAAAAATTAAAATTATATTTAAACATCAAAAGTTTTATTTTCTTGCATTGTTTTTATTTATTTCGTTGATTTAAAAAAATTTTTTATTTAAAAAAGGAAAACTTTAAGAAGAAGAAATAAACTAGGAAAGACTAAAATAATGACGACAGTGAAAAAAAAATTTTAATGCTACCCATTTTTTGATTTTCAAAAAAACAAATAAGTTGGCGATCTCTCAAAGTGAAAATAAATTAGCGGCAAAAAAATCACGCCAAAATAAACAATAAAATCACAATACTCTTTTTTTTCTTTCTTTTTTAAATTTGTGATCAAATTTTTATCATCAAAATGAATGCAACATTTGGATTTTTGTTTTTAATCTGCTCTTTGGCTTCAATGTTTGCTGCACCTATCATCGAAAATAATGATTATGGTGAAGAATTTGGAAGAATTATGGTTAGATTTTAAAAAAAAAAAAAAAACAACCATCAACAATGAATGTTCTCAATGAAGGTGTATCAACTCTTGAACAAGAACGTGAACCTCCTGCTGGTAATCTCGACACTGACAAACCTATTGTTATCGTCAACTCAAATGCTGAATCTGAAGCAACTTTGAATACTCCTGCTACTGATGCTCTTGGTCTTCCTGCTGAAACTCGTGATAATTCTGGAGAACCACCTCTTCAAGCAACCATCTCAACTCTTGATTCTCTTGATGAAAGTCTTGGAATTCAAGATGCCATTATTGAACCAACTTCAAATGTTACTGGAACAGAAGCAGCTGATAAAGCCAGCGGAAGTGCAGGTTTATTTGTATCTTTTCTTTGTATTGTTATGCTTCTTGTTTTGTAAATATTGTATTTTGTATTGATGAGGCTTTGATTGACTTTTGATTTCATGTACTAATAACTTAAATAAATATCATGTATTCTTTTATTTTGTGATTTAAACCTACTTTTTTTTAATTAACTCTCACTAAAAAATTATAAAATTTGCGTGAAATCAAACTCAGATTAATGGATTATTTATTGTGTGTGTGCATGAAAGAATAAAATCAAAAAAAGAACAAAAACCATTACATTTTTCTTTTCATTATTGCCACTAATTTTTTGTTTTCTTTTATTTAAACAATATCTTGCGAACATCTACCAACAGGTCTTTGAAGAAAGAAAAAATAAAAACAAAAAAATGATATAAAGAAAATGAAGACGAAAAGGCTGCACACTTTTTAAAAATTATAACCAGCGCATAAATATTCAATGAATCATTCGCACGAATTATTGTGAGAACATCCAGTAAATCCATTTAAAAATATTTTTAAAGCCTTATATTTATTTTAAAACTCGAAAATGATGTTTGTTTTAGTTAAAATAAGTAATAAACATTATTCATCCTGATCATATTTTTCCATAAAAATCCAATGAGTAAAAAAATGGCACAAAAACTATTTCCAAAATGTTTATAAAACGACAAGAATAATTTTGTCAAAACAAATTTATTATAATCTATTGAAAAACAACAAACAAACAAAAAAAGAAATATAAATAATAAATCAAAAACTATGAACAAATTGATATGAAAGGCATTTATTCAAAAACCTTTTGATTGACGACCACCAGCGAATAAATATATGAAGAATAACTCCAAGAACCAATGCAGCAATTGTAATAATGAAGGCGATGATGGTCCAATCTTGAAACTTGAAACAGCAATCAGCTAAATTTTCACCGCAGCATTCATAGTAGAGGAAGTACGTTGCTTTTGGGCATTCATTTTCATCAAAGATAAGCGGGCAGAATTGATGAGATTCTCTGAAAAAATAAATAGCATTATTAAAAAATTAAAATGGTTTTAAAAGAAAACATACTTTATTTTAAAAACCAATTCCGCAGAAACAATAATCGGGAAAGAAAGAAGAATAAAAGCAGCAACAGCCATCTTGTAAAGCATCTTGTCTTCGTAGAATATAGCTTGTACCCGTTTGAACTGAAAAATAAAGCTTTGTAAAAAGATATTAATTTCACGCAGGAGAGATCAAAACGATGCAACCAGCACAAAACAAAAGTAAACTGAATGAATGAGTAAAAAAATTGATTTCTAAAAGAAAAGTATTTTTTTTATTTCAAAAATGCCCTCTTTTTATGTTCATTTATTGGGCAGCTTGCATTGTTAAAAAAGGCGGCAAAAGTTAGAAAAATTTTTAAATTTATTGTTTGAACCAAAAAAGTTAATGAGTTTTTAAAATTAAGAAACATAAAGAGAATAACAACATAATAAATGGAAATAAAGCAATGTAACAAAATTTAAAAAAAGGTAACAAACAAAAAGTTAATTTTAAGAAATTATAAGTAAAACGTTTCTCGAATGTTCATCATTTGATGATGGTGTTGGTTGATTTTCCTAGATTTGTGTTTTGTGCATAAAACACGAAGGCAATTGAAAATGATGGCAATGAAAAGAAATGCTGGACAGCCAAGGAAACAAATTGCAGAAAAAATATCCCACGCATTCACATCCTCTTCTTGAACTTTTTTCAAGTATTTCACCCTCATTGCCGATTTGAAGGAGAATCCTCTGAAAAATTACATTTATTTACTATATTTAGTTTTTTGAATTTGGTAGTTTAAAAAATTATTCAAAAAAAATGTTCAAGTTTTTATTTTTAAATATTCCAAACAATTTTATTTAAAGTTAACTTACTCAAAAAATTTAGCTGCAGTTGTGGAGAATGTTGTTTGATTGCCAATCATTTGGCTTATTAAAGCTTCCCAAGAACTTTTATTTAAATTAAAAGATTCAGACCATACATTTTGCGAAAAAAATGTATGATTTTCGTGTCTAAAAAAATTCTTTATGGTAAAAGAAATTCTTTACTGTAGTAAAAAAAAACGAACTTAAAATCTTTTTGCTCAGAAGCATTGTTTCCGGCTTTTGTTGAAAGAAAAGGGATCTCAACTGTAACAATAGGTGAAGAAGAGCTAAATAAAAAGACATTTTTAAACAATTATCTAATAAAGGAATTAAAAACTAATTTTTAATGGAACTTACTTTTCATCCAAAATGTTTATTGGGTTGTTTCCCATAGGAATTGGAGTTGAAGGAAGTGGAGCAGCAACACCATGAAGGAATCGGCTTTTAAAATAAGTTTATTAAAATCTTTAATCTTAAAAAAAGCTCAAAAAAACTTACGAAAAAAATTAAGAAACAAAGAAAAAATTAAAGAAAAGCATTTTCACTGAAATGGTATTTACTGGAAGAGGAGGGAAGAAAGATGAATGACGGAATGAATAAAATCCAACCTAACTTTTTGCTTAAATACAGACTAAAAAACGAATTAAAGCTCCACCTTATTTTTCGGATATCAAAAATCTACAGTATAATAAATATGTGTGCGCTCAAAAATCTGTCCTAACATTTTTTTGACTGCGTCCTTTTTTTTTTTGCATTTGACCTGATGACTTTCTCTAAAGGGATACAAAAACGGGGGAAACTATTTATTCGCCGCGTCCAGCCATTTTTAGCGATCATAAACCTAATAGAGCCATCATTTTCAATGTGAGTTTGTAAAAAAGGCAACAATCATCTTGTTACATTGTGTTTGTGCCATGTGTGTTCAAAACATTGCCATTTTTAATTGCGATCATTTTTTTCCATCGCGTATGACCTTTTATAGTTTTTTCTGAAGGGAATTGAAAAAGGCGCGAAACTCGATTCCAGCGTCCTTTGCAATATAATATTAGTTTATTAGTAGTTCCACAACCCGATGCAAAAAAACCAAAAAAGCAAACAAAAGCTCAAATACCAGCAAAAATTAAAAAACCTCAAAATGATAACACTATGGATTGGGAGGTAATTAATTTTGTTAAAATAAGACAAAAAAAGTAATAATTTATTTAATTTTTTCAGCCAGTGCAGCTTCGAGATTTGAATGATCAACCTCTATTATTATTAAGAAATTATGGGAGTGATTGTTTTTTAATTGCAACAGTAAATTTCTTACATCGAATCACACCACTTGTCCAATGGCTTGTTGCAAATGGCCCCAATTCACAAAATCAAATCATAAATGAACTTTCTCGAATTTACAATAATTCAAATACTGATATTCGTAACCTTCGACAACTCCTTAATACACCAACCTTTATCGATCTTAGACAGGGACATAGAGATGTAACAGACGCTGTGGATCAACTTTACCACCATTTTGAAAACAATAATATAAATGCCATAAATTGTTTCCAAGTTAGATGGCAAATAAATCGGGATTGTCCCTGCAACCTTGCTCCTAGACTTCTGCAACAATCATACCTTCTCAATTCGCTAGGAATTCCCAATAATATATTGTCATTAAGTTTTACTCAATTCTTGGAATATTGGGCACATCAAGAACGTAATTGCGGTGATCATCGTCAAAATCGTAACAAAGTTTTACAAGACCCCAATGATCCTCACTTGCAGTACATTATTATTATGGTTGATGGTTATTTAAGTAATGGCAGAGATACAAGAAAATTAAGAGTAAGAGAAATGGTTAATGTTCGAATGTTTGATTTTAATTGGAATTTAATTTCTGCTATCGAACGACGCCCAGCACATTATACAACCTGGGTAAAAGTTAGGAATGAAGATGGATGGATAATACTCGACGATAATAGACTTGACCATCGTCGAAGTATTCTAACATATATCACTGATTATCGAATGCTTCTTTATCGAAAACGAGTATAAATTATTAACGCTTAATTATATTTAATTCTTTTATGCTGATTTTTTAAAGCTTTGTAGTCAAAAAAATAGATTTACCGTGCAAACAACTTTTTTGTATTAATTAATTTAATAATTTAAATGTAAAAAAACAATGTAAACTGATTATCATAAACTTAATTCTTTAATAATTTATAATTTTTTAATGCAAAAAAATTCTTGAAAATGCACAACACTTCAAAATTAAAACACCAACATCTAAGAATATAATTAATCAATCAATCATAAATAATAAAATAAATAATAACACAAAAGCAGGAAGAAAAATTTTTTTTATTTGTACAACACTTCTCATTAAAAAAAAGCAAGGAAATTGAAAATAATGAGCCACTGATTTTTCTCTTTGATTGAGACAAATTCGTGCTAAGATTTGTGACATACAAACAAACAAACAAACAGACAACTTTTTTTTGGACACATTTTTAGTCGAAGCTCTCGATCTAATAAAGTTTTTTTCTGGATTTCTTTACAGATATAATCTACAGATGGGCACTCATAAGTATACCAAATTTCAGCCATAGTTAATAAACATAAACACATGATTAAGCTAGTTGAAAAAAAAAGAGATCTTGCGCTCCCTAAGTCCCGACCCAACTTGGGCCAGCTTTATCGCATGCAGCACGATCGCTTCGCGATCGTGCTGCATGCTCTGGCGAAAATAAATTTGCATTAAACTTTTTATTTTTCCTTGCAAATTTTTGATAAGCAAAAACTTCAACTAAAATTTTTTATCGAAAAAACTAAAATTTTTAGGCAAACATTTTTTATCCATTCTTTCTTGGAGCATTTTGCCCCAAATAACTGGCTTTTTGAATTTTATCAAAGCCAAGTATGTCCCTTTTTTTACTCGAGTTCGAGGATTTTCTTGATAGAAACTAATTACATTTTTGAATAAGAAAAAAAAAATAACAAAAGGAAAATTGATGGATGAATCACCGACTTTTTGATAAGTTAATTAATAACTATTTTGCATTTTGGTTTTTTATTGTTAGTGTTTGTTGCGTTAAAAAATTACACATAAAATATTTAAAGTTTTGAACAAAAAACTAAGCGAACAAGAAATTTCTTCATCAATGCATCAAATGCCATGAAAAAGATAGAAATTTTATAAACTTGAAGCTTCTTTTAGTTGATAATCATTCCAATTGGAATTTATAATATCTTCACAAAAACCTCATATAAGAAAACATTCAATTCAGTAGACAAACAACATATTTCTTTTTGTAATTATTTATTTATTATAAGCTCATAAAATTAATATTGCAATAAAACATGATCATTTTTCATTCTTTTTTCCTTTGTGTTGCTTCTTGTTGCTGATCTTCTTCTTTGTTTTGCTTTCTTGAGTGACGTCTTCAGCTGGGATTTTCTTAGGATCGATGACCGTTGATTGATTACTTGGTTGAGATTGATTTGAAGGCTGCTTTTCACCAGAAGTTGAATCGGTATCAAGACCATCGATATTCGTGAAATCCTTGATACTCTTGAAATAAGCTCTTTCGAGGATATGGATTGGAAATGGTTTTGATGTTCTATCACGAAGAGGACATTCTTTACGAATTGTAGGAGCTTGACGACTAAAAAATAAAGAAAAGTTAATAGTTAGAAGCCATAAATAAAGCTAACCGAATCCAAGTACATGCTTTTCGACGATTGAATTCAGGGAAACGAGGCATCAAAGCAATGACCATAAGCAAAGGAAGCGAGAACTTGTGAATCATGTCCAAATCAGATGTGATATGTTGAGAGTATTCCGCACCGAAAGCAAAGTAAACATGAATTTCAGGAGTTGAACGATGTCTAAGGTATTCACGAGCCATTTCTGTCATCTTAGTGATTTGCTTCTTATCATCGAATTGAACCCCGCATTCAACAAGAACCTTTTCAGCTTCAGCCCTAAACGTAAATAGTTAGAACGAAAAAGGATTATGTAAAGACAAACATCATTCGATTCAATTCAGCATACATTTCAGAGATGGAGAGGAGGAAGAGGTTGACTTCACTTTCTTGAACTTTTCTGCCTTTGACTATAGGATAATTTCTAAAAAAGAATTGTGTTATTATTAGTTTACCAATAATTCGAAAACTTACTTTCTCATTTGTGCAGCTTCTGCGTATGACACTTTATCAAGACATTCATGACGAGAAAGTGAATCAACATGAGATTCCATGAGAGCTTCTTTGTTAAGGACCATTTTATCAGAAACGGAATGAGTACCAGATTTGAGAGATTTTGCCTTGTTGTATTCTGATCGAAATGCCATTGGATATGGAACATGAGGATTTTTTGGAACTTTGATTTTTTTTGCTTTGACGACGATAACAGGAGCAATCTTTTCAGCAGAAGGTTCAGGATGTTGAGCTTTGATTTGTTCTTCTTTTTCCTTTGGCTTTGGAGCAGCTTCCTTAACTTGTTCAATTTTCGATTCCACGATTGGTGTCATAGGTTCTTGATGTTCAACTTCTTTGTTTTCCATTGATGCTTTCTTTTGAATCTTCTTTTTAGGTGATTCAGGCATTTCAATTACGACCTTCTTTGTTCCCATTGCTGTAGCTTTGTATTCACCTTCAGGAGGACCATGCTTCTTTGATTTTTCTTTCATAACCAACCATATCCTAAAAAGCACAAGATTTTAGAAGTCAAAAAACAAGAAAACATACACGAGTATACAAAGACCAATGAAGATAAGGAAAACAAAAACTCCGATGAGTACCCATCCATAAATAGGCATTCCACCTTCTTCTGTTGACGCTGTCGATGTTGTAATTGACCATGGTGCTTCAGATACGGTTGTTGTTGAAACTGATGATGGTATGATCTTTGCATTTTTCTAAAAAGCAAAACATTAATAACTGAAGATTTGTAACAATGACATACCACAATAAGAACACACGATGATGAAGCAGTTTGGACATTGAGTTTAATAATTTTATCTTCACCAATTGAAGGATGACAACCAGGTTGAGGAAGATTGCTTTGACTATTCATCATAAATTCCATTTTAGGGCTTTTGATCGTAGCATGACCACATCCAGCATACACGCTTTTATCATAACCTGTAAGAACAAAAATGATTCAGATATAAGAAATTAGAACCAAAAAACCTATTCCACTTTTCATAAACCATATATCACTTTGATCGACACCAGCAATAAATGAACATGGATTTGAAGAACCAGGAGCCGGTGTTCCATCGAATGATACACGTACTCTGAAAACAAAACCATAGTTAAAGGTAATAAAACAAAAAACATACTCTGCCAAATTGCATGTTTGAGTACAAATTTCAAATGTCAAATCACCATTCAGGATAACTTCAATATTACCACGGTTTGCTATATGCACATCATTACCATGTTGAGTTCCAATAGAATGAGGTTCATCATCGGACGAGAGATAAACATCAAGTTGATCGTTGATGGATGAAAGAACCACGGTATCATTTGAAGCCAAAACATGTCGATTCGGTCGAAGAAGAGCCCATGAAGACGATGGAAGGATCAAGAGAAGAGTCAGGAAGAAGACGCTGAAACACGAAGACGACGACATCATTTCACTTTTCGAAAATGAACAAATGATATTGAAAATGATGAAACGATGGACTTAAGTAGGAAAACGATGGCATTTGAAGATGAAAAAAATGAGAAAACAAATTTGCATTAAACTTTTTATTTTTCCTTGCAAATTTTTGATGAGCAGAAACTTCAACTAACATTTTTTTTCTAAGAAAATCAAAATTTTTAGGCAAACATTATCCATTCTTTCTTGGAGCATTTTGCCCCAAATAACTGGCTTTTTGAATTTTATCAAAGCCAAGTATGTCCCTTTTTTTACTCGAGTTCGAGGATTTTCTTGATAGAAACTAATTACATTTTTGAATAAGAAAAAAAAAATAACAAAAGGAAAATTGATGGATGAATCACCGACTTTTCGATAAGTTGATAAATGACTATTTTGCATTTTGTTTTTTTATTGTTAGTATTTGTTGCGTTGAAAACTTACACATAAAATATTCAAAGTTTTAAACTAAAAATCAAGCAATCATGGAATTTTCCTATAAATGTTTCAAAGACCTTTAAAAAAGAGAGAGATTTTATAAACTTGAAGCTTCTTTTAGTTGTAACACCCATCCAATTGGAACTTCGAATAACTTCACAAAATCCGTATAAAATTAAACATTCACTTCATTAGACAAACATAGGTATTTGTTTTTGTAATGCATTTTCTTTTTTAAACTAAAAAAATAATGGAAAGCGCCTTGATTTTTTAGAAGATGAATACACGGTCTTACTAAACACGCTTTTCCATGTATGTATTTCTCTTTCAAAGTTTATTGTATTTCCAATCTTCCAAACTTCCTCTAAATTAGGATCATCAACTTGAAGAAGCTTTCCAAGTTTCAAGGCATAAAGGCTTTAATCAAAGGTCGCGAAGTCGCGAAGTCGCGAAACCGCTTTTCGCTGCGAGATCACTTCGCCAATAATCAAAGGTCGCGAAATTTTTGCAACTGGTTTTTTTTCAATAAAAATTATTTTTTTTGATGACTTAATTATTTTTTTTATTGTTTTCCCATTATTTTAACTAACCTTTTATCATTTATTTTATAAAAAAATCAATGCAAACGAGTAACAAAGTTATTAAATCAAAAAATTCAAAAAAATTAACTAATAAAAAAGCAAGCAAAGTATAAAAAGGCATAATTTGTTATTTTATTAAATGATTATAGAAAAAATTATGTAAGCATTACGGATATTAAATTAAAGTGTTGGTTTTTTATTCTCTTACAACCTCGTCAATTAATGCATTTTTAACGTCTTCAGCTAAATCACCGATGAAGCATAATCGATTTACATATGGGTAGCGACTATTAAGACATACCATATTGGCACAGATGGTTCTGACACCGGTCGATTTTGTCATTAGTTTTGTTTGAACATTATAAAATTCATACATTTCAAAATGAGTGATAACAAATTTATCTTTGGCATTTGCTTCAGCTCCTAATTTTTGATCACAAGTAACGCATTTACCGTTTTTATAGTCTGTGACCTTTTTTAACATAATTATTTCAAAAGGTTTGAAGTTTACAAATGACGGCATTTTTTCATTTACATTTTGTCGATAGTATGCTCTATAAAATTGAAATTTAACTATTGAAATTTTTAAATTTTTTTCTACTTACAAAACTGCTTGTTTTACATTTTGATTATCATCTTTTGCAGTAATTTTTTGTGATCCACGATTTACTTGGCTTTGTTGTGATGAAATTGGGACATGATGCATTTGAGCCAAACTTGATATGCTTGAGGCTTGTGATAATGTTGGAGCACTAGGATAAAGCCTTGAGGCGCTTGCAGCTTGTGATAATGGTCGTGGAAGTTGAGGATAAAGATTTGATATGCTTGAGGTTTGTGATAATGGTGGTGGAAGATTAGGATAAAGACTTGAAGTACTCGAAGTTTGTGATGGAGCCCGATGATAAAGGACAGGAATACGAGGAATTCTTTCACTGACATTAAGCGAAGAACTTCGGGAAGCAATTGATTGGGATAAAGGCCGCTCAAAAACATCATCATCAAAATCAGTTCGTCGGATTTTTGCTTGTGATGATGGACGAGAATATGTGCTTAGCGATGATGTTTGTGATGCTTCACTATCAGATGGCTCATAATCATTTGTGAGGTCGACAACATCCATAATTTGTCTTTTATTATTTCTCGAGAAACTTGAACCATGACGACGAGATGAAGTTGGTTTAGCACCATCGGTGGATTTTTGTTTCCTTTTTAGCCTTTCATCTGGTTGTTCATGTTGTACATATTCCTTCAATTTTTCATAAATTTGAAGAAGGGGAAATTTTTCATTTATTGCTAAAATGTGATAACAAATAAGTTTATCATCTCCCATGAGGCTACAGCTACATTTAATTGGCATTTCTCTGATATTAATTTTGAAAGTTTCAGCGCCTTTAGTTACAATATAACATCCACGTTCATTGGGTACTTCCATAACTGTATAAGTTTTTGCTTTAGTAACAAAATCCATGCGTTGATCAGCAGATAATTTTGGTGCAAGTTCATGTGGAAAATCGATGGGTTTAATTGTAAATCCAGGAATTTTATCAGTGTCGGTTAAACCGATAGTTTCAAGACGTTGACGCTTCTCATCCACGGTTAAATTTGCGCATTGGTTTTGCCCCACAAATTCCCTTTGATTTTTGAGTTTGTAGGGATAAGTTGAAACGAGTGACATACCAGCTTGAAGAAGTTGACGATCAACAAACTCTTGTAAATATAGCATAGCATCTTGAAGAGCATGTTTTCTTTTAATTTCACTTTTGATTAGCATGTTCAATCCTTCTAAAGCGTTTGTTGTGGCTTCATTAAACCCGAAACCAGCTGCTATTCGCTGCTTTAAATTATAGCGGTGAAAATGATTTTCATGCCGTGAGACTGAGGTTGCCCATTTTTGCAATTCTTCATGTTTTAACCATTCATCTGTGCTGGCTAAGACTGCAAGTTTCTTTTTAAATTCTTCTAATTTAAATTCATCAAATAAACCATGGGATTTAACTGTTCCTTGAATACCTCCAAAAATATCAGCCATAACTTTTTTATTACCATCACAAAAATATGAGATATTTCTTTTCAAATGTTCTCCACAAGTTAATCTAATACAAGGAGGGCTAAATAATTTAATAGTTTGAAAAGCATCAAGGGCATGATCGCCGTCGGTGAGAAGGCCTCTTGCGATGTTTTTGAAGTTTCCCAATCTCGAAAAAAATTGAGATGCCAGCCATAAATAATCTTCATAAGTTCGTCGCTTGGAAAGCATCATACAAGCAATAAAAAATGAAGGATCATTATCTTTGTTTAAAATATGTTTGCATGAAAATAATATGATGGTCAGTTCTAATCGAGATATTTTAAAAGTTGTATCGATGTAACAAATCCCGGTTCGATCGGATTCAGCAAATTGAGGAGATGATATGAGTCTTTTTGCTTCTTCAAATTTTACATTATCACCATAATTCAATAACTTATTTGCATCCGTTATTAAAGTATTCACAATTGTTGGGGAAAGCATAGATTTTTTGAATAAAAAAATAGAAGCATCATTTGCTAAAAAATATCGTTCTTCATCTCCACCACTAATATAACAAGCTCTAACAAAATAATCCATTGATAAAAGGGTTTGGATTTTTTCATGACTTTCATTTCGTGGTCGACCTTTATTTGAAATAGGTCCACGTTCTTCCTTAGCATTCATTGTTCTGGCTAAACCTTCAACTTGTGACTTTGTTGGCAGCCTTCCACGAGTATTACCCATAAAAGCACCGGATTCACTGTGTTTTTCCAAAGCATTAAGGGGTGTATTTGTTTTCAACAAAGGTCTAATTTGCGCTGAAGTTGATGGTTGAAGTCTTCTTTTATCTTTGACGGGTGGCAAATTATAATCATTTTTAACATCATAATAAAAAACAATAAAAGTGCCATTTTCAGGACGTTGATTGTTTTTTGTAGTAGCTGATATAACTCTTTTGGAAACTCCCTCATAAATTGGATGATTTGCATGTAACATTCGAAGCTCTTTATCAGCATCCGTTGTTTCATTGTTTTTGGCTTTGTAACCATTGCTTTTTAGGTACATGCCAACAGGGTAATAATGAGCTTTCTTTTTGCCCATATTCCAAGGAGCAAGCCTGTCATCGTTCAAAACATCGCCTATGTCGTCGACATATTCAGCATCAACAATACAAAAATACTTTCCTTTTTTGCAAGGAGGGTTAAACGGAGCTTCTTTTTGAATGACGAATGCATCATTGCTAAAATTTCAAATTTTTTAAAATCTGTTAATAAATTCTTTTTAACTTACACATTATTAACGTTCAATACATGATTGCATAAAGTTGTTAAATCATATTTTTCCAGTTTTACAAAAACAGCATTGTTACCGCTAAAACATAAAAAATTTTGTAAAGTTTTCTTTAAAAATTTTAAGTTTAATTTACCTAATGTTAAGTGATTCAATGGATAAATCATTATCCATATCATCGATAAATTGATCAGCAGTGATGGTTGTTGAATTTGGAGAATGCATGATAAAAACTAAAAAAACAATCTTAATTTTTTTCTAAATGAGGAATGCAAAATAAATAAATAAAAACAAAGAATGCAAAAAAAGTCGAGCAGAAACGCTATGACTATTCTTATTCTTAAATTTTTTCTCAATCGTCTATTTTACAGTAGGCGTGATTTTATTTTTATATTTTTGAATAATTTAAAAAAAAAGAAGCGTTGATAGTCTCTTTTCATTTTTTTTTTGAATTTTGATTTGAATTTTAATTACTTTATTTGCGAGTGAAAGGTTATTTTTGCCATAAAGAAATCCACATTCCAATTTAAATTCAACTTCTTCCTTTTTTAAAGGTGAGGAGCGAAAAATATTTAAAAAAACTCAACAAGGTGTCTCCATCTTTTTTGAAAGTAGAACGCGCAAGTGGCGCCAAAAACTAAATGCCGAATAAGAAAATAGGAAATTAAATTTTGGATATTTGTCATTTGCTCATTATTTGAAGGAACAGGAAAGAAGTATTCTTGTTTTTTTAAAAAGCTGAAAGATGTTTATTTTTAAAATGAGAAAAGCTATTTTTCTTCTTCTTCTCTTGGTTTCTCCCATGAATCCATCAACAGTTGATGAAAGTAATCAATTTATCAAACAAACTCCTTTTTCCGTTAAGTAAGTCTTTTATTCATATATTTTAAAAAAATCGTTTGAAACCTGAACTTCCAATAAGTTATGTATAATCGTCAAATTACAGTCTCTTCAAAGAAAAGGTTGATGAATTCCGAATTTTCGAATTTTCCCCATCTTCATTCTACATTCCTCTTCCACCCGACCTCGATAAAATTGGCGATAACTCAACAAGATATGAATGTCAGATGATAGCGGAAGAAATGATAATAGAATCTAATAAACGGATCGATGATGAAGTTGAAAGTTCATGTTTTTCCAGCGATGGTAAGTAAATTTTTAGCGTTAATAACTTGAGCATCCATTTTTTTATTCATCTTTTATTTTCTTAATTTTTCGTTAAAACTTTTTAACTTTTTTCGAGAAATGTTTTAAAAAAATTTAAATTATTTTTTTTGGTTTTTGCCGCTGCTTCGAAAACATTTAGTAATGAATAAAGAAGGTGGATGAAAATTAATATTAGTTCCTTATTCTTAGAAGATAATAAAAAATAACAACTTGTTAATTTAGAAAAGTTTCATGCCAAAAAAAAGAGATTCATCGTGGAAGGTGCAATTGTCGTTCTTGTTGTTGGATTGATTAGTAGTGCAGTTATAAATGTAAAAAATTGGCTTGAATTACGTGATTTACGTAGCGAAGTTGAAGGATTGAAAGAAAATATGGAAGAATTAAAAGCCACCTTAAAATCCCTAAATCATGCCAGCCACAAAAACATCATAATCAATCGAATTCGAATTCAAATCGCTGATTATGTCCAAAAAGCAGAAGCCATTGTGATTAAATTCATTCAAAAGCTCCATTCTAAACAACCCATGAAGCTACAATCTCTTCCTCAGCCAATTATCTCGCATTTTAATTTGACTAAAAATGCTCAAGATCAAACTTTTTATTTTTTAAAGCTCCATAGCTGTGATTCTCGAAAGCTTGTCATTCAAATTACCGCTGCTCATTCAGAATTGAATCAGGTTATGAACTGCAATAATTATTTTCATTTGGGTTTTTTTGAAAACAACGTATACCATAAGCCCGTATTCATGAATCCATTTTGCAAATCTGAAAAAAATTACTTGGCATTAAACATCCAAAAATGTATTAAAGATTACGTAAGTTTATTGTTTAGCTTTTAAATAAATAGTAAGAGTATTTTTTTTACAGAGTAAACTTAATTGTACTAATACTGCATTAACTTTATCAAAATGTAATCCAGATGATATTCGATTTTGCAAGCATTTTTCTCAAATCACTGTGCCCAATTACATCCATTCCATGGAAGTGGATGGTTTAATTGGAATTGCAACAAAGATTAAGGTAAGAAATAGGCTTTCATTAAAAATCATTATAAAATAAGCAGTTAGTTATGTTTAGACTTACATGGTAAAACATGGCAAAAATGGAGAAAAATTGATTCATACCGTACCACCAAGTGGAATTTTCGTCGTTCGCCTGAACGATGAAGAGATGCTCTTGATTGGTGATGTGACATATGATGGATCTTCGAAGAAAAAAACGCAAATCGCTCACATTATTGCACCCTCCAAAATTAATGTTGATCCCATTAAAGAATTTAAAGAAGTGGATGACCAAATATCAAAAATAAGCTTCCGACAAAAAGCAAAAAATTTCTTTTATGAATATGACATCGAAATTTATGCCTTTATTGTGCTTTCTCTTTCCATTGGCATTATTGTTTGCTTAATTTGCAAATATTGCAACAAGCGTCGATATTTTTAACTAATTAATGATATTTTCCCCACGTTTTTTGTTTTGAAATTTTTTTATTAACCTGTGCTATTAGTAATATATTTTTCGTTTTGTCTTCATTAATAAAATTCTTTTAATAATGCAGTTAGAAATTAGTTCAACCGGTTATTTTCCTTTTATCTATGCTAGATCTTTAATTTTTAATTATAAAACTACTTTTTTAAGCAATGAACTACACAAACGCTTTGTATTGTTTCAAAAGCTGGGGACAAAAAGACATAGTTAATCCTAAAACTTTTAACTTTAGAGTTAAAAAAAGTAATCTTTCGAAAACTTTAAACATCATTTTGGGTTCTGTAAGTTTCAACTTTTAATGCGAAACATAACTTTAATCATTTTCTAGCATACTCATTCACCTAAAACCCTTGACGACTTATTAAAGCTATTGGAAGCTAAAAAAACGTGCAAGGCAATGTTAATTAACGTTGTTGAAGATCGCAACGGAGAAATGACAATTGTTCAAATCATATCCTCGTGCATGGAATATGATTTGCTCAATATTCCGGTAGTTAAAATAATTTTATAATTAAATTATATATATCAAAAGTTTAGATTGCACCCATATTCGTTCAAGTCAGCAACAAAGCTTCTGGCAATATCATCCAGCAAGTTGGGAAAGTATTTAAAAAGCAAAGATCATGGTTCAGTGTAAACCCCACAAGCTTTATCTTAGCAAAGAACATTGTCTTCCAATCTTACAGTTGCAATCATGAAGATGAATAAATCAGTAATTCGTATTTGACTTTTGCATAAGATTTTGCTACCAATTTTTTTGTTTCACATTAATAATGCTTATTTACCTTTTTTTTAATGAAGTAAATTTTATTAGTTAATTTTTTTGAATTTTTTGATTTAATAACTTTATTACTCGTTTGCATTGCTTTTTTTATAAAATAAATGATAAAAGGTTAGTTAAAATAATGGGAAAACAATAAAAAAAATAATTAAGGCATCAAAAAAAATAATTTTTATTGAAAAAAAAATAGTTGCAAAAATTTCGCGACCTTTGATTATTGGCGAAGTGATCTCGCAGCGAAAAGCGGTTTCGCGACTTCGCGACTTCGCGACCTTTGATTAAAGCCACAAACAGACAACTTTTTTTTGGACACATTTTTAGTCGAAGCTCTCGATCTAATAAAGTTTTTTTCTGGATTTCTTTACAGATATAATCTACAGATGGGCACTCATAAGTATACCAAATTTCAGCCATAGTTAATAAACATAAACACATGATTAAGCTAGTTGAAAAAAAAAGAGATCTTGCGCTCCCTAAGTCCCGACCCAACTTGGGCCAGCTTTATCGCATGCAGCACGATCGCTTCGCGATCGTGCTGCATGCTCTGGCTGGCCCCAACTAATGCATGAGAACCACACACAAAAATGTACAACAAAAAGCATCCTCTCGACCGGGCTCATCGGTGGCTGACGAGAGGAGTAAACATAAAAGTAAAAAAGAACTAACCTATAACCATGTTGAACTAGATCTGCACATAAACATCACCAAATATCAATGAAAGCAATAGCAAAAACATCCAAGATATGAACAACAATCGAGACAAGAAACGTATCAACACTTTTGATTTCTTCCATAAACCTTGATTGCGAAGTAAAAACATTCATGCACTTTAGAAAGTAATAAACAGCAGTCGAAGATGGTTGTCTTTCAGATTTTGAAGTTGATCAGTATCTGAAATCCAAAACAGAGAAAAGCTAATGGAGTTAGTAAACTTACAACAACTTGTTCTTTTTCACAAAGAGATGATGAACTCGTTTCAGCTAAATTCTTGAATTAGTTTGTTACGAGCACATGTTCATTTTCATATGCATCGACAGTGTATATTTGAAAGTTGAGATGATCAGCAACTTGAATACCTTTTCCAGCAACTTGAGTCAACAAATCATAAGCAGCTAGATTAACTTCTTCTTCAAAATGTTCTTCAAGTAAACGATTTCCAAGTGCATAAATTCGATCACAAAGATTTACACAATCAGCTAAAGTATGGTAGAATCTTGATAAAATTGAGTTTCAAATTTGCATTTAGTTCAGTGGAAATATAAAAGATCTTCAAATTTCTGAATAATAAGTACACAAAATTGCCTGAAAACGATATCTGTATATGTAAATAAACGTGGAAGGAAGATGATAAAGTACTTTGAGTGATGAACAAATTGCTTGACAGCAACAACAACGACAACAATTTTCTCTATTATAGTTGGAGCACTTAGACATTCGATAATCAAACGTTGAGCCTAAAAAACATTTTGTTTACTTTCATACACTGATAAAAAAGAAAACTAACATTAGAATCATTGCAAACCATAGGAGCTAAAGCTTTAAGAAGCCTCAAATAAAGAGCACGCATTTCAGGATTCAAGTTGTGACTAACATTCATAATACTTATAAGCATAACTTCCAGTGTTTGATAAGCATGGATAAAAGGTTTTCATTCTCTTGAAAGCTGAACAATTTGGTTTCATGATTGATCGTTATGTCCACAAAAGCCTTTGAAAATGTGTTGAAAACTCGATTTATAACTTCAGGAAATGGATGTTGCTGTAGAAATACAATTGCACCCGTTATTGTTGATACCATTACATAAAATTCTTGGATCAAAGCTGAAAAACAAAAAAGTAACAAATAAGCAAAGATAAAGAAATGAAAGTATACCTCGATCAAATTCAATCATACATTAATCCATTGTTATATTAGTTGGATCTGATTTTTCTTTATTTGCTGAGTGTAATACAGTGATTTCATCATCATTGCAACAACAAAAAATTGAAAAGCTTTTTCTCAACAACAAAAAAAAATGAAGAAGGGAAATTGAATCTTTGACCGAAAAAGTTGAGTAAACGCTTTACATACGATTTTTTCATCACCGCAAATTCTTTGGAAGAGAGAATTTGTTTCAAAGCTCAACGTTCCTCCAACAAAGGAACCTTGGATTTAGTGGTTTTACCGTAAACTTTTAGATGGATTGTAAATGCTTTTTTTAATCTTTTGTAAAAGATTAATATTTAACGCCATAATAATTAAAGTCCAATTTTTCTAAACGCACACACGTTTATATGAATTAAAATATGAGTAAAATATTTGCTATTTCTCTGATCTTTTGATGCGGGATTTATGGTAGCGTGAAAATAAATGCTTTGAGGTTAGTCAACTTACATAAAAGGCAATTCTCAACAAATATTATTAGTAAAGGAATCGTTTTATGTATTGGATTGGCTTTGAAATGCTTGGCCATCAGCAAGCAAGTAAATCGATTACTGGAGGATGATGTTTGTTGTTGAATGGAAAACAAAGAAATAGAGCACAAAGTAACTATGATGACCCCAACAGTGGATTTAAAAGTTGAACAAGCTAAAGAAGTTGTTCATTTTTTCATATTTAAAAATACTCTTTATTTTGATTTTATTAATTGTTGTTACAATGGAAAAATACGAGCCATCGAAGACCTCAAAAATATAGCTATACAATTTTATGTTGTTTGAAACAAAAGAATTATGATAGCATCATCAAATGTAAAAAAAATTTAGTGCCTTTAGAAAGAAAAATATGTATCGCAAAAAACATACATCAAAAATCAAAGTTAAATAAATGTTCGACGAAGCCTTTCACGAAGATAGTAAAAAAAAAGATAAATAATTTTCCATTGTTTATTCGTTTCTAAATTTAACAAACTTCTGAAAGCTTCCAAAAAAACGAACTAAAAAAGAGAATCTGTTTTTCCAATTCATTTTTACTTTTTCTATTTAGAGTGATTCGTCATTTAAAATATTGTAATTAGTTTCATTCATGATAATCCTCGAGCTCGAATAACAAAATGGACATACTTGGCTTTGATAAAATTCAAAAAGCCAGTTATTTGGGGCAAAATGCTCCAAGAAAGAACGGATAATGTTTGCCTAAAAATTTTGATTTCTTTGATGTAAAAATGTTAGTTGAAGTTTTTGCTTATCAAAAATTTGCAAGGAAAAATAAAAAGTTTAATGCAAATTTATTTTCATCTTCAAATGCCATCGTTTTCCTACTTAAGTCCATCGTTTCATCATTTTCAATATCATTTGTTCATTTTTGAAAAGTGAAATGATGTCGTCGTCTTCGTGTTTCAGCGTCTTCTTCCTGACTCTTCTCTTGATCCTTCCTTCGTCTTCATGGGCTCTTCTTCGACCGAATCGACATGTTTTGGCTTCAAATGATACCGTTCTCTCATCAATCAATTCCAACTTCAACAATCAATTTGATTATCTCACATCCGATGATGAAGCTCGTTCTATTGGAACTCAACATGGGAATGATGTACATATAGCAAGTCGTGGTGATATCGAAGCTATCCTGGATGATGATTTGACATTTGAAATTTGTACCCAAACATGCAATTTAGCAGAGTAAGTTTTGTTATCTTACTGCCTTTAACTATGATTTTGTTTTCAGAGTACGTGTATCATTCGACGGAACTCCTGCTCCTGGTTCTTCAAATCCATGTTCATTTATTGCTGGTGTCGATCAAAGTGATATATGGTTTATGGAATCTACAAATGGTAAATCGTTTTTTTCTTCATTCAAAAAAACTAAAGGAATTTTTTGCAGGATTTAATAAGGTCAAAGTTCCTGGATGTGGTAAAGCTTTAATTCAAAAACCTCTTAATAAGTTTATTATGAATGGAAATGATAATCTTCTTCGAACAACCCCTGGTTGTGCTCCTTCAATTGGTATGGATAGAATTGTTAAACTCAATGTCCAAACTGCTTCATCATCGTGTGTTCTTATTCTAGTATGTCATTGTTAAAGTTGTTTAGCTATTAATAATTTCATTTTTTTAGAAAAATGCAAAGATCAAGCCACCAGCATCATCATTTTCAACAACAACCGCGTCTGAAGTGCCATCACGAATTACAACATCGACAGCGTCAACTGAAGAAAGTGGAATGCCTATTTATGGATGGATACTCATCGGTGTTTTTGTTTTCCTTATCTTCATTGGTCTTTGTATACTCGTGTATGTTTTCTTGTTTTTTGGCTTCTAAAATCTTGTGCTTTTTAGGATATGGTTGGTTATGAAAGAAAAATCAAAGAAGCATGGTCCTCCTGAAGGTGAATACAAAGCTGTAGCAATGGGAACAAAGAAAGTCGTGATTGAAATGCCTGAATCGCCTAAAAAGAAGATTCAAAAGAAAGCATCAGTGGAAAACAACAATGGTGAACATGAAGAACCTATGAAGCCAACAGTAGAATCGAAAATTGAACAAGTTAAAGAAGCTGCTCCTGTGAAAAAGACAATGGAAAAAGAAGAACAAATCAAAGCTCAACATCCTGAACCTTCTGCTGAAAAGATTGCTCCTGTCATCGTCGTCAAAGCTAAAAAGATCAAAGTTCCTAAAAATCCTCATGTTCCATATCCAATGGTTTTTCGATCAGAATACAACAAAGCAAAATCTCTCAAATCTGGTACTCATTCTGTTTCTGACAAAATGGTCCTTAACAAAGAAGCTCTCATGGAATCTCATGTTGATTCACTTTCTCGTCATGAATGTCTTGATAAAGTGTCATATGCAGAAGCTGCACAAATGAGAAAGTTAGTTTTCGAATTATTGGTAAACTAATAATAACACATTTCTTTTTTAGAAATTATCCTATAGTCAAAGGCAGAAAAGTTCAAGAAAGTGAAGTCAACCTCTTCCTCATCTCAATCTCTGAAATGTATGCTGAATTGAATCGAATGATGTTTGTTTTTATTTCAATGTTTTCATTCTCATAATAGAATTTTTAGTGCCGAAGCTGAAAAGGTACTCGTTGAATGCGGCGTTCAATTCGATGATAAGAAGCAAATTACAAAGATGACAGAAATGGCTCGTGAATATCTTAGACAGCGTTCAACTCCTGAAATTCATGTTTACTTTGCTTTCGGTGCTGAATACTCTCAACATATCACATCTGATTTGGACATGATTCACAAGTTCTCGCTTCCTTTGCTTATGGTCGTTGCTTTGATGCCTCGTTTTCCCGAATTCAATCGTCGTAAAGCATGTACTTGGATTCGGTTAGCTTTATTTATGACTACTAACTATTAACTTATCTTTATGTTTTAGTCGCCAAGCTCCTACAATTCGTAAAGAATGTCCTCTTCGTGAAAGAACATCCAAGCCATTTCCGATCCATATCCTCGAAAGGGCCTATTTCAAGAGTATCAAGGATTTTACGAACATCGATAGTCTTGATACCGATTCAACTTCTGGTGAAAAGCAGCCTTCAAATCAATCTCTACCAAGTAATCAATCAACGGTCATCGATGCTAAGAAAATTCCTGCTGAAGACGTCACACAAGAAAGCAAAACAAAGAAGAAGATCAAAAACAAGAAGTAACACAAAGGAAATAAGAATAAATAATAAATGATCATGTTTTATTTCATTTTTTGTTTTGTACTATTTTAATTGATCATGTTTTATTTCACTTTCAATTTTATGTGTGTTAATAAAAAATATAATAATTACAAAAACAAACGTTTTATCTTATAAAAAATTCTAAGAAAGCTTTTGCTTTTTTTCTTATCAAATATTGGAGTACTTTGAAGATTGCTTTTATTTCATCCAACTTTGCTTCATTAAATTTAATAACTTTTTAACAACTTCATTCGCTGTTAATTAACCTCCATCTATGGTATTACTTCTTCCAAAAGGTTTTCGAGTGGTGGTGGTTTCTGTTGATGCTCGCCGCGCTGGTGGAGGAGGATGGATTGGAACTGCCTATGGTATATTTCGAGATGAGTTTTGTCTCCAATGAATTCCTAAAAAATGCTGGATAATAAACCACTCCAAAAATTAAGAATTTCAATGGCATTAAAAAATTGACTGTATTAACGAAAGGATAAAATGAATAAGGTAAATTATGTCTTCTTTCCTTAGATTTTTGTCATTATTAGGTTAATTTGTGTGATAGCAATTTTTAATATCCAAAATAAATGTATGTTTTCCACTATTTTTAAAGCATTTTTATAATAATTTTGTCATGTAATTTTTGATAACAATATGTGGAAGATAAGTAAAAAGGTGGATAAAATCTGCTGTAAATATTTAATGTTTTTACTTTTGGATGGGAGATTATTGAGGAATTAAAAAAGTAATGCTTGCTGGATATTGGTTTACCAAATAAAAATATTTGATAGTAAGCCCTCTAACCTCGTCAAGGTTTCCAGCTTCTAGAGGGTTATGGTTTTTGTTAACGGGGAACAATGCTTGTGCAAAACAAACCCCAGTTCTTCCTAAAGAAAGAATAGATTTTAAAGAATAATAAATAATAAAGGTGTAATATACGCGCAAGTTGGTAAACATTAAAATTCTGGTTATATCTCAAAATACAAGTTAATTCTATGAAAGATATTTTGGTGTTTCTTTTTCTATAATATTTTTTAATTATACAAAGACTAAAGTTAGTAAACTAACAACAACTTGTTCTTTTTCACAAAGAGATGATGAACTTGTTTCAACTAAATTCTTGAGTTAGTTTGTTACGAGTTCATTTTCATATGCATCGAAAGTGTCCATTAGAAAGTTGAGATGATCAGCAACTTGAATACCTTTTCCAGCAACTTGAGTCAACAAATCATAAGCAGCTAGATTAACTTCTTCTTCAAAATGTTCTTCAAGTAAACGATTTCCAAGTGCATAAATTCGATCACAAAGATTTACGCCATCAGCTAAAGTATGGATGGTAGAATCTTGATAAAGTTGAGTTTCAAATTTGCATTTAGTTCAGTTGAAAACAAAAGATCTTGAAATTTCTCAAATTCACAAAATTGCCTGAAAACGATATCTGTATTAGTGCACGAGATTACTATGTAAAAAAACAAAAGGCTGTTTAGTAGAAAAAAAACTGTAGACGGCTGAAGAGATTAAATTTTAATTGATTTGGCTTTTAGACGGCTAATGAGATTAAATTTCTTATTAATTTCAATAAATCATTTTATATGTTACGCTGAAACAAACAGCCGCACCGTCTTCGATTTTTAACAGTTAAAAAATAAAAACCTTACCGACTATATTTGTTGGCTTTTTCATTTAATCTAATCAAAAGTAAAACAAAATTTTGAATTTTTACCATATTTTTTTATCTTATTTAATTTTATTAAAGTATAATTTTTAATAATAAATATTTGATAAAGAAGTGGGGTAATAAAAATCGAAGACGGTGCGGCTGTTTGTTTCAGCGTAACATATAAAATGATTTATTGAAATTAATAAGAAATTTAATCTCATTAGCCGTCTAAAAGCCAAATCAATTAAAATTTAATCTCTTCAGCCGTCTACAGTTTTTTTTCTACTGAACAGCCTTTTGTTTTTTTACATAGTAATCTCGTGCACTAATCTCTTGAGCCGTCTGCAACAATAATTTTAATACTAGAAGCCCCGCCGGCGATCTTACTTATTATATTGAAAAATACAAAATTGACGCTTGTATTAATTACTATGTTTTAATAATTTTTTCTCAAAAATTTTTTTGTATTGACTTTTAAAAAATCAAAGCTTTTCCCGAACAATCTTATCACTCGCGTCTATTTTTATCACTTAATTTTCAATAATGAAATCTTAAAAATCGAAGCATGAGTAAGCCTTTAAAACTCTTTTTGGCAAAAATCTGAAGAAAATAAATTTTTCTGTCTAATTTTATTAAGTTCTTGAATTGGTCAGAAGCTAATTAACTTTCCCGATGATTTTGCTTATTCTACTTATTTCACTTTAACAAAAAATGTAAAAATGGTAACTTTCTTTTTTGCCAAATCAAAATAAACAATGAATCATTAAAAAATTTAAACCAACTTGTGGGCAATTCACAAAAAGTTAAGATTACAGCCATCGAGCAAGCTTACAATAGTTAATTCATGTAATTTGCGCAGCAAGCAAACCCAGGTTTTTGCTGATTTTTTATGTTTATGATGCGAAATAGCGAAGCCTAGTTGCGCAAGGATTGCGGCCAAAAGCAATCGAAAACAAACGAACAATGAAAATTACAAGGAAGGAAATATTCAAAAAAAAATTCGATTAAAATCACCGAAAATAATAAAAATGTTCAATTATGTTTTTATTTTTCACAAATTTAGCGTGCAAGCATACTTTTAATCAAATTTTGCATTTAGAATACTAAAAAGTATTTTTTGCCAATCCAATTAGTTTTAGAAAAAAATTATATGATCCAAGAGTTTATGTGTAATTAAAAAACAAAAAATTCATTAAAAACCGTTAAAATGATACGCTTTCATTTATTTCATAATTAAGCAACGTAAAAATCGCAAAAAATTAAAATTTTTGGAAATTTTCAAAAATTTGAATATTTATTATGCCAAAAATATTTTTGAATATCATTAAAATAAAATTTAAAAAATTACCCAGTAATTTTATAGTTGAATGGCTCCAAAATTAATTTTTTTTTTAAATTTATGAATATTTCATTAAAAATTTGAATAATTTATTATATGAAAAAATTATTAAAAATCATATAAAACTATTTAAATATTGTTGCCATTTATTAATTTAAAATAACTTTCATTTAAAAATCAAAAAAGCGATTCGAACTTATGACTTCAATATCGTAAAATTTCCGCCTTAGACGCCTACACCACACAAACAACAAATATAAAGAAACTTTAGCTAATCATATTTTTACTATAAATCAAAATATTTAAATTTCCATAGCGGCATACATCTATTTTTATGTGATGTTTTTTAAAGTTAGCTTACTCATAGAGGTAATTGTGGGTGGAGAAAACGATTTTTATAGCCAAAATATGCTATTAATATGCTGCATCGCTCAGCGGGACATTGTGAACTTTTAAAATGTTGTGATTAAGCACTTTTTTCCTATACTTTCCTCTATTTTTTTTTGAAATTCGTCAATGCGACGAAAAATTGACCCTAGAGAGCCCTCTATTATCAACAAAATTACGCGAAATAAAAAAAATCATAAATTTCGGTTAGGAGATCGGGCGTTCTGATTGCTAAAACAGCCGCACCCCTCGCTTCGCTCGGGGTGCGGCGGGACTGTATATGTAAATAAACGTGGAAGGAAGATGATAAAGTACTTTGAGTGATGAACAAATTGCTTGACAGCAACAACAACGACAACAATTTTCTCTATTATAGTTGGAGCACTTAGACATTCGATAATCAAACGTTGAGCCTAAAAAACATTTTGTTTACTTTCATACACTGATAAAAAAGAAAACTAACATTAGAATCATTGCAAACCATAGGAGCTAAAGCTTTAAGAAGCCTCAAATAAAGAGCACGCATTTCAGGATTCAAGTTGTGACTAACATTCATAATACTTATAAGCATAACTTCCAGTGTTTGATAAGCATGGATAAAAGGTTTTCATTCTCTTGAAAGCTGAACAATTTGGTTTCATGATTGATCGTTATGTCCACAAAAGCCTTTGAAAATGTGTTGAAAACTCGATTTATAACTTCAGGAAATGGATGTTGCTGTAGAAATACAATTGCACCCGTTATTGTTGATACCATTACATAAAATTCTTGGATCAAAGCTGAAAAACAAAAAAGTAACAAATAAGCAAAGATAAAGAAATGAAAGTATACCTCGATCAAATTCAATCATACATTAATCCATTGTTATATTAGTTGGATCTGATTTTTCTTTATTTGCTGAGTGTAATACAGTGATTTCATCATCATTGCAACAACAAAAAATTGAAAAGCTTTTTCTCAACAACAAAAAAAAATGAAGAAGGGAAATTGAATCTTTGACCGAAAAAGTTGAGTAAACGCTTTACATACGATTTTTTCATCACCGCAAATTCTTTGGAAGAGAGAATTTGTTTCAAAGCTCAACGTTCCTCCAACAAAGGAACCTTGGATTTAGTGGTTTTACCGTAAACTTTTAGATGGATTGTAAATGCTTTTTTTAATCTTTTGTAAAAGATTAATATTTAAAGCCATAATAATTAAAGTCCAATTTTTCTAAACGCACACACGTTTATATGAATTAAAATATGAGTAAAATATTTGCTATTTCTCTGATCTTTTGATGCGGGATTTATGGTAGCGTGAAAATAAATGCTTTGAGGTTAGTCAACTTACATAAAAGGCAATTCTCAACAAATATTATTAGTAAAGGAATCGTTTTATGTATTGGATTGGCTTTGAAATGCTTGGCCATCAGCAAGCAAGTAAATCGATTACTGGAGGATGATGTTTGTTGTTGAATGGAAAACAAAGAAATAGAGCACAAAGTAACTATGATGACCCCAACAGTGGATTTAAAAGTTGAACAAGCTAAAGAAGTTGTTCATTTTTTCATATTTAAAAATACTCTTTATTTTGATTTTATTAATTGTTGTTACAATGGAAAAATACGAGCCATCGAAGACCTCAAAAATATAGCTATACAATTTTATGTTGTTTGAAACAAAAGAATTATGATAGCATCATCAAATGTAAAAAAAATTTAGTGCCTTTAGAAAGAAAAATATGTATCGCAAAAAACATACATCAAAAATCAAAGTTAAATAAATGTTCGACGAAGCCTTTCACGAAGATAGTAAAAAAAAAGATAAATAATTTTCCATTGTTTATTCGTTTCTAAATTTAACAAACTTCTGAAAGCTTCCAAAAAAACGAACTAAAAACGAGAATCTGTTTTTCCAATTCATTTTTACTTTTTCTATTTAGAGTGATTCGTCATTTAAAATATTGTAATTAGTTTCATTCATGATAATCCTCGAGCTCGAATAACAAAATGGACATACTTGGCTTTGATAAAATTCAAAAAGCCAGTTATTTGGGGCAAAATGCTCCAAGAAAGAACGGATAATGTTTGCCTAAAAATTTTGATTTCTTTGATGTAAAAATGTTAGTTGAAGTTTTTGCTTATCAAAAATTTGCAAGGAAAAATAAAAAGTTTAATGCAAATTTATTTTCATCTTCAAATGCCATCGTTTTCCTACTTAAGTCCATCGTTTCATCATTTTCAATATCATTTGTTCATTTTTGAAAAGTGAAATGATGTCGTCGTCTTCGTGTTTCAGCGTCTTCTTCCTGACTCTTCTCTTGATCCTTCCTTCGTCTTCATGGGCTCTTCTTCGACCGAATCGACATGTTTTGGCTTCAAATGATACCGTGGTTCTTTCATCTATCAACATCAAACAAATCTTCAATGATCAACTTGATTATCTTTCTTCCGACGATGAACCTCATTCTATTGGAAATCAACATGGTGATGATGTACATATAGCAAGTCGTGGTGATATCGAAGTTATCCTGTATGATGATTTGACATTTGAAATTTGTACTCAAACATGTAATATGGCAAAGTAAGTATTTATTATATTTAAAGCCTTTTATAACTTTGTTTTCAGAGTAAGTGTGTCTTTTGAAGGAACTCCTGCTCCTGGTTCTTCAAATCCATGTTCATTTATTGCTGGAGTCAGTCAAAGTCTAATATGGTTTATGAAAAGTGGAATAGGTTTTTTGCTTCTAATTTCTTATATCTGAATCATTTTTGTTCTTACAGGTTATGATATAAGCGTGTATCCTGGATGTGGTCGAGCAACAGTTCATTTACCTGAAATGAAGTTTGAAATGATTGGTCAAAGCAATCTTCGTCCTCAAAATGAACCTGGTTGTGACCCTTCAATTAGTGAAGATAAAATTATTAAACTCAATGTCCAAACTGCTTCATCATCGTGTGTTCTTATTGTGGTATGTCATTGTTAAAGTTGTTTAACTATTAATAATTTCTATTTTTTAGAAAAATGCAAAGATCAAGCCACCAGTATCATCAGTTTCAACAACAACCGCGTCTGAAGTGCCATCACGAATTACAACATCGACAGCATCAACAGAAGAAGGTGGAATGCCTATTTATGGATGGGTACTCATTGGAGTTTTTGTTTTCCTTATCTTCATTGGTCTTTGTATACTCGTGTATGTTTTCTTGTTTTTTGGCTTCTAAAATCTTGTGCTTTTTAGGATATGGTTGGTTATGAAAGAAAAATCAAAGAAGCATGGTCCTCCTGAAGGTGAATACAAAGCTACAGCAATGGGAACAAAGAAAATCGTAATTGAAATGCCTGAATCACCTAAAAAGAAGATTCAAAAGAAAGCATCAATGGAAAACAAAGAAGTTGAACATCAAGAACCTATGACACCAATCGTGGAATCGAAAATTGAACAAGTTAAAGAAGCTACTCCTGTGAAAAAGACAATGGAAAAAGAAGAACAAGTCAAAGCTCAACAACCTGAACCTTCTGCTGAGAAGATTGCTCCTGTCATCGTCGTCAAAGCCAAAAAGATCAAAGTTCCTAAAAATCCTCATGTTCCATATCCAATGGCTTTTCGATCAGAATACAACAAAGCAAAATCTCTCAAATCTGGTACTCATTCCGTTTCTGACAAAATGGTCCTTAACAAAGAAGCTCTCATGGAATCTCATGTTGATTCACTTTCTCGTCATGAATGTCTTGATAAAGTGTCATACGCAGAAGCTGCACAAATGAGAAAGTAAGTTTTCGAATTATTGGTAAACTAATAATAACACAATTCTTTTTTAGAAATTATCCTATAGTCAAAGGCAGAAAAGTTCAAGAAAGTGAAGTCAACCTCTTCCTCATCTCAATCTCTGAAATGTATGCTGAATTGAATCGAATGATGTTTGTTTTTATTTCAATGTTTTCATTCTCATAATAGAATTTTTAGTGCCGAAGCTGAAAAGGTACTCGTTGAATGCGGCGTTCAATTCGATGATAAGAAGCAAATTACAAAGATGACAGAAATGGCTCGTGAATATTTTAGACATCGTTCAACTCCTGAAATTCATGTTTACTTTGCTTTCGGTGCGGAATACTCTCAACATATCACATCTGATTTGGACATGATTCACAAGTTCTCACTTCCTTTGCTTATGGTCGTTGCTTTGATGCCTCGTTTTCCCGAATTCAATCGTCGTAAAGCATGTACTTGGATTCGGTTAGCTTTATTTATGGCTTCTAACTATTAACTTTTCTTTATTTTTTAGTCGTCAAGCTCCTACAATTCGTAAAGAATGTCCTCTTCGTGATAGAACATCAAAACCATTTCCAATCCATACCCTCGAAAGAGCCTATTTCAAGAGTATCAAGGATTTCACGAATATCGATGGTCTTGATACCGATTCAACTTCTGGTGAAAAGCAGCCATCAAATCAATCTCAACCAAGTAATCAATCAACGGTCATCGATCCTAAGAAAATCCCAGCTGAAGACGTCACTCAAGAAAGCAAAACAAAGAAGAAGATCAACAACAAGAAGCAACACAAAGGAAAAAAGAATGAAAAATGATCATGTTTTATTGCAATATTAATTTTATGAGCTTATAATAAATAAATAATTACAAAAAGAAATATGTTGTTTGTCTACTGAATTGAATGTTTTCTTATATGAGGTTTTTGTGAAGATATTATAAATTCCAATTGGAATGATTATCAACTAAAAGAAGCTTCAAGTTTATAAAATCTCTCTCTTTTTCTAGGCTTTGGAAGCTTTAATGAAAAAATTTCTTGATTGTTGCTTAGTTTTTAATTCGTAGCTTTGAATATTTTATGTGTTTTTTTTAACGCAACAAACACTATCAATAAAAAATCATAATACAAAATAGTCATTAATCAACTTATCAAAGAGTCGGTGATTCATCTATCCATTTTCCTTTTGTTATTTTTTTTCTTCTTCAAAAAGGGTATTTGGCAAAAACGAATAACAAAAGAAGTTGTATTTTGTTGGATGGAAAAAAAGCTTGTATCGTTTGTCAATATTTTCACAATTGTAATTAAACATAATTGAGATCTCTTTTTTATACGAAATTTAATCAAAAGAATGCAAAATCAAAAGCTTTTACATAAAAAAATTTTGTAATGATTTAGCTTCAATAAAACCAAATTTTTCAAATTTATTCAATCTTTTTTTGTTCTTCAATTTTACGAATGGGTCCTTTTTCTTCATGCGCTGCAACGAGATAACTTGCAACCAATTGTCCATAATAACTATAAGATTTAGCTAAAATTGGAACAAGTATGCATTGATGAGTGAAAGCTGCAATCCTCCAAAATCGATTTCCTAATGGATCACTAATAGCTGGGCAAAGAATGCAATTTAAATTTACAAGGGTTATATATCCAATAGTTTGAAGAAATACAAAATGGTATAATACTATTATGGACATAGAAAACATTGGCCATGCAAGATTGTGATAAGTTTCAGATCGGTAATGGCCTTTAAAAAAAAAGAGAGGAGTTATTATGTTTGGGATATAAAGGATGTATGTAAATATTTTTACCTCCAAGACATAATAAATAAAATGGAATAATAAGAATAAAAACATGCTGAACAAAATAAATAAATACTTCACCAATTAACTAAAATATATAATGATAATTTTATGAAAGGTTACTGTAGCAAAGGTAAAAAATAATTTGCATAAAATTTTATAAATTTGAGAAATGTGTTTTGCAATTTTTTTTTGTTCACGATTCTTTCAAAAAAAATTTTGTTTCAAAAATAAGAAGAAATATTAAATAAATAAATTTATTGCTTACCAATCGAGTATTTAAAATAGGAAAAGCTAAAGCAAAAAAAGCTCCAGGCATTACATACATTTGAAATCGAAATATTTGGGTTACTCGTGGATTATCTTTACCAAGTGAAAGTAAAATTAATTGTAACATTGTAGTTTGATGACACGGATTTGCAAGAAATATACCCGTTCTGAAATTAAAAAAATAAAAAATAATTTTAACACTTAAATAATTTTCTGGGTTTTAAAACGAATAAATTTTTTTTGGGAGTAAAGAAACAAAAACAAACCTTGTCATAATTTTATAAACCAGCTCAAAAGCAAATATTAAAAAATATATACCCAAAATCCATATACGGAGATCATCTAATTGTTCCTGGAATGGGGAAATCTAAAACATCATAAAAAAATTTTTTTAGGCATTTCTTTTAAATTTTTTGGCATCAATTCAAATCAAATAAAAACCAACCATTGAAATTAGGATGTTTGATGATGGCGGAGGCGAAGGCTCATCAGATAATAATAGCATTTTTGCCTTTGATGTCGTTGGCTCATCTGAAGCAACCGATGATGCAGAAGCTTCAGCGGCGACGATGGGTGTCAAGGAAGGCGCTGCTGTAGCATTGCCATTGTTGTCCAATAATAATTTTCCATTGGAATAAGAAATTTGTGGTTGTTGTTGTTGTTCAGTTGTTGTTGCTGTTGATGGTGGTGTTGGTAATTTTGAATTATTATCAATATTATTATTATTATTTTCTTCTTTTTCTTCTTCTTCAGGCCATTCTAAATAATCCCATGCCAAAGAAATACAATAAACTCCTAATGGAACAAATATTGAAGTTTCAAATAATCTTTGCCAAAGTGGAATAAACTATAAAAAAAATATGCAACTTTATTCAAAAAAAATTAACGGAATTCATCGTCGTTTTTCTAAGACATTTTAGTTAGGTCAATACCTAACACGTAAACGAAATTTTTTTATTTTTCGAAAATTTTAGTATATAAAAATAAGGAAAAAAAGCGAGTGATTTTCGTGTCAAATTTCGAGGTTCCAAAAATTTAAGTGGAGAAAAGTTATAAATTTTTTAAACTTACATTAACACATTCAGGTCCACCATTCCCTTCTAAAGTATAATCCACACCTTTTACCGCGACAGTATAAAATAATTCCGTCATTTATATTAAAAAAAATGTTGCAAAACTTTTATTGTTTTAAATTATAAAAATAAAAAAAGTAATGAAATAAAAATTCTCTAAACACGTGTTTATTTGAGAGGTGGGTGATTTGGTTGATGAGTATTGAAAACCTTTTTTCAATTTTTTTTTTTGCCGTTTGTTGCAACAACTTTTTATTATTTAAAAAATAAAGAAAGAATAATTTGTGGCTTTTGCCTTTCTTTCTTTTTCTAATCAAAGTTCACCAGCTGCTAAATACTGAATGGAAATAATAATAAGAAAAAATAATGACTATTAAAAAAAAGGCTGTTGAAGTTCGTTTTTTTTATTTGGTTAAATTTTTCTTTCTTCGTTGGCTGTCGAGGTTGAAGAATAAAAAAGCAAGCAAACGACGATGTTGAAAGCCGCCACCAAAGGGAATTCCTCTTTTTTAAAGTTAGTTTTTTATTCTTATTTCTTTTCTTTTGTGTTCAAAGAAAAAACTGATGATGACGTAAAAAAATTTGAATATAAAATATTTTCTCCTTTTTCTTTTTTCCTTCTTTTTTGATGAATGGAATAAGAAAAAAAAGTTATTATTATTTTTTTATTTTCTCGCCGTCGAATTGCATCTTTTTCTTTTGTTCTGTTTTGAAGTTTGAAGCTAAAAAAATTGCATGATTAAGTGGCTAGAAAAAAAAAAGAAAGAATAAAAAATAAATCATTAAAAAACACGCAAAATTTTGGTTTATGATTAAGAAAAAGGGTCAAAGTTCTAACAACAAAAAATAAAATTATTAGAGAGGGAAAAAAGGTTTGGAATAAACTAAACGCGTTAAAAAAATGGCACTAGAGTAACTCAAAATAAAAAGTCACAAAAGTGGAAATCAAAAAATTAATAAAATCAAAAGAATTTCTCGTGTTTTTTTTTTTGAGAGAGAAAAATTTTTTTTAAAGCAAAATAAAAACCTTTACGTCATCGACGTTCATCCATCCTAGACTAACTTAAACTTGAAAAATGAAAAGAATTTTTCGAAGATGAGTATGGGTTTACAAAGTAAGAAATGGAAAGTAAAAAAAGAGATGAGACAAAGATTTATTCGAGAGAAGAATGATTTTTCAAAAACAAAAGTGGATAAACAAAAATATAACGAAAAATATTTTTATTTTGAGGCTTCTTTTAGCAGTGAAGCTTGATGAGAGTCAAAAATAAAAAATTTTATTTTGTTGTTTACAGGAAGAAGAAAGAAAAAAAATATGTAACAAATAACAAAACAAAAAACATGGAAAAAAAGAGGAATAAAAATTCGAGAAAAATGTGGCATGTATTTTGGTGTAATAAAAAAAAAATATCTTTGTTTTCATTTTTTGGGGAAAACATAAAAAAATTACCACGTAAACTTTTTTTTTGTTGCAAAAAATAGAAGCTTCAATTTACTTTTATTTATTTTTTTATTAAGTTATTTCGAGAATTAACAACTTTTCGCATGAGCGTTTTTTTTTTCTGCTTCTAGAATATATCTTTTACTTTTTATACCCTTAGCACTTATTATTTTTTGGGTTCTATGTTATTAAAATTAACCACAAAAGTATTAATCGACATTACTTTTTTTAATATTTTACAAATAATATTCTAGAAACTTTTTTTAAATTTAATTCTGAAGGGACAAAGAAATGCTATGAAATAAGGTGTAAATAGGCTATTTAAAAAAGAACAATATAAAAACAATGTTTTTGGGAGCCTTCTACCGAAAATGAGTCTCGCAAAGAAATTAAAATAAAAAACAAAAATAAAAAGTCATTATTTTAAAGAGCATTTTTCACTTAAAAAAAATTTCAATAACACAAAATAAAACAAAAAAGGTTAAAGTAAGAAAGTAAGTTGTTAAGCTTAATGTATATGTTCGCGAGAATATTCTTTTTATTTTTTGTTTTGCTTATATTGATTTGAAAAAAGGGGAAGACGTGACGACGACGACAACGACAACAACAGCCACAACGACGCTAACATTAAGAAAGACAGCGACGACGACGACGACATTCGTCGCTCTGCCACTGTGGTTGCAGGCCGCCACAGGCAATAATGAATTGTGACAAAATGACAAAAAAAAAACAAAGTAGCAAAAAGGCTGTTTTGAAAACGAAAAAAAAAGTTTTCTTAAAAAATTTCTAAACTATCGTAAATGTCCAACAAAAAAGGGAAACAACCAACAATTTCAAAGATTTTTAAAATAAAAATTGAGATAGAAAAATGGCAAAACATTTTTTCTCAAACAAACATAAAAAAAATTGTAAAAAACTGTCACTTACTAAAAAAAAACATTTACAGCATTTTACTTTGCGGCTTCTCGTGTTTTCTCTTCCCCTGAAGCAATCAGAAAACAGACTCACAGAGACAAACTCAAAAGTAACAACCAAAATAAAAAAAAAACTCCTCTTTTCCAAACAAAAAAAAAAATGGCAAAGTTCTCTAACCCATTTATTCTTCAGTGTGTCTATTTTTTTTTGCTTAGCTGCTCTTCTGCCCATAAAAAAAATGCCGTTCAAAGAAGAAAAGAAGCAATCGTGTTCTATTTTGTTTTATGTTGTTCGCTTCCGCCGCATAAAGCCTTTTTTTTCTTGTTTCGTGAAATTTAATCATTCATCTTGATGGCTTTCTTTTTCCCTCCTATTCATTCAGTTTCTAGAAGCCTAAAGAAAAAAACAGAAAAAACAGAAAAAAGAGAATAAAAAATAAAGAAACAAAACTACCATTTTAATTTTTTTGGGTTTAAAGAGAACTTTGTAAATAAATAAAAAATGAAAATGAAAGTGAATATAAGACGCCGATATTTAAAAAGTTTTAGGACAGTGCTAAATTTCGCACTTTTTTGAAAAAGTGTCTCTTTTGCCAAAAAAATCAATTGAAAAAAATGGCAAAAGAGACACTTTTTCAAAAAAGTGAGAAATTTAGCACTGTCCTAAAACTTTTTAAATATCGGCGTCTTATATGATGAAATTACTTTTTTTGGTGGATGAATTTGATAATAATGCATGCTAGTGTGCTGTGTTTATAAAAAATTTTAATGCACTTGGGAATGAAGCGAACACGTAAACAAAAAAAGAAGAGACTTATTGAGCCCAAAATTTGAACCATTTGGTGAAGGTTCAAAGGGACATGGAAGCTATATTAACAAAAATAATAAATTTATGAAAAACTATTGGTTTTATTTATTCTAGTCCTTCTCAAACAGTAACTTATCCATGTCAAGCGTTATAAAAATAAATTTTCAGAAATAAAATATGGTTGTTAAAAAATAAACTTAAACGCACTTTTAAAAACGAATAAATTAAAAAATTTATTTAAAAAACCTAAAATTAGCTATCCTTTTTTTTAAATGTCAAAAAACAGCTGCTTTTAAAAACATAATAAAATGAAAAGGCTATAAGCAATATGGTAAATATTTTATCAAAAAAAAAATTCAAAAGTACCCATATATTTTTAAAAAATAAATTCAAAGCTGATTTCCCCCGGCTTTTATTCAAAGAATTTTTTTCAATTTCCAAACCATGGACAAAAAATTATAAAAAAACATGTCCATTGCTTTTAGTTTCAACTAATTTAAAAAGATTTTTTAAACCACCAAAAATTCATACATATATTTTCAAAACCAAATAAGGAAGTATATAGAAGAAGAACCCCGAGAAAGGAAAAGTAAATGGGGTTGTAATTATTTTTTGTTTTTCAGACACAATTAGCTTATCACAAATTTAATTTATTTTCATTAACCATACATGGAAAGATAAAAGTAAGAAAGACTAAGCAGTTTAGTTCATTTCAGACTCAAATGTGAAAGGCGAAGTTCAAAGTTTTGATCAAAAATAATAAAAATATTGGGAAGAAAAACAACAACGACGCTACACATAAAAGCAAAAACAAAAAATAGTTTGAAAGATGAAGAAAAAAAATTATCATTAATTCATTAATATTTTTTTTGGAAGTAGTAACAAAAAAGCATATGTACAACTGCGTATATTTTTTTTTCTTCATCGATTATCAAAATATAAAGAAAAATAAAAGTAATTTGCGAATTAAAAAAAAGGGGGAATTCAATCAGACGTTTTTTTCTTTTCGTCTTCTTTGTTTGGTGAATGAATGGAAGAAAAAAGGGAAGGCTAAAAACTTTTTGGAACGAACTTGGAACACTCAATAACAACAACGAACAAGAAGAAGAAGAAAAAATAACATCAAAACCAAAAACAGGAAATTAACAGGTGGATGACGATGCGACGATGACACATCAGGTGCAACTTCGGCGCCAACCTCGTTGGAGACAACACAGTCTACGTTGTTCATTCGGATCGCTATTAGTAATTGAAATTTTTAAAAATATATAATGAATTTATTCAAAATATGATTTCAATAATTAAAACATTTATTATTTTCCAAAGAAAGTGAGTGGTTGGTTTTTTTTAGGTTAAAATATTTCCAATAAATCCAATAAATTTTTAAAAATCATACATAATTTTAATATAGGTGGTACTTTTAACAAAATTTTATTCATGGCTTTTTTTAACATTAAAAGATCAAAATAATTATTTACCACGAGCAAAAGTAAAAAAGATGGTTTTCAAACCTAAATATCTTTGCTATTTTTTTAACCTTTTATTTTTGTTTAATGTTTAAAAGCTAAATAATGAAAATCAATAAATTGTTTCGTTTTTAATTTGCGTTTGCACAAACAAATAATAAAAAAAATTTATTACTCTAATTAATACAAAAGAAATAAAACTAAAATATATATTAAACCACGTTTTTTAAACTAAAAAAAATTGGCAGAATTTAACACTATTATTAATATTATTATTTTCTAAAAAAAACTTAAATGCTAGAAGAAGAAAAAAAATGAGGACAATGAAGAATAAAGAATTAACAATCGAACGAACGAACAAAGACTAAAAAAAATTGTTTTAGTTTTATTTTTAAAAAAGATTGGAATGGCTCAAAGCTAAAAAAAAGCCTCTTTCTTTTTATTTTTTGGAGTATAAAATAGCTCAAAAAATTTTGTTTCGAGGTTTTTTTTAAATAAAGCACATTCAAAAAAATATTACTAAAAATTTATAAAAAAAAGGATTATTGTTATTTTTATTATTATTTTTGGAATCTTTGAAGAAGAAAAAAAATGGTTTAAACTTTAAAGACGTTGGAAAATTTGAGTAACTGCAACAAGAAGAATGGCGACAATGGAAACAAAAGCTTGAGTTGCTGGATTGCAAGGTTCAGCTTGGGCAGCCTGAAAAAAACAAAATTAATTTTTCAATAAGTAAAAAAGTTTTATTAATGTAAAATAAAATTTTGTTATTTTATTTTTGGTTTGGCTTTCGTTTCTCAATTTGTGAGACTTTAAAAATTCATTTTGTTTACGAAATTTTTTGAAAGGTTTTGTAATAAATTTTTTTATATAAAAAAAGCTACTTTTGTTGAGACCAGAATTTTTTTTTGAACTTTATATTTAAAAAAACTTACACCTTCTTCATTGAAGCATGTGTAAAAATAAGTGATAATTCCCTTATTTCCTGTTCGCTTTTTACCATCAAGTTCTTCTTCGCCTGTGTATGCACATTCTCGAATAATTCGATTTGCTTCACCTTCAATATTTTGTTCTATTTTTCGACATTGAACCGCATTGGTTATGCCTTCAAGGGATGAACCTTTAGGAAGGCCGGAGCATGGTTTAATAAATTTTTCAAGCACATCAGTATCAGATGAATCACATTCTTCTTCGCCAATGGATGCACTATTGCATTGATAGCATCGATAAGCCGCGCCAGTGCCACCTCCAATTGCAGCAACTCGAGTTTTGGTTGGAGAATCTCCAACTCCTGCAGCTTGATTTCTTTGGGCATTATTACTTCCGACTGGGGCAGAGACAATGGTGTCATTGTTTTTAATAATTCTAAAAAAAATAATTTGATAGAAAAAAGGTAAATGAAAAGATGTTAAAAATTTTTTTATGGTTATAAAATTTGCCTTGATGAGACTCCATGTTTTTATAAAAATGGAAATCTCGACGCAAAATTCAGATGGGTAAGTTTTAAAAAAACATACCTTTTAGTTTCAGAATCTTTAATTTCATCTTTAGCAAAACAAACAGCAAACAAAATTGCCAAAGCAAAAATAACGAATTTTTGTGACATTTTTATTTTTTTTGAAGATTATTAGGACCTAAACTTTTTAAAATTATTTAACGCATATAAAAAATTTAATAAAAAATAAATATTAAAAGGTTTTTTAAATAACCTTTTTTCCAACATTTTTTTAATGAAATTTCTTAGAGAAAAGCCATAATTTATACAAGCATATTCTTTAAATTACAAATAATAAAGAAAAGAAAATAATTTAATAAATATTTTTATAAAAAAAATGGAGATATTCAAATTTTTACGATAAAATAAGAAAAATTAAAACCAAAAAATATCAAAAAATATCCATTCGAGACAAAAGTGGAAAAGAAAGTTTGAAAGCACAGATGAAAAAAAAAGAAAAAGAATGAAAAGTTTAGTAATAATAATTTAAAATTGTGTAGTTGATAAATAAATTTCCCATGGTGGAATACCAACTCGTAAAAAATTCAGTAAATCTCTTGGTAATATTTCCACTAAAGAATCAATAACTTTTAAAGGTTGATGATTATGATGTAAATCCAAAATAGTTCGACGAGCGGCTTGCTTTAAAGTTTCTGGTTCTTGTGGAGGATGCTTGGAACAATGAATTTCTATCAATTTACTACAAATTCTAAGTTGAAGTTGACACATGCGTAATATCGCTTGTTTATATACTGGAATTTGTTGTTGTTGTTCCTTTCCGTGAACATTGGTAGTACGCTTGGTTTTTCTTGTCATCGTTCAAAAAATATTTTTATGGAAAGCAAAAAGATTCTGAAAAAAAATGGATGAATAAAAATGGAAAAATATTTAATCTTATACTTTTTAAAGCTTAAAATATGTATAATTTTTTTAGTTCTCTGAAATTCAAAGATAGTAAAAAGCAGGCGATATTATTATGCTAAAAAAAAGGATCAAAAAACTTTTATAAAACAGAGAGATACAGATAAAGAAAAAAATAACGCCGTCTTTTAAATTTTTTTTTTATGATTTCGAATAAAATAAAAATCTTTAAGCAACAAAAAAATGTTAGCAAAAAAGAAAATATTATTACTCCCAAGAGTTTGAAAAAAAATAAAAGAAACACACAAACATAAATATCTTTATAAAATTGATTATTTTTTTTAATAATAAGGAACTGAAAAACAAGAAGAAGACGAAAAAAAATATTCCAAGAATAAATAAGCCTTTTTATTTTTTAAAGATAAATAATTGCTATGAAATTATTAAAAAAAATATCTCATTTAATTACTTAGAGTTACAGTCTCAAGTCATCTTTTAAAGTGCAAATTTGTTCTATGAATTTCTTTCTTAAAAAAATAATAATCCGTTCCAATATTCTTCGAAAACTTCATTCATATCTCTCTCACTCTCATCTTTGGTATACAAACAAACAGAAAGACAAGATTTTTTTGACAAAAACCAATGTTCGAAAACTGCAGCTTAATTTAATATTTATAAAATAATTTTGGTTTTTATATATGAATTTTTTTTGCCAATGCGAAAATAAAGACTTATTTTGGTTTAAAACGCAAGGGAGACAAGCGAACAAAAGGAGGAATGATTAATTGATGTTGTTGTTGTTTGGAAAACAGATGTTTGCATGATTTAGAAAAAAATGTTTTCAAAAAAAAACATTGAAATGCCAAAATACACTATCCCGAAAAATAGAGATGCAAATTTTGATTTTAATAGAATTCGAAAAAACTTATGCATCGAAAGTTAAAAAAATATTAGACTATTACTTTCAAATTAAAAATTCTTTTTTTGTTAAAAAAAAAAGGTTCGATTGTATCTTTTAAAAAAATATATAAAAATAAAACAAACCTTTTCGTATTTTGGTGGCGATTTGTAATTAAAATATATGGTTGGTGAAAGAGCAAACAATTTTAATATGTGTGAAACAAAACAAAAAATGCCAAAATGAAAATATTTATTTTTAGCCTTCTTTTTTTTTTATTCTTCTTATTTTGAGTTATTATTATTTGTTTCAAAAAAGTGTCTTCAACTCATTTGTATGCTACTTTAGGCTGCGTCAGACGACAAACCAAACACGAATTATTTTCACTAAAGACAAATAATGTCTTTTTTTTCTCAGAAAAATGGCATAACTGAAAAATGAGAAAACTATGTTTAAATTTATATTAATTTAAAAAAAAGGAATTCTGTAAATAAAAATGTTTAAAAAAAAGTGTTTGGTGAAAACTGGTATTTCAAGGAGCATTAGAGCAAACTTAAAAATCAAAAAAAAATTAGCAAAACCAAATTTTTAATTAAAAAAATAATCTCAATCCCTAAATTAGCATATTTTAGATTTCAAAATCTAAATTTAATAAAAAATAAGAAACATTTTTGCTTCTTTCGAAACAAAAAAATTTTATAACAAATCTCAAAGTGCAAAATTTTTTTATTAAAGGCAGAAGAAATTTTTTCTAGAAATGGAACAATAAAAAAGCGTGATTCATTTTTAACTTCCTTTGACACTTAAAAAAATATATCTTTTTTTTATTCATCCCAAAAGCCTCCTCGCTCGGATTCCTAAAAAGTACCACAAATAAAATAAAATTTTAAAAAACATGTTTTTTATTCGAACATAAAAAAAATAATCGAAAACAAACTAAAAAGTTTCATATTTGTTTCATCATTTTTATTTATTTTTTTCTTTTTTGATTTGATTCTCAAAAAAAAAAGCGGCATGAAAATAAAAATATTTTTTTTATTTTAATTATAAAAATTATTTATTATATTCAATTTTGGTGGATGGTAGAATGAATAAACGATAAGTGTCTTCTTTCTCTCTCTTTTTTGCCGTTTTTATTTATTTGGTGGTGGCAAAAAAAAAAAATAGCGAAAGACTGAAATCAATGAAAATGAAAATAAAAATTGTGAAAAAGTGTCGCAATTTATAAAATTGGCAATCTTTAAAAAAATGTAAAAAAACAAATAATAAAACAAACAACAATGATGGGCTGAATTGAAAAATAAATAAAAATTATGGAATAAAAAATAAAAAGTATGAAAGAAAGTGCATCCAAATTATGAATTAATTAATTTTTAGAATAGCTTAGTAAAGCTAATTTAGAAGAAGGAGTTACACAGTAATTTTGTTTTAGAAATTAAAAAATATTTTGTTTCCAAAAAGTGTTTTTTTTTAATGATAAAGTTTTGCTTTTTCGTGGCAAAATTCCCGCCACTTAAAAGCCCAGAAATCGAATTAATTTTTAAAATGTCTGTAGTTTTTACTCAGCTTTGAAAAATAAAAGATTTGAGCTTCAATCGAGAAAAAATATCATAAATCTCAAATTCCCCAAAAAATGAAACTAACTTTAAGTAAAATAGAAAACGCTAAAGTCAATTTTTTCCAAATAAATATTTTTTTTTGGCGATAAAAATAAATAACTCATTTCCTCATCGAAAAAGCGCAGCAAGCAGTTGTTGAAAGGGAAAACAAAAATAATTTTTAACGATTAAAAATAAAATAAAAATTTTTTTTCTCTAATATCATCGAGAGAGATAGAAAATAAGAAAAAATGAAGAAAATAAAAAAAAGTGTTCTTTAAATACTAATAAAATAAAATAAAGGCACTGAAATAAAAAGAATCCAAAAATATATATGTATATAGAAGAGAAGTGTCAAACATTAAATACAAATAAATTGCTTTCATTCTCGCAAAATTAAAAAAAGAAAAAACTTCTTCTTTTTCTTCGAAATAAATAAAGCTGAATGCCAACACACTATTTTAAAACAAAAAAAGGAGCGGATAAAAAAAACCAAGAAGCAAGCAATCAAATCGAAGAAGAAACAGCTAAAGCAAGGATGAAAAAAAAGAAATTAAATGAAAATAGAAAATTTTTTTCTTTTTTTTTGCAAAAAACTAAAAATTAAAACTGAGACCTTTTTTAACACTTTTTTTTTATTTCATTTTTCTAACTCTTTAATTTTTTTGAAGTTAATCTTTTTTCCTTTTTGCCTTTTTTTAAATTTAAATTAAAGAATCTCCCTTTTATTTATTTATTTTTAAATATGGAACTTTTTCAAAAAAAGAAAAGACTTGAAATTTTTTTTAAGATTGCTGAAGAGAAAAAAAAGTTGAAACACTTTATTTTTTACTTTTTTTTGTTAACAGCTTTTTTTCTTCTCTATATTTCTTAAATGACGAGTTTCCGGAAGAAGAAGAAGAATAAGAAGAGCTAAAACTAAAAATGAAACAGAAAATAAAAAAATTGGTGGAAGAAGACTGACTAAAGCAAAAAAGCAAGCAAGCAAGAAAAAAAATGAAGATTTTAACACCACCACCACCACTACCAAAGCCGCCAGGCTAGTCTGTCTGCCAACAACTACCACCAATTCAGCATTGGCATCAGAAAGAAAGAAACAAAAAAAAATTTATTCCCTGCTGTGAAAAATTTTTTTTTTCAGCCAAAAAAGAAAAGAAGAAAAAGTGAAAAGACCCAAAGAAGAAGAAGCATGAATGTTTGCCATTTCAAATTGGCTTGCGCGCGTAAAAAAATAAATATTCTTCCTTTCTTTTTTGTTTTTGTTTTTCTTTTAAAAAAAGAAGAAGAATCACTTGGGTTGTTTGTTGGGTTATCTCTTATCTTCTCATCTCCCTTGGCAATTATTTGACATTCCTCTCTCTCTATTGGGCTTTTCATTCAATGTTTAAAGAATTTTAAGATATTTTTATATTTATAAATGTAAATAAAAAGAAGCTAAAACATATTCGTGATGTGATCCTTAATTCTGTTTTTGGTTTAATTAAAATTTAGGGAAAGAAATAACAGCGATGTAAAATATTTTGTGAATTAAAAAAGAAAAAGAAACTTGAAAATCTTGCTATGGTTGGAAAAAAATATACTAACATTTTAATAACTATTTTTAAAATTCTCAATTTTAGGTTTGAATTACAAATTTAAAAAATTTTTGATCCGAAAGAGGCAGGATTTTAGAAATTATTCCAAAGCAAAAATAAAAGGAGCTTCATTGATTTCAAAATTTCCCTTCAAAACAATATTTTCACTTTCGTATTTTATTTTGGAAAAGTCTCCATTAATTCATAATTTAAACAAAAAAATGTGACGAAACAAATTTTTTTTAAGTCTATTGAAAATTCCAAGTTCCTCCATCACTTAAAAAAGCCGAAAACTCTCACTTGAAACAACAAATTTTCCACAAATAATTGTACAAAAAAAAACAACTTCATTCACTCAAAATTATTTTTTTCAAACAATAAAAATTGAAACTTACTTATAACATCCATTATTTTGTGATGGTCGTTGTTGCAAAATTACTTTCCACTTTATATTTATTTCTTTTTTGACTTTTAACCTTTTTTATTTCTTCCAATGATGAATAATATTTTTTTTAATGTAGACAAATAACTGAACATTTTTTTGCTTTCCATGGACCATGGTGGCTCTAGAACTTGTGGGACTTACATGATGAGAGAGTTTTGGGATGGAAAAATATTATTCAGGTAAAGACTTTTCTTTTGAAGCAAGCAAAAAAATTGTGTCTCCTCTGAAATTTGAGAAAAAAATGAAAGTTTAAAAAAAAGAGCAAAAGTTGGGAAACAAATAAAAAAGCTTTCTTTTTTTGAAACAATGACGCAAAAAAAAAAAAAATACTCGTCTTGAAAAAAAATAAATTGTATTTACACAAAGTTTAAACTTTGAAGCTTAAAAAGACATTAGTTTAAAAGTTTTTTTTGTTGAAGGCAAGCGAGAATGCTTAAAAAGGGTTTTAATTATTTTGCAAAATACAAAATTCAGAAAACTAATGTTTGTTAATGAAATAAAGGAGAAAATAGAATGTTATTTTTTATTCGAACAAACAAAATTATTAAAAAATTAAAAGGTTTCATGCTGAGACTGAAGGTAAAAAGTTTGCATTTATAAAACTATTTTTGATTCAAAAGAAATAATTTTAAATTCGATTTTTAACTTTAAAAAACCAACTTCAAATTAATTTTGATTAATAAAGAAATATTAAAAGTTTGGGGAGAAACTGAATACGAAAACCCATATTTATTAAAAATTTAGTCCAATTACATAAAAAAATTAGGGAGACTAGTTTATAAAAGTAAAACAACACAAAGAATCAGCAAGAATCATTATTCGATCAACCAATCAATAAAAAAAACTGATTTTTATACTTTCTCTCCCACTTTTTTTTTTAAACAGCAAAAATAAAAACTAAAAACAACGACGGACATTAACTTGGAAGGAAGGGGAAAGAAAGATAGCCACCAGTTGCAGCACGGTGGCAACCAGCCACAACCACCAGTCAGTCAATCAATCAATCAGCCAACATAACAGAAGCAAAGAGGCAATAGCAATATATAATAAAAGCAGACACGATAGCGCCGTAGTGAAGAAGAAAAAAAAATGATGATGATCGTATCTTTCTTCCTTCCTTCATCTTTGGCCACTCTACTGCTCTAAAGAAAGACAAGACGACAACTTGTCTTTATTATTTCTTTTTTTAAACAACTTTTTTTACAAAGTTTTTTTTTCTTTTTGTCAGGAAAAAAATGTGAGAAAAAAGAGGCGAATAAACTCTACTCTGTCGTCGTTGCTTTGGTGAACAAAAAGTAGGCAACAACAATGAGTGGCAAAGGAAGAAGAAGAAAAAAATATGTAATGTCCTGAATGCTGCTGGGGATCTTTGGTTGTTGTTGCTTCGTTGAAGAAAAAAAAAGTAGTGGCAGTTAGCTACTTTAAGAAAAGAAAAATATTGTTGGAAATTTTGTCAAAAAAAATTAAAGAACATTTTTTTTTCTTTCTTTTTCCCTTTCAAATTTTATATTTTAAAAATGTTTTTGGCGAGAAAAAGTGTCCAAAAAAGATGCCTCTGCCATCCATTTTTTTTTTTGCACTTTTTTTTATTTGACTTTGACACAATTTTGTGAGAGACGAAAGAAATAAAAAGAAAAAAGGAATGGACAATTTAGGTGGAACAACAAAGTTAAGTTAAAGTCGTTTCCAAATTTAGAAAAAAAAGTTTAAAAAATCGTTAAAAAAACTTTCTCTAAATTTGGGCCAAAATGAAAAAATAAATATAAATTAAATGAAAATGAAACTTTTCAAATGTCAAAGAAAGAAAAGAGCAAACAAGAAGAACCAAAGCCATAAAAGTTTGGTGACCCAAAAAAAGATTTTTTCAAAGTTTTTCTTGCCTTTTTAGTTGAATAAAAAAAAATACGTCAATGATGATCAAAATGAAAGATAAGAATTTTTAGTTTTCCAAAATTGTTGTTGGAGATGGATGATTGCTTGTTTTGGAATATCTTTCAATTCTTCTTTTTTTATGTTTTTGTTTGGACATAAAAATACAGCTAAACAAAATTTTATATGTATAAATTGTAAAATATTTTTAACTTATTTTTTGTATAATAATTCCTATTTTCGCATTGTATCATTTTTAAAATTTTGACTTGTTTAATAAAAAATTTGGAAAGCCATTTATTTTAAACTGTGTCAAAAAACAGAGCAATAAAAGTTTTAAAAAAATTTCTATTTTCAAAAAAAAGATCCCAAAAGCTAAAAGTTTAATTGGGCTGAAACCATTTATTTGCATTTTCAACTAACGTTCGTTAAGTTCTCAAAGTAAAAAAACGAAGAAGGGAAATATTACACTCTATAAAAACATGAGAATGTAACAAAGTTGTGTTTCATCAATAGCAAACATAGTTTAATAATAATAAAAATTCCAAATAATTAATATTATTACTTTACGTTACATAACAAAACTAATAAATAAAGAGAAACACCGCGTTTAAAGAAGAAGAAATGATTTTATTTTTTGAAGACAATTGAAAAAATCCTTCAATAAATGGCAAAGAAATGAAATACCGGGAAAAAAAATAAACGCAAAATGAACTTAAAAAACAATATAAGGTTCTTCCATAGCTTATCAAAAATATAAAATTTTCTTGTGAGACAGCATACTCCAAGTAACTATGTACATATGCATATGTATGACGTTAAAAGATTGAATGAGAATAAAAAAATATTGCTTTTTTAACTCAAAAATTAAAGTTATGGTTGCCGAAAAAAAATAGTAATTTATTAGCTTTGCACAAATTTTTGACAAGGTAAAAATCTGCTTTTTTTGCTTATTAGCATACAAATAATTGTTTTTGATTTCATCGAGAGTAAAACTTTAAAAAAATATATTTAAAACGGAAGTCATTCTTCCTTTCTTTCAAAAGTAAATTGTTCACGTCCACATTTTTTTCTCCATCAAACAAAAAGTCATGATTCATTAAAAAAAGTTTCTTTGTTTTTTTTTAAAACTAAAAGTGTTCGTCAAAAAACAAAACAATGAAAACTCATTTTTTAAAATCCATGAAAGAAAGAAAAATGAAGCGGAAATGATTCCATATTTAATTATTTGTTTGGATTCGGCGATTTCTGATTTTTTTTTTGCGATCACGGCTATCATGCTTAGAGTTTGCGCAAGAAAGAAAAGAAAAAGTAAAAAAAAATTAGTCAAGAGAAATGAAAGAACCGCCTCGGGCCATTGTGTATTGCGTTAAAGTTTAAAAATGTTTAAAAACCCAAGGTTAAAAAACAATTACACCCAACACCAAAAAATTTTTTGGAAGAGTATAAAAGGAGAAAATAAATGATCGAGAAAGGTATCATTTGTCTCGATTTTTTCTCCAACTAAAAATGTTTTCGTTAAAACAAATAATTGTTTTAATTTTTGCTATTTTCGCTGTTGTTTATGCTCGTCCCGGAGGTTATGGACGTCCTAGTTATGGTGGAGGTAAGATTTCCAATGATTATTGGAAGAAAAGATAATTAATGGATTTAATTTTTAGGTGGATTTGAAAGTGGTGGTGGACAATATGCTCAACCTGGAGGTGGTGGATATGCTTCATCAGGTGGTGGCTTTGGAGGTGGTAGTCCCCTTGGAGGTGGTATTGATCCTAGTGGCGGTGGTGGTGGTGGATTTGGAGGCGGTGATCCAAGTGGTGGTGGCCAATTTGGTCGTTAATCCTTTCTCTTACTTAGATTCATCGACGACTTTTTGAACATTTAAAACTTTTTTTGTATTATATTTTTTTGAACAAAAGCAAATGTTATGTATCTCATCATATTGCGACATAATAAAATAAATTTTTTATTTAAAATATAAACCTTGAAAACAAAAAAGAACGATTGCCTAAAATTACGCAACAAAAAATATTTCCTTTCTTTCATATTTATAAAAAAGTGACCCAAACTGATGTCTTCTTTGCTTTCATCATCACAAAAAAAGAAAACAACAAATAAATAAATAGTCTGCGTTTGTCTTTTTCCTTCTTTTTTTCATCTTCTTCCTTTGCAATAAAATCAATGATGAATAATAGAATGTGTATGGATGGATTTAGAACTGCATGATCGTTCCTTTTTTTTTGTTGGTGTTCAAAAAAAGAAACTCAATCAATTTCTTCCAACAACAAAAAATATTTCATTAATTTTCTTTCATACTTTTGACTTTTCCTTAAAGCTAATCATTTTTGCTTTACTTTGTTTTGCAAATACAAAATCCATTTTTTGTCTTTTTGAAAAAAAAATTTTAGTGCCAGCCAACCTTTTCCTCCAAAAACAACCTTTTTTTCTTCTCCTTTCTTTCGATCACAACCTTTTTTTCTTCTTCGAATCACAATCGTGCGTTTTTTTCGAACAAATAAAAAATTGCTGCTGCTGCCTCTGCCAGCACGATGCTGTTGTGGTGTCTATGTGGCTTTGTTAGTCAAGAAATTTGTTTGTTTCAATTAAATATTTTTTTTATAGTTGGCGTTCCTTTGGATTGTTGAGCAACAACAACCATTTTGTATCAAAAAAAATGGCAAGCAAAAGAATTTTTTTCTTCGGTGAAATACATATTGTTTCTAAAATCACCAATAACCTTTCCCCCATTTTTTTTTTTTTTTCGCTTTCATTCACTTTTTGGAGTTGGATTTGTAATTTTAGTCATCATCTTTCTTGTTTTTTAATAAAAAAAAGTTTCAAGTTTGTCAATGGAAAAAACCCGCGAATCAAAAAATAAACTATCTTCCGTGATTTTTTTCTTACATACATACTTTTATGTGCCAAATTTTAAGGTTCCATCCTTTGAAGAACCTTCAATTGTTTCAACTACTTTTTTATATTCATTCAGTTACAGCTTCTTCAATCTTTTGTTCTTCTTAATCATTCATACGGCAGTTAACGAACAACAAACATTATTTCAGCATCGAGAATGGATATAAATTCAACATCAAATTATGATAGCGATGAAGAGAATCGAGTAGCAGATTACACTCTTCCAAGAAGTCGGATTCCATTTGAATTAAGATGTGAGTTTTGAACCATTTATTATATATCCAATAATTATGTTTGTTTTTTTAGTGAGGCTTATTGAACTTGCCCGACGTTATCAAGAAAAGCGAGAACTTAAAATAAGAATTAAAAAATTGAAATTAAAGGAAAAACGATATAAACAAGAACTCCACCGTCTTCAGCGACGTAAAGCACTTTTGGAAGCACTTCTTGAAATTATTGAAAAGAAGAAAAAGAAAGTTTGATCGTATTTATTCAAATTATCATTGGTAAATTAACTCATAATCTTTTGATAGGGGTCATGTCAGCTGATTTAATTGGTAAAATTTTCTGTATATATGTATTATTTTTTGTTGTCTTTCTTTATATGTAATAAACGGGTATAAAATTGTTTTTTAAGCTTTCTTTATTATAGCGCAAAATGATACGTTCGTATGTTTTTATAAAAAAGAATAATGGATCAAGGATAGGAAATTTAACGACCAAATTGGCCACCACCACTTGGATCACCACCGCCAAATCCACCACCACCGCTTAGAGGACTACCACCTCCAAAGCCACCACCTGATGAAGCATATCCTCCACCTCCAGGTTGAGCATATTGTTGACCACCTGTATATCCTCCGCCACCTATTGGACTTCCTCCACCGAATCCACTATCAAAACCTCCTAAAAACCATTGATCCAGCTAATTATCCAAAGATTCATTAATCCTTACCTCCACCTCCACCATAACTAAGACGTCCATAACCTCCAGGACGAGCATAAATAACAGAGAAAATAGCAAACATTAAAACAATTATTTGTTTTAATGAAAATATTTTTGTTGTTGAAAGAAATTATAACGATGATACCTTTCTCGATCATTCAAACTGTCTTTTTATACTTCCAAATTTGTGTTGGGTAAACAGTTTTTAACTTGACTTAATAAAAGCAACTTTAACGCAATCCACTTACGCAGTTTTTCTATTCACACTTGCATAAATTTTAAACAATAGAAGTTCAAATCACAAATCGCCGAATCCAAAAAAATAAACAGACTCATTTCCGCTTTTCATTCAAGAAAAACAACCTTCTTTTGTTGTTCGTTTTTGACGAATTACAAATTTGAAGAAGAAAAAAAATAACAAAAGGAAAATGGATGGATGAGTCACCGACTTTTTGATAAGTTAATTAATAACTATTTTGCATTTTGGTTTTTTATTGTTAGTGTTTGTTGCGTTAAAAAATTACACATAAAATATTTAAAGTTTTGAACAAAAAACTAAGCGAACAAGAAATTTCTTCATCAATGCATCAAATGCCATGAAAAAGATAGAAATTTTATAAACTTGAAGCTTCTTTTAGTTGATAATCATTCCAATTGGAATTTATAATATCTTCACAAAAACCTCATATAAGAAAACATTCAATTCAGTAGACAAACAACATATTTCTTTTTGTAATTATTTATTTATTATAAGCTCATAAAATTAATATTGCAATAAAACATGATCATTTTTCATTCTTTTTTCCTTTGTGTTGCTTCTTGTTGTTGATCTTCTTCTTTGTTTTGCTTTCTTGAGTGACGTCTTCAGCTGGGATTTTCTTAGGATCGATGACGATTGATTGATTACTAGGTTGAGATTGATTTGATGGCTGCTTTTCTCCAGAAGTTGAATCAGTGTCAAGACCATCAATGTTCGTGAAATCCTTGATACTCTTGAAATAAGCTCTTTCGAGGATGTGGATTGGAAATGGTTTGGATGATCTTTCACGAAGAGGACATTCTTTACGAATTGTCGGAGCTTGACGACTAAAAAATAAAGATAAGTTTATAAAAAGAAACCAAAAATAAAGCTAACCGAATCCAAGTACATGCTTTTCGACGATTGAATTCGGGAAAACGAGGCATCAAAGCAACGACCATAAGCAAAGGAAGTGAGAACTTGTGAATCATGTCCAAATCGGATGTGATATGTTGAGAGTATTCCGCACCGAAAGCAAAGTAAACATGAATTTCAGGAGTTGAACGATGTCTAAGATATTCACGAGCCATTTCTGTCATCTTAGTTATTTGCTTCTTATCATCGAATTGAACCCCGCATTCAACAAGAACCTTTTCAGCTTCAGGCCTAAACGTAAATAGTTAGAACGAAAAAGGATTATGTAAAGACAAACATCATTCGATTCAATTCAGCATACATTTCAGAGATGGAGAGGAGGAAGAGGTTGACTTCACTTTCTTGAACTTTTCTGCCTTTGACTATAGGATAATTTCTATAAAAGAATTGTTATTATAAGTTTACCAATAATTCCAAAACTAACTTTCTCATTTGTGCAGCTTCTGCGTATGACACTTTATCAAGACATTCATGACGAGAAAGTGAATCAACATGAGATTCCATGAGAGCTTCTTTGTTAAGGACCATTTTGTCAGAAACGGAATGAGTTCCAGATTTGAGAGATTTTGCTTTGTTGTATTCTGATCGAAAAGCCATTGGATATGGAACATGATGAGTTTTAGGAACTTTGATCTTTTTGGCTTTGACGACGATGACAGGAGCAATCTTCTCAGCAGAAGGTTCAGGTTGTTGAGCTTTGACTTGTTCTTTTTTTTCCATTGTCTTTTTCACAGGAGCAGCTTCTTTAACTTGTTCAATTTTCGATTCTACTGTTGGCTTCATAGGTTCTTCATGTTCACCATTGTTGTTTTCCACTGATGCTTTCTTTTGAATCTTCTTTTTAGGCGATTCAGGCATTTCAATCACGACCTTTTTTGTTCCCATTGCTACAGCTTTGTATTCACCTTCAGGAGGACCATGCTTCTTTGATTTTTCTTTCATAACCAACCATATCCTAAAAAGCACAAGATTTTAGAAGCCAAAAAACAAGAAAACATACACGAGTATACAAAGACCAATGAAGATATGGAAAACAAAAACTCCGATGAGTACCCATCCATAAATAGGCATTCCACCTTCTTCTGTTGATGCTGTCGATGTTGTAATTGACCATGGTGCTTCAGATACGGTTGTTGTTGAAACTGATGATGCAGGTGGCTTGATCTTTGCATTTTTCTAAAAAAAGGGAAATCATTAATAACTGAAGATTTGTAACAATGAAATACCACAATAAGAACACATGATGGTGAAGCAGTTTGGACATTGAGTTTAATAATTTTATCCACACCAATTGAAGGAGCACAGCCAGGTTTTTTAAGAACATCCTCAACTTTACTATCCATTTCTAACATCATGTCAGGAATTTGAATCAAAGCATGACCACATCCAGAATACACGCTTTTATCATAACCTGTAATAACAAAAATGATTCAGAAATAGGAAAAAAGAAAAAAACCTGTTCCACTTTTCATAAACCACATTTGATTTTGACTGACTCCTGCAATAAAAGAACATGGATTTGAAGAACCAGGAGCAGGAGTTCCATCGAATGATACACGTACTCTGAAAACAAAATCACAGTTAAAGGTAATAAGATAAAAAACTTACTCTGCCAAATTGCATGTTTGAGTACAAATTTCAAATGTCAAATCATCATCCAGGATAGCTTCGATATCACCACGACTTGCTATATGTACATCATTCCCATGTTGAGTTCCAATAGAACGAGCTTCATCATCGGATGTGAGATAATCAAATTGATTGTTGAAGTTGGAATTGATTGATGAGAGAACGGTATCATTTGAAGCCAAAACCTGTCGATTCGGTCGAAGAAGAGCCCATGAAGACGATGGAAGGATCAAGAGAAGAGTCAAGAAGAAGACTTTGTACCACGAAGAAGACGACATCATTTCACTTTTCAAAAATGAACAAATGACTTTGAAAATGATGAAACATTGGACTTAAATAGAAAATCGAAGGCATTTGTAAAAAATATTAAAAAACAAATTTGCATTAAACTTTTTTTTTTCCTTGCAAATTTTTGATGAGCAGAAACTTCAACTAACATTTTTACATCAAAGAAATCAAAATTTTTAGGCAAACATTATCCGTTCTTTCTTGGAGCATTTTGCCCCAAATAACTGGCTTTTTGAATTTTATCTTAGCTTAGCTTTCTCCTTCACCCATAGGTTGCTTAGTTTTTTTGAGGAAATGAAGTCTTGATTATGTGTGGTTAGTTGTACGCCCTGACCATTGATTTTCATGTACTTAATTTCATATTAGCTCCACATATTCTTACTATTAGGTTCTTCTTCACCAATAGGAATTCTTTTACATTTTTCTGACTTCATGCATGCTTTCCAATGGCGGCCGTCCAGATATCTATTACGATAATAGTTTTTTTTTTCTTTGGTAGAAATAGGTTATTTCCATTAAAAAGGAATTTTACCCAGTAATACAAGAATGTGATTAGATTATGGTCACTAGGAAATGCTTAGTATAAATTATGATATTTTGATGATTAATTTAAAAAATTATCTTTCGCTTCCCCACAATAATAACCCTGCTTTAAATATGATTTCGTATCATTTATTTTGCCGAAAGAATGCTTTCTTTACATTAAAAAATGTGGTCATATCTCAAAAAGTAAGTTAATTCTACGACCTATGTTTTAGTTTTTCCTTTTCTGTAATATTTTTCGATTATATTTGATTAATTAGAATTAAAAATAATAAGTAAAATTAAAAAGTTATTCTTTTTAAAGTAATAAAATTTTCCCTTACTTTTCATAAGTTTTTATGGATAAAATGTGAAAATTTTTTACTTTAAAAAGAATGCCTTTTTAATTTTACTTATTTTTTAAATTCTCTTTAGTTTTTGTATAATTAAAAAATATTATAGAAAAAGAAACACCAAAATATCTTTCATAGAATTAACTTGTATTTTGAGATATAACCAGAATTTTAATGTTTACCAATTTGCGCGTATATTACACCTTTATTATTTATTATTCTTTAAAATCTATTCTTCCTTTAGGAAGAACTGGGGTTTGTTTTGCACAAGCATTGTTCCCCGTTAACAAAAACCATAACCCTCTAGAAGCTGGAAACCTTGACGAGGTTAGAGGGCTTACTATCAAATATTTTTATTTGGTAAACCAATATCCAGCAAGCATTACTTTTTTAATTCCTCAATAATCTCTCATCCAAAAGTAAAAACATTTAATATTTACAGCAGATTTTATCCACCTTTTTACTTATCTTCCACATACTGTTATCAAAAATTAAATGACAATATTATTTGAAAAGAGCTTTATTAATACTTTAAAACATAGATTTATTTTGGATATGAAAAATGCTATTACACAAATTCACCTAATAATGACAAAAATCTAAGGAAAGAAGACATAATTTACCTTATTCATTTTATCCTTTCGTTAATACAGTCAATTTTTTAATGCCATTGAAATTCTTAATTTTTGGAGTGATTTATTATCCAGCTTTTAAAGGAATTCATTGGAGGCAAAACTCATCTCGAAATATACCATAGGCACTTCCAATCCAGCCTCCTCCACCAGCGCGGCGAGCATCAACAGAAACCACCACCACCACTCGAAAACCTTTTGGAAGAAGTAATACCATCGATGGAGACATAGGTGGTAATGGTGAAAGAAGTTGTTACAAAGTTTTAAAATTTAATGAAGCAAAGTTGGATGCAATAAGTGTTCTTCAAAGTACTCCAATATTTGATAAGAAAAAATGCAAAAGAAAGCTTTCTTAGAATTTTTTATAAGATAAAACGTTTGTTTTTGTAATTATTTATTTTTTATTAACACACATAAAATTAATATTGCAATAAAACATGATCATTTTTCATTCTTTTTTCCTTTGTGTTGATTCTTGTTGTTGATCTTCTTCTTTGTTTTGCTTTCTTGAGTGACGTCTTCAGCTGGGATTTTCTTAGGATCGATGACCGTTGATTGATTACTTGGTTGAGATTGATTTGATGGCTGCTTTTCACCAGAAGTTGAATCGGTATCAAGACCATCGATATTCGTGAAATCCTTGATACTCTTGAAATAAGCTCTTTCGAGGATATGGATTGGAAATGGTTTTGATGTTCTATCACGAAGAGGACATTCTTTACGAATTGTAGGAGCTTGACGACTAAAAAATAAAGAAAAGTTAATAGTTAGAAGCCATAAATAAAGCTAACCGAATCCAAGTACATGCTTTTCGACGATTGAATTCAGGGAAACGAGGCATCAAAGCAATGACCATAAGCAAAGGAAGCGAGAACTTGTGAATCATGTCCAAATCAGATGTGATATGTTGAGAGTATTCCGCACCGAAAGCAAAGTAAACATGAATTTCAGGAGTTGAACGTTGTCTAAGATATTCACGAGCCATTTCTGTCATCTTTGTAATTTGCTTCTTATCATCGAATTCAACCCTGCATTCAACGAGTACCTTTTCAGCTTCGGCACTAAAAATTCTATTATGAGAATGAAAACATTGAAATAAAAACAAACATCATTCGATTCAATTCAGCATACATTTCAGAGATTAAGATGAGGAAGAGGTTGACTTCACTTTCTTGAACTTTTCTGCCTTTGACTATAGGATAATTTCTATAAAAAAAATTGTGTTATTATTAGTTTACCAATAATTCGAAAACTTACTTTCTCATTTGTGCAGCTTCTGCGTATGACACTTTATCAAGACATTCATGACGAGAAAGTGAATCAACATGAGATTCCATGAGAGCTTCTTTGTTAAGGACCATTTTGTCAGAAACGGAATGAGTACCAGATTTGAGAGATTTTGCTTTGTTGTATTCTGATCGAAAAGCCATTGGATATGGAACATGAGGATTTTTAGGAACTTTGATCTTTTTGGCTTTGACGACGATGACAGGAGCAATCTTCTCAGCAGAAGGTTCAGGTTGTTGAGCTTTGACTTGTTCTTCTTTTTCCATTGTCTTTTTCACAGGAGTAGCTTCTTTAACTTGTTCAATTTTCGATTCTACTGTTGGCTTCATAGGTTCTTCATGTTCACCATTGTTGTTTTCCACTGATGCTTTCTTTTGAATCTTCTTTTTAGGCGATTCAGGCATTTCAATCATGACCTTCTTTGTTCCCATTGCTACAGCTTTGTATTCACCTTCAGGAGGACCATGCTTCTTTGATTTTTCTTTCATAACCAACCATATCCTAAAAAGCACAAGATTTTAGAAGCCAAAAAACAAGAAAACATACACGAGTATACAAAGACCAATGAAGATAAGGAAAACAAAAACTCCGATGAGTACCCATCCATAAATAGGCATTCCACCTTCTTCGGTTGACGCTGTCGATGTTGTAATTGACCATGGTGCTTCAGATACGGTTGTTGTTGAAACAGGTGGTGGCGGCTTGATCTTTGCATTTTTCTAAAAAGCAAAACATTAATAGCTAAAGATTTGTAACAACGACATGCCACTATAAGAACACAGGATGGTGAAACAGTTTCGACTTTGAGTTTAACAATTTTATCATTACCCACTTTAGGATCACAACCACTTGAAGATAATGTCATTTGGTGTACCATAAAATCCATGTAAGATTTAATTGTAGCTTGACCGCATCCATTCATTTCTGCTTTGGGTTTTGCTATCATTGGATCCATAAACCATACTTTGTTGTCATCAACACCAGCAATAAATGAACATGGATTTGAAGAACCTGAAGGAGGAGTTCCTTCAAAAGACACACTTATTCTAAAAATTGAATTATTTATTTGGAAAATAAAAAGCAAAACTCACTCTCCAATGCATGTTTGAGTACAAAATCCAAAAGTCAAATCACCATGAAGGAGGATAACTTCAATATCACCACGAGTTGCTATATGCACATCAGGACCCTGTTGAGTTCCAATTGACCGAGCTTCATCATAGGAAGAGAGATAATCAAATTGATCATTGATTGATGATAGAACGGTATCATTTGAAGCCACAACATGTCGATTTGGTCGAAGAAGAGCCCATGACGACGATGGAAGGATAAAGAGAAGAGTCAAGAAGAAGACGTTGTAACACGAAGAAGACGACATCATTTCACTTTTCAAAAATGAACAAATGATTTTGAAAATGATGAAGTGTTTGACTTATGTAGGAAAACGACGGCATTTGAAGATGAAAAAAATGAGAAAACAAATTTGCATTAAATTTTTTATTTTTCCTTGCAAATTTTTAATGAGCAAAAACTTCAACTAAAATTTTTATTGAGGAAACCAAAATTTTTAGGCAAACATTATCCGTTCTTTCTTGGAGCATTTTGCCCCAAATAACTGGCTTTTTTGAATTTTATCAAAGCCAACTATTTCCATTTTTTTACTCGAGCTCGACGATTATCATGATTGAAACTAATTACAAAATATTTCAAATGACGAATTACTATAAAATAGAAAAAGTAAAAATGAATTCGAAAAAGAGATTTATTTTTTTAGTTTGCCTTTTTTGGAAGCTTTCAGAAGTTTGTTAAATTTGGAAGCGAATAAACAATGGAAAGTTAGTTATTCATTTTTTGGACTATCTTCTTGAAAAGCTTCGTCGAACATTTATTTAATTTCGATTTTTGATGTATGTTTTGAGCAATACATATATTTTGCGTTCAAAAAAGCTCTAATTTTTTTTTTGACATTTGATGATGCTATCATAATTCTTTTGTTTCAAACAACATAAAATTTTATAGCTATATTTTTGAGGTCTTTGATGGTTCGTACTTTTCCGTTGTAGCGATAATTTTTAAAATCAAAAATAAAGAGTATTTTTAAATATGAAATTAATGAGCAACTTCTCTAGCTTGTTCAACTTTTAAATCCACTGTTGGGGTCATCATAGTTACTCTGTGTTAAATTTCGTTGTTTTCCATGCGACAACAAACATCATCCTCCAGTAATCGATTTACTTGCTTGCTGATGGCCAAGCATTTCCAAGCCAATCCAATACATAAAACAATTCCTTTACTAACAACTTATATCTATTGAGAATTGCCCTTTATGTAAGTTGACTAACATTTTCAAGGACGCGACCATAAATCCCGCATCAAAAGATCAGAGAAATAGCAAATATTTTACTCCTATTTTAATTCATATAAACTTGTGTGCGTTTAGAAAAAATTGGACTTTAATTATTATGGCTTTAAATTTAGATATCTTACAAAAATTTAAAAAAAAGCATTTACAATCCACCAAAAAACCTTACGGTAGTAAAACCACTAAATCCAAGGTTCCTTTGTTGGAGGAACATTGAGCGTGAAACAGATTTTCTTTTCCAAAGAATTTGCGGCAACGTTTCTTGATCCTCGTTTTTGCAAAAGGTAAGAGTTTTACTTGTTAAAATATAAATAAAATGAACTTTTAGATCTAATATCTTCACAGAAAACGAATGGATGCAAATTGAAAATAAAATTGTGGATAAGTATTCTGAAATTGAAGAAAATACTAATTCGTCTGATATCTCAGTTGTTCCAGAAAATGAAACAGAAACTACAATCATTCAAGATGACAACTGTGCTTTTGGTTGGACAGAATTTAATGAAGCGATTGTTCAAGAAAAACGTGGATTAAAAGTAAGTCTTTGTTAAGCATTTACAAAAATTTCATTGATTATGCTTTTAGGACGAGCTATGTGATTATGTCAAAGAGAGAAGAATTGAAGTACCTATGCCTGGAAACAATACAACTTCAATTGCACTTGATTTCTGGAAGAAAAATATTCTCAAATACCCAATATTAAGCTCATTAAGTAAAAAATATTTGTGCATTATGGCTTCCAGCTCAGAACCAGAACGAGTATTTTCTAATTTAACTAATCTTCTACAAAACACACAAAGAAATTTATTGCGTGATGATGCTATAGAAGATCTTATGACAATCAGGAATCAAATGGTTGTTGAAAAAGCTGACATTAATCGCGTTCCAAAGACTCAAGTAAGCGAAGATCAAATTTTTGAGTATGAAAGTGAAGAAGAAGAAACTGAAGCATAAATTTTTTGTTGTTCTTTATTTTTGATCGTTATTGTTGTTTGTTCTTTTTTTTTTGTTATTTCAATAAACTAATTACTTTGTCAAATTTCTAAAGATTTTTCACTTGAAAGTTTTCTTTCATGATTCGACGCTTTATTTCACAATTTTAAAAAAGAACAACCACTAAAATTCTTTTTGATATGCAAAAAATGTATTACAAGCTTTTGATGATCTCTCAGAGGATTAACGTAGTGAAAAAGCAATTTTTTAAATTCCTTTTTTGGGCTACAAACATTTTACAATATGTTTTGAAACCATAACTTCTAATTTGAGTATGAAATTTATAATAATAAAAGCCTAATTCATTTTTATAATAAAAAAAGACATGGTTTTTATTATATGAGAAAATTCGATTAATCGAATCGATTAATTTGCCGATTAATCGAAAATCGATAATCGAGACTTTCGATTTTCGATTAATCGATCGATAATCGATAACCGAAAATTTTCGATTAATTTCGATTAATCGAAATCGATAATCGAAGGATTTCGATTAATCGACAACACTGGTGCCCAGGGATTCCTTCATTGCCTTTGTCTGGGCTTTTTTTTTTTTATCTTTTTTTCTTTCCATACATTCACTAATCGAACACCTTTTTCCACCCGAGCTTGAATATTTTCCTCCACCCGATCTTGAATATTTCTTTTACGTGCTTTGACTATCTTTGTTTCGGTTATGTTTCTCAAAAAATTTTATTTGTGTATGAGGTTTGATCTATTACCTGTATAGGTAATGGTCTGCCGCGCAGTAACTGATGTTTGGTTCGCCATTACGGGAACTGCCATACATAAATCTCGAACTGAGATAAGCTAACCGAATAATGAGATAGTTGAAGCAATGAAACGATTTGATTGCATTCGCTATGTGAATATTTGGGCTATTCGCAGTTGGCGGAAATGGCTAAGCTAGAGCTTAGCCAAAATGGTCTTAGCACGAAAGTTCCCTTTGCTTATTCCGCAACCAAAACTTAGCCATTTTCACCAAGCAAAAGTCTTAGCCATTATTTTTTTTTGCAATAAGGTGGCTTAGCCATTTTGGTTTAGCTAATGTTTTGACATTGCTTTTACATAATTTTGGCTAGTATTTTTCCTTTTTTTATAAAAATGTTTACAAATACTTTCAAACACATATCCACACAAAGAGTTTTATTTTCCAATTTTAAACATTGCCCATAAAATTGTTACTACTTCGAAAAGTTATTAATCTTTCTAGATTTTTGAGTACCACTTTTAGTAATTGAGGTGTTAATATCTTTCCATTATCGCTCTCAGTTCATTTTTTTTGGCTTTAAAGTGCCTCAAGATTAAATTCACATAACTCAAAGAAAAAAATAGTTTTAAAAGTTGAAGTATTGTTCAGAAAAGCTAAAGGTTTAGAAACCATTTCACGTTTCTTTCAAGCTTTTGTGTTGCAGTTGAATTCCAGAATGCATTCTTATCTTAGCTTTCAAGTAAACCTAAAATATCATCTTGCATTCTTGTTGTTTATTATTATGGCACTTCTATAGATGTGGCCCCCCGCTTTTTTATTTTATTTTTTTATTCTTTTTTCTCTTAATTTTTTACCACTAAAAATCTGCATATACTCAATTTAGTCAGTTTCTTTCCAATGTCATTTTTCATATTTCTTTTCTCATTAAAAAGAACATGGAAATGGATACTTTGGAAGAATTGGAGGACCTGATGTCATGTTTAATCTTTGGAACCAAATTCGTGAACATTATTCCGCTTTTCTCTAATATTTTATTATTATTTTTACTAAATACAAATAAATTTCTTTGAATCTTTCAATCCAAGTATCTCAGTCGAATTGTAAAGGAGAGTGCCAAAATAGTTTCAAGAGCTCAATTTAAAGTCTTTGAATTTGTTTGCATTAGAATTCAAGCTTCTATGGTCGAGTGGTTAGTACATTAGACTATCAAAAGAACAAAAAGTTCGAATCCTCCATTGGTCGAAAAAAGAATAAAAAAATAAAATAAAAAAGCGGGGGGCCACATCTATAGAAGTACCTAAAACTTCACTTCTTGCTGTATGGCAATTATTATTCCGTTTAATAAAAAAAATGATCGTTCATTGATTTAATGAAATTGATATTGATTGAGTAATAATAATAACAGGATAACTTTGTTTTATCTGTATTGAATATTTTTCCTAGCTTTAAATATCGGCGCTTACAAGATGAGATAAAGTTGATAGGCTCTATTTTATTATTATTATATTCATTTGCTAGTAACTTTGTAAAACATACTTCATTTTTCAAAGCATTCAAGATAATTATGATGTTACATGCAAAGTTGTTTTTCTTTTTTTTTTGTAAGGAAAATATCTTTTCGATGAGTTTATTTGAGTTGATAATGGTGTTAGACTTTTATGATAAAATAAACAAGGGCAGTATTTAGATATAAGTTTCTCGAATAACAGTGTCATTTTGATTACACGCGCACATTTACCAAATAAATTCAGCAAAATCACATTTTTTTTCCTTATAAAAAAGTGTATTACAACCATTTTCTTTACTGTTAATAGTTATCGAATTAGGTAAACATAATTTTGGCTGTAATCAATCATGGAATACGCATAGATGCTGTTTGAATAAACAAGAAAAGAAAGGGATGAATCTACCATTTTAAAAGTATGTAATAATGGAAGCCATTGCTTCTCTTGTTAGAGCGTGAAATAAGATCGTGTACAAAACATGGCATATGCAAGTATTTTTATTCTCCTATTAACAATAAGTTTCCAAAATCTCTTGAGTTTCGTAAAGCTTCGTGGGTTTATGAAGAAGGAAAAAAGTTGTAAACATTATTAAATAAAAGGTTGAACGAGGTCGAGATTGGAGTCGCAGCTGTCAACATTAATGATGAAAGCTCACTTACATGGAAAGCATTGAATTGAAAAGCAGCAAAAAATGTATAAATTAAAGTTCTGAAAATGAAGAGGACACTGCTCCCAATCCTGAACGTTCCTAAATATTGTTTTTGGTTCAGATTCTTTAAACACAGAAAGGACAAAAACAAATTCTGAAAACTCATTGATCAATCACCAGCTATGATTGCAGTTTGTTTGGTTAGTAGTGAAACCGATATTTATTTCATAGTTTTCAAAGATTAATCAATCGACTCCAAAATTAAAGGCAACAAGACTTTGCAAATGATTATTAAATAACACAGATTGTGGTATTCAAAATTAGTCCTTCCATCACATCTCAGAAAGCCTTTTCATAAGTTTATCATAGCAAAATCAATATCATTGTCATTTAGAATGACCATGATGATGGGTGGATAGAAGATAAAGAAGACGACTTTTTCAACAATGCCGGCGGGTGTCAAGAAGTTAATCTTGATACGTGCAACCTCCGAAATTTCCAATCAAACCATTGTTATAAAATTTTTGATTTATACTGCCCCAGCTTAATGTGCTTGATTAGTTTTGATCTCAATCAATATCCAAAAGCTAAAAAAAAAACCACAGTACATTCGTGGCCAGCTTAAAGGTTTCAGTTCTGCATGTTCAATAAATTGACGAAATGATGTTGGTTATAACTCATCCATGTGATCCATATAAAAGTTTAATAATTCATTAGTTAGAGATTTGAAGACATTTTTGGGAGCCATTAATGCTTTGATGACAAAAAAATCTCTAATAGGAAAAGATTAAAATAATTAAGCCTAATCAGTAACATATTAATAAATATGTTTTTTGGAAAAAAAAGAGTAGTCACTTAAATAATTCGTTTCTTTCAATCTGATTTTTTTTCTCTAATAACCACTATCAATAGACAAATCATGAGATGTACCAGAAGAAGTACATAAACCAAAGCTATGAGTTAAAAAAACAACTTTGAAAACAACTAAAATAATAATCAATTACATGACGATTCATTAATAAAACGTTGTAGTCAATAGAAGATTTGATTGTCAGTCAGAAGGTTAAAATAAAACAATATATCATCCTTTATATCCTTTTTATAAAATTAAAAAACAATAAAACAATATTAGTAAAAAACGGGGAAAAAATCAAGCTTTTTTTTAAATTAGCTTTTCTTCAACAAAGTTTAGCAAATGAGAACACAAAATTTCAAATTTTGCGCCATTTTACTCTCCTTTGGCAAAATGCGTGCGAACCCTCTTATTCCGCCACATGAGCATACACCGAATATTTCCATCCACCCGAGCTTGAATATTTCCATCCACCCGATCTTGAATATTTTCCTCCACCCAAATTTGAGTATTTCTTTTACCTGCTTTTTACTTTCTTTGTTTCGATTATGATTTTCGTGTACTTAATTTCAAGTTAGCTCAACATTTTTTTACTATTATCTTAACTCTTCACTCTTAGGTTTTTTTAAAGGAAATAAAGTCTGATTATCGTGGAGTCAGTTGTACGCCCTGACTTTGAATTTTCATGTACTTAATTTCAAATTTGCTTCCCGATCTTACACCATTAGCTTTCTTTCTTCTTCACCCATAGGTTGCTTAGTTTTTTTGAGGAAATGTAGTCTTGATTATCGTGGAGTCAGTTGTACGCCCTGACTTTGGATTTTCCTGTACTTAATTTCATATTAGCTCCACATATTCTTACTATTAGGTTCTTCTTCACCACTAGGAATTCTTTTACATTTTTCTGACTTCATGCATGCTTTCCAATGGCGGCCGTCCAGATATCTAATACGATAATAGATTTTTTTTTCTTTGGTAGAAATAGGTTATTTCAATTAAAAAGGAATTTTACCCAGTAATACAAGAATGTGATTAGATTATGGTCACTAGGAAATGCTTAGTTAAATTATGATATTTTCATGATAAAGTTAAGAAAATTAACTTTCGCTTCCCCACAATAATAACCTGCTTAAAATAGGATTTTGTATCATTTATTTTGCCGAAATAAAAAATGTGGTCGTATCTCAAAAAGTAAGTTAATTCTACGACCTATGTTTTAGTTTTTCCTTTTCTGTAATATTTTTCGATTATATTTGATTAATTAGAATTAAAAATAATAAGTAAAATTAAAAAGTTATTCTTTTTAAAGTAATAAAATTTTCCCTTACTTTTCATAAGTTTTTATGGATAAAATGTGAAAATTTTTTACTTTAAAAAGAATGCCTTTTTAATTTTACTTATTTTTTAAATTCTCTTTAGTTTTTGTATAATTAAAAAATATTATAGAAAAAGAAACACCAAAATATCTTTCATAGAATTAACTTGTATTTTGAGATATAACCAGAATTTTAATGTTTACCAATTTGCGCGTATATTACACCTTTATTATTTATTATTCTTTAAAATCTATTCTTCCTTTAGGAAGAACTGGGGTTTGTTTTGCACAAGCATTGTTCCCCGTTAACAAAAACCATAACCCTCTAGAAGCTGGAAACCTTGACGAGGTTAGAGGGCTTACTATCAAATATTTTTATTTGGTAAACCAATATCCAGCAAGCATTACTTTTTTAATTCCTCAATAATCTCTCATCCAAAAGTAAAAACATTAAATATTTACAGCAGATTTTATCCACCTTTTTACTTATCTTCCACATACTGTTATCAAAAATTAAATGACAATATTATTTGAAAAGAGCTTTATTAATACTTTAAAACATAGATTTATTTTGGATATGAAAAATGCTATTACACAAATTCACCTAATAATGACAAAAATCTAAGGAAAGAAGACATAATTTACCTTATTCATTTTATCCTTTCGTTAATACAGTCAATTTTTTAATGCCATTGAAATTCTTAATTTTTGGAGTGATTTATTATCCAGCTTTTAAAGGAATTCATTGGAGGCAAAACTCATCTCGAAATATACCATAGGCACTTCCAATCCAGCCTCCTCCACCAGCGCGGCGAGCATCAACAGAAACCACCACCACCACTCGAAAACCTTTTGGAAGAAGTAATACCATCTATGGAGGTTAATTAACCGCGAATGAAGTTGTTAAAGGGCCATAGCTATTTGATGCCTTTTTGAAATTTCGTTTCCGTGTACTGAACTTTGCGAATGCCAAGCGCGTGTTTGAATTTAACGTGTAATTTACTGTAGGTACACGTAAATTCAAATTGCCGGTTGGCGAAGTATGAATTCAGCTCCCAGTAAACGAAATTTTGAAAAAGGATGCAAATAGCTATGGCTCTTTAAAAAGTTATAAAATTTAATGAAGCAAAGTTGGATGAAATAAAAGCAATCTTCAAAGTACTCCAAAATTTGATAAGAAAAAACGCAAAAGAAAGCTTTCTTAGAATTTTTTATAAGATAAAACGTTTGTTTTTGTAATTATTTATTTTTTATTAACACACATAAAATTGAAAATGAAATAAAACATGATCATTTATTATTTACTAGGCGCTACGCGGCCCTTCGGGCCGCCGGCAACATGTTTTTTTGAATGATTTTTATTATATTTTAACACAACATTTTACAAACAATAAATAATAGAAAATATACAAAAAAAAATTGAAAAAAGTCTTGTAGTTCTAACGGAAAATCAATGTGAATATTAGGCATATGAATGAAGTTTTCAAAGATTTTTTTCAATTGTTTAAAGATGATTCAAAACAACACCATAATAACTGAATTCGACCACGTAGTAATTTTATAAAGCTTTATAAGCCATTTCATAAAGTTCGACCACGTTGAAATGTGTTGTTGAAATTGAGCTAAAATGCGGACGTTTATAACAAATCAAACAAAAAACAATTCACCATAGTTATTGAATTTGACCACATTGTAATTTGATGGAGTTTTATAAGGATTCCACAATATTCGGCCATGTTGAAAAGCGTTGTTAAGATTGAGCTAAAATGCGGACGTTTATAACAGATCAAACAAAAAACAATTCACCATAGTTATTGAATTTGACCACATTGTAATTTGATGGAGTTTTATAAGGATTTGAGTGATTTCGACCACGTTGATAAGAGTTGTTGAGATTGAGCTAAAATGCGGACGTTTATAACAAATCAAACAAAAAACAATTCACCATAGTTATTGAATTTGACCACATTGTAATTTGATGGAGTTTTATAAGGATTCCACAATATTCGGCCATGTTGAAAAGCGTTGTTAAGATTGAGCTAAAATGCGGACGTTTATAACAGATCAAACAAAAAACAATTCACCATAGTTATTGAATTTGACCACATTGTAATTTGATGGAGTTTTATAAGGATTCCACAATATTCGGCCATGTTGAAAAGCGTTGTTAAGATTGAGCTAAAATGCGGACGTTTATAACAGATCAAACAAAAAACAATTCACCATAGTTATTGAATTTGACCACATTGTAATTTGATGGAGTTTTATAAGGATTCCACAATATTCGGCCATGTTGAAAAGCGTTGTTAAGATTGAGCTAAAATGCGGACGTTTATAACAGATCAAACAAAAAACAATTCACCATAGTTATTGAATTTGACCACATTGTAATTTGATGGAGTTTTATAAGGATTCCACAATATTCGGCCATGTTGAAAAGCGTTGTTAAGATTGAGCTAAAATGCGGACGTTTATAACAGATCAAACAAAAAACAATTCACCATAGTTATTGAATTTGACCACATTGTAATTTGATGGAGTTTTATAAGGATTTGAGTGATTTCGACCACGTTGATAAGAGTTGTTGAGATTGAGCTAAAATGCGGACGTTTATAACAAATCAAACAAAAAACAATTCACCATAGTTATTGAATTTGACCACATTGTAATTTGATGGAGTTTTATAAGGATTCCACAATATTCGGCCATGTTGAAAAGCGTTGTTAAGATTGAGCTAAAATGCGGACGTTTATAACAGATCAAACAAAAAACAATTCACCATAGTTATTGAATTTGACCACATTGTAATTTGATGGAGTTTTATAAGGATTCCACAATATTCGGCCATGTTGAAAAGCGTTGTTAAGATTGAGCTAAAATGCGGACGTTTATAACAGATCAAACAAAAAACAATTCACCATAGTTATTGAATTTGACCACATTGTAATTTGATGGAGTTTTATAAGGATTTGAGTGATTTCGACCACGTTGATAAGAGTTGTTGAGATTGAGCTAAAATGCGGACGTTTATAACAAATCAAACAAAAAACAATTCACCATAGTTATTGAATTTGACCACATTGTAATTTGATGGAGTTTTATAAGGATTCCACAATATTCGGCCATGTTGAAAAGCGTTGTTAAGATTGAGCTAAAATGCGGACGTTTATAACAGATCAAACAAAAAACAATTCACCATAGTTATTGAATTTGACCACATTGTAATTTGATGGAGTTTTATAAGGATTCCACAATATTCGGCCATGTTGAAAAGCGTTGTTAAGATTGAGCTAAAATGCGGACGTTTATAACAGATCAAACAAAAAACAATTCACCATAGTTATTGAATTTGACCACATTGTAATTTGATGGAGTTTTATAAGGATTCCACAATATTCGGCCATGTTGAAAAGCGTTGTTAAGATTGAGCTAAAATGCGGACGTTTATAACAGATCAAACAAAAAACAATTCACCATAGTTATTGAATTTGACCACATTGTAATTTGATGGAGTTTTATAAGGATTTGAGTGATTTCGACCACGTTGATAAGAGTTGTTGAGATTGAGCTAAAATGCGGACGTTTATAACAGATCAAACAAAAAACAATTCACCATAGTTATTGAATTTGACCACATTGTAATTTGATGGAGTTTTATAAGGATTTGAGTGATTTCGACCACGTTGATAAGAGTTGTTGAGATTGAGCTAAAATGCTGACGCTTATAACAAATCCAAAAAAAAGAATTACCGTATAGTTACTGAATTTAACCACTTTGTTATCTGATGAAGTTCTTGTAGCATTTGATGAAATTCGACCACGTTGAAACAGTTGTTGAGTTTAAGCTAAAATGAGAATGTTATCGACTATTCACGAAGAAAAAGAATCACCATAGTTATTGAGTTGTTCGAATACATTATAATTTGATGTAGTTTTATAAGCATTTTACCATATTCGACCACGATGAGGTTGTAATTTTTTTTTGATTTTTTTTTTGATTTTTATTATTTGATTATATTTATATTGAAGGTTGGATTCTGAAAAATCTTATTAGTTTTGAAAATATTAAAATAAACTAACTTTTGATAATTAGAAAAGAACATTAAAAAGCTGCATCACCCCGCAGCTGGGGCCGCCCGAAGGCGATTTCGACGAAAGGTTTATTGTTAAAAATTTGAAAGCGTTAGAATTACTATAGTTTTTGTCAAAGTAAGGTTAAATTATTACATACATTAGTCGATGATTTCTTTATAAACATAATTTTTTACTTTATTATCAAGCCGCTGTTGTCCTAAATATATTTTTAATGCTGACCAACGTTTTATTCGTGAACATGCAACATACATTTGACCGTGGTTAAATACGTCTTTTCTTAGATCAATTCCAACGATTTCAAATGTCTGCCCTTGGCTTTTGTTTATTGTCATGGCAAATGCTATTTTAACGGGAAATTGTCTTCGAGCTAATGTAAAGGGATAGTTTTCTTCGTTATAAAGAAGTATACGATGTAACATAACAACATCTCCTTTTTTATCGCCAGTTAGAATTTTGCATTGTAATGAATTGTTCATTAAACCAATCACTAAAAGTCTTGTTCCATTGCATAAACATTCGGTTTGGCTAAGATTTCGAATGAGCATAACAACAGTATTTTTTCGCAAACGCAATTCATGAGGAGGTAATGATGGAGGGTTTAGACTGTTTAAATATTCTTGAGTAAGTAATTCTTGTAATGCTTCACCTTCAATTGCCGAATCGATGCTACTATATATTTTTTCACCTTCTGCAGGTAACATTGCAACTACTTCATTGTTTAATTCGTCAACATCTGCATTTCTTGCTGAAAGAATAGCTGAATTTGAAACATCGTTGAAACGATTTTGTCTAATTAAAGTTCCATAAACTTCTTCTACTAAATCATTTTCAGTTATAAAATCGGTAGGAATTTCAAAATTGTCATTTTCATCGTTAATTTTACCTTCTCCTATTTCCAATAAATATTTTGCAAATTTCGTTTCCTCGGCATCAGCACGCATGTTTTGGTCTAATTTAAATTGTTCAAAATTTTTCCATAGGTCGCTGAATTTAATTGATAGATTTACACATTCAGAGCGTGTTCCATTTTTTCGAACAGGTAATAACTGACGGAAATCACCTCCGAGTATTACAATTTTACCACCAAATGGTTCATCAACTTTAGTTAAATCGCGCAAAGTACGATCCATAATTTCAAAAGCGTATCGTGGAGCCATTGGTGTCTCATCACAAATGAAAACGTGTGTATTTTTTAAGTTTTCTGCTTGTTTTGTTTTTGGAGTTAAAATTGAATTTGAGTCAGAATAGAGCGGAACCGGTAATCCAATTGTTTTATGGATAGTTTTTCCACCTGGTAATAATATTGCGGCAATGCCTGTAAAAGCCATGGTTTGAACTTTTTTACCTTTGACTCGCAACAGATGCCACAATGCTTTATAACCATAAGTTTTTCCAGATCCTCCTGGGCCATCAAGATAATAAAGTTTTTGTGAGGTTTCATTTGGGTTTTCGCTTGCATTTAAAACTTTTTTGACGATTTCTTTTTGTTTGTCGTTCATTGTAGCCAACATTTGTTCGCCGATCTCTTTATCAAATGAGGAATCATAGCGGTCATATTCTTCGTCAAAAGTAAGAATTTGGTTCATTGTTGGGAAATTAGCTAATGATTTATCTTCATTTTCTAATAATCTGGCAATCTCTCGATAAGCTTTTTGGATAGCAATTTCCATTGGCATTGATATTGCGAAGTCTTCAGCCATGTCCTCTTTAAACTCTTCCCAAAGATCTTGTGGAGCTAAAGGTGAGCAATGAATTAAAAGTCTGATAAATAATGAACGCATTTGATATGGTAACAAAGAAACTCGGGCTTCTGCAAGTACACGATACCATTCTTTATCGTCTTCGACCAAACCCAATTCCAAGCAAGCTTCTGTAAAAGTTTGGCAAATCTGTCCATCCACAGTTTTTAGTTCATCAAAACTTGTGGCACCTTTAACATGGTTTAAAAGAATTCGAAGATGGAAAAGTTCTTGATTCGTTGGACTTACAGTATACATTCTGCCGAGATTATTAAAAGCTCCTTTGCGTGTGTTCCATTGAAATTTATTTGTTTGTTTATTTTTACCCCAAGTGAAATGTTCGGGTATTTCTCCATAAAAATAGTTTTTAGATTTAGGGTCACGTTTATTTAATTCAAAATAGTCCATTAACATAGTTTTTTTATCCAAAGCTGCTTGTATTCCGTCAATGTTATCCGCATCTATAAAATTAACACTTTGTTCATTTGGCAAGTGCAGAGGAAGCCTTGTTATAGAGTGACTCTTACCATGCAATTCAAATTTAAAAATTCTCCAGGCTGCTTCGGCTGCTCCCATGTAACGACTGTTCAAAAATGATTCACATTCGTCGTATTGTACAACGCCATCAACAATTTTAACGGCTGCAGAATCATGGCCTTTGAAAATGTATTTATAAAGGTATTTTACAGCTTTAATAGAAGATACAACTTCAACATTAATATGGCAATTCATTAATAGTAATAAGTTTGGGCAATGTGGAACAACATATTGGTTGTCTGCAACAAATCCTGAACTTTTTATTATTTCTCGGTCATTATCTGGTCTTGCATAAGTAGGGTAAGCGTCTTCATCAAGAGTTGTTTTTTCTTGGAAATTTTTTGGAAAACCTTTAGAACATTCACCATTTTTTTCACATCGAAAACCGCAGGGACCATGAATCATATAAAGCGTCGAAATATAAAAAGTTTTTGCCAAGTTCAAAATTTTTCCAGACACCCTGTTTTTTTGTAAATTTTACAAAAAATGCACTGCTCTTTTTGTAAACTTGCGGGGCATTTACAAAAAGAGCAGTGCATTTTTTGTAAAATTTACAAAAAAACAGGGTGTTTTGAAAAATTTTGAACTTGGCAAAAACTTTTTATATTTCGACGCTTTATATGAGTTGAAACTAAATTAAATAAGTTTGGATATTTTTCTTGATCTGGTAACTGGGCACTTATATAGCGATCGATTACTTCAGCAGTTCGCATTTTATAGTCACCTTCCAATGTTACCAATAAATGCGCATGGGGAAGCCCTCTTTTTTGGAATTCAATGGTATAGACATATGCTTTGCATTCACCAAAATAGCCTTTTTTCTCAATCAAATCAACGACGAAGTTCAACTTTTGTTTGAATACTCTTGCAATCAAATCTGGTCGATCAGCAGGTGTTTGTCCAGGGAAAAGATTTTGGAACTTCTTCAGTTTCTCCACCCTACTTTTTCACTTTTTTTCATTTTTCCCTTATTTTACAGGGGGGACCAAGGGAATTTCCTACTTTAACAGGGGAGACCAAAGGAATTTTTTTTCTTCAAGAGGGAGTCGAACTTTCGACTTTCTCACAGTCAATGGTACTAACCACTCGACTATAGAAGCTTCAAAGACCTTTGTTTCAAACTTGAATATATTGAAATCCAAAAAAAATATAATAACTAATTATTTATTCACAAAAAAGAATAGATTTATTCATGAGTACTGTTGGATAACCTGTTGCCAAAAATGAAAAAAACCTAAATTATTAATTGCAAATTCTTTTCTCCAACAATGTTCAACGATGTAATCTGCCAATGAAGATCTATGGGTTCCATATCGGGTTTTGTGAGCAGCTTTAAACTTTTGCCAGCTGCTTTCTATTCCTTGGGTGTAAGCACCATTTTCGGGATTAATAAAATTTTCTGAATGGTTAACGGTTAAATGAGTATAGCCTTGTGGAAGTTGATCAATGCGAAAGTATGCACGCCACAAATCACTGATTATTATGGACCCTGGAGCAATTCGAGATTGAATGATAGGAAGAAGGGTATCAGCGTTTCGAAGAGGAACAATTTCCATAAAGCAATTAGAAGGATTTTCACGTTCAATACCTCCAAAAATCCATACTTGTTCAGTAATGATTCGTCCTGAAAAACATAAACCTAATAAACGCTTTGATGGATACAACTAACCTTTATTATATTTCCGTTTAGAAATGACGGTTTCGTCAATTTCAACTACCACTCCGGGTCCACCAATAACTTTAGGATGGGCAACATAATGATCAACACAAACATCGCGACAGAATTGAAGCCAATCACAAATTGTAGCATCACCAAGATTACTTTCATCTCGACCCATTTCCCAACGAATATTTTTATATTGAACTATTTCACGACTCCACCAATAGACAATTTCAAAAACCTTAAAATAAAAATAAATAAAATTCTAAGAAGTCTCTAATTAACCTCAATCAGCTTCAAATGTGTACCACTAAAAAATGTATCTTTTAAAAAAGAAACTTCTTTACGACATGAAGTGGTGCGGCATCTCCAAACATCAGGTTTGTTGGAACGCTTCTGTAATCGCATTTCTCCAGAACACACACAAATCTTTTTATCAGGAATAATACCCAATTCTTGAAAGCATTTTACGACTTCTTCTTCATCAGCTAATTGGAGTTTAATAATATCACGATGGCGGAACAATTTTAAATCATTCAAAACAGAAAAAAAAACCATGACGAGAACAAATAAATGATAAAAATAAACTCCAGACTATCTTGTTTTTTATGTTTAAATAACCAAAAAAAAAGAAAGACTATAAACAAAAATAGCGCTCCCTTTCAATGATATTTGAAAAAGCTCAAACTGACAGATGCGCATCTCGATGATTCATTTAGAAATGCAAGTTTAAAGGTTATAAAAAAACCTTTAGCTTTTGTGGAAATTCAAAAAAAATTCCTTTGGTCTCCCCTGTTAAAGTAGGAAATTCCCTTGGTCCCCCCTGTAAAATAAGGGAAAAATGAAAAAAAGTGAAAAAGTAGGGTGGAGAAACTGAAGAAGTGCCAAGATTTTCTACGATTTCAGGCCAGTTAGGATTGCAAGTCATTGTTACAAATAAATCGGGTTTTCCAAGTCGACGAACAATGGCCATTGCATCTTGATAAACTTGTTCCATGTATCGTGGAGATCCTGTATGAGTCGAGGGCAAAATAATTTTAGCGCCGATGGAACTTGCATTATTATCAATTTGGTGTTTTTTCATGAATGCATCAATGTTGGTATAACTATCCCGATATATTTTATTTTGATTTTTACGAAGATATTCAACTCGTTCCTTTATAATTTTTAAAGCAGTATCGACTAACCATTGTTGAAAAAGCCTGCCGCCATGTAAAATAGCATTAAATTCACCATCACGGATAGATATTTTAAATTTAGCGTATGCACCGCGTGTTAAACCTTCATTTTTTTTACTAAAAAGTTTTTTCATTTCATGATGCCATATTGGTTGACCGTGAGGGAAGAAAATAGGATAAAGCCATGGTTCAACATTTTTATCCAATGCATTAACAGTTTTTAAATGACGACCTTCTTTGTCATAAATTGTGACATATGAATCAGGAATTTCGCCATCATCGGTTGTAGCAAAAACTGCAGCAACTTCATTGGATGTTTGCAAATTAAAACGGCGAGGATCGACTCCCTTTTTTAAGCTAAAATGCATTGATAAATTTAAAGGCGCTATTCCATTTTGTGCTGCTAAAGTTTGTTGTATTTCATATTGCTCAAACATCATTTTAAAAGCTTGGGCATGACAATTTATTTGGCTCAAAGTAAGCGACAAAATTTTAGTAATTTCAGGTTTGAGTTTTGAAAATGTTTGCATACGCGTTTCTGCAGCTTCGAGTGGATCAGTAAAATATAATTGCCCATATGATTGGGTTTCGTTTTCTGCATTTCTTAGTGCTGTGTTTATTTGATTATAAACTTGGCCTTGAACAACGAACGAATACGGCCCCGGACGGTTAATTCCAAATTTTACAATATCTGCATTAAATGAAGCAAAAGCATGTGCACTATTGTAATATCTTATATTATCTCTGAATTCACGAATATCAAATAGTTTTTTAAGTTCTTCAGGATATGGAAGTTCAGCTGATAAGCTTAAGCTACTGCCATGTTGACAACATAAGCTGAATGATAAACCTTTATTACTAACTTTTTCACTTTCAAAATGCTTAGAGCCACAATGGGTACATTCCAAATTCATCGGGCCAAGATAATGTTGTTGAGTAGTGTCATCAATTTCTTTACCTCCTGCTGTTATTTGGTTTTTTGGTCGACGCTTATTTTGCATGCGACTACGTAAGTTATTGGTTTCAAAATCTTTTTCAGCTTCTGATAAAGTGGATCTTCTTTGTTGCATCGATTTTTTGACTTGTTCATTTCTGTTAGATATTCCTGCATCTGTTAAATTTGCATTTATTATTTGCATACGACTGCGTGCATTTTCATTTTCAATAGCTTTGTCAGCGTCAGATAAATTGGATCTTCTTTTTTGCATTGTATTTTTAGCCTTTAAATTTTTTTGGCTTCTCTCTAATGGAGTTAAATTTGCATTTTTAGTTTGCATCCTACTACGTGCTTCATTATTTTTATTTTGTTTTTGTTGATTGGGGATATTTGATTTTCTCTCTTTATCACGATCAGCCTTTTTTCTTTTTAGATCTGCTTGATGAATAACTTCTTGCGAAGCGGTTCTTTTAATAGGTTTCCTACCCATTTTATTAAATAATAGTAAGTTAAAAAAATGATATTAAAAGCTAAAAATAAAAAATATTAATTATTAAAAATATTAAAAAAAAATAAATAATGAACGAAGGTGTTCTCGGTTTTTAAAGGACGACTACACTTTCTGTTTTTTTCAAATTGTTTCAAACGAACCGCGGTTCTGTCCCCAAGTGGTAAAGTGCTTTGAACATCGAAAAACCGTAATGCTACAGTAATATCTCACTTCCAAATTACTGTAGCATTACGGTTTTTCGATGTTCAAAGCACTTTACCACTTGGGGACAGAACCGCGGTTCGTTTGAAACAATTTGAAAAAAACAGAAAGTGTAGTCGTCCTTTAAAAGGTTCGACGTTCCAGTTGCCCAGAAGAGAACGGCCAGAAAAGCAGTCGAAACCACTTAGCCTGATGTGATAGCCAAAGTTTCCAATGGTACACTACAAAGCAAAATTTGTTTGATAGCAGCAAAATCAGGTTTTGCGTATGAGCTTTAAGAGAGAGCGTTAAAGGTCACCGTTTGCGAGCAAGCTTGCAAAATTTATCTGAAGTTTTTTCTCTGTCATGCTCGTCTTTTATTGACTTTTCAAGTATGCAAAATTAGCATAAATCATTCCATGGCACTTGTGAATGAAAATCTTGCTTTCCTTCACATTTATGTTAATTTTTTCATTTTATTTTCAATTTTCCCATGATCGATTTCCAGGTGACGAAATAACGAAAAAACGCACAATGAAAATTACTAGGAAGGATTCTTATTTCCTTTGTGTTGCTTCTTGTTGTTGATCTTCTTCTTTGTTTTGCTTTCTTGAGTGACGTCTTCAGCTGGGATTTTCTTAGGATCGAGGACGATTGATTGATTACTAGGTTGAGATTGATTTGATGGCTGCTTTTTACCAGAAGTTGAATCAGTGTCAAGACCATCAATGTTCGTGAAATCTTTGATACTCTTGAAATACGCTCTTTCGAGGATGTGGATTGGAAATGGTTTTGATGTTCTATCACGAAGAGGACATTCTTTACGAATTGTCGGAGCTTGACGACTAAAAAATAAAGAAAAGTTTATAAAAAGAAACCAAAAATAAAGCTAACCGAATCCAAGTACATGCTTTTCGACGATTGAATTCGGGAAAACGAGGCATCAAAGCAACGACCATAAGCAAAGGAAGTGAGAACTTGTGAATCATGTCCAAATCAGATGTGATATGTTGAGAGTATTCCGCACCGAAAGCAAAGTAAACATGAATTTCAGGAGTTGAACGATGTCTTAGATATTCACGAGCCATTTCTGTCATCATAGTGATTTGCTTCTTATCATCGAATTCAACCCCGCATTCAACAAGAACCTTTTCAGCTTCAGCACTAAACGTAAATAGTTAGAACGAAAAAGGATTATGTAAAAACAAACATCATTCGATTCAATTCAGCATACATTTCAGAGATGGAGAGGAGGAAGAGGTTGACTTCACTTTCTTGAACTTTTCTGCCTTTGACTATATGATAATTTCTATAAAAGAATTGTGTTATTATTAGTTTACCAATAATTCCAAAACTAACTTTCTCATTTGTGCAGCTTCTGCGTATGACACTTTATCAAGACATTCATGACGAGAAAGTGAATCAACATGAGATTCCATGAGAGCTTCTTTGTTAAGGACCATTTTGTCAGAAACGGAATGAGTACCAGATTTGAGAGATTTTGCTTTATTGTATTCTGATCGAAATGCCATTGGATATGGAACATGAGGATTTTTAGGAACTTTGATCTTTTTGGCTTTGACGACGATGACAGGAGCAATCTTCTCAGCAGAAGGTTCAGGTTGTTGAGCTTTGACTTGTTCTTCTTTTTCCATTGTCTTTTTCACAGGAGCAGCTTCTTTAACTTGTTCAATTTTCGATTCTACTGTTGGCTTCATAGGTTCTTCATGTTCACCATTGTTGTTTTCCACTGATGCTTTCTTTTGAATCTTCTTTTTAGGCGATTCAGGCATTTCAATCATGACCTTCTTTGTTCCCATTGCTACAGCTTTGTATTCACCTTCAGGAGGACCATGCTTCTTTGATTTTTCTTTCATAACCAACCATATCCTAAAAATCACAAGATTTTAGAAGCCAAAAAACAAGAAAACATACACGAGAATACAAAGACCAATGAAGATATGGAAAACAAAAACTCCGATGAGTACCCATCCATAAATAGGCATTCCACCTTCTTCGGTTGACGCTGTCGATTTTGTAATTGATGATGGTTCTACAGATGTGGATGTAGATGAAAGAGATGAGGGTGGCGGCTTGATCTTTGCATTTTTCTAAAAAAGGGAAATCATTATTAACTGAAGATTTGTAACAGCGACATACCACAATAAGAACACATGATGATGAAGCAGTTTGAACATTGAGTTTAATAATTTTATCGATATCAACTGAAGGAGCACAACCTTCGGTTTCTAAAGGAATAATGTTTTGACCAATCATTAGAAATTTCATTTTAGGGATTTGAATTGTTGCTTGACCACATCCAGATACTTTCCTAAATCCTGCAAGAAACTTCTTATAATTTGTAAGTTTGTTGTATTAAAATTACCATTTACTTGGCGCATAAACCATATATCACTTTGATCGACACCAGCAATAAATGAACATGGATTTGAAGCACCAGGAGCAGGAGTTCCATCGAATGATACACGTACTCTGAAAACGAAGTTATAAAAGGCAATAAACAATAAACACTTACTCTGCGTTTTTGCATGTTTGGGTACAAATTTCAAATGTCAAAAAATCACCATCCAGGATAACCTCAATATCACCACGACTTGCTATATACACATCATCACCATGTTGATTTCCAATAGAATGAGGTTCATCGTCGGAAGAGAGATAAACATCAAGTTGATCGTTGATGGATGAAAGAACCACGGTATCATTTGAAGCCAAAACATGTCGATTCGGTCGAAGAAGAGCCCATGAAGACGATGGAAGGATCAAGAGAAGAGTCAGGAAGAAGACGCTGAAACACGAAGACGACGACATCATTTCACTTTTCGAAAATGAACAAATGATATTGAAAATGATGAAACGATAGACTTAAGTAGGAAAACGATGGCATTTGAAGATGAAAATAAATTTGCATTAAACTTTTTATTTTTCCTTGCAAATTTTTGATAAGCAAAAACTTCAACTAAAATTTTTTATCGAAAAAACTAAAATTTTTAGGCAAACATTTTTTATCCATTCTTTCTTGGAGCATTTTGCCCCAAATAACTGGCTTTTTGAATTTTATCAAAGCCAAGTTTATCCATAATGCTTTTGTTACTCGAGTTCGAGGATTTTCTTGATAGAAACTAATTACATTTTTTAATAAGAAAAAAAAATAACAAAAGGAAAATTGATGGATGAATCAACGACTTTTTGATAAGTTGATTAATGACTATTTTGCATTTTGTTTTTTTATTGTTAGTATTTGTTGCGTTGAAAACTTACACATAAAATATTTAAAGTTTTGAACAAAAAACTAAGCGAACAAGAAATTTCTTCATCAATGCATCAAATGCCATGAAAAAGATAGAAATTTTATAAACTTGAAGCTTCTTTTAGTTGATAATCATTCCAATTGGAATTTATAATATCTTCACAAAAACCTCATTTAAGAAAACATTCAATTCAGTAGACAAACAACATATTTCTTTTTGTAATTATTTATTTATTATAAGCTCATAAAATTAATATTGCAATAAAACATGATCATTTTTCATTCTTTTTTCCTTTGTGTTGCTTCTTGTTGCTGATCTTCTTCTTTGTTTTGCTTTCTTGAGTGACGTCTTCAGCTGGGATTTTCTTAGGATCGATGACGATTGATTGATTACTAGGTTGAGATTGATTTGATGGCTGCTTTTCTCCAGAAGTTGAATCAGTGTCAAGACCATCGATATTCGTGAAATCCACTCTTGAAATAAGCTCTTTCGAGGATATGGATTGGAAATGGTTTTGATGTTCTATCACGAAGAGGACATTCTTTACGAATTGTAGGAGCTTGACGACTAAAAAATAAAGAAAAGTTAATAGTTAGAAGCCATAAATAAAGCTAACCGAATCCAAGTACATGCTTTTCGACGATTGAATTCAGGGAAACGAGGCATCAAAGCAATGACCATAAGCAAAGGAAGCGAGAACTTGTGAATCATGTCCAAATCAGATGTGATATTTTGAGAGTATTCCGCACCGAAAGCAAAGTAAACATGAATTTCAGGAGTTGAACGATGTCTAAGGTATTCACGAGCCATTTCTGTCATCTTTGTAATTTGTTTTTTTATCATCAACGCCGCATTCAACAAGAACTTTTTCATCTTCAGCACTAAACGTAAATAGTTAAAACGAAAAAGGATTATGTAAAGACAAACATCATTCGATTCAATTCAGCATACATTTCAGAGATGGAGAGGAGGAAAAGGTTGACTTCACTTTCTTGAACTTTTCTGCCTTTGACTATAGGATAATTTCTAAAAAAGAATTGTGTTATTATTAGTTTACCAATAATTCCAAAACTAACTTTCTCATTTGTGCAGCTTCTGCATATGACACTTTATCAAGATATTCATTGTCACGCGGTGACAGATATTGGTTTCGTCGAGGTTTAGGAAGAAGAGTTCTTTGGGAGTTGGTTGTATCCTCTGCAGCTGGGATCATCCAAATAAACACAAGAACATATCACAAACATATTTATTCAGGATAAACAACAACCAGCACAGATGAACCCATGATAACACAACTAACTAAAAGATAACAAACAAAAGCTAAGAAGAGAGAATTTAGGCTGCCATTTGGCTGACTTCATTTCATTGGTTGAGTTGAGCATTCCAGTCGAGATTCAGGAAGCAAAGAGCACGAGCAAGAGTTTGAGAGCGGGAAGTTTGAATGTGCTAGGAGCTGCGCCACGCGACTTCATGACGAGAAAGTGAATCAACATGAGATTCCATGAGAGCTTCTTTGTTAAGGACCATTTTATCAGAAACGGAATGAGTACCAGATTTGAGAGATTTTGCCTTGTTGTATTCTGATCGAAATGCCATTGGATATGGAACATGAGGATTTTTTGGAACTTTGATTTTTTTTGCTTTGACGACGATAACAGGAGCAATCTTTTCAGCAGAAGGTTCAGGATGTTGAGCTTTGATTTGTTCTTCTTTTTCCATTGTCTTTTTCACAGGAGCAGCTTCTTTAACTTGTTCAATTTTCGATTCTACTGTTGGCTTCATAGGTTCTTGATGTTCAACTTCTTTGTTTTCCATTGATGCTTTCTTTTGAATCTTCTTTTTAGGTGATTCAGGCATTTCAATTACGACCTTCTTTGTTCCCATTGCTGTAGCTTTGTATTCACCTTCAGGAGGACCATGCTTCTTTGATTTTTCTTTCATAACCAACCATATCCTAAAAAGCACAAGATTTTAGAAGCCAAAAAACAAGAAAACATACACGAGTATACAAAGACCAATGAAGATAAGGAAAACAAAAACTCCGATGAGTACCCATCCATAAATAGGCATTCCACCTTCTTCGGTTGACGCTGTCGATGTTGTAATTGACCATGGTGCTTCAGATACGGTTGTTGTTGAAACTGATGATGCTGGTGGCTTGATCTTTGCATTTTTCTAAAAAAAGGGAAATCATTAATAACTGAAGATTTGTAACAATGACATACCACAATAAGAACACATGATGGTGAAGCAGTTTGGACATTGAGTTTAATAATTTTATCCACACCAATTGAAGGAGCGCAACCTATATTCATAATATTGGCGCCTGTTTGATCATTTACGACATATTTCATTGTTGGATTTATAATTGTAACTTGACCACATTCTTGAATAAGTTCTTTTCCTAGTGCTAAAAATTAACGCTTTTTTAGATTAGATAAATGAAAAATTTAAAATAAATACCTTGTCTTTTATCCATAAACCATATATAATCATCGTCAAAACCAGCAGAAAATGAACATGGATTTGAAGAACCAGGAGCCGGTGTTCCATCGAATGATACGTTTACTCTAAAACAAAGACAGTTATGTGAGCTTGAAAATAAAAGATTAAGCTTACTCTCCAATACATCCAGTAGTACAAAATCCAAAAGTCAAACCATCATGAAGGAGGATAACTTCAATATCACCACGACTTGCTATATGCACATCAAGACCATGTTGATTTCCAATAGAATGAGGTTCATCGTCGGAAGAGAGATAATCAAGTTGATCATTGAAGCTTTGTTTGATGTTGATAGATGAAAGAACCACGGTATCATTTGAAGCCAAAACATGTCGATTCGGTCGAAGAAGAGCCCATGAAGACGATGGAAGGATCAAGAGAAGAGTCAGGAAGAAGACGCTGAAACACGAAGACGACGACATAATTTCACTTTTCGAAAATGAACAAATGATATTGAAAATGATGAAACGATGGACTTAAGTAGGAAAACGATGGCATTTGAAGATGAAAAAAATGAGAAAACAAATTTGCATTAAACTTTTTATTTTTCCTTGCAAATTTTTGATGAGCAACAACTTCAACTAACATTTTTTTTCTAAGGAAATCAAAATTTTTAGGCAAACATTAGGTGAGCCCTCACTTGCCCGACGCTGTGAAAAAAGTGTGAAAAGTTGCCCGACCTGGCTAAAGGCGCATCAACGCCAATGGCGGAAAGTTTGAAAAGCAATTTTCTCTTTTCTCTTTCCAAAAGCAACTTCGCCATATTTTCCAGCAATAAAATGGTTTAGACATTTTGATTTAGTCGATGTTTTTTGACTAATGTTTTACCTAATTATGTCAAAAATATTTTTGTTTTTTCTTAATAATATTTACCAATACCTTGTTTGGAATTTTTTGCTTGTTGATAGTGTATTTTTTTGCTGTTGAATTATAATAAAGTTTTTAATATTTATTTTAAGGATCATTTAAGAGAGAAGAAAAAGCGAAATAAAAAAATTAATAGCAAGCTTTATTTAAATCATTAAAAAGTTGCACAACAGTTTTTGCAGCAAAAGAATAACCCATCGTACGTTCCAACATTTTGATACCAAAAAGGCAATTCAAGTTGAAACTTTTAACGAAATCATCCACAGCTGCTACATTACTTTCATTAATAACAACATCTCCCGATATTAAAAGCCGTGTTAAATAGCTTCTTTTATTGGTAAACAACTTTGCATGTGACGTTAAAATTTGCCACGTGTTTACTATGAATAATGCTGGGAGAATAAACCATAAAGAAATGTAAACTTTCTTATATAAATAATTTAAAATCAATGAGCAATCGATGGATTTTTTACTCATACTTGTAAGATCTGAGTTGCCAATTTCGCGAACAAGAAAGGAGCATGTTGTAACAGATGGGAAAGCAGTTGATTTATTTGAATATAATCCAACCATTGTATATACTCCAAATATATCTTCATCATCTTCAGTAAAAAAAATATTAATGGCAAAAAACTAAAAGTAAATTTAAAATCACTTAAGTCCATTGAATTATATGAAGAAAAGCTTACAACAATAACAATATTAAAAAGATTCCAAATTTTAAAAAATAAATAAAGGGCGGGTAAATAACTATTTTCCAATAAATTAAAGAGGTAACTAAAATTCAAGCTTTTACTAGAAAATAATTATCTAAACTTACATGAAAATAGTTACACAACAATTTCTTTTTTTTCTTTCAGGCACTGGAGCGAATAAACTATGTCCAAATGAATTTACATTTCGTTGAAAAAGAATAGCCTTGTGAGGGCCTTTTAAAACTTGCTTTGTAGCTTTGCAAAAAGCTTCACAATTAAAATCTATAAAATCATTAAATACATTTCATCAAAAAAACTTATTACGCTTACAGCCAAAAGTGTTTACAAATGCCCAAAAGATTAAAGGTAGATGCAAAAACCCGCCATAAATGATAAGAAGAATAGGATGCCACTAAAAGAATCAACTTGGAAACAATTAAAATAAAAGTTTAAACTTGCTTGATAATATTTTATCTTTTTGGACGCCAAAAGTTCTGAATATGTTGGTGGAAGTGGATGGTTTTGAGAAACAACATATGAACCTTCGACGAGGCATATATCAAGGGCATAGCCGATCCATGAATCAACCCAATCTGCTTTAGATAAGCAGTTAATACCGCCTTTTCCATAGGTTTTATAACCCATAAACGTGCCACAGATTATAAAAGAAAATGCTAAGAATTGAGTAAGAAGTCTATCAACATAACCAATTCCAGTAGTTGGCCTCAATATCCATTCGAGCATTTTAAAACAGTCAAATTATTGTTTTCAATCGATTTTATTTCCAAGAAATTTAAGCAAAAATAAAATGGAAATTTTTTCAGCAAATGACTGTTTTTTTTTATTCTCATCAAAGTAGACAGCCGAATAAAAAGATCAAAAAAGACGGCAAATTGTTTGTTTCTTGACATTTAAAAAAAGCATTGCGCAAAGCACACCAAAAAATTGTACATTAGTGTTTTTCTTTGAAGAAAAATAATTTATTTAGAAAATTTTTAAGTACAATATAAAAATAAATATCGTGTATATTTGTTTTGATTTGCTTTTTTTTAAAGGCTTAAATATTTTTTAGCCATGTTTAATTATGGCAAATCGAAAGATGGATCTTCAAAGGGTTTGGATCCTCAAGTTCCAACCCAAATGATGGAAAGCCTTAAGAATTTAAAAAAGGAAATGAATAATCCTCCTATTCAAACTGCTCAAAATTCTCGTATTTCTTCCTCTTCAAGTTCATCCCGAAATACATGTGTTCAATCTTCTTCCCATTTAATTCAACAACCACCAGCAACCAAAGAGGGTATAAAGATTGATCCAATGGAAGCTGCTCAAAATTTATTACAAAATGCAGCACAAGTAAGAAATGCAACAGGAAATAGTGGTGGAAATGATATCGCTCAAACAAATCAACCATTAATCCAGAAACCAAATTGCTTCAAAATTTTAAAAGATATCCAGCTAACCCATCATAAAGAACCAAAAGAACCCTTCATTCTTGAAAATGAAGAGGAGGATTCAGAGGATGTCAAAGAACGAAGAATGTCAAGAATTCGAAAATGTGTTCAACAGCGAACTCGATCGGCACCATCCCATTCACTATTTGATTCATTTATGAGTAAAGTAAAGGTGAGAATTTAAATAATACATAATGTGTCTATTTGGTTTAACCTTAAATTTAGCTTTTTTTGATTTTTGATTTTTAAGTTTTATCAAAATCGTGTTAATTTTTAGCAAGTACCCAACATCATTGCTGGAAAAATAACCAAAATCAAAAACAAAAATGAAATAATGGTGAGATTTTTTAATTAAAGCTTTTTAATTGTTAGTGAATATATTTTTTTTAGAATGATAGCATTGACCACAAAAATAAATCTGAAATGCCATTTATTGAAAAAAAGCAAGAGAAAACCTCTGAAACTCCCATAATCTCATCCAAGGAATCAAGTGATTTAAATGAATTGGACAAAATAAAAAAAACATATCAAACTCCGGAATTTACACCTAGTATGTTTTAGTTTTTAGACTATTTTAATTTCCCCATGTTTAGAGCAAAAAGGTCAAGCAAAATTACCTGAAATAAAATTTGATTCATTAATTTCTAAAAATGATAATGGTAAGAAAAAATATTTGAATGTTTCATTAATAGTAGAATTGTTTAGATAAAAACGATAGTGAATTCGTATATAAGTGTTATGGTGGTGCAGACAACAAAGCAAGCAAATTATCTTCTATAAAAAAGCCCAATAATCAAAAAATGAAAGAAAAAAAACCTATTAATTATATTGCTAAAAAAATCAATGCTCCACCAAAAGAGTTTATTAGGATGAGACCTTTAGCTTACAATAAATTACCTGTTCATGAAGACCCTTTACTGGAACCAGTTCTTGAAAAATATTCAAAGTTTCAAGGAACGAATCAATCAAAACGTTATGAAAAATGCGCTACTGAAATTAACGAAATTACAAACAATAAATATGGTGTAACAAAAGGCTCTGTTCGTGGCGTATTGCAGAAGTATTTATCAGCTAAGCAAAATAAAATGAAGCAAAAGAAATTAGAATTTGTTGATGAATTTCAAATGGACTTCGAATCCCAAAATGCTCCTCAAATTAGTGATTCTTCAGCAGTTCCCGAACCTTCAGAAACTCATAAATTACTATTTCCAACTTTAAAAAAAGAATCAATGGAAATGGATCAAGGTTTAAATGAAAGTTTTTTAACTAATACAAGCTATGAAGATAAAAGTGCTGTTTCTTCCACAGTCCCTGAAAAACTGTCATTTCAAAATCCAAGCCTTTTTAATTCTTTAAAAACGACGGCATCGGATGCTATCAAAAATAAAGAAGCCCAAGCTTTTGCACAAAAACTCATAAAATTCCAAAATTCATGTATTGAAACAGCAAAAATGGCCGGAAGCTTGTTAAATGAGCTTGAAGGAAATAAAGAATTATTTCCAGATTTATTGAATAATATTAGAAATTTTTTACCATCCATCAAAGAAAATATTGATCCTAAGCTTCCAGCTGCAGAATATCATGACGATAATGATATTGATTTAAATAATGATAATGTTTATGTTCAAAACACCAATGGCGCAATCGGCAATTCAGACGAAAAAGATAAAGATGGCCGTCTCAAAGTTTCATATCAAATTATTGAAAATATCAGACTCAAAAACTCCACTGTGCTTGCAGAAGTTAAAGGTGAATTCTTCACTTATACAGTAAGTAAAAGTCGTGGAAAAAAAGTACATTATCACTGTAATCGTTGTCCTCGAAAAGCAAAAGATGCATCAAAAGCTCACATGATAAACCAAATTTTTTATGTTGAACTTAATCATTCAATCAATTGCAAAGGCCCAATTCCACAAAATGAACAAAAATTAAGGAAGATCAAAACACAAATGCGCAAGGATGTATTAAGGAATGTTAAACCGATCGATGCCCATAATATGGCCTTCAAACAAGCTGTGATGGAAAAAATTCAAGATGAATTGGAAGAATATATTGATGTAAAAAAGGTATTGCAAAGATTACATGGTAAATTATTACCTTCAAGTATACCAGGAACTATTGCACAAGAGCATTCAAAACTTTTGCAAGGATTAGATTGGTTGCAATATGAAGATAATGGCACTGCTGTTTTTGCATCTGAACAAGCACTTAGGATAATGGCTTCTTCAAAAACATTAGCATGTGACGCTACATTTAGTACAGCCCCATATGGGTTCTCACAAACTTTTTATATTCATGGCCTTGTTAAAACAGAATTTGGTGAAGAATGGAATGTACTTTTAATGGCGCCAATGGTTAATAAAGATCAAGCAACTTATGAAACCATCATAAATGTAATAAAACAAAAATGGGCAGAATATGGTATCCAACCAGAATTTGATCGTGTACATTGCGATTATGAGAATGGGCTCTTAAATGCCCTTCAAAAACTCAATGGGGCTGATAAAGTATATGGCTGCCTCTTCCATTTCGACCAGGCTTTCTTAAGATACATCAAAAGCAAAGGGCTTTACGATCATTATATGGCTGGAAAAAAAGGAAAGCCTGAATTCGATTCTATCAGGAGATGGTTCCGTCTTCAATTAGCTTTACCAATGCTTCCTGCAAATGATGCTATTTTTTTTTGGGAACATGTTTTGAGTAAAGTTCCACCAGTTCCTGTAAATGTTGATCCTCAACATTGGCCCACAAAAGAATTGAAGCAAATAGTGGCTTATATGAACCGTACTTGGATTCCAAGATTAAAGGCTGGAAATACTTTCTCTTTTTTCAATCTCAATAAAAGAAACACCAATGTATGCGAGGGATATCACAGCTTTCTTCCAATGGTTATTCCAAAAAATCCCAAATATAAAGTATTTTTACAAATTCAACAAACAATGTTTTCTAAAACTGAATCGAGGATTTTGAAATTTTTGGATGGAAAAATCAAACCAAAGCCCAAAAATAAAAAATATGCGGAACTTCAAGTTAGAATTAGTTCATATGAAGATCATTATTCTGAAGCTATGGAAGAAGCTTCAGAAAGAGTAAGTTAAAGCAATAAAAAAGAGAAATACATTTAAAAATTTGTTACTTTTTATAGAATGCAAGCGATGAAGAACTATTGGAAATTCAAGCAAGGCATTGCTCCCGTATTTCCTATTTATTACATGAAGTTCGTAACAAAAGTTTGATGACTATGAAATCCGCAAAAGCAACTGCTACTCAACAGCAAGCTGATAATGCTGAAGATTTATTAGAGGATTATGAAGATTATGATTTTAAAAAATCAAAAGATTTACACAAAATTATTGAAAATGCCGAAAAAATGGTCGAAATGGAGATGAATGAAACTTTCGATGAACAAGCATCAAGAACTTATGAAGCAGATATTGTCGGTGATGAAGAAAATAATGGAGTTCAAAAACTTTTGTCCGAAAGTTTAAATGAAACCATTCCCTTTGATTGGTCAGCTATTACCGAAGCTAATGCCTTAATTGATGAGCTTACTGGTGAACAAAGAAGAGAAGATTTTTTGAATTTTAAAGCCCCAGAAATTCAAAATAAAATTAAATCAGAAACATCAAACTTCAACAAACGTCTTTTAAATTCTGTTCAGGCAAATGAAAGCGTGGAAGTGGTTGAAGATGAAGTTAAACTTCAACCAAAAATTCAGCAAGATATGGATAAAGTCGATGGTATAAATAATCCTCGAGTTATGGCAAGCAAGAATATGTTAAATTCTCAAAAAAAGGACAATCAAAAACTTCGTCCAGGTGGAATAATACCAAATGATGATGTTAACGTTTATTTTAATTCTCCTTCAAAAGATCAAATCATAGAATCTTTAAAGCGGTTGGGATTAGATCCAAGCCTTGTTGAAGAATCTCCTTTATTAACCGCTTCGAATAATGTGTACAATCCGTTGACTTTTCGAAAAGGTAAAGCAAGGGGTGATGGACATTGCTTCTTTCGTTCAGCTTCAGTATTGTTAACTGGAAATCAACGACACCACTGGCAAATAAGATTAAGAACTTATGACCATATCATCAAACATGGATTAACAATTCATAGTATTGGTTCCGCAAAAATCGTGAAAGAATTTGAACGAAAACGTGATGAAATTTTAAAAGTGCTTTACAAAAATGAAGGTGTACCACTGGAGCTTTGGGCCGGAAACGACGATGCCCATGGCTTATCTGATTTAATTGGTCTAAATATTTGGTTTAGATACCCAAGTAACAACGGCTTTATTTTTGCGCCCCATTTAACAATGACGGAAGATAAAGTTGTTAAAGCAGTAAATAATGTTCCTTCTCTTTTTGTCGATTATGTTAATGGGAACCATTTTGAGCCAATTGTGTCTTTTTAGCTTTTTTTTAATGTAAAAATAATTGCAACATTTTTAAAAAATAAAATTGGTTAACAAGGTAATTAAATTCGAGCGATAATAGTTTTAAAATGTAAATAAATTTATGCATATATTTTTGAAACAAATCAATAAAAAATTTCACAAATTTGAAACTTTTAAAGAGCTTCTTTTTTTGCCCGACGCTCTTTTCATTTTTTCACACTTGTCATTCATTACTTTTTGCCAGGTCGGGCAACTTTTCACACTTTTTTCACACCGTCGGGCAAGTGTTCTCTCCCCAAACATTATCCGTTCTTTCTTGGAGCATTTTGCCCCAAATAACTGGCTTTTTGAATTTTATCAAAGCCAAGTATGTCCCTTTTTTTACTCGAGTTCGTGGATTATCATGATTGAAACTAATTATAATATGTAAAAAAGGTCGACCATCCTAGCAGATAGAAAGATCGGGCCGAAGGCCCGATCTTTCTATCTAGCTAGGATGGTGTAGTTTCATATGGAGATCTCAGAAAAACTTACGGAGCAATATCAAGATCTTATGTATCTCGAGATACACCTATTTTTAACATTAAAATTCAAAAATTTCGCTTTTTTTCGTAGTTTTTTTCCCTTTTCCAAAAAGTAGGTCAAGTGAGCAGAAAGCCAAAGAAATTTGTTGGTTTGTTTTTGAGCGTGCTTTTTTTTTGCAATGGGATGAAGAATTTTTACTAAGCTTTGAAAGAATAACCAAATTGAGTGATCAACCTAAGTATGTGATCATAGTAAGTGCCACAGGGCATGCATATATCAAATTTTTAAGAATAAAGCAAATCGTTGGATTCTAGGGTATTTTTGCATGAGGAATTCAATGGTGATGTTCTTTTTTGAAAAAAAGTGGGTTCTTGAGCGGTTCTCAGGAAATTAAAGAAGGGAACTATAAATCGACATGAGTGACAGTAAGAATTAGGAAATAGTAACTCATGTGGCATTTTTACATGGAAGGCATATCTAAATTGTTTTAATACTTGTACGGTATTCCCTTAAGGGCCTGGAAGTATGAAAAGGATATTGATATGTCCGTCAGCTTGAGGTTTATGATGCCAGCGGAGATAAAGGCATGAGCGGTTCTCCCAAATATGCCTGCGGGCATAAAGGCATGAACGGTTCTCCCAAATTTGCCAGAGGGGATAATGGCATGATCGGTTCTCCCAAAATGCCAGTGGGGATAAGGACATGATTGGTTCTCCCAAATTTGCCAGAGGGGATAATGGCATGATCGGTTCTCCCAATATGCCAGTGGGGATAGTGGCATGATTGGTTCTCCCAATATGCCAGTGGGGATAAGGACACCATTGGTTCTCCCAAATATGCCAGCGGGGATAGTGGCATGATTGGTTCTCCCAATATGTCAGTGGGGATAAGGACACCATTGGTTCTCCCAAATATGCCAGCGGGGATAGTGGCATGATTGGTTCTCAAGTGTATGCCAGAGAGAATTTATGAAAATTTTATAAAACTTTACATCCAGGAAAATAACCTAATGGTTTTAATGTTTTAAAAAAGTCGGTTCTCATTTATTTTAAAAACTTTTCCGTGCTAATAATAAAAAACTAGAATCAGCCGTCAATCGCAAAGCGATTTACAGTTAGCTCTACCGCCTACTTTTGATTGGTTCTCCTAGTTACATTTTTGAAAAAAAAAATAAAAGGAAAATTGATGGATGAATCACCGACTTTTTGATAAGTTAATTAATAACTATTTTGCATTTTGGTTTTTTATTGTTAGTGTTTGTTGCGTTAAAAAATTACACATAAAATATTTAAAGTTTTGAACAAAAAACTAAGCGAACAAGAAATTTCTTCATCAATGCGTCAAATGCCATGAAAAAGATAGAAATTTTATAAACTTGAAGCTTCTTTTAGTTGATAATCATTCCAATTGGAATTTATAATATCTTCACAAAAACCTCATATAAGAAAACATTCAATTCAGTAGACAAACAACATATTTCTTTTTGTAATTATTTATTTATTATAAGCTCATAAAATTAATATTGCAATAAAACATGATCATTTTTCATTCTTTTTTCCTTTGTGTTGCTTCTTGTTGTTGATCTTCTTCTTTGTTTTGCTTTCTTGAGTGACGTCTTCAGCTGGGATTTTCTTAGGATCGATGACCGTTGATTGATTACTTGGTTGAGATTGATTTGATGGCTGCTTTTCACCAGAAGTTGAATCGGTATCAAGACCATCGATATTCGTGAAATCCTTGATACTCTTGAAATAGGCCCTTTCGAGGATATGGATTGGAAATGGTTTTGATGTTCTATCACGAAGAGGACATTCTTTACGAATTGTAGGAGCTTGACGACTAAAAAATAAAGATAAGTTTATAAAAAGAAACCATAAATAAAGCTAACCGAATCCAAGTACATGCTTTTCGACGATTGAATTCGGGAAAACGAGGCATCAAAGCAATGACCATAAGCAAAGGAAGCGAGAACTTGTGAATCATGTCCAAATCAGATGTGATATGTTGAGAGTATTCAGCACCGAAAGCAAAGTAAACATGAATTTCAGGAGTTAAACGATGTCTAAGATATTTACGAGCCATTTCTGTCATCTTAGTGATTTGCTTCTTATCATCGAATTGAACCCCGCATTCAACAAGAACCTTTTCAGCTTCAGCCCTAAACGTAAAAAGTTAGAAGTAAAAAGGATTATGTAAAGACAAACATCATTCGATTCAATTCAGCATACATTTCAGAGATGGAGAGGAGGAAGAGGTTGACTTCACTTTCTTGAACTTTTCTGCATTTGACTATAGGATAATTTCTAAAAAAGAATTGTGTTATTATTAGTTTACCAATAATTCGAAAACTTACTTTCTCATTTGTGCAGCTTCTGCATATGACACTTTATCAAGACATTCATGACGAGAAAGTGAATCAACATGAGATTCCATGAGAGCTTCTTTGTTAAGGACCATTTTGTCAGAAACGGAATGAGTTCCAGATTTGAGAGATTTTGCCTTGTTGTATTCTGATCGAAATGCCATTGGATATGGAACATGAGGATTTTTTGGAACTTTGATTTTTTTTGCTTTGACGACGATAACAGGAGCAATCTTTTCAGCAGAAGGTTCAGGTTGTTGAGCTTTGACTTGTTCTTCTTTTTCCATTTTCTTTTTCACAGGAGCAGCTTCTTTAACTTGTTCAATTTTCGATTCTACTGTTGGCTTCATAGGTTCTTGATGTTCAACTTCTTTGTTTTCCATTGATGCTTTCTTTTGAATCTTCTTTTTAGGTGATTCAGGCATTTCAATTACGACCTTCTTTGTTCCCATTGCTGTAGCTTTGTATTCACCTTCAGGAGGACCATGCTTCTTTGATTTTTTTTTCATAACCAACCATATCCTAAAAAGCACAAGATTTTAGAAGCCAAAAAACAAGAAAACATACACGAGTATACAAAGACCAATGAAGATAAGGAAAACAAAAACTCCGATGAGTACCCATCCATAAATAGGCATTCCACCTTCTTCGGTTGACGCTGTCGATGTTGTAATTGACCATGGTGCTTCAGATACGGTTGTTGTTGAAACTGATGATGGTATGATCTTTGCATTTTTCTAAAAAGCAAAACATTAATAGCTAAAGATTTGTAACAACGACATGCCACTATAAGAACACAGGATGGTGAAACAGTTTCGACTTTGAGTTTAACAATTTTATCATTACCCACTTTAGGATCACAACCACTTGAAGATAATGTCATTTGGTGTACCATAAAATCCATTTTAGGGCTTTTGATCGTAGCTTGACCACATCCATCTGCAAGATTTCTATCCAGACGGCCTAAAATAAATTTTATAAACAATAGATAATTTGATATAAAGAGTTTAACTTGTCACTGAGTCCATAAACCAAACATAAGCTTTTTCAGCGCCAGCAATAAATGAACATTGATTTGAAGTAGGAGAATTGGAAGCAGGAGTTCCATCAAAAGATACACTAACTCTAGAAATGGAAAGTTAATATGAAAAATAAAAAAGATTAAACTCACTTTCCAATGCATGTTTGAGTACAAAATCCAAATGTCAAAAAATCATCATCCAGGATAGCTTCGATATCACCACGACTTGCTATATGTACATCATTCCCATGTTGAGTTCCAATAGAACGAGCTTCATCATCGGATGTGAGATAATCAAATTGATTGTTGAAGTTGGAATTGATTGATGAGAGAACGGTATCATTTGAAGCCAAAACATGTCGATTCGGTCGAAGAAGAGCCCATGAAGACGATGGAAGGATCAAGAGAAGAGTCAGGAAGAAGACGCTGAAATGCGACGAAGACGACATCATTTCACTTTTTGAAAATGAACAAATGACTTTGAAAATGATCAAACGTTTGACTTATGTAGGAAAACGACGGCATTTGAAGATGAAAAAAAAAGAGAAAATAAATTTGCATTAAACTTTTTTTTTTCCTTGCAAATTTTTGATGAGCAGAAACTTCAACTAACATTTTTACATCAAAGAAATCAAAATTTTTAGGCAAACATTATCCGTTCTTTCTTGGAGCATTTTGCCCCAAATAACTGGCTTTTTGAATTTTATCAAAGCCAAGTATGTCCATTTTGTTATTCGAGCTCGAGGATTATCATGAATGAAACTAATTACAATATTTTAAATGACGAATCACTCTAAATAGAAAAAGTAAAAATGAATTGGAAAAACAGATTCTCTTTTTTAGTTCGTTTTTTTGGAAGCTTTCAGAAGTTTGTTAAATTTAGAAACGAATAAACAATGGAAAATTATTTATCTTTTTTTTTACTATCTTCGTGAAAGGCTTCGTCGAACATTTATTTAACTTTGATTTTTGATGTATGTTTTTTGCGATACATATTTTTCTTTCTAAAGGCACTAAAGTTTTTTGAATTCTTTTTAAAGTAATAAAATTTTCCCTTTTTTCCAAAGTTTTTATGGATAAAATGTGAAAATTTTTTACTTTAAAAAGAATGCCTTTTTAATTTTACTTATTTTTTTAATTCTCTTTAGTTTTTGTATAATTAAAAAATATTATAGAAAAAGAAACACCAAAATATCTTTCATAGAATTAACTTGTATTTTGAGATACAACTACAATTTTAATGTTTAACATCGTGCGCGTATTACACTTTTATTATTTATTATTCTTTAAAATCTATTCTTCCTTTAGGAAGAACCGGGGTTTGTTTTGCACAAGCTTTGTTCCCCGTTATCAAAAACCATAACCCTCTAGAAGCTGGAAACCTTGACGAGGTTAGAGGGCTTACTATCAAATATTTTTATTTGGTAAACCAATATCCAGCAAGCATTACTTTTTTAATTCCTCAATAATCTCCCATCCAAAAGTAAAAACATTAAATATTTACAGCAGATTTTATCCACCTATTTACTTATCTTCCACATATTGTTATCAAAAATTACATGACAAAATTATTATAAAAATGCTTTAAAAATAGTGGAAAACATACATTTATTTTGGATATTAAAAAATGCTTTCATACAAATTAACCTAATAATGACAAAATTTTAAGGAAAGACCACGCAATAAACCTTATTGCTTTTATCCTTTTGTTGTCAATTTTTTAATGCCATTGAATTCTTATTTCTTGGAGTGATTTATTATCCAGCTTTTAAAGGAATTCATTGGAGGCAAAACTCATCTCGAAATATACCATAGGCACTTCCAATCCAGCCTCCTCCACCAGCGCGGCGAGCATCAACAGAAACCACCACCACCACTCGAAAACCTTTTGGAAGAAGTAATACCATCGATGGAGACATAGGTGGTAATGGTGAAAGAAGTTGTTACAAAGTTTTAAAATTTAATGAAGCAAAGTTGGATGCAATAAGTGTTCTTCAAAGTACTCCAATATTTGATAAGAAAAAATGCAAAAGAAAGCTTTCTTAGAATTTTTTATAAGATAAAACGTTTGTTTTTGTAATTATTTATTTTTTATTAACACACATAAAATTAATATTGCAATAAAACATGATCATTTTTCATTCTTTTTTCCTTTGTGTTGCTTCTTGTTGTTGATCTTCTTCTTTGTTTTGCTTTCTTGAGTGACGTCTTCAGCTGGGATTTTCTTAAGATCGATGACCGTTGATTGATTACTTGGTTGAGATTGATTTGATGGCTGCTTTTCACCAGAAGTTGAATCGGTATCAAGACCATCGATATTCGTGAAATCCTTGATACTCTTGAAATAGGCCCTTTCGAGGATATGGATTGGAAATGGTTTTGATGTTCTATCACGAAGAGGACATTCTTTACGAATTGTAGGAGCTTGACGACTAAAAAATAAAGATAAGTTTATAAAAAGAAACCATAAATAAAGCTAACCGAATCCAAGTACATGCTTTTCGACGATTGAATTCGGGAAAACGAGGCATCAAAGCAATGACCATAAGCAAAGGAAGCGAGAACTTGTGAATCATGTCCAAATCAGATGTGATATGTTGAGAGTATTCAGCACCGAAAGCAAAGTAAACATGAATTTCAGGAGTTAAACGATGTCTAAGATATTTACGAGCCATTTCTGTCATCTTAGTGATTTGCTTCTTATCATCGAATTGAACCCCGCATTCAACAAGAACCTTTTCAGCTTCAGCCCTAAACGTAAAAAGTTAGAAGTAAAAAGGATTATGTAAAGACAAACATCATTCGATTCAATTCAGCATACATTTCAGAGATGGAGAGGAGGAAGAGGTTGACTTCACTTTCTTGAACTTTTCTGCATTTGACTATAGGATAATTTCTAAAAAAGAATTGTGTTATTATTAGTTTACCAATAATTCGAAAACTTACTTTCTCATTTGTGCAGCTTCTGCATATGACACTTTATCAAGACATTCATGACGAGAAAGTGAATCAACATGAGATTCCATGAGAGCTTCTTTGTTAAGGACCATTTTGTCAGAAACGGAATGAGTTCCAGATTTGAGAGATTTTGCCTTGTTGTATTCTGATCGAAATGCCATTGGATATGGAACATGAGGATTTTTTGGAACTTTGATTTTTTTTGCTTTGACGACGATAACAGGAGCAATCTTTTCAGCAGAAGGTTCAGGTTGTTGAGCTTTGACTTGTTCTTCTTTTTCCATTTTCTTTTTCACAGGAGCAGCTTCTTTAACTTGTTCAATTTTCGATTCTACTGTTGGCTTCATAGGTTCTTCATGTTCACCATTGTTGTTTTCCACTGATGCTTTCTTTTGAATCTTCTTTTTAGGCGATTCAGGCATTTCAATCATGACCTTCTTTGTTCCCATTGCTACAGCTTTGTATTCACCTTCAGGAGGACCATGCTTCTTTGATTTTTCTTTCATAACCAACCATATCCTAAAAAACACAAGATTTTAGAAGCCAAAAAACAAGAAAACATACACGAGTATACAAAAACCAATGAAGATAAGGAAAACAAAAACTCCGATGAGTACCCATCCATAAATAGGCATTCCACCTTCTTCTGTTGACGATGTCGATGTTGTAATTGACCATGGTGCTTCAGATACGGTTGTTGTTGAAACTGATGATGGTATGATCTTTGCATTTTTCTAAAAAGCAAAACATTAATAGCTAAAGATTTGTAACAACGACATGCCACTATAAGAACACAGGATGGTGAAACAGTTTCGACTTTGAGTTTAACAATTTTATCATTACCCACTTTAGGATCACAACCACTTGAAGATAATGTCATTTGGTGTACCATAAAATCCATTTTAGGGCTTTTGATCGTAGCTTGACCACATCCATCTGCAAGATTTCTATCCAGACGGCCTAAAATAAATTTTATAAACAATAGATAATTTGATATAAAGAGTTTAACTTGTCACTGAGTCCATAAACCAAACATAAGCTTTTTCAGCGCCAGCAATAAATGAACATTGATTTGAAGTAGGAGAATTGGAAGCAGGAGTTCCATCAAAAGATACACTAACTCTAGAAATGGAAAGTTAATATGAAAAATAAAAAAGATTAAACTCACTTTCCAATGCATGTTTGAGTACAAAATCCAAATGTCAAAAAATCATCATCCAGGATAGCTTCGATATCACCACGACTTGCTATATGTACATCATTCCCATGTTGAGTTCCAATAGAACGAGCTTCATCATCGGATGTGAGATAATCAAATTGATTGTTGAAGTTGGAATTGATTGATGAGAGAACGGTATCATTTGAAGCCAAAACATGTCGATTCGGTCGAAGAAGAGCCCATGAAGACGATGGAAGGATCAAGAGAAGAGTCAGGAAGAAGACGCTGAAATGCGACGAAGACGACATCATTTCACTTTTTGAAAATGAACAAATGACTTTGAAAATGATCAAACGTTTGACTTATGTAGGAAAACGACGGCATTTGAAGATGAAAAAAAAAGAGAAAATAAATTTGCATTAAACTTTTTTTTTTCCTTGCAAATTTTTGATGAGCAGAAACTTCAACTAACATTTTTACATCAAAGAAATCAAAATTTTTAGGCAAACATTATCCGTTCTTTCTTGGAGCATTTTGCCCCAAATAACTGGCTTTTTGAATTTTATCAAAGCCAAGTATGTCCATTTTGTTATTCGAGCTCGAGGATTATCATGAATGAAACTAATTACAATATTTTAAATGACGAATCACTCTAAATAGAAAAAGTAAAAATGAATTGGAAAAACAGATTCTCTTTTTTAGTTCGTTTTTTTGGAAGCTTTCAGAAGTTTGTTAAATTTAGAAACGAATAAACAATGGAAAATTATTTATCTTTTTTTTTACTATCTTCGTGAAAGGCTTCGTCGAACATTTATTTAACTTTGATTTTTGATGTATGTTTTTTGCGATACATATTTTTCTTTCTAAAGGCACTAAAGTTTTTTGAATTCTTTTTAAAGTAATAAAATTTTCCCTTTTTTCCAAAGTTTTTATGGATAAAATGTGAAAATTTTTTACTTTAAAAAGAATGCCTTTTTAATTTTACTTATTTTTTTAATTCTCTTTAGTTTTTGTATAATTAAAAAATATTATAGAAAAAGAAACACCAAAATATCTTTCATAGAATTAACTTGTATTTTGAGATATAACAAGAATTTTAATGTTTACCAACTTGCGCGTATATTACACCTTTATTATTTATTATTCTTTAAAATCTATTCTTCCTTTAGGAAGTACCGGGGTTTGTTTTGCACAAGCATTGTTCCCCGTTAACAAAAACCATAACCCTCTAGAAGCTGGAAACCTTGACGAGGTTAGAGGGCTTACTATCAAATATTTTTATTTGGTAAACCAATATCCAGCAAGCATTACTTTTTTAATTCCTCAATAATCTCTCATCCAAAAGTAAAAACATTAAATATTTACAGCAGATTTTATCCACCTTTTTACTTATCTTCCACATACTGTTATCAAAAATTAAATGACAATATTATTTGAAAAGAGCTTTATTAATACTTTAAAACATAGATTTATTTTGGATATGAAAAATGCTATTACACAAATTCACCTAATAATGACAAAAATCTAAGGAAAGAAGACATAATTTACCTTATTCATTTTATCCTTTCGTTAATACAGTCAATTTTTTAATGCCATTGAAATTCTTAATTTTTGGAGTGATTTATTATCCAGCTTTTAAAGGAATTCATTGGAGGCAAAACTCATCTCGAAATATACCATAGGCACTTCCAATCCAGCCTCCTCCACCAGCGCGGCGAGCATCAACAGAAACCACCACCACCACTCGAAAACCTTTTGGAAGAAGTAATACCATCGATGGAGACATAGGTGGTAATGGTGAAAGAAGTTGTTACAAAGTTTTAAAATTTAATGAAGCAAAGTTGGATGCAATAAGTGTTCTTCAAAGTACTCCAATATTTGATAAGAAAAAATGCAAAAGAAAGCTTTCTTAGAATTTTTTATAAGATAAAACGTTTGTTTTTGTAATTATTTATTTTTTATTAACACACATAAAATTAATATTGCAATAAAACATGATCATTTTTCATTCTTTTTTCCTTTGTGTTGCTTCTTGTTGTTGATCTTCTTCTTTGTTTTGCTTTCTTGAGTGACGTCTTCAGCTGGGATTTTCTTAAGATCGATGACCGTTGATTGATTACTTGGTTGAGATTGATTTGATGGCTGCTTTTCACCAGAAGTTGAATCGGTATCAAGACCATCGATATTCGTGAAATCCTTGATACTCTTGAAATAGGCCCTTTCGAGGATATGGATTGGAAATGGTTTTGATGTTCTATCACGAAGAGGACATTCTTTACGAATTGTAGGAGCTTGACGACTAAAAAATAAAGATAAGTTTATAAAAAGAAACCATAAATAAAGCTAACCGAATCCAAGTACATGCTTTTCGACGATTGAATTCGGGAAAACGAGGCATCAAAGCAATGACCATAAGCAAAGGAAGCGAGAACTTGTGAATCATGTCCAAATCAGATGTGATATGTTGAGAGTATTCAGCACCGAAAGCAAAGTAAACATGAATTTCAGGAGTTAAACGATGTCTAAGATATTTACGAGCCATTTCTGTCATCTTAGTGATTTGCTTCTTATCATCGAATTGAACCCCGCATTCAACAAGAACCTTTTCAGCTTCAGCCCTAAACGTAAATAGTTAGAAGTAAAAAGGATTATGTAAAGACAAACATCATTCGATTCAATTCAGCATTCATTTCAGAGATGGAGAGGAGGAAGAGGTTGACTTCACTTTCTTGAACTTTTCTGCATTTGACTATAGGATAATTTCTAAAAAAGAATTGTGTTATTATTAGTTTACCAATAATTCGAAAACTTACTTTCTCATTTGTGCAGCTTCTGCATATGACACTTTATCAAGACATTCATGACGAGAAAGTGAATCAACATGAGATTCCATGAGAGCTTCTTTGTTAAGGACCATTTTGTCAGAAACGGAATGAGTTCCAGATTTGAGAGATTTTGCCTTGTTGTATTCTGATCGAAATGCCATTGGATATGGAACATGAGGATTTTTTGGAACTTTGATTTTTTTTGCTTTGACGACGATAACAGGAGCAATCTTTTCAGCAGAAGGTTCAGGTTGTTGAGCTTTGACTTGTTCTTCTTTTTCCATTTTCTTTTTCACAGGAGCAGCTTCTTTAACTTGTTCAATTTTCGATTCTACTGTTGGCTTCATAGGTTCTTCATGTTCACCATTGTTGTTTTCCACTGATGCTTTCTTTTGAATCTTCTTTTTAGGCGATTCAGGCATTTCAATCATGACCTTCTTTGTTCCCATTGCTACAGCTTTGTATTCACCTTCAGGAGGACCATGCTTCTTTGATTTTTCTTTCATAACCAACCATATCCTAAAAAACACAAGATTTTAGAAGCCAAAAAACAAGAAAACATACACGAGTATACAAAGACCAATGAAGATAAGGAAAACAAAAACTCCGATGAGTACCCATCCATAAATAGGCATTCCACCTTCTTCTGTTGACGATGTCGATGTTGTAATTGACCATGGTGCTTCAGATACGGTTGTTGTTGAAACTGATGATGGTATGATCTTTGCATTTTTCTAAAAAGCAAAACATTAATAGCTAAAGATTTGTAACAACGACATGCCACTATAAGAACACAGGATGGTGAAACAGTTTCGACTTTGAGTTTAACAATTTTATCATTACCCACTTTAGGATCACAACCACTTGAAGATAATGTCATTTGGTGTACCATAAAATCCATTTTAGGGCTTTTGATCGTAGCTTGACCACATCCATCTGCAAGATTTCTATCCAGACGGCCTAAAATAAATTTTATAAACAATAGATAATTTGATATAAAGAGTTTAACTTGTCACTGAGTCCATAAACCAAACATAAGCTTTTTCAGCGCCAGCAATAAATGAACATTGATTTGAAGTAGGAGAATTGGAAGCAGGAGTTCCATCAAAAGATACACTAACTCTAGAAATGGAAAGTTAATATGAAAAATAAAAAAGATTAAACTCACTTTCCAATGCATGTTTGAGTACAAAATCCAAATGTCAAAAAATCATCATCCAGGATAGCTTCGATATCACCACGACTTGCTATATGTACATCATTCCCATGTTGAGTTCCAATAGAACGAGCTTCATCATCGGATGTGAGATAATCAAATTGATTGTTGAAGTTGGAATTGATTGATGAGAGAACGGTATCATTTGAAGCCAAAACATGTCGATTCGGTCGAAGAAGAGCCCATGAAGACGATGGAAGGATCAAGAGAAGAGTCAGGAAGAAGACGCTGAAATGCGACGAAGACGACATCATTTCACTTTTTGAAAATGAACAAATGACTTTGAAAATGATCAAACGTTTGACTTATGTAGGAAAACGACGGCATTTGAAGATGAAAAAAAAAGAGAAAATAAATTTGCATTAAACTTTTTTTTTTCCTTGCAAATTTTTGATGAGCAGAAACTTCAACTAACATTTTTACATCAAAGAAATCAAAATTTTTAGGCAAACATTATCCGTTCTTTCTTGGAGCATTTTGCCCCAAATAACTGGCTTTTTGAATTTTATCAAAGCCAAGTATGTCCATTTTGTTATTCGAGCTCGAGGATTATCATGAATGAAACTAATTACAATATTTTAAATGACGAATCACTCTAAATAGAAAAAGTAAAAATGAATTGGAAAAACAGATTCTCTTTTTTAGTTCGTTTTTTTGGAAGCTTTCAGAAGTTTGTTAAATTTAGAAACGAATAAACAATGGAAAATTATTTATCTTTTTTTTTACTATCTTCGTGAAAGGCTTCGTCGAACATTTATTTAACTTTGATTTTTGATGTATGTTTTTTGCGATACATATTTTTCTTTCTAAAGGCACTAAAGTTTTTTGAATTCTTTTTAAAGTAATAAAATTTTCCCTTTTTTCCAAAGTTTTTATGGATAAAATGTGAAAATTTTTTACTTTAAAAAGAATGCCTTTTTAATTTTACTTATTTTTTTAATTCTCTTTAGTTTTTGTATAATTAAAAAATATTATAGAAAAAGAAACACCAAAATATCTTTCATAGAATTAACTTGTATTTTGAGATACAACTACAATTTTAATGTTTAACATCGTGCGCGTATTACACTTTTATTATTTATTATTCTTTAAAATCTATTCTTCCTTTAGGAAGAACCGGGGTTTGTTTTGCACAAGCTTTGTTCCCCGTTATCAAAAACCATAACCCTCTAGAAGCTGGAAACCTTGACGAGGTTAGAGGGCTTACTATCAAATATTTTTATTTGGTAAACCAATATCCAGCAAGCATTACTTTTTTAATTCCTCAATAATCTCCCATCCAAAAGTAAAAACATTAAATATTTACAGCAGATTTTATCCACCTATTTACTTATCTTCCACATATTGTTATCAAAAATTACATGACAAAATTATTATAAAAATGCTTTAAAAATAGTGGAAAACATACATTTATTTTGGATATTAAAAAATGCTTTCATACAAATTAACCTAATAATGACAAAATTTTAAGGAAAGACCACGCAATAAACCTTATTGCTTTTATCCTTTTGTTGTCAATTTTTTAATGCCATTGAATTCTTATTTCTTGGAGTGGTTTATCATCCAGCTTTTAAAGGAATTCATTGGAGGCAAAATTAGAATTTTTATAAGAATAAACATTTGTTTTTGTAATTATTCATTTTTAATAAACACACATAAAATTAAAAGTGAAATAAAACAAGATCATTTATTATTTATCCTTATTTCCTTTGTGTTGCTTCTTGTTGATCTTCTTTTTTGTTTTGCTTTCTTGAGTGACGTCTTCAGCTGGAATTTTCTTAGGATCGATGACCGTTGATTGATTACTTGGTTGAGATTGATTTGATGGCTGCTTTTCACCAGAAGTTGAATCGGTATCAAGACCATCGATATTCGTGAAATCTTTGATACTCTTGAAATACGCTCTTTCGAGGATGTGGATTGGAAATGGTTTGGATGATCTTTCACGAAGAGGACATTCTTTACGAATTGTCGGAGCTTGACGACTAAAAAATAAAGATAAGTTTATAAAAAGAAACCAAAAATAAAGCTAACCGAATCCAAGTACATGCTTTTCGACGATTGAATTCGGGAAAACGAGGCATCAAAGCAACCACCATAAGCAAAGGAAGTGAGAACTTGTGAATCATGTCTAAATCAGATGTGATATGTTGAGAGTATTCCGCACCGAAAGCAAAGTAAACATGAATTTCAGGAGTTGAACGTTGTCTAAGATATTCACGAGCCATTTCTGTCATCTTTGTAATTTGCTTCTTATCATCGAATTGAACGCCGCATTCAACGAGTACCTTTTCAGCTTCGGCACTAAAAATTCTATTATGAGAATGAAAACATTGAAATAAAAACAAACATCATTCGATTCAATTCAGCATACATTTCAGAGATTGAGATGAGGAAGAGGTTGACTTCACTTTCTTGAACTTTTCTGCCTTTGACTATAGGATAATTTCTATAAAAAAAATTGTGTTATTATTAGTTTACCAATAATTCGAAAACTTACTTTCTCATTTGTGCAGCTTCTGCATATGACACTTTATCAAGACATTCATGACGAGAAAGTGAATCAACATGAGATTCCATGAGAGCTTCTTTGTTAAGGACCATTTTGTCAGAAACGGAATGAGTTCCAGATTTGAGAGATTTTGCTTTGTTGTATTCTGATCGAAAAGCCATTGGATATGGAACATGAGGATTTTTAGGAACTTTGATCTTTTTGGCTTTGACGACGATGACAGGAGCAATCTTTTCAGCAGAAGGTTCAGGTTGTTGAGCTTTGACTTGTTCTTCTTTTTCCATTGTCTTTTTCACAGGAGCAGCTTCTTTAACTTGTTCAATTTTCGATTCTACTGTTGGCTTCATAGGTTCTTCATGTTCACCATTGTTGTTTTCCACTGATGCTTTCTTTTGAATCTTCTTTTTAGGCGATTCAGGCATTTCAATCACGACTTTCTTTGTTCCCATTGCTACAGCTTTGTATTCACCTTCAGGAGGACCATGCTTCTTTGATTTTTCTTTCATAACCAACCATATCCTAAAAAGCACAAGATTTTAGAAGCCAAAAAACAAGAAAACATACACGAGTATACAAAGACCAATGAAGATAAGGAAAACAAAAACTCCGATGAGTACCCATCCATAAATAGGCATTCCACCTTCTTCTGTTGACGATGTCGATGTTGTAATTGACCATGGTGCTTCAGATACGGTTGTTGTTGAAACTGATGATGGTATGATCTTTGCATTTTTCTAAAAAGCAAAACATTAATAACTGAAGATTTGTAACAATGACATACCACAATAAGAACACACGATGATGAAGCAGTTTGGACATTGAGTTTAATAATTTTATCTTCACCAATTGAAGGATGACAACCAGGTTGAGGACGAAGATCGCTTTTACCATTCATAATAAGCTCCATATCAGGCAATTGAACTTTAGCATGACCACATCCAGCATACACGCTTTTATCATAACCTGTAAGAACAAAAATGATTCAGATATAAGAAATTAGAACCAAAAAACCTATTCCACTTTTCATAAACCATATTAGACTTTGACTGACACCAGCAATAAATGAACATGGATTTGAAGAACCAGGAGCCGGTGTTCCATCGAATGATACACGTACTCTGAAAACAAAACCATAGTTAAAGGTAATAAAACAAAAAACATACTCTGCCAAATTGCATGTTTGAGTACAAATTTCAAATGTCAAATCACCATTCAGGATAACTTCAATATTACCACGGTTTGCTATATGCACATCATTACCATGTTGAGTTCCAATAGAATGAGGTTCATCATCGGACGAGAGATAAACATCAAGTTGATCGTTGATGGATGAAAGAACCACGGTATCATTTGAAGCCAAAACATGTCGATTCGGTCGAAGAAGAGCCCATGAAGACGATGGAAGGATCAAGAGAAGAGTCAGGAAGAAGACGCTGAAACACGAAGACGACGACATCATTTCACTTTTCGAAAATGAACAAATGATATTGAAAATGATGAAACGATGGACTTAAGTAGGAAAACGATGGCATTTGAAGATGAAAAAAATGAGAAAACAAATTTGCATTAAACTTTTTATTTTTCCTTGCAAATTTTTGATGAGCAGAAACTTCAACTAACATTTTTTTTCTAAGGAAATCAAAATTTTTAGGCAAACATTATCCATTCTTTCTTGGAGCATTTTGCCCCAAATAACTGGCTTTTTGAATTTTATCAAAGCCAAGTATGTCCCTTTTTTTACTCGAGTTCGAGGATTTTCTTGATAGAAACTAATTACATTTTTGAATAAGAAAAAAAAAATAACAAAAGGAAAATTGATGGATGAATCACCGACTTTTTGATAAGTTGATAAATGACTATTTTGCATTTTGTTTTTTTATTGTTAGTATTTGTTGCGTTGAAAACTTACACATAAAATATTCAAAGTTTTAAACTAAAAATCAAGCAATCATGGAATTTTCCTATAAATGTTTCAAAGACCTTTAAAAAAGAGAGAGATTTTATAAACTTGAAGCTTCTTTTAGTTGTAACACCCATCCAATTGGAACTTCGAATAACTTCACAAAATCCGTATAAAATTAAACATTCACTTCATTAGACAAACATAGGTATTTGTTTTTGTAATGCATTTTCTTTTTTAAACTAAAAAAATAATGGAAAGCGCCTTGATTTTTTAGAAGATGAATACACGGTCTTACTAAACACGCTTTTCCATGTATGTATTTCTCTTTCAAAGTTTATTGTATTTCCAATCTTCCAAACTTCCTCTAAATTAGGATCATCAACTTGAAGAAGCTTTCCAAGTTTCAAAGCATAAATTAGCTAATAAGTTTCTCAACACGAAAGAGCGTGATCTATTTCTTTGACATGCATATTTTTTGTTTCTTTCAACTTTCTTCCTTCCTTCCATTTGCTTGCTTTTGTTTGAATGAACCACTAACAACCAACTAACTTTATTTTTTTGTGATGTTTTTTTAACACACAATGTTGTGCTGCATGAATAACAAACAACCTGGTTTTTGATTCAAATAAACAAAAATACTTAGACATACATATTTTGAAAGGTTTGAATAATTTCATTTTTAATAACAAAGATTCATTAACATTTTTATTAACTTTTTAGATATTTGAAAAGCGACAAATATTCAATGGCATCAAATGGAGATTCTAAAACTAAACATAAGCGAGGAAGTTATGTTGATTTTTTATGTGGTTGGTCAGCTGGATGTATCGAAACGGTATTATTATATCCACAAAATAAACTTATTTTTCGTCAGCAACTTCATGGTGTCGTGGTTAAAGAAGCTGTTAAACAAGTAAGTTATGGAGAATGTCTTGGATATTTTGTGAATGCTTTAAATCAACTTACTAATCATTCGTGATACTAATATGTTCAATTTTTAGCTCAAAAATGAAGGCCTTCGACATCTTTATCGAGGATTATTACCTCCTCTCATCATGAGAACAACATCAAGATCGATTATGTTTGGAATGTATGAAAAATATTTGTCATTACTGGGTTGTTCTCAAGAATCAACTTCAAGCACATCATCATTAACAATATGTCATGCTCAAGCTGCATTCTTAGGTAAACCTTTTCACTTCTTTTCTTTCCTTTAACTTCTATGATTTTTAGCTGGCGCAACCGAAGCAACACTTTGTCCATTGGAAAGGACTCAAACGCTATTACAATCAAATGCTTATCATGGTCATTTCAAAAATACTTTTGAAGCAATGAAAACCGTCTCAAGATATGGTGTAACAGAATTTTATCGAGGATATACGGTTATTGTATGCAGAAATGGGCTTTCAAATATATTATTCTTTACTCTTCGTGATCCGTTGAAAGATAAAATTATGGAAGTCATACCATCAGATACTAGTCATCCTGTCTATCATATGATATCAGATTTTTGCTCTGGTGCTGTACTAGGTGCTTCAATTTCAACGTTATTCTTTCCCATCAATGTCGTCAAAACTCGAATGCAAGTATCTCTTGGAACATCATTTCAAAATCCATTCAAAGTATTCAAAATATTATGGATCGAAAGAAATGGTTCACTAAAAGAATTATATCGTGGTGTTCATCTCAATTTTACTCGTAGCTTACTTGCATGGGGTATCACCAACACTGCCTTCAATCTACTAAAACGAACAATTGGGTAACTAATTTGTGCCATTGAGATTATTGATTGTATTTTGCTTTGTATGTAATATGTAGTTGTAGTACTAACCAAATGATTCAAAACTGATTTAACTTGTAGTAAACTTATTTTGTAATAGATTGATTTGTATATGTAGATTAATTAGATGATTGATAATAAAGTTTCTAATGACATTACTGTGACTGAAACAAAGTTGTTTATAAACTTGGTTTTTGGATTTACAACATTTTGAGGATTTCTTTAAACAAAAGATATCCTTTTTTCTTATGGGTGCCATAGCTGGAATGTGATGCGACGTTTTTTAACTGATAAAACTTTATTTTAAGACCGTATTATAAAACTTTTATGAAAGTAACAATACACAGTTGCATGCATATGGAAAAAAAAGCTTTTTTTTTACCCAAAGTTTTTGAAATTTGAAAGAAATTATAGGAAAATAATAATAGTATGTATCGCAAGAAAACGGATGTTATCAAATAACAAAATACATATAAGGGCCATTAAAGAAGACGAAGAACAATACAAGGAAAATTGACAAAGATGTTTTTAGGTTCATATTATTGTAATTTTTTTTATAATTGTAAAGCAATGAGACCGAAAAAAGAAGAAAAGAAGAAAAACAGATTATGTATGTGTATAAAAAACTTTTAATTAATGAAAGAATAATAGCGAGCGATACATAACAAAATAGCGAAAAGCATCTTTGTATCTAAGAATTTTGTTGTGATGGTTGTTGGTGTTGTTGGTTTTGCTGATGCTGTTGTTGATGTTGTTGAGATTCAGACATAACCGGAATATTTTGATAATTTTGTTGCTGCTGTTGATGTTGGTGTTGAACCTGTTGTTGGGATGGAATTATTCCTTGTTGGGGTTGTTGTTGCTGTTGATTATTAGAAAAATGTTGAAAAGCATTTTGATGACTTTGAGCATTAGGTGAAAATGGATTCATTGCTTGTTGTTGTTGTTGTTGTTGATGATAATCTTGTTGGGAATGAGCATATTGCTGTTGTTGCAGTTGTTGTTGTTGGTGTTGACCCGGATAAGATTCATGTGAATTCATCATACCCATTGGAGGTGAAAAATGTCGTTGATGTTGATCTTGTTGATGCTGCTGATGTTGCTGTTGTTGTTGTTGATTCATTGGAATCGACATAGGTGGCGACATTTGTCTCGATAATTCTGGTGGTGGACCATTTTGCATTTGCTAAAAATTAATAAATTTTTAATTTACGGAAACTAAATCATTGCTAACTGATAAGGGTATGTATGAGTGCATTAATGGTGGTTGTTGGGGATATGTGAGAGGTTGTGGAGTTGATGAAAATGGTGCTTGTGAAGAAGCTGCATATTGACGTACCATATGACTTGTTGAATGTGATGGATGTAATTGGGGTTGTTGTTGTGGAGGAGTCATTTGTCGAGTATGATCTTCTTGAGCATTTTCATTTATGGATGGAATTTGTGATGTTTCTATTGCTGATGCACTTCTTGGCATTCCTTGAGTTTGTTGTGAAACTTCAAATATTCCCATTGATGGAAATGCTGCAGATGGTGGAGGAGTACTTAAAGAATCCATCATAGCTACACTTGCAACTGCTGGAATTTTTAATGCCGAACGTGGATGTTGTTGTTGTTGCTGATTTGAGGGTGGCAAAGAATGATGAGGAACCATAGTCTAAAAAACTTTTATTAATACATAATTTTTATTTTGGGAAAAATTGCTCACAATAGGAGGTTCATCAAGTTCCGATGGAGCTGGTGATAAATTTCTTGAAGATGATTGCTGTTCGCAAGAAACCATTGATTCTGCTTTATGAATGGAATGGGGCATTTTAGTTTGAACTAAATTAGGTAAATTTGCTAAAATATCCGGTGGAGCAAATCGTTTTAAATACTGATTTTCACTTTCCAACATTGCAACCTAAAACAAACAAAAATTTTAATATATTTTTGGAATCCATAATTTTTGCAGGGATAAAAAGTAAGTATGTACCTTTGCTTGTAAAGTAGTGATCGTAGTTTTTAATTCTTCAACTTCTTGACGAACTGCAAAAGTTACATGACTTTTAACTAAATCCATAGCTTGTTCAATTTTGCTATCAATTGCTGAAATATCTAATGCATCAACTTTCGAAGGATTATTTGTTGGTGGAATGTTTATTGTTGCTGAACTAGCTTGTCGAGTAATTTCCTGCAAAAAATCCAGAATATTATATATATTTTTTTAGTTATTAAAAATAGTTAACTAACATGATCTAAACCTTGAACGTGTAAATCATTTAATAAATTAGTTGCATCTTGACTCGATAATGCTGTACTTACAGACCGATATGCTGGATGAGTATCCATCGTCGTCAAACTTTCAACAAGTGTGGAACTATCAGATGATGGAGTTGGAAGTAAAATAATAGGTTCAGGTAAACTTTCCACATGCTTTCCTTCATTTTCCATTAATTGTTGTTGCTTTTGTAAAGCTTTAAGTTGATTGGGAGCAACATTAGTAACAATAATAGTTGAAGCATTTTGATTTGTTGCATCCACAACATGTTTATGAGGTTTAACAAATTCTAATATTCCTGATTCCGCAAGTTGAGCTTCACGAAAATCACAACATTTCCATCGACCTCGAGTAAATACTGCTGGCACTGGGACAACCTTAAATGCAAAAATCAATAAAATTTAGTTTTTTAGTAAAATAAAACTAACTTGAAACTGTCGTTCTTTAGGTTTAGATGCTAAACAATTTGGATCATCACCAGGTGGAGTTAAAACACCCATAGTTTTTTTATAGTCTAGTTGAGTTAAAAAAAATAAAATAATAAAAAAATATTTAAAGATACTTCCACATTTTCATTAAAAAGGAGGCTAAAAGTGAGGCAATTTATAAATCAAAAAATTAACCAAATAATAGTTTGTTATTTCGAAAGTATAAATAATATTTAAGTATATAGGGAAACAAAAAACGTGTGATGAGTTATATATAAAGGTTTAGAAAAAAATAAAAATAAAAAAGCAGGTCATAGGAGCAAGAGCAAAGCAAAAAAAATATATATATAAAGAGAAACAAGAACGAGAGAGAGAGAGCGAAGAGAAAAAGAAACGTGACAGCTGCTGTTGTCTGTTGTCTATGGCTGTTGTGATGGGTGCTTTTCTTTCTTTTTTTCGTTAGTTTGGTTAGTTGGTTTACTCAATTGCTCTCATTTTTTTTTTCCATCTTCTTCTTTATTGCAAACCACAGATAGCCAGAAAAATGGGGGCTATTTAAATAATAGTTTTTTTAGAAGAACTAATCAAAAATAATCGTAAATAAGAAAATGCTTGAAAGGATAATTAAAAATTAATGCAAAGTTAAAGTTATAAAACTCAAAGCATAAATAAACGAAGTTCATAAAAAATATTTGCCTATCCATACAAGTTTTTTTAACTTGGAAGACATGTTACGGTAAAATACAGACAGACAATTACAGAATACTAATCATCATAACTCCTTAGAAAAATGTAAATCTGTAAAACATAATTTTCGAAGTTATCTCTCAAAGTTAAATTTTGAATAAATCAAGCAAAATTTAGTCCATCGAAAACAAACTTATACCGATGATTCAACAGTGGAAAGCAAAAATTTCCATAGTCAGTCATTAACATTTGCTTTAACTAAAAGTGTATTGAAGTTTTTTTTGTTGATTTTTATGTGGACTTTTTTGATACCAAAAACTTTGCTCATTTTCGGATTCGGAGAAAAGTTGAAAAAAAAGTTTCACCGTTTTGCTTTGGATTTTAAAAACCCGCCATTTGAAAGTTGCGATTAGCATGCATTCGCTGTTGCCCGCTCGTTTTTTAGGCTCACTCGCGTTTTTTTGTTGCCTTCAATTTTTTCATTTCATTCACTTTTTTTGTTGTTGGATCGTTCCAAGTTTTTTTCAGGTTGATTGATTTACTGAATTTGATTGCTTGAATTTGTTCTTGTTTCTGCTGTTGTTATCTTTTCATCATGGCCAATTCTCCATCAAAATCACCTTTTAATCGTTCAACTGTATCTGCATTTGCTTCATCTCGGTTGGGTGCTCCTATTGAACGTAGAACCTTTTCTTCATCTCGTATTGGTGGTAAAGAACAAAAATTTTCTTCATCTCGTATGGCTGCTTGTGTTGATGCTCAAGGAAATTTTGTTACAAATCGTTCTCAATTTCCTCCTAATCGAATGATGTCTTCTTCAGCTATGTTCATGAATAATGCACCACCAATGATGCCATCTATGGGAGGACCATCTTCAGCTGCATTCAATATGAATCGAACTTTTGAAAATTTGTCTATGGCTGAACAACAACAAGCTGGTCTTCTTCCATTTCAAACTCTTCATCATCAACAATTGCAAGCATTTCTTGTTCCTGATTATCAACCTGATCCTAGTGTCTATGGATGTTTTCAAGATCAATGTAAGTTTGTCTTTCTTCTTTTGGGTTTATGGAATATTAGCTTGATATTGAATGTTACTTTGGGTTTTGGTTTTAAGATTACATGATTGAGATTTACATTCAACCTTTTCCTTCATAGCCTTGTGAAGTTTTGGGATATAAAACTTGTGCTTTCGTTACTAGTCTTACCATAGCTATTTGTGCTTTCATAACTTAACCTTTTAAGGTTGTGTTATATCATAAGCTATAAAGCAACATTGCACATGTACCAGAACAAAACATAAGCATTAATCTTATTCTTATGTTGCTTTTGCGTTGCTTTAACTTATTACCTTTTCACATACATAACTTTCTGTGCTTTTCTTATTTAGCCTTGTTGACTAGCCATATTTTGATTCATATTTTTTATGTACTTTTGCATTTCTTCACTAACTTCTTTCCTTTTTTAGCTGCTCTAGACGAATACAATTGCCGTTTTCAACATGTCAAAACTGGTCAACGCAAATTTATCTTACATTCATCCAAAGTCCGCAACTAACCCCTTCTTTGTAGTTTTAGATGTATTCCCTTTTTTACTTTGTACAATATTTTTCATTGTTGATTATTGTCTTTTTTCTTTTGTATTGTACTGTTTTTTAACCCAATAAATTTGATGATTATGTGATTTCTTTGTGTTTGCTTTCGATTTTATCCTTAACTTCTTCATGTATGACTTTGTTGACAAACTGTTTTCCGCAAAAAAGTGTTTGGCTTTTCCTAAGAAATTTAAACGGATTTCTCTTCATTTTTTCCTTTCCTCGACTTTCATCTTTTCCATCGTTCGACTTCTAACTTTTTTCCTTTGTTTCAGTGTCGTCACTTTTTTGGTTTTGCTTGCTTCTTCGACAAACTTCCTTGAATGTAAAAATGGTAACTTCATCACCAAAAATGTCAACAACAGAAGCAACGCCTTCATCTCTCCTGGATTAAAAACCATTGTAACTGCTCAACCTTCAACAGCTAATGTAAATTTATCTGAATCAATGAAAATACTCAATCATCTGAAAGCATGGATTCAATGGCAATAGCAGTAGCAGCTCAACGTCGTTCACCCATTTATGCTCATGTTCGATTTATCGTTGCTTTAGTTGTTTTGATTTCTCAAGGTTTTGCTCATTTGGTTTATCAAAGTTTAGCTGCTGCATCTCAAACATCCATGGCTCATTTTTTCGGTGTTGGTTTAACTATTTTTGTTTCATTCTTTAGCTCCGAAGTAAGTTTCTTTTCATGTTGCTTCTTTTGCTTTACCTATTGATGTTTTTTTTTTCAGTGCATTCCAATTCATTCCTTTGCTTAACTAGTCAAAGACGTGCTTTCTTTAATGAAGCAAATATTCTTGAAACTTATAAACCTCGTGCACGAACTCATGGACATCTTTTTGTTGTAAGTTTTTTGTATGTTTGAATGTATGAAAAGTTTGATAAATGATTCATGGCTTTGTTTACACCGTTTGCTCTCTTCGTAGTTGCTTGATTATTGAACTTTTTCCTTTTCAGCCTGATCCACCAACTCCTGGTCCAGTTGTTAAAATATCTGATGATCCTTCTCTATCTCAACGTGCTCCACACGAAAAACTGCATTCAATGCAAATCGTGATGCAGTATGTTGTTTTGTTTATTCACATTCTTTCCATTAACATATTTCACATTTTTTCAGCATTATGCAAACATGTTTGAACATGCTTCAAGAATTGCAAAAAAAGCGGAAGAATCTGATCGTCAAGCACAGAAATCTCGTAAAGCTGCTGAAGAAAGCAACAACAACAAAAAGAAGTTTGATGTTACACCTCCAACTCCAGCATCATCTGCATCTTTACAACTGGCCGTTCCTAAAGGTGAACCACTTTATGATAATATGCCTCCTGGTGATTTCCCATCAACAACATCTAATGCTTTAACAACTGATGAAACAACAAGTGTAACTGGTTCAACTGCTTCATTGTCCAGTGTTGCAAAACCAACTCCTCAAAGTCAATCAACAAATGCTGCATCAAAAAGTGGTCAAAAACGTGGAAAGAAGAAGAACAAAGCAAGGGCGTAAAAAATATTGAAATCATTTTATATTGAATCCTTTATTATGTATTTCTTTTTTTGCATTGAATTTATTGTATGTATTTGTAACTTTATTTAGGATTTAATAAAATTGTATTAACTTTTACTTTGTCTGGTTATTTATTGTACGATCGAAAGCATATCTAAAGCAACTAAAACACATAAGCTCATAAGTTTATTGACCTTATTCATATCATGAATACACCTTAAAGTTACTCCACTGCTGCATCATCATTATCACTGCTTATTCGTTGTTGAATCTTTCAAATAATAAATGGAATGCAAACCACAGCCATACCCAAAAAACATGCAAAAACAAAACTAAATCTCCAATAAAGGATTGAATTTTTTAACTGTATTAAAAATCTTTTTATTATTATTGGGACCATGGTTAATTTGTTTTTCCTTAATCATGGATTGAACATCAAATTAGAAGGTTATAAAGCAAACGATGTTGATAAATGTTTCGAATAATCCAAAAATGGCGCTCATTTCTAACATTGTATCTCCTTTTTTGGCGCGATTCTTGCGAAAAAAAGTTTCGTCTTCATCTTTTTTTCTTCATTTTCTAATTTCATGTTTCTTTATTTTCAACCGTTTTTGTTGTTGCTTGCTTTTACGTGCCAATTATTTATCTGTACTTATTTACTTTATTATTTTCATTTTTAGTTATTCACCATGAACGACTCAAATAAGAACGTTGTCAAATCAGCTCTAAAGGAAATGGTATCAACTTCTGGTGATGAAGAAAAATGCTTTGATTTTCCTGCACTTCCATATGAATGTCAAAAACGTTTTGCCGAAATGTTGGATCCGAAAACTTTGAAGACTTTCTCCACCATCAATACAACAACCAAGAATCTTGCTAAACGATGTCACATTGTTAAAAAAGCTGTAGTCAAAATTGATGAAGAACTCTCCGAATGCAAATACACTCTTTCATGCTTTTGTGAAGAAAATGAATTTTGCCGTGGAGTCAATGAATCTGATCTTTCGTCAATGAAGAAGAAATTCGATGTTCATTTTTTTATTTATATCGAACAAGAAAATGATGCTAAAATTGATGCTCGTTATCTTCAATCATTACCGTTTACTTTTGATTCATGTAAAAGAATTATTCTCAATGTTCGAAGTATCAAACTGAATGATTTGAAAATGATTATGCCTCCTGGTTTAAAGAAATTTGGATGTTTTGCTGGAATTGAATCCGATTGTTCATTGAAAGAATTTATGGACTTTATTAAATCTTTAACTCAACTTGATTCTTTTCAGTAAGTTACTTTATTAAATTACTTTACAAATTATAAAATGAAAATTTCAGATTTTATTTATACCATGTTTTCTGTTCGTTATCTTTCAATATCGTTGATCTCGCTTCAGAAGGTGCTGAGCTTCTTTCTCAAAAAGTTATCACCAAATTTGAAACTAATGATGATTTCACAAATTTTGAAAAACTTCCTGAATCATTGTAATTTTCTGTTGTTTTGTATACTTTTCTTGTGATTTTGTTTCAATAAATTTATCTTTGTTTTGTTGTAATTTCTTTGCCATTCATCTGCCTTGATTGGATTTACTTTGCCTCTTTTTTGCTGTACTTTTTTTTGTAACGCACAAGCTTTACCATACCGCTTTTTCCCCGGTTATTGGATCTTCAACTTAATAATTCTTTTTTTTTCTTGTCCTTCCTTTTATTTTGGATTACTTTGCATTATGAGAATTTTTAAATTTCATTTTCCATCGATTTTTAAGGCTAACATTTGCAATTAACTAAGTATTGCTAAAGTAAACAATAAAGAGAGAAAGCTTTGATGCTAAAAGTTTTTTACGAATTATTATTAAATATTTTTTTATCTGTTTTGTTTTTAAAAAAATATAATTGTTTTCATTTTTTTGCTTCATTTTTTTGCTGCGTTTTTTAAAACCCACGAATGTGGATTAAACAACTCTGTTTATTGATCGTTTTTTTTATTCAACCAAGGATTTTCTTTTACGTGTTTTTTTGGTTGTTCGTTCATGTTTTATTTTTTTGAAAACAATGGAAAAACAGATACATATTTCAAAGAAAAAATGCGATGGCTGTTACAAGATAAAAATTGAGAGACTATTAATGTACTGAAAAAAAAGTATGGAATGCGAGAAGAAAAAATTGAAGCAAAATTAATTCTATTTCAAAAGTTGCCAACAACCGTTCACAGCTAACGATTATATTTTTTCGCAAGACTTTTAAAAGCCTTTTTTTACCAAAAAATATTGAAAATGATTAATCAAAAAAAGCCCCGAAAATAAATATATTGTATTTTTATCTTTGATTTAGTTCCATAATTTTGAACATTTTTCTAGTTTCTTTAAGATAAATGAGGGCTTGATTCAAAAGGCATACATGGATGTTTGATTCCCTTCGAAATTGACTCTATTTTTTAATCTCTGATTAATAATTTTAAAAAACACGTTGGCGTCAAAAAAATATCTGTAGAAGCCATATTCTTATTTTTTGAGTGATTCATGGTGCTTTTAGCACACATTTTTTTGTATTCATAAATCTCAAAACCAACAACAACTGTTTTTTTCTTTCTTATTTTTTATTTTGTTGTCATAAAATATTTAATGGAAAATGTCAAATTACTAATATATATTTTTTATCCATAAAAATTTATTAAATACAAAAAATGTAATAAATAAGATTGTAAAATCCAAGCGACCATAACCTTTGGTTGCTACAGCTCTAGATGTTTTTTATTTTAAGAAAAAATAAATTCTTAACAAAACACACAAATAAAAAATTTGTAATATGTACTTATTATTTTCTATTGTATTTTTCAGTTATTTTTTCCATTGTTTTTGAAATAATTGAACACGCATGAAAGGAAAAAAACAATACAAATAAAAAATAATAACGAAATATGTAAGCCAAATTTATTTGTTTGTGTTTTTTTTAGGCTCACGAATTAATCAAAATTAAGGTATACGTTTTTATTTGCCAGCTCACGTTTTTTTTAAAAATTTGGTTAGAGTTTGGATACGTTTTTTTTCTTCACTTTCGATGAATTTAAAAATGGCCGCTATGTTTCTGCTTGCTTAAAACCCAGCACACGTGTAAAAGGTTTTTTTTGTTATAAAATATTTTTGATGCTTGAATAGAATTTTTTATTTTGACGCATTTGCCTTTTTTGGATTTCATGGTACTGATTTTTATTTATGGTTCAAATGTTTTTTTTGGCTTTAACTTTATTTGTGAGATATTTTAAGTGCATGGTGTTCTTAGATTACTGAAATTTGTTTTTTAAATTTATTTTTAATGCTTTGGATAGTTGGACTCTCATCATAAATCTAAATTATGTTAAAATTAATTTTTAAAAAATGAATGAGTAAATGAAAATGAGTAAGATAATTAATTGGTTCTTGGAATTAGTTTTAAAGGCGGAATTAAATTTATTTTAGAGCACTTTTTTGAACTAACTTTAAAAAAAGTTATATAAAATTCAAAAGCTTTAGTATTATTTGTTAGATTATCAACAATCTTTTTTCAAAATTCAAACATCTTTACGATAGCAAAGATATTGCAATGCTGGTTTAATAATGGAAAGTTTTTAGGTTTTGGGATTTTTTGTTTCGCATTCAAGAGTCGCTCTTTTTTTGAACCAAATTTACGAACCTTTATTTTTTTCGTAATTTTTTTTAAAACGGATGCGTTTAGTAATTTTTTTTGATGTATAAATAACAGAATGACAATCCTCAAAGCTGGGTTAAAATAAATTTAATAAAATATATTTTTGGTTTTCTGACCCCGATCTCTGTTATTTTCCCTTTATTTATTTTTTAAAATGTTAGCCATCTGTTTCAACTTTGCCCCGCATTTATTTTTTCGTTTTCTCTCTTTCATCTCCTCTTTATTTTTCTATTGTTAAAATAAAAAGCTTTCACATGATTCCTCCCATGTTTTTTTTTTCTCTCCATCAAATCCATTCATTTCTTGTTTGTTTTTTGTTTTGTTAAAATAAATAATAATCTCTTCATTAACAATTCTTTTTACAATTTTTTTAAACAACGTTTTTAACGTTTTTTTAAATACATAATTTAAACTCTCTTTTCTTTTTCAAATTACCACGTGTATTTATTTTTTTAAAAAAAAGATCCACCCCTCAAAAAATAAAAAACTATCATTTTTTGTTTTGTTTCGTTTTTTTTTTTCGTTTCATCCTCCACTCTTTTTTTTTACTTTTCCATTCCCGTTATCGTAATTATTTTTTTGGTTCATTTAAAATAGGCAAAAGGAAAAAAAGAAAAAAAGTTGTTTTTCACAAAATAAAAAAAAGGAACTCCTTTTTTTTATTTATTTCTGAGTTGCTGGAGTTGTTGTTTTTGTGTGCTGACATTATAACACACGCATTGAAACGAAACAACACTCATGAACTTCAAAAAAAAAGACATAAACATACATAATTTCTTTTTATTTCTCTACTTTTTTTACATACATACATGTTTTTTTTCGAGAACGCAAAACAAAAAAAGAAAAAAGAAATGTTGTTTTTGTCATGTTTTTACGCGAGGGTTAAGCATTGACGAAATGAAAATAAAAATAGTTTGAAGCTAGAGGTTCATGTTTTTTTTATTTTAATAAAAAAAGTTTACATCGAAGTTATAAAAAAAAATGAGAGAGGGAGAGCAAAAAAGAATTATGTTTAAAAACAATTGAAAAAAGTATGATTTTTTTCCTTAAAAAAAAGAATCCAAAAATGCTTAATTTATTTCGATAATAGTAATTGCTATGGTAAATTTGGATCTTTATTCAAAATCTGAAGCAAAAAATGTCTAAAAGTTGGAAGTTATTTATTTTTTTAATTAAAAATAGCACAGATTTTTTCGAATATTTGATAAAAAGGTTTTTATGCAAATTTTCAATAACATTTTTTTGATTTGATTTTTTGTTTAGTTTATGTCATACCAAAGCCTCACATTTGTTTTTTATAATCTGTTTTTCACAATTTCATGGCCTCTTTTATTTTTTGTTACCGTACTTTTTTTTTGAAGCTTTATTTTCTTCTTTCATTTCAAATAATTTTATAGTCTTCTTCTTTCTTAAATCTTTTTCTAATCTTTTTTTATTACAAAAAATTGGAAAAGACTTACTCAAAAAAAAACCGTATTAAACCCGCTATTTTTTTTGTGTTTTACCTTTTCCAAGGTTTTTTTTATATTCGACGACAAAAACAAGCACACAACTTTTCTTTATTATAAGTGCGCCTTAAAAAAAATATTACGCATACTTCTTTTTTTTTTCTTGGTTGCCGCTTATTTTTTTCTTCTTCTTTTATTTTCAATAACAACAACCCCATCATCAAAGCCAAGGCAAAAAAAAATAAAAGAACCTTCAACAACAAAGTTGTTTTGATAAAAAATAACACAAAGTACGATCACTCTTTTTTTAAAAAAATTTTATTTTTCTCATTCTTTTTCCCTCCCATAAAAAAAAATTAAGTTTGTCCGCAAAAAAAAAACGTGTGTGTGTGTGTATCTTATTTTTTCTTGTTATTTTTAAATAAAAATAAAAATGACAAACGACGACGACATTGAAAAGAGATAGAAGAAGAAAAAAAGTTGTTTACGCTTTTAAAAAAATATTTGCGCATAAAATAAAAAAAATTTCTATGTATTTTTAAGCTGCTGTTTTCGTTCCTTCGTTGTTTTTGGCCGGCCGGCCCTCATTTTTTTAGAAAAAAAAAAGAAATAGGAAAAAATATCCATGAAGAAAAAAAAAATTTACTTTTCATTACACAATTTTTTTATTTGTACATTTAAGAAATAGAGAAACAAAATGACAAAACTGTAGCATCAGCAAGCAAACAAGCAGCAGCTAGATCATATTAAACCAAAAACAATTTTTTTGTATGCAAAGAAAAAATGACAAAGAGGGAATAATAAAAATGAATTGTATGGTGATTAATTTTTTTCTATAACGACGCAGAGTTCTGTTAAGATTTTTCTGCCATTAATTTTTCAGTAACTTTTATCACAGTTTTTTTAATTTACTAAAGACTAGAATAAAATTTGAGGCTTCTTCAAACTTTGACACCTATGTTTTTTTGTTGTTTACCCATCATCAATATATATTTTTTTATTCCACGTAATTCTAGTTTTATCATATTCCCATAAAATAATTTTATGTATGTATTTTTCTTTTCCCTGTTAACCTTTAAATTTTTTTTTATTTTTATATGATCTGTGCTCGATTTCCTTTGAATGAGCCCATTAGAAAAAAAGAGGAAAGAAAAATGATTGATAAACATGAACTTCTGATCTTGGCAAAAAAGAGGGAGATGGTAGATAGAGACTGACTGTAGCCAAAGAAAAACAAAGTTTGACAGAAGTCTCATTAAAAAATAATTTATAACGAAAAATTAAGGGAGAGAGAGAATCAAGATGCTCTTTTAGATTTTTATTTGGAAGGATTTTTTAAAATTAATAAGTATATGTTTTTTTTTTTTTGCAATAAAAGTTTTCCAGTTATGCAACTTTATTACTAATATCCAGTACGGTAAAAATAATTTAAAAAGAAAAATAACAGCAGCTGCAGCTGAATAGAATTTTTAAAAACTGTAAATATTTAATTTGTTTTGAACCTTTTCGTAGTTTGAAAGTATTTTTATTTGTTGGAGGTCGTTCCTAAAAATTATTTATTTACTACTATAAAATTTATTTGAGTAATTAAAAGCTGTAATTTTGAGAATTATAAAAAACATTTGGGGATGTTCAATTTCGAAATGAAAATCTAATAAAACAAAAAGTTTTTAAAATTTGCTTCGAAACCATTTTTGCTTGATATATGTTTTTTTTGGTCAAATAATTTCTGGAATTCTTACATAACTATTTCTTTTTAAATTTTTGCTACAGTTATTAACTTCATTTTTTTCTTCATGCTAGAAATGTGTGTTTTTAAGTTTTTTTTCTACAAAATAACATCAAAACATAAAATTTTGTTTACCATTTTTTTCTTTATATCTCTTGAGAAAAATCTGTGTTTTCTATCTTTCTCTTCTCTCTCTTTCAGCTCTGTTTTTCTTCTTCTTTAAACATTTTAAATCCAACAACCAGCAACCCCTTCTTTTTAGAAAGAAAAATTTGGTTGTTTTTCTTCTCTTTTTATTTTATTTTTGGTTCATATGTGTTTGCATGGGCAGCAGCATACTCATGGAACATCCCTCCGTCTCCCTTGAGGGTCGAGGGTCGACCACTCTCCTCTCTTTTTCTTATTTTTGGACATAGAAATAGGAATCTCCTCAAAATATATAAATATATTTTTCTTATTCTATTTTTTTGTTGACAGAAAACACACTGAAACTCAGAGAGAGAGAAAAAAAATGTAGTGAGGTTTTCTTTTATTTTTTTGCAATAGCCGGAAGAAATGACGAAACAAAAAGATAGAAGGAAAAAAAGTTGTTTTTCATGAAAAAAAAAATTATAAAAGTTTTTTATTTAAAGCTTTTAATAATAAAAAAAAGTAAAACATAAGAAAACAGCTGCTTGCTGTTTTGCTGTTTCTGCTCCGAAAATGGGTGCTGCCGAGTCAGAATGTTAAAAAGAAAAAAAGTATGAAAGTATGTAACTATGAAAAAAATGGGGAGGTCTCTCACTCATCATCAACAGCTGAACTTTCGAATTTGTGAGAAGCAAGCTTACGGTAGAATTAAAAATGTAGAGAAAAAAGTGGAAAAACAAAAAACAAAATAGCGAACATACATAATAAAATAGAGAAAAGCAAAAAGTATGTATGTATGCGTTCCAAGAAAAAAAAGGGAGATAATAGAATTTTTTGAAATGCCATGTTAGGAAAATTATTTGAGATCTATGAAAAAATATCTGAAACAAATGGTTTGTGGTGCGGTTCGCCACAATTTTTCGGATCCGTAGTTTTGTAAAATTTTTTTTACAAAAATTTATATTTCCATGCAAATAAATTTGTTATCGGAAAAAAATATTAAAATATTCAAATTATATTTTTTGATTGCATAAAAAAAGTTTATTGTAATTAGTGAATATCAAGTTGAAAATTTTAAACCTGGTTTTGCAAAATTCCATGTTTTTTATGAAGCTCTTTTTCCGATTAAAGTTCAAGTTTAAAAAACTTAAATTATTTTTCCCCCAAGTTTTCTTCTGTATTTTTTCTTCGGTAAAATCAATTTATATTTTACCTTTTCCTTTTCTTTTTCATAATCCTGTTTTTTTAGTTGAGAAAAAAAAATCTACCTGTGGTTAAAGCAAATATTTATGTAATTCCCTTTAGGCACAAACAAAAAAAACAAATATAAATACATATCTATTTTTTTTTTCTTCACCTTTTTCCATTCCATTTATAAATATACTTACTTTTTTATTTTATTTTTAGTGTTTGTTTTTTTTTACTTTGCAATTGCCTTTTTTCGATTATTATTAAAAATAATGACGTTAAGTTGTTTTTTCTTCTAAATGCCTTTTTTTAATTTTAAAATTTGAAGCAATAAAATTATTTTTGGAGCAGAAAAATATTAAAAGTGACATAATTTTTGTTGGTTTTTTGTTTTTTCATTTGAGTTATTTTTAAAGCTTAATATTGTAATTAGAAAAACAAGAAAGATTTATGCTATTAAAATTAAAGGAAAAAAGTTTTTTTTAAAGCAAAAATGCTCTTTGAATTTCTTATCGAAGCGAACGTTGGTTTATTGTGTTATTTGCGGAACAAATTTTTCTATTGCTTTAGAATTCAAATTTATAAATAAATTTGAACTTTAATATTTTACATAATTTTATTTTTTTTGTGTTTTAGTTTCTATGTTTTTTTATGCTCAAAAAGGGTGTTCTTTAACAAATAATTCGTATTATTAAGAAGAGACCTTTGTATCCAAAAATACAATTTTTTTTTGAGAAAATCTTTCTGCAAAAAATAAAAACAATTTTTTTTTATGCAAATTAATAATGTTTTTTTTCCCTACAAATAATGATGATAATCTATTTATAATTTATTTATTTTTCCATCCTTAAAAGTTTTGCAGAAATTTTTTTTTCTCGCATTCGATGGATTTTTTCCTTTTCAATTTTTCCTCAAAAAAAAAAACATTACACTTTTCCAAAAATGGATGTGGAAAGAAAAAAAATCTAAGAAGACCATTTTTTTTTATAAAAAAATGTTTAGACTGCACATTGGAATCAAAGGTGGCTTGATGGCGTTTTGGGTCTCATTGACAACCCTTTTCAAGCAATAAAAAAAGTATATTTTCAGAATAATTTTTGTTCGAGATATATTATAATTAATTGTGCTATTTTGATAGAGGCCAAAAAAATTAGCGTAAAAAACTGAACAAGATAGCGTCGAGTTTGAAAAATCCAAAAAAAACTCACTTTTTTACAGGGGATACCAAGGAAAATAGTGAGTTTTTTCTTGATTTCTCAAACTCGACGATATCCTGTTCAGTTTTTTACGCTGATTTTTTTGGCCTCTATCAAAATAGCACAATTGATTATAATATATCTCGAACAAAAATTATTCTGAAAATATACTTTTTTTATTGCTTGAAAAGGGTTGTCAATGAGACCCAAAACGCCATCAAGCCACCTTTTTGATTGACTTGATTCCAATGTGACTGACCATTTTTTTTCTCCATCTTTTCGTAAAACGCATAAAAATAGCAAGCCAGCAAGCGAGAATAGCAGCAGCTGAGTTTCATTCGTAGATTTTATAAAAAATGAATAAAATAAAAAACCAAGAAATTTTGAAATGAGTCAAAAAAAGCTTGCTTTGCTGCTGCTGTTGTCCATCTTCTCTTTCGTATGTTTATGTCTAGGAAGTATGGCTGACTATTATTATTATTGACCATTAGCAGCAACCACTCGGTCGGTTGGCTGCCTGGTTTATAGTAGTCACTGCTCGTCGTCGTCGTCGTGGCAGTGTTGGTGGTTAAAAAAAATAGTAAACAATAATAAATATATATATTTCGAAAAAAATAAAATAAAAAATATGGGAAATTGTGTAAAAAAAGTTTGTCTTCGGTTTCTTATTTTTCTGCTGATTAAACTTATTTTATTTCTATTTTTTTTGTTGAGAATTAAAAATGAGTAATCAGAAGATGAAAAAAAAAGTGGTGGGAGAGAGAAAAAAAAAACAAAATAATCATTTAGCTATTAACAGATGACTCAATGTTATTTGTTTTTAGAAAAAGAAAAAATGGTTATTAAAGGACCCTGTTCATTTGATCTTTTTTTCAAACTCGCGTTTGATTATTCCCTCATGCCGCAATATTGCAGAGTCCGTAAAGTACAGTAATTTGACCGTAAAATTACTGTACATTACGGTACTTTACGGGCTTTGCAATATTGCGGCATGAGGGAATAATCAAACGCGAGTTTGAAAAAAAGATCAAATGAACAGGCACAACACATGCAAAAAAGCTTTTAGCACGAAAAAAAAAGAAGCAAAATTTTTGATTTGAAAGACTTGAACGTCATTTTCATTTTTTTTGTGTTACGCAAATAGCTATTTACCTGTATTTTTGCAACTACTTTTTTTAAGATATTACAAAATTTTTTTTTGTTTTATCGTATACCTAGAGAACCATATGAAGAAGCCACCCAAGGTGGGATCTTTAATTTCGTCTATTTTTCATGGAGTTATGTTACTTTGAAGTTGGGTTGGCTAATTAAGCTTTAAAATTGACCTGGTATTTATTTTTTTCTTCCATATTTAATATTTCTAATGCTTAGTTTGAATAGAAAGTGTATATTAAAACATATTATAAAACTTGTAACAGCTATTTAAGCGCGAAAACAAACAAATGAACCTCAATACCCTTATGATATGTGTAAGGAAAATAATACATTTAACTTTATAAAAACAAATTCTTTTAGGAATAACAAAACACCAATAATAACAAATCATGTTCGATGCATATTTGCCAGTTCTTGCTTTTTCGAAGAATATTCGATACGCTTTTGTTGAACTTTGTCGCTGGTACCAGGAATGCGACGATTACTGTCATTTTCAATATGATGAAAACTTTCGATAGCTAAAATTTCATTTTTCCTTAGCCGAATTAGATTGTTAGTATGACTTACATTGTTCAGAGAATAAACCCCAACTTTTGAACTTAGTAACAAATGGCATGACATGAAATTGGAGCACATGAATTTTTGTTTTTTTGCGGGAAAAATCAGGATGTTTTTGTTCAATCAATTCAAAAAAATCTGTAATTGCATTGCCCAGAGCATCGATTTCATCTTCGCTCAAATATCTTGCTACTGCAAACTTTTCAATATTACCAGCTGCTTTTAGAAGATCCATTCCAAAAATATTCGAATCATGAACTTGTCCACGAAAATATTCCAAAATTTTTCTCGATTCATTTCCATTATATTCTTTAGCGGGGTAATGAATTTTCAAATTGAGTTCGGTGATTTTATTGAATAATCTGCAAAGGCAAAGTTTTTTTTTATTTTTATAAACCAATAACTTACGGATTATCATCTCCTTTAAGTTTGTTTACATAGTCAAAGATGATTGAGTTGACTAATGAAAGCAAAATATGAAGGGCAGGAGGAACTAATCTTTCTAGCGGAATTTGTGTAATCAAAGGTTGACCAACAGAAGATTTGTTTTCTTGTTTGACTTTTCTTAATCTATAATCTGAAATACCATCCACTTGTTCGGCCTCTTCCACATTTTTCCCTTTTTCAATTAATCCATTCATGGTTCTCAATTTTATATCATCAACTGTCATTGTAGCCCATGAAGTGTTTTTATTTTCACACCATAAACAGCCATACATGGAACTGCCATTTTGCAAACCAAATGTAAGACCACAAAATTTAATATCTGCTACGAATAAGCTAAAATTTAAAATTTAATTTAATAATACTCCTAGTAATTTAAGGGCTTACAAAACTAAATCCTTCATTCCTTGTTTGGTTTGTACTCCATTTTTTAAATCCTCGATAGCTTTGTCCACATCCTTCATTGGTTGCCTCAACAAATCCCTGGTTTCATCTCCGACATAATCGCAAATAATTGATAAGTTTTTAGTGCTGAGAGGATTTTTTACATCGTTCAGATAATAAGCAACCTTTGTAGTTGTTCCACCTATAAAAACAAAATTCAATTTTTAATTTGTATATGAAATCCACTAACCTTTATCACCTGTTACAGTAATTTTTATAGGATTTGGTAAATCATCTTTGCATTCATTTACTCTTTCAATAATTCTATCAGCAAGAGTTAATTGCTTCCTACTTTGATAAAGGCGATTTTCATGGCGTCTCACAGTATCAACTGAAGGTGATACTAATCCTTTTTGATGAAGAAGCTTTAATTGAATATCAGTGAAATTTCCTTCGCTTCTTAGTTGAATAGCTTGCGAAACGTTCAAAGGTCTTTGAGCATTTGTAATGCGATAATCGCTACCAAAACTTGATTTCACTTGTGAATACAAGCTGACAAACCGCTTTCCTTTTTCTGTTGGTGGAGAATTTGCTTGTAATAACGGAGGATTTTGAATAACTGAAAACAATGGTGAAATAAGAATGAAGGGGATAAATTACCTTGAAATGTTTCAATATTGGGGTCATTATGCTCTTCCTCTTCTTCACTTTCATATCCTTCGTCTTCATCTTTAGATTCTTCCTTTTCTTCCTTTTCTTCCTCTAAACGCTTCTTTCTTGCATAAAATCCTATAAACTAAAATAAAATCGGAACGGATATATGAAAGACTTACTATGCTTTTCCATATTCAACCCAAACTTTAACCTTTTTTTGATTGACTCATTACTTTTTGTTTTTTTTGCTTTCCTTGCAAGTTTCAAATGATTCATTTGTTTCAACGATGTATTTTTGGGGATATGAATAACAGCATCTTCAAATTCTTTTACTACTTGACTACCGTGTTTAGGATGAACTGCAGGAATCAAAGGTTCTGAACTTGGAAGACAGGGAGAAAAAGTATGTGGAGGAAGAGGTTCTTGAGAAGCGAAAAGACTAGCAATTGCAATTGATTCATTGAGTGTTGGAGTTGGACTGAATGTTGTTGCTATTGACTCTTTCAACAATACATTTTTCTTTTTTGCATTTGCAGCATCGGATGCTATCTTACCCTTTTGAGAAGCAAGTTTTTTAGCTTTTGATAACTTTGGCATAACAAGAGCTAAAATGAAACAAATAAAATCACCGGAATAATTTATAAAAAACGCGATTCTGCTTTTTGTGTGTGTTTGATATTACTTTTTTGTTTGTTTTCGCGCTTAAATAGCTGTTACAAGTTTTATAATATGTTTTAATATACACTTTCTATTCAAACTAAGCATTAGAAATATTAAATATGGAAGAAAAAAATAAATACCAGGTCAATTTTAAAGCTTAATTAGCCAACCCAACTTCAAAGTAACATAACTCCATGAAAAATAGACGAAATTAAAGATCCCACCTTGGGTGGCTTCTTCATATGGTTCTCTAGGTATACGATAAAACAAAAAAAAATTTTGTAATATCTTAAAAAAAGTAGTTGCAAAAATACAGGTAAATAGCTATTTGCGTAACACAAAAAAAATGAAAATGACGTTCAAGTCTTTCAAATCAAAAATTTTGCTTCTTTTTTTTTCGTGCTAAAAGCTTTTTTGCATGTGTTGTGAACAGGGTCCTTTAAGTCGAAAGTTTTTGGGATATTCTCTTACTCAGAATTAAATTTTAAACTTTCTATTTATAATTTTTGCTTTTTGAAACATGGAAAACTATGGTTTAGAAAATTTTCTATCATAAAAATAATAAATTCGGAGCAAGATTCTCTGCTCCAAACTTTTTTTCAAAACTTTCTGTAATAGATACTATTTTTTTTCGTTCTCTGCAACGTGTTTTTTTCTTTTGCTTTTTTCTCATTCATTGTACGTATTTTTCATAGCTTTTTTTTAACTTTTTTCTTATCGTCGTAAAAAAAGATTACTGCTAAAGCAAAAAAAAAATAAAAAAGCGCAAATAAGCAGCCAAAAAAAAGAAGAAGAAAGAACGAATGCAGAAATTTTTTTTGTTGATGAGGAGGACGAAACATTCAACAAAAACAACATCAGCAAGGAAAAACTATATCGTAAAAAAAAAGAAGCGTAAACAAATAACAGGAGCAGCAGCAGCTTTTCTCTTCTGTATAAGAAAATAGAATAAACGCACATTTAGAAAGCATGCAAAAAGGAGAAGAAAAAAAGATGAGATTCCAGGAGAGTATTTTTTTTTTGAGGAAAAAAAGTAGTTTGCTTCTTTTTTTATTTCTTGTTTTCTTTTTTTCTTCATGCATGCTTGCTTTTTTTTTCTTCAGAATTTCATCGTGTTCCTTGCTTCTTTTTTTTTTGCCTTGAAGGAAAAAAAGGATGAAAAGTTTGTTTTGATCCATAAACATTTTTTGTTGTTGGAATTATGCCTAAAATAATATTCACATTTTTTTTCTCTCCGTTCGTTCCTCCTCCTTTGCCTGTTGAATATGAGTTTGATTTCGCCTTTTTTTCCTCCTCATTTCATCAATTCACAACTATCTATGAATGTATGAAATGTGTGACACAAGAAAACGAAACGAAAAAAAAGAAGATAGAAGAATGAAATTTAAATAGAAAAATAGACCACCACCGAACGAATGAATGAATGAATGAAGCAACAACAACAAACAAACACACACAAATCTAAAACAATTTTTTCTTTTTTATTATATTTTGTTTTTCATTTTTTTTCTCGTTCGTTCGAGAAGAAAAAGAAAAGCGGACGAACGCACACACACACATTTTTACGATTCACATCCAAAATAAATAATACTCCTCTGTTGTGAGTAAGTGTGTGTGAGTTGACAAAAAAAAAAGAAGAGAAAAGAGAGAAACGAAACAAACAACAAAAAAAATTTTGTTTTTGCATTGGTGAAAAATAAAAAAAAGAAGAGAAGATAGGAGTTACGGACATTCTTGTTATTGCATTTTTGACAAGTTTTTTTTTTTGTTGTTTTTGTCTTTTTCTTTCGAATATACTTTTTCTCTCTCTTGAAGTTCTTTTTTCTTGGATGCTTTCCAAATATTTATAAATATGTGCAACAGGGTTTTTAAGTTTTATATATTTTCTGTGAAGCTTGGTTTCAATCAATGTCTTGGAATTTTTTTTATCCATTTTTTGATCATTTTAAAAGAATGAATTATGTATTTCTTTTTTAATAATTTTTATTATTTCTGATTTCTATGGGGTTCTGTTCCAGCACTTTCTTTTTTTCCTCCGTCAAAAATAATAACACGCTCTTTTAAAGGTGACAAAAATTGATCGATTGATTTTTTTCATTCATTTCATCGAGTTTAATTTTAATATGTTTATATAAAAAAAGTTTTTATCGTTTAAAAATTATTACCGAAAAATTGTTATGCCCATTTCAAGTTCTTGCAATTTATTTTCTAAAAAAATTGTTTTTTTGTAATTACTAATTAATAAATTTTCTCAAGCCAAGTAATTTTTTGCAATGAGACACTTGTTGATTCTTTAATTCTACTAACAAAAATATTGAGAACTCGAGTTCTGTCAAATTTAATCTTTTTTAAATCATTTCAATTTCTGATTTTGAGATTAAAAACTAAGTTTCTGAAAATTTTAAAAATTTTGTACTCAAATCAAATATATTTCAAACCCGCTGTTTTCTTTTACCACCGCTTCGGATTTTTACCTGTAATATTATTTTTCTCGATTTAATTATTGTTTTTCATTTCTTCTTCTTTCGGCTTTTCAATGCCATCGGTAAAAAAAAATGGAAAACAGTACCAACTGGTACTTCTTCCTTCCATTTTTCCTTAATTTAAAAACAGTTATTTTTAATTTTTTCTTCTTTAAATCTTTCTCCTCTTTTTTTTCTTGGTCGTCGTCGCCCTTGATCATTGTTTTGTTTTTGACGACGACGACGACTTTTAAACTTCCATCTTTTTTCTTTCCATTTCATTCCATTGCTTTGCTGTTGTTGGTACTGCTCAACCTTGTTTTTTTCCCTCCTCTGTGATCGCCCCCTTTTTATTTTTTCCCCATCTTTTAAAAAATGAGAGAGAAGGAAGAAAAAAAATCAAAACAACATCTGCGCAACACAAAAAAAAGAAGAATGCAATGCAGTGATTCGCATCTTCATCGTCGTATGTATTTATTTTTTTCGTGCCAACTTGGACCAGCCCCAAAATAACAAAACAAAAAAAAACTTTGTTGTTTTTTTCGATATTTTTTTTTATTTCGCTAGGTCGTTCGTTCGCCTCTTTCCTTTCTTTTTATTGTTGTTATTCGTCTAATTTTTTTTCTTGTTTTTTTCAAATAAAAAAAATCCATCCATTCTTCTTTCGTTCGTTCCTTTTTTTATTTAACCAGCCTCTCCTCCTCCCTCGCCTGGTTGCTTATTACAAAAGAAAAAGTTTGTTATTATAATGTCAAACTTTTTTTCGAATATAAAAAATTTGGGGAATTAAGTTTGTTTTGATTTAAATAAAAATTTAGTTTTTTTTGCTTTCTTGATTTTTTTGTCAATGAAAAAATAAAAAAGAGTGTTATGTTGTTTTTTTGACCCAATTTTTTCTTAAACTTTTTTTTATTGGTCATTCATTTTTGCAGTTGAAAAATGTAAAAATAAAAAAAAGTTAAGGAATTTTCATTTTCACATTTAAATTCCTAAACTTTTTTGCATGTTTTTTGGATTATTTTTTTGAAGAGAAAAGGCGTTTTTTTCTTTCTTTCTTTGAGTCATCAACTTTTTCTTCTTCTAAGTATTGTGTTAGTCAGCAGCTTTGTAGCCTTGCTTGCCTCATTTATGTTTTTTATCTCTTTTAAAGGACATTTTGATTACTATTTTTTTTCTGTGTTCGTAGTTATTAATAATTTTATAATTGTTATTGACCTCATAATTTGTTTGTTTTTCTTTTCTTTTAATGATAAAATTGCAAAAATACAGTAACCATAAATTAACAATATTTTGTAGCCTTTTTATTACTATCGTTTCTATGGGTGACAGTAAGCAATTTTTACAAATTATTGTAAATTATTAGTTACTATTAAATTTGTTTATCATTCTCAGAAAAGTTGTAATTTTTATATTTATTTTACCACAAAATTATACGGTTTTTAAAGGGTTTTTCTTAGAAAAACTAACAGTCAAGAACACAATTTTACGATATCTTTAATTTTTTAAGCCAATTTCTAAAACTTAATCCTTTAATATTTTTTTTTTAAAAATATTTTTTCGTTTACTACTTTCTGTTTTTTTCTTCCATGTTTTTTTTTTGCAGGAAAATGAGTGTTTCTTGTTTTTTTAACAGCAAGGAAATGAGTAATTGAGTATGTATGAAATTTTTTTTGCAGCAGTTTAGTGATTGATTTTATTTTCCTTTTTTTGCTGCTATCATCGGTTGAATTTGATTTTGCACGAAAAATGTTTTCATCGCTTCCATTTTTTTTATGATACACAAAAACAGGCGTTATTGCTTTCAACTAACTAACTGTACTTTTATTTATAACCGTAAAGAAAAAAAATATGAAAAAAGATTGTGAAACGTCATTTTTTAATTTTCCACATTTTTTGCAGCAAAAAAACATTTTTTCAAGCGTGCACTATATTACTAATACACATATGTGTAAGAAATAGAAATATATATACCCTATAATTTTCCTTTTTTCCACCATTCTTTTTCTAAATAAAAAAACGCTTTTAGTCTTTTAAGCTTTTTTTTATTATTTTCCATTTAAAAAAAACATCTAGTTTTTCTTTCTTTGATTTTTTAACTACCAACTTGGGTGGTCCAGTGTCCAGTAAGAATGTAAAAGAGAAAAATAAATGAATGGTAGTGCCGCCGCCGGGAAAGAAAGAGTTTATATTTATTTTTTTTCCATTTTTTAAAGTAATTCCTTCCATTTTAATCCATTATTTAAAAAATAAAATACTCACTCCAATCTTTTAATTCCAAATTTTGACTATTTTTTTGTAAAAATTAGAATAAAAAAAGTATTCGCGACGAGACTCCTTGCAACAACCTTTTCCTTTTTTTATTTTCCCAAGACATGCATCTCATATTTGTAAAAATACCATAGTTTTTTTTCATTATTACAACGTTAACCTTTTATTCACACACAAAAAACTTTTTTTTTTTTTATTCTGAGCACCAAAGAAAACGAAAGAGAAAACAAATAATTTGTATCCTTTTTTTATGCAGCAGACGTTTTTTTAATTTTTTTTATTTGTCTCAACAAAAAGAAAAGTTTTTTTTTTGCCAATTTGAACTTTAGCCCTTTTTTTGCCGACTCCACCACTATTGTCAAAAATAAAAAAAATAGAGACGATGATGATGAAAACGAACGAACGAACAAAGTAACAATAACAAATTTGTTTTTCATCTTCTTCTTTTTTTTATTAGACTTTTCAGACCAAAGTTTATTTGTTTTTTTGGTTTCGTCTAAGATTGGGAAATGAAGTTTTATTTTTTTAGGCTATAAAAAATTGCCCAACCAAAAATGAACTTTTTTTTTATCATTTTAGTGACAAATAATTACTTTTTGGATGTTTTGGATTTTGATGCTAAGAAATCATAATTCCATGTTTTTATAAATTTTTTTATGGTTTTGTTTTTCATTTAAAAAAAACTACCGTAATTTTTTTTTTAATCTCCATCATTACTATTTTTTTCCCTTCTTTAATCACCTTGTTTTAAAAAAAATTTAATTTCTTTTCATTGAAAGCTTTTTATTTAAATTATGGCTTCTCTTTATTTATTTTTTTTACATAACAACCAACACCTTTTAATTCTCTTTAATAGCTGGCTTCAAATGTAAAAAGTCTTTTGAATTTTTTTAATACTTTGTTTTTCTTTATTTTTTTTTACTTTAATCGTTTTTCGTTTTTCCATCATTTTTTTTTATACAGAATATATTTTTTCTTTTGGCACAAAAAAAAACATAGAGGTTTCGTTTTTTCTTATTTATTTGTACCATTCCGTGGTCAACGTCCGTTTGTTGTTGTCATCGTTGTCGTTGTTGCGCACCACCGATATTTCAAAATTGACCTCAAAAAAGAGAAAAGGAGAAAAAAACATTTGCAAAAACAAACTTTTTTTTGAATCAACCAAAAAAAATAAAAAAAGAAAGTCAGTTTAAATATGAAAAAAAAGAAAGAGTTTATTTTAAGGATGACGAGAATCTTTTTCTGGTCCACAAAAAAAGTTTTGATTCTGCTTTTTTTTTGGCAAGGGTTTCGAAAGTTTGTTTTTTACAAAATTAATTAGTATTATTTGTCTCGCCGTGAAATTGTTTGTTTCTTTCGTATTTCTTTTTTTTTGTTTTTGTTTTATGAGACTTAAATTTCGATGTAAAAACAAATGATCACTTTCACCTCTGATCTCGTCTCGAAAATTAGCTATCATTTCTTCTTTTTTTTTCCATAAAAAACAAAACAAATAAACCACCGAAAACAAGGATTTTTTCAATGTTAAAAACAACTTTTTTGCTTTTTGATAAAAGTCTTCTGTTTTTCTAGTTCGACTATAAAATTTTTATTCTTCGATCAAAACTTTTTTTGTTGTTATTTTATTTAAAAATTTTGATCCTATCTTCCATGTTTCTTTTTTCCATCGACGATGATAACAACTAAACGAAAAAAAAAGACTACTTCGATAGATACATCCATCGTTCGTTGTTGCTTTTACACCAAAGAATCAAACGAAAATCTTTTATATTTTTTTGATGTAATAATTCGACAACAAAAAAAACAGTGAAAAAAACATTTGCATTGGTGTTTTCGCTTGTTCGGTTGATTTTTATCCTTTTTTACGTGTGTTATAAAAAAAATTGAGAGATCAATATTCAATTTTTTTTAAATATTTTTTCCTTGTTTTGCTTATATATTCTTTTCTGCCGTTGGGGTTCAAAGTTTTGTAGCATCAAAATTTTAAAAAAAAACAGTTAAAGCAAATATCAAACACAAAAATGTCTTTCGTCACTAAATTTGGGTTTCACTTCGAAAGTTTTATTTTGCTATACTAAATTATTTATTTTTTCATTCGCGCTTGATTATTCGTGTGGAAATAAATTTTACCGCGAAATTATAAAATTCTTGATAAAAATTAACCATATTTAAAGTTTTCTTAATTTTTAGGATGCAACTCTTTATTTTTAAAGTTATGCCACCATGTTGTTTTTGAAGATTATGACTTATTTTTTCTATTTTTTTCTTCCAGGAAGTATGTATGCATATGTGTGAATGCACCTAATCATTTTTTGTCATCAATAATGTACTTGAAGGTCTTATCTTTCTTTTTTTCTCTCTTACATCATCCTTGTTTACTTCATTCCAATCCTTCAAAATATTTCTTGCAGCCAGCGCCAGCCATCACTATCAAAAAAAAATGATACTGTAAAAAAGTTTGTACGAGAAAAAAAGAGAGGATACTCTACTCATTTTTTTCTAACAACGACAACGCCTTAAAAAATATCTGTTTTTCACGGGTACCTTTCCCCTTTTTTTACTTATGATAACAAACAAGGGAAAAAAACAGGGAGAAAAAGAAGAAAGGTGGAGTCGAAGTCCGAAAAAAAATTATGGCAGTTCCTCCAAATACACCTAAAAAAAAAATATTTGTTTTGAATCACTTTTTTCTTTTTTGGGTGAAAACGAAGAAGAGAAAAAAAAATATGGGTTAGGGATTTTTCAAAAGCAAAACATTTAAGAAATAAATAAATAAATTCTTTATGGATTTATTTTGTTATTTTTAAATATTTTTTAATTTTTCTTAAAAAAATAGTGTTTTCTGAAGTTATTTGCCTGGTTTTTATCGCTTGCTTTGTTATGCTACGAAATTTTCCAAATGGGTTTTGAAATTACTACGGAGATATTTAAATTTTTTATATTCTGAGATGTTAAACTACAGTTATGTAGGGATATTTGTTTTCATAAATATTATAGTAAAAAAGAATAACGATGGGATAATAATGATGATGGGCGCAGTGTGAAGTAAACAAGGTTAAGCTATTAATTTTTTGTATTTTTTTGTTTGTTAATATTTCAAAAAAAAAAAATATTAAGCACTATAAAATGCATAAAATTTTATTAAACCCATGCTGATGAGTATATTTTTTAAAAGTCTACTACATTGAAGAAAATTGTAAGCTTTTGTTCATCTCAACGCGGAAGTTTAATTATTTTATCCTAAAAACTATAAACAAGAAACTTGTTTTTTACTTTTTTGGACACTGAATCATCAAATGTGTCTGTTTGTTTAAAACTTTGTTTTGCAATTTTTTTCTCCAAAAAATATGCGACTCACTGACCATTTCGAAATACTTGCAAATAAATAAAATTCTAGTTTCTTTACTAAACTCAAAAAAAGAAAAAGAAATTCTTTTTGCGATTGGTTTTTGCTTGACTCATATCTTTCTTTTTTTCTCCCTTCAATATCCCTCCCCGATTTTTATTATTTATTTATCCGTCAAATCCAATTTTAATCTCCTTGTTTTTCTTTATTTTTTTTTTTAAATTTCTTAATTTATTTTTAAAGCTGCAGCAATTAACAACAACAATAATAAATGACAGCCTGGGTTTGTTTTGTTTTGTTTTTCACCGCTCTTTTGCTATTTCTTTTTTTTTCTAAATAATAATGCGTAAATTTCATTTCTTTCGAAATTTATACTCTTTGAAAAATCTTTTTTGCTTGTTTTGTTTATTTCAATTTTTTTTCTTCATCTTTTTTTTTATTTATTTTTTGCTTTTGCTCAAGGCGATGGATGCAATGCGATAAAAGCTGTTGTTTTTGAAGACGAAGGAAGGCGACAGTACTTTTTTTTTATTATGATTTTTATTATTATTTTTTTCGTTTTCTGACGTTGAAAAAAAATTGGGAACGCGAAGAAGGATAGATTGAAAAGAGAAAAAGTTTAGAAGAAGAAGAAGATGGAAGTTGTTTTTCTTCCGGTTTGCATCAATCAAAGCTGTTTTTCTATATTCAAAAAAAAGAATGAAAGAAAAAAAAATGGAGAAATAACTTTTCAACGATTTACGATTAGGGTTGACGCCCGTCCCCGCGGGGACGGGGAGTCCCCGTTTCCCGGTCCCCGTTCCCTTCCCCGTCCCCGAAAAAAATCCTCCCCGTTTTTGTCCCCGTCCCCGAAGGATTTTCTCCCCGAAATAAAAAATTAAGATTTTTTTATTGAGTTTTCTTTATGGTTATTGCGACATTTGACTCAAAAAGTCTCAAACAAACATAGTGTGGCCCATTCCGATTAATAATAAAAAAGAAAAAAAATTTTTTTGCTCCCCGTCTCCCCGTCCCCGAACATTTTTGTCCCCGATCGTGGAGAAGGGGAGGGAAAAAATTTAAAAAACGGGGACTCCCCGTTCCTCGGTTTTTTCGAAAAACGGGGACGGGCGTCAACCCTATTTACGATTATAAAAATTTTTATTTTTATTAAAAACAAAATGGTGACAAATAAAAAAAATTCGGTATGATCGCAAAAAAAATATTTTAGCTGCTTTTTTCTTTAATTTGACAGTAATAAAATTTCTATTAATATTGTTTAATTTTGGTTACTATCCCTCACTCATGACAGTAATTGAATTTTGTTTTTAATAATTCTATTATTATTTTTAATTACTGTCAACAGCACTTTTTAATTTCTTGTTCCTTTTACAACGCTAAACTTAATCCAACCTCCGAACTAAAAAAAAGACTTCCTTGTTTTGTTTGTTGTTTTGCTTTTTTTATTTTTACAACTTGTTTTTATGTTCTTTTAAATTCTCTTTTATTTTATTTTTAAACACAATTATAGTTTATATTTTCTTTTTTTATTTAAATTAATATATTGTATTTTTAACAAACAACCACACGTTTTTGGCCTTTAACATATTTATTTATTTAAATATTCGTTGCTCAAATGTCCAAAAAAAATGATTTTGAGGCGCTTAAAAAATATATTTTATTTTTATTTGTTCATCAATAATAAACCCCATAGATTTAACACGGTCATCATTACCATCATCAGCGTCACCATTTAACCTTGAACGAGAAAAAAAAATAATAATTACCATAATCTCTTTTGTAGTCATCGTCCAACAAACATGAACGAACATACACAAATATTTTTTTTAAAATTTTATTTTTTTACACCCCTAAAACAAAAAATTTTCTGCTCTTTTTTTGACAAAAACAAACCGATAAAAATTTTTTTGATTTGTTTTATTTTTTTGACAAAAAAAAATCAAAATATATAACGCATATAAAAAACCACACGATCATTTTTCATTCCCACTTTCTTTCTACCTGAAAAATGAAAAAAGCATAGAAAAGATAAAATTCAGTCACTTCCGTTGTTCTTGTGTTGTTGCATTGCAACCTTCTCAATATTATTTTTTTTTTCAATAGAACCTTTTTGAAAAAAATACTGACACAAAAAACAACAGCTGCACCCACCTTTCTATATTCTCTTTTTTTTCTTCTTGTTTTTGTTGTTGCCAAAGAAAATTTTGTTAGTGGCGGCAGCAGAGGCAAAAAAAAGTATGCCGCTTTTTTTGCTTTTTGCTTTTGCTTCTTTCATTCATTCAATGTTTTTCATTTTCTTTCTTTCTTTCATTCTCGCCCTTGTTTTTTTTTATTCATTCTTGTGCCCTCGAAATTTTTTTAACGATTGTCGCTTGCTTTTATTATTTTTTTTTCTGAAATTTGTGCAAATCTTTTTGCTTTCTCTGTTAAAAAAATTTTTTGCTGCAATATTTTTTGACTTCTTGATTTTTTGTAATTTTATCTTTTTGTTTTTATTGCAAAATATTTTTTTTTGAGTTTTGTGTTAACATACATTTCATGTTTTTCCAAGTTTTTTTTGCTTGCTAAAAACATGATGATAGTAAATACTTTTTGGAAAAAAAACGCCTTATTTTCTTTACTCTAATAACACATGAAAGATAGTAATCAATTTTTGCATTTTAGTGCTCAAAAATAGTTACTGTCATTTTTTTGAACTTTCACCTAAAAAACATTAGTGTTGTTCTTTGACATTGAAACTTTCTTTCTTTTTTGTTAAAAAAAAAATTTGTAGTCATGTTTTTTATTTGTTTGAAAAAACAAGCGCCTAAAAAATGACGTGCCGGCATTTTTTTTTTGCCGTCAAATTATTCAAAGTTTTCTTTTTCTCTTTTTTAAATAAAAAAAAAAGTGTGTGTTTTGTTGTTTTGTTATTTTTCATTGATGCTGCTACTATCTTTCTTTTTTTTAAATATTTTTACGTTATTTTTTATAAAACTTTCCTCTTTCTCTTTTTTGAATAAATATTTTTATTATAATTTTATGGGGTTTGGCTTTTGAGAGTGTTGTGTGTGTGTTTATTAATTTGAATTGTAATTCCATTTCATTTTTAATTTTTTTGTTGCTTTCATGAAATGAAAAATAATAAAAAATTATGGATGGATGGAAGGAAGGAAAAAAAGATGAAGTGAAGTGAGTTCTAGAGTTTAATGGTGTACGTGTAAACCAAACAAGCAACAAAAAAAGCAAAAAAAAAGCACGTGGTTTGTTTGACGACAGACGATGCGTTGACACGTCGTATGCTGTTGTTGTTGCCGTTATTTGGCAGCTTTTTTCTTTCTTTTTTTTTCTTCCAGAGATCTCTGAATCTTGAAGAGAAACATGATTCTAGTGTCCATAATTTCTTCTTTTTCTTTATTTAAAAAAACTTACAGGCATTTTCTACTTTTAACAAAAATTTCTTAAATAATTAATTTCATGGTATATTTTCCCCAATAAAAAAATCATGTCCTCAGACTTCCACCAAGAAATGCAAAAAAATAAATTAATAGACGTTCTAATTGAACCCTGTCTTGTTTCCTCTAAAAAAAAAATGCTGGCTGCTTGTTCTTCCTTGATTTTAATGACTTTTTTTTCTTTTTTCCTTTTTATGATAATTATCATAATAACTCCAACAACCAAAAAAATAAAATTATTAGAGAGAGGGGAATCTTAATTTTTTTTAAACATGAGCACGTGTATTATTTTCCTTCTTTTTTTCCTTGTTTGTCCTTAATTTTTTTTTATTTATGTTATCACCCCACTTTTTAGAATGGAACCCGGACAAAAAAATAAAATTATTCTTTCTTTTTCTTTTTTTTGTGGGAAGTTTATTGAATGTATTTATCTTCTTTTTTTTTGAGTGTGTTTCAACAAAAAAAAAGAAAGAAAAATGTTATTATTCTTTTTCTTAATTTTTTTTATTATTTTATTTTATTTTAACAAGACTCTATTTTCTCACATTAAAAAAAAAAGTCCACGTGAAAATTATTTTTATTGGCGGCTATAAGTAAGAACACGTGTTAGTTGGTTAGAGAAAATAATAAAGAAAGATTTTGAGCTAAAGGTTAAAGTTATTAACTCTAATATAAAGCTAATAGAAAAAAAAATATGTTTGTGACGTGTGTGTGATAATTAATTTTCAAAGGGGTGGCGGTAAATTAAATTAAGCTTTAGAAAAAAAATAATAATATAAAAGAAAATTAAATTTAAAAAAAAGTTTCTACGGTTGTTGTAAGCATTTTGTAACATATAAAAAATATATTAATAAAGTTTCTCGTTATTAGACCCAACTCTGAACTCTGACAGTAACGCGAATTTAACAATAATTTTTAAAGTCTGATTACTGCCTTTCGATTTATGATAGTAAATAATTTTTTTCAACAATTTTTCGGTTTTTGATTACTGTCTCTTACTCTTATTACGTTTTTGTTTCAAAATTCTAAAAATAACCTTTGTGATAACCCCATTTTTTCTATCCGACGTAAATGGATGGTTACTTATCTCATCTCTCAAGCTAATTATTTTCTTTTTTTCTTGTTGTTTTGAAAACTTTAATTGCGTCGGCTTTTTAATTTTTTCTTCATCCCATTATTTTTATAGATTTACCTTTCTATTTTTTTTTTATTTTTGCTGAAGCATCGTCGGCGCCAAAAAAATGAGTTTTTAATACTTAAAAGTACATACAACAAAAATTATGTCTCGCCTATTTTTTTTTTCTTCTTCTATCTATATTTTTTCTTATTTCAACGAAAAAAAAAGTTTTTTTTTTTACAGTGGAGCAGCGAGCAAAAAAAAAAAAAAGACAGGCAGACACAAAAAAACAACATTGGAAATCAATCACTTTTTTTTCTCCCTTCTTCCATCTTTCATTTACATTTCGTTTATTGTTTTTTTGTTTTGTTTTCCATCAGCACAAACTAACAACTATATTTTTTCTTTCGTCTCTTTTTTCTCCCTCTCAAAAAAAAAGTTTCATTTTTATTTTAGTTTTTTTTTTTGCTTTGCTTTTAACAAAAACATTATCGATGAAAAGCGAGAAAAACTCATCAATTTTTTCCTCTGTTTTTCATTGTTTCTGAAATAAACACAAAACTTTGTGGATTGAAAAAAAAACACAAATATTTTTGTTGTAAAAATATGAAACTTTTTCTGTCTGTTTTTTTTTATTGTTTAAAAAAAAATACAGTAACACCAAATCGAAAAATATTGTTTGGTTTTGATTACTCTCGTTGATAGTAACAAATTTTTTTAGCTTATTACCCATTTTTATTTACTATCATTTTTACAGAATAAACTTAAAATATCTGAAAATAAACTAACTATATTTTTAAAACTTTTATTTTCTATTGTGCACGTATTATTTTTTTAAACTACTTTGCGCTTGGTTAAATGTTTTTTGAATTTGAAAACATTTTATATTTATTTTTTGTGTCAAAAACCGCGCCCTCTTTTTTTTATTTTTCTCTATCTCTTTCCTTTGCTTCTTCATATAATTTTTTTTTTGCGCGACAACACTTTTCTTTTTTTTCATTGACGCAATTTGTTTTTACCAACAAAAAATATAATAAAAATCTTTCTATTTTTTCTTTTATAAATTTTTATCTATTTTTTTTGTAGCAAATGTTAAATTAATTTTTGCTAAATTAAAAAATTTCTTTGATTTTAAATTGAATTTCTGTAAAAATTTTAGGATTTTATAAGGAAGTTGTTGCGAGACCATTTTTTTAGTTGGAAATATCTTGGCGCGAAAGTTTAATATTTTCTTATCCCATTTTCTAAGTATTTGACTCATTTAATAGTTTAAACTTTTTTCTATCCGTTTTTTTAGTAATCATCTTGTCTGAACTTTTACATAACACTCTTTTAAAAAAAAAATTTTAAGCATGTGCGTGGTGGTGGCATAAAGCTAGCTTATACTTCTTTGAATTAAATAAATTTTAAAAAAACACTGGCGAACATTAATAATCAAAAAAAAAGAGGGAGGAAGCTATTATTTTTTTTGTGCTGTGTTATTTGTTATTATTATTAAAAAAATGAAAAGAAACGAAAGGTGCTATTACGACATATTGTAGGAAAAATAAATATTGATGCTTCTTTAATCTTTTTTTTTCTGCCCTTAAAAGATTTCTTTTTCATAAATCTTTTTTCTTTGACATCCGTGATTTTTATTTTTTAAGCGAATAAGAAATTGTTATTTCCTTTTAATTTCTTTTTATTTATCCTTTTAAGCTCTGTTTTTTCTTCAGTAGCATCTGCCTTTGGGGATTTTTGTTTGGCGGTTTTTTATTCTCAAAAAAATATGAGAGTAACCGAAATTTTAAAATTATTGTTAATTTTTGATTACTATCATGTGATATAAATTTTTTTTGAACCTTTGATTCTTAAACTATAATGTTTTTTCATTTTCTGTTGTTTTTAATGTTTTTTTTATCATTCTTTTAAGTTCATATTTCATATTTTTTTATTGCTTGTCGCCACTTTCTTAATTATTTCATCTTTATGATAGTAAACAAGATTTTCAAATAATCGCGAAATAATGTTTACTTTCAAAAAATATTTCTTTTCGTTTTATCACGCTCCAGACATTTTTAACTTTGAAATACATTTATTTTTTTGATTTTTTGCATTTATTATTTTGTTATATGATTATTATTTTTGCCCTTTTTTATATTATCTCCTTTAAAAAATAAGGAAATCACTCCTTAAAATCCGAATTTTTTTTTGTGTATTTAATCCTTTATTTTTCATTTTTTTGCGAAAAAGAAAAGAAAAACAATATTAAATAAAAATATTTATAATTTGTTCTTTTTATTTTTGTGTTTTAAATCGAGTCGAGTGTGTCGAGAAAAAAAACATAAACGTGTCTTTGCTTGTTTTTTTATATTTTCTGTATGTTCAAAAAAAATTATTTCTATTTTTTACACCTCTTCTTTTTTTTTCAGAAGATTTTTTTTTGACTCTTCTTTGTAGTCAACAACAAACACTCGTCGGTTGTCAACGGTTTTAAAAGCCATCATCAAACAGAAAAACAATATACACAACGCACACATATTCTCTAGCAGCAGCAACAGCGGCAGTATTCACACACCTCTCAAAAACAAAACTAAAAAAAACTAAACGTTTTTTTTTGTTTTGTTTAATATTTAACTAAGAAAGAAAAAAGAAGTAACCGTTCACAAATAAATTTTTTTTGTTGTTGCCCCTGCGTGTATTTTTTCATTCAAAGAAAAAAGAAAAAAGAAAGAATTTTTACGCTTTAAAACAAAGAAAAAAACAAAATTCAATCAATTTTTTATATTTTATTTTATTTTCTTGGACGAAAAAATATTATGATTTTATGATTTTCGTTGCTCAATATTCAAATTAATTTTATTTTATTATTAATTATTTAATTAAATTTTTACCACGAAAAGAATTTTATCCAAAGAAGAGATGTCTTCATCATTATCTATTTCCTCTAAAAGTTCCACCATAAAGGAAGATGGTTCAATTCCATCCACATCCCGATCGAATACAGCTCAATCATCGTATGCTTCTTCGTCAGCTTCAAATCCAAATCGATCATATACTTCCCCATCAAGGCGATCTCCAACAACTTCCATTCGATCTGCTGCAAATGCATCATCAATTATTGGAATGAGAAATAATTCATTATCAAATAATCGAAGTGCAATCGAAGATGAAATTGGTAATAATAAAAGTGGAATAATTGTTGGATTAATGGGTTTCACAGTAAGTAATTAATTTTATTTTTGTTTTTAAAAAAGTTAGTAAAATAAAGAAAAATTGTAAACAAACATATATTTTTTTGGAGGATGACGATTAAATAATTACTTTGTTTATTACTGTTTTGTATCTTAAAAAATTAAGTGATAAAAAAAGTTTCATTGGGAGACCAAACAATTTTTACACTAAAATTTTGGTTCGGATATTTACCTATGTATCTTTTTTTAGAAAAGTTCCAAAAAAACTTATTACGCGATATTATCTGATCGATGTTTTGAACTTCATGATACTTTAAAATCATATAAAAAGAAAAAATCTGCTCGACACATCTTTGATCTTGCCACTTGTTTCAATATTAACAGACACGATGATGCTAAACTTAAAACTTGTGTATCCATTATGACTCCAGATGATACATTTATTTTTCGTGCATCTGATGAAGATAAATTAAGAGATGCTAATGATCGAGCTACCATGGAATGGTATGAAGCGATGATCGTTGCTTTGGTGAATGCTCGGGCCTTGCATTTGGGTCGACCAGTAATGCCAGCAGAATTTTTTGAATATTGTTGGGATGTAACGCTAGTTTCCAAACCAAAAATAAAAAAACCTGTTCCAAATCCAGAAAAATTTGAAAATATTTGTTTACTTAAACCCGAACTTAAAACTCGCCATCGCCTTGGATTTTATGCTAATACCATTGTACTTTGTAAAATGGGTATTCAACCTGCGATTCATGGTTTACCCAAATCTGGAATACCTCCATTTCGAATTGATCATTTTATTGAAATTCCCAGGCAATATGTTGCAAGCTTTGGATTTCAAGAAAAATATTTTATTATGCGAGTTGGGCGAGCTGCACCGATAGGAATGTGTGAAATTTGGGCTCAATGTGAATCGGATGAAGTTGCAGCTTCGATTCATACACGATTAAATGAAATTATTGAACGTGAAGGAAAAAAGAGAAAATCGTAAGTTTTTTACTTTTCAAATATTAAACTCAAAATTATTCCAAACTTTCAAATTGGAGCCTTTTTTAAAATTGCTTCCAGAAACATTTTTGTAAGTGGCTAAAACTACCGTAACCGCTTTTCTTTAAAATGCATTTTTTAAAAACAAATTTTCATTTCCTTATGCGTTCATAAAATAATTGTATTCTAAAGATTTATAAAACAAAAAAAAAATAAGCATTAAAAAGGCTTCATTTTTTAATATATATTATTTTGACTCATATAGACGTAAAAGTAAAAGCTGAAGAGAAAAAAAACACCACCGCCATAAATAATAATAATAATACCAGGTGTTTTGCTTTAAAATCAAACAAACAAAAAATAAGGAAAGAATAAAATTAATATATATTTTTTAGTCAATCTTCTTCATCAACTATTCATCATCATCATCACCATACACCTTCAATAACACCCGTAACAGGTGCTTCTTCAGCATCATCATCATCAAAAGATATTCCATCCAGTTCTATTTCGGAACCAAGTCATAGTCCCAAAGTTGATCATTATTTAACAACAACAACACCCGAATCAGCCACACATTATCATCATCAAGTTCCTCCACCAACTATTCCACTTAAAAGTTCTTCACAAAGGCCAAGAATTCATGAAGGAACATATTTTAAAGAGGATAGTAGTAATACTTTGCCTGCTCCATCCGGTGCGGGATGTTATCGACCACTTGGAGCGAAAAGTATTGATCAAGCAATTTTAAGAGATATAACAAGGCATGAAACTCAAAGCGCTGAAGACCAACCTCTTCGATCGTTAACTGTTGGAAGTCAATCTCCTTCATCGAGTACATGGTTAAATATGTTGAGAAGAAGTAATAATAGAGGAGATAATCAAGCAACTTCAACTTCATCAACATATAATAAATTTTCTCCTACTATTACTTCAACTCTCGCTTCATCTCAACAACATCAACGAAGAATAGCTAAACCCACATCATTTTATCCAGTTGTGGAATGGGCAAAGCAAAGGGCTTCGCTAGTAAGTGGAAATAGTCAACCGGATGATGAAACAGAAGATAGTGGAGGAACTTTAAAAGTCACAGATTATGAAGATCAAATTTTGGAAAAACCTAATGTTTTAATGAATGGTTCATTGCCGCATGAAAAATTGATTGAACTTGCCCTTCAAGGAAGATTAAATTATGGCGAACTTGGATCTCGAGGATCTACAAGTTCATATGATGATGAATTTGAAGATGGTCGACGGAAACGTAGCACATTGGTTGAAGCAGATCGAAAAAAGCTGCCAAAAGAAGTGGAAGCTGTTACAAAAACTAGCGGCGGCGAAGATTATCCTCGTTTAACTCCCGAGGAACAAGAAGATTCCTCATCTTTTACGGCGGATGATGCATACAGCGACGATTTAAGCAGTGAAAGACATTGTAAACATGAAAATTGTGAAGGTTGTTCAACAAGTAGCCTAAGTGCTTCTTCGCATACAAGTGGCCATCATGAAAAGGAATCAAATTCATCTGGAAGTGTTAGCCATTTATTAGTTCCATCAACTACGGAACAACAACATTTAGAAGATATTCAAAGTTATATATCGGATTCAAGTGATTCATGTTATTCTTCACTCAATGCAAATGTATATCCTCAAAATCCACCAAGAGCTTTTTCATTTTCAAATAATTTACTTCAAACTAATATTAACGATGTCCCATCAACAACTGCTAGAACAGGATCTAGTTCAGGAGCTGCTTCTGGAGGCGGAGGTGGTGGAGTATATGAAATGATGCATCCAATGAAATATAATAATAATACATCATCAAGAATTAATGAACATAAAATCATATCAAACATGGAAGAATCTTTGCCACTTAGCAATGAAGGATTACAACTTGGTGAAGAAGCAGCAACAAGTGCAACCATGCCTAAATCAATTGTAAGAATTCAAGGGGGTGGAATTATTCCTGCAAATATGCTTTTACAACCCAAAGAAGATTTACGAAAGCGAGCTTTTAGTTTGGGAAGTAAATCATGGATATTGTAAGTTTTTATTTTTTAATTTCCTTGGTGGAAGCCAAAATAATAAAAAAAATATTGGTTTTAGGAAGCCCCTTCGAAAATTATCTAATACTCAAGCAGCTCGAGCAAACAGTTCCAAAGCTTCTTCAATTGCAGATGAATCAGAAAATGAATGCAATGAATCGGTGGCTTCTCATCGATCTCACCCTGAATCGTCATCCTCCCGACAACCATCTATGGCTCATATTCGATCAGATAGCATAGATTCGGCTGCTTCACAACCAAGTGGAGGTGGAAAAGTAATAACTCCAAGATTTGTAAAAAATGCAAATATCAGCAAAAAGCCCAATGATTTAATGGAAGTTAATTTTTCTCCACCAAATAATAATAATTCTTCTATTACCAATCATTATAATTCTTTTGGAGGAGGATCGATAAAGGGCGCAGCAGGAGGTTCAAGTAATAGCGTGGATAGCAATTCTCAACGATCTCGAGCTCCATCATTTATTTCCCATAAAGCTACTGATAGTTGTGCTTCTGAAGTTGATGAAGAAGCAGCTCAAATGCCTCAAGAAGTTCAAATGCATGAAGTTAAATGCTTTATTAAAAATGATGATGATTTTATTTATGGTTTATTAAAAGAAAGAGATACCACTTCTTTAATTTCAACTAAAACTGAATCATCTATGCCATATTTTGAAACCATTGAAGAGCATGTTAGTTCTCCACCAAGTCCAAGATCCAATTCTCAATTATCAAGAAAATCATTGGAACTCAAATCGCCCCCAGAGATTGGAACATTGAAAGGAAAAAGGAAGGAATCAGGTGGAAGTGCAAGATTACAACCTCCAACTTTAAATCCAGCTGATCAAGTTACTTATGTTCTAATTGGAGTAAGTTTTTTTCTAAAGTAAAATACTCTCTAAAATTTATTTCCCTAATTAGAAAATTTTTAAATATAATTTTTGTATTGAGAAATTTTTTTCGTTCGTTTTGAAAGTTTATTGGATGTCTTTTTTTAACGTCACTAGAATGGCTGGCACCCCATCTCACCACCTCCATCAATGTCATTTAGGATTTTTGTAAAAATAAGAAAAACATATTATTATTTTTGAGTCATACTATAAGCTTTTTAAATTTAATTTTCTTAACAAAAAAATAAGCTTAATTTTTATAATACAACAGGAAAGCATATTTTGTAAAAGTAAAAAAAATACAAAGGCTTAGAGATTTCAAAGATGGTTCAAAATCTGATGTGTTTCATATTTTTTAAAAACACAAAATCTTTTACTTCCTAAAAAAACATGTTTGCAATTTTTTAATCTTCTTTTTTATTTCAGAATCAGCCCGATAAATTTTCTGAACGCAAAGCAAGTGTTCCATCACCAAGAATTCGAAAGGACCAACCTCAACATATTACAACAAGAAAATCATTGTCGCAAAGTAAATCAGACAATTTAAAAAATCCAAATCCATCTTCATAAACTATAACCACAACACAACAACTGCTGCAGAACCAAAAAATCATACATATAACTTTTATTTTTTTTTAAACTTTTGATCCGCTCTTTTTATCTGGATATAATTTTTTTTTCTTTCGTGTCACAAAACTTTTTCTTTCTAACTATTTTCTTTTTAAACTTTTGCTCAAAAATTAAAAATTAATATTTTTATTTTAAATATTTTATATTTTCCTAAAATAAATAAATAATTGTAACCGCCTCAAAATAAAAATAATTATTATTTTAAAGATTTTTATAAATTTATAAACTTTTCATTATCATTGGCTTTCTTGAATTTTTTGTTGTTATCAAAGGTCTTTTTTTTTTTTATAAAAATTTTATATTTTGTTTATCCTTGTTTTTCTTTAGATGTTTTTAAAATTAAAAAAAAAAGCATATCATAATTTTTATTTTATTTTTCATTTATTATTATTATGTCTTCCATTATTTTTAAAAATCTTGTGGGATTTATTTTTTTATCGTTTAAAAAAATTAAAGCAGCCGAAAACCATAAAAAAAAGTAAAATGCTTTATTCGATCTCAATTTTTTTATAATATTTTTGTTGCTTGTTAAATTTAATTTTTTGATGAAAAATAAAGAATAATAAAAAACTTTTAAATTTAATCAAAGTTGGATTGTATGATTTCACTTTATTCTTTCGGTTCCTCTGGTAAAAAAGATAGGTACCCATAATTTTCAGTATTTTTTTCAAGTATTCTTCTTAAATAATTTGTAATTTGGCTAAAAGTTGGACGATCTTCGACTGCTTCTTTCCAACAATCCAGCATCATTGCATAAATTTCTTCAGGAGCGATGGGGGGTTTTTGGAGACGGTTTCCCGCTTGAAGAAACTCCAACATTTCCATGTTAGTCATCGCGGGATATGGCACGGCGCCGTAGGAAAATATTTCATAGCATAAAATTCCAAAAGCCCAAACATCTGATTTTTCAGAAAATTTTCGATCCACCAAAGCTTCAATTGAAAGCCATTTGATTGGCATTCGTTTGTGAAGTGAACCTTGATAGATTAGAGTTTCGTCATCGCAGTGACAACACAAACCAAAATCAGAAAGTTTTGCAACATTTTTTTCTGTCAAAAGAATATTTCGACACGCGACATCGCGGTGTACGAGTTTCAAGGAAGCCACATATTCGAGAGCTTGAGAAATTTGCCATAAAATTGAAATCCCTGTATTTATGGGAATGACTTCATTTCGAAAAGATGTAACATATTGAAGCAAATTTCCGCCACTCGCAAGTTCGGTAATCAAGGAAGGCATTTTGTGGTAAAGAGTCCATCCAACAAAATTTATTACGTTTTCATGACCACCCACTCTAATTAAAGTATCGAGTTCACGATTAAATTCTTCATTTTTTTCTTTATTAAAGCTGTTACAAATTTTTATAGCGGCATAGCAGGTTTCACCATCACATTCATTTTTTACATCGTCATTGGAATTGGATTTTATATAAACTGAATCATTCAAATGAAGAAAAGTTTATAGAATAAAATCGAACAAACCTTTATAGACTGTTGCACTGGTGCCCTTTCCGAGGATATCATTAAAATAAATCGTCATATTTTTGGGGTTTAATTGATACTTTTTTCTTTGGTCATGAGACAATTGCGTATTAACGGATAACATTTCAGTTTGCACCGATTGCAGAAAATTATTTAATTTTTTTTGTTGAAAGCGTTTTCTTAAAAAATATATGATAATTAAAATTCCAATAATAAAAAGTAATATTCCTCCAACAATCAACCACAACCACCATTTCGAAGATGATTTGCCTCTGTTCTCCGTTGACGAAGACACTCGACTATTTGGTGTTGTAATTGATGTTGAAGATGAAGGCTGCGTTGTAATTACTAAAAAATCAAAGTTATTTTTATTTTCAAAAAAAATTTCCGCCCTCGAGCTTGTTTCTTCAAAATTTTAAAAATCAAATTTTTAACTTATTATTCGACAATTAATTTTTTAGTAATGTTTTATTTGTTTTTTCACTTACTTGTTTTGTGTTTGAGCTTACAAATGAAAGGAAAAAGATTTTCAAGATCATCATTGTTTTTTGAATACCAGAAACCATCATTTTGAACAGAAATGGCTGCCCTACCATTTATATATTTATTTGGTTGATTCTAAAATAGCGGAAGTTTTTACATATTTTTTGAGTTTTTTTCAAAATCTTATTATCAAAAGATAACTGATGTAAAGAATATAAGACATAGGATACTAGCATTTTTTGCTTGATCAGTCGATTTTAAAACTTTGAAGCTTTGAAATGTTGTTTATTTTTTAAACCCAACCATCGCTTTTTTTTACTTTTTTTAAAAGCTTTTTCATTCCATTTTTTTGGAACTTGCTTATCTAATAAAAAATCCAAATTCAAAAAAAGGATAAAGTAAAAGAGTGAAAAGCTGTTGTTTGCATATTAATTATATATTTTCTTAAATTATTATTTGACAATACGATTTTCAAATCATATAAAATCCTTCCCTGGTCAAACCAATTAGAAAAATTAGATTCGGTTCCGTCGATGGATATCCAATCTTTTTCTGCATTTTGATAATAACCGATCCACCATATATCGTTTTGATTTGAAAAGTTATAAGCACATTCTAAAATTTTAAAATAAATTACAATTGAATTTTGTTTCACAAAAATTTTAAGTCATCAAATTTTTACTTGGAAAAAAGATACTAAAAACTTTAATCTTTAAAAATTTATTGTTGCGTAACAAAACCATAATCGCAGAAGCATTTTTTTAAAATTGTTTTCAGCAACTTTTACTCTGTTTCATGGAGCGTATTTATTGTCGAGAAATTTTGTGGAAATAATTTTTTAAAAAGCATAGTTTAAATTTATTCGTCATTTATTGATTAAAGTTCTTATTTTGTTTCATTAAAATTTATTCCGAACACATTTTTTAGCTAACGTTTTTGACTCCATGTAAATCCGAAATTTTGCAAAAGTTAAAAAGCGAATATTGCATGATCTAATAAAATACAAAAACATTTTATCGATTAAAAAATAAAAATGTAATAAACTTTACTTGTAAGTTCGTCGTTTATAACACTATTAGCAATTGAAGACAAATACCCATCATCGTTTTTAAATTGGTTGCACATAATTTCACTATCACCCCATATCGCTTTTGTGATGTTAAAAATGTAGCAATTTCCACGACAGCAAGTACTAAATTGAGGGCAACAAACGTCATAACAGCATTTGCTACCCTCCGGGCAAGAAATGGAGTTGCAGTTGTCGCCGTCATCTATGCCAAAGCTTTGTACAAAAATAAAAGCAAAAATAAAAAAATAAAGCATCTTATTTTTAAAAATTTAAAAGTGGTAAATGATTCAGGAACTAAATAAAAATGTGTTTATGTTATTCTTATCAAAAAAAAAAATTCTAAGCTTTTTCACAGAGTGACAGATTGAATGATTAATTCTTTCAATAATATTTTCTAACAAAAAATGCGACGCATGTAAATATATCTCTTACTAACGTAAAAAGTTTAAAAATTACTTATTCTAAGCTGGGATGTCGGAAATGCATTTTTTAGAAGAAAGAAACGGAAATAGGATTCCGGCCATCCCTGATTGATTGTAAGGTTTTAAAATTAAAAGTATGAATGTTGTACTGTTTACAATAATCTTTTTATTCATAGGATGTCAAACCATAAATTTTGGAGACCATCAACTAAATTATGTTAATATTTTATCGATAATTTCGAATACGTAACTTTTGATTCATTAGAAACAAAGATCTTTATATATATTTATTTTTAGTCTACATGTGTCACTAAACTAACATAACCATAATTCTCGTTATTCTTTTCAAGTATTTGTGTCAAATAATTTCGAATTTGGTTAAAAGCTGGACGATCTTCGACTGCATCCTTCCAACAATCCAACATCATTGCATAAATTTCTTCAGGAGCGATTAGGGGTTTTTGGAGACGATTTCCCGCTTGAAGGAACTCCAACATTTCCATGTTAGTCATCGCGGGATATGGCACGGCGCCGTAGGAAAATATTTCATAACATAAAATTCCAAAAGACCAAACATCTGATTTTTCAGAAAATTTTCGATCCACCAAAGCCTCGATTGAAAGCCATTTGATTGGCATTCGTTTGTGAAGTGAACCTTGATAGATTAGAGTTTCGTCATCGCAATGACAACACAAACCAAAATCAGAAAGTTTTGCGACATTTTTTTCTGTCAAAAGAATATTTCGACACGCGACATCGCGGTGTACGAGTTTCAAGGAAGCCACATATTCGAGAGCTTGTGAAATTTGCCATAAAATTGAAATCCCTGTATTTATGGGAATGACTTCATTTCGAAAAGATGTAACATATTGAAGCAAATTTCCGCCACTCGCAAGTTCGGTAATCAATGATGGCATTTTGTGGTAAAGAGTCCATCCAATAAAATTTATTACATTTGCATGACCACCCACTCTAATTAAAGCATCGAGTTCTCGATCAAACTGTTCCACATCGTCTTCTTCATATTTGTTTGGAATTTTTATAGCGGCATAACAGTTTTTAAATGACGTTGTTTTGACATTTTTTTTGAAATCGAGTTTGATAAAAACTGAAAGGTCTTAATTTAAAGGCAAATAAATAGAAAAATAAAAGCCAACAAAAAAGGTGCGTTCACTGTATTATTTTTGAATAAAATACTAGCAATTTTGCTGCTAAACTTTAAAAAAAATATATAATTGAAAGCCACACCTTTATAAATTGTTGCACTGGCGCCTTTTCCAAGAACATCTTTATAATATATCAATACGTTTTTAGGTTCTAAGTATCTTGTTATTCTTTCATCTTTGCCTATCTGCGTTACAAATAATGACATTCCTATTTTTGCTTGCATCGATTGCAAAAATTTATTTGATTTTTTCCCATGAAATTGTTTTCTTATGAAATATATTATAATTATAATTCCAATAATAAAAAGTAATATTCCTCCAACAATCAACCACAACCACCACTTCGAAGATGATATATTTCTGCTCTCGGTTGACGAAGACACACGACTATTTGGTGTTGTAAGGGATGTAGAAGATGAAGACAGTGTAGACGTCATCACTTAATTAGCCAACCTTAATTTTTAAATATTTTGCTTAATCGCTTACTTTTTGGATCTCTTATCTTGCATATGTAAGGAAAAGAAACGGTTGTATTAAATGAATACCATGAACCAGTGGGGGAGTTAATTGCGGCCCTTCCGTTTTCATATTTTGTTTCTTGACCTGGAGCAAAATTCAATAAAGTAACCTGAGATCCATCTGAGGTTGTCCATTTACCTTTTTCGTATTCGTAATATCCTATCCACCAATATGTAATTGCGCTAGAAGTTTTAAAACCACAATCTAAAATTTTAATAATTAAACGTTACCTCGAATAACATGAAAATAATTTATCTTAAATTTACATCAAAATTCTTACTTGTAATTGCCATGTTTTCTGAGCTATTGGCCATAGAAACTAAAGCACCGCGATAATTTCCGGTACAATCTGCATTGTCCCATGTTGTTGGGGTCATGTCAAAAACATAGCACCCTCCATTACAACACGACATGTAATTAGAGCAACAAACTTTGTCACAACAAATATTAGGAGAATCACAATCATTTAAATTACAGCTTGTATCATCCATGGTTGTAGTTGTAAAAAAATTTTCTGCAGCTGAAGTTGTTGTTGTTATTCGATTTGATGCAGATGTTTCGATGCTCGGAATAAGCGTAGTCTGTGTCAAAGCATTATAAAAAAAGAAAAACATAAAAAAGAAATAAAGCATTTTTTTATATTAAATTTAAAAGTTGTAAATGATGCAGGCAGGAACTAAATAAGAATGTTTAAATTTTTTTCATGTAAAAAAATAAAGCTAAAAGCTCAAGCGTTAGAATTACCATACTTTATAAATTTTAATCCGATATGGAAGATGGGAAAAAAAAATCCAAGTTAGTTGAAGTGCTTCGTCATCAAAACTTCTAAAATGCGTGTTTAATGTTTTTAATTCCATACTTTTTTTTCTTTTATCGTAAGGATTATAAAAAGGTGTGATGAAGAGGTGCAGCCGCTTATTTGTTATTTATACCTCTAGAAAAGTTGAAGCTCCTTATGTAGTGCTATCATTTTCTGTGAAATTCTTCACCTTTTCTGTCTATATTTTTGTTTAATTGCTTTTTTTAAGTGGGTACTACGATGCTTAAATCTGCAAAAACCATGCTTGAATTTATTGTTTTATTTTCTTTTATTTTGGGTAGTTTAGGAGATGAAAGTGAAAATAAATGGAAGTTTTCATTAAACGCAACTTATTCGACGTTGTATTTTGATCTTCAAGAGCTTCAAAAAAATCATGAATTAACTATAATCATAGATTCTCAATATTCCCTTGAAATGTTTCTAATCGGAATGGAGAATCCTTCACTTGAGAATTATTTGGTTTATGAATCCAATGAAATGACTAACTCCACTTTTATCGGAAAGTAAGCAACTTTAAAGTTTTAAACTACTTTAAAATTCTGATAAACTTCAGTCTCGGAAATGTTTCATTATTTAATACATTTGGTGATTCACAATGGTATCCGTATTATTATACAACCGATTCAAAAGCTTTAACTATTTATCGAATTGGTGATAATTCGAGTGTAGAGAACGCAGTTTATTTTCGAATACTGGGATGTAATTAAAGTTTTATCTCTTTTTTTTATTTAAAAAAAGTTTCATTTATTAAAAATCATATTTTTTTAAGTGCATAAATGTGGAGAACAAAGTAACGTACTTCAAAATGATCCAAATTTAAATAACACAGGGAATTTTCTTTTTTCTGCTGAACCTGCAGGTTGTGAATGTACTATTTTAACTTATAAACTAAGACCCCGAAGAATTCTTTTGAATACTTTGCAAACCAGCAGCCTCTCTGAGAATATCGCTGTTACCGGAGGTGTTTATGGAAAAGAGATGAATTACTTTGAGTTTAAGTAAATATAAAAATTTTATAAACGATTTACTTTTCTTTTTTTTTGGCCCATTTCAGTAAGGATACATCAAACGCTTTCAGCGGCATGAGCTTATATGGAAGTGTTTTTAATTTTTATATTCCAAAAAACGAAGAGTTTAATATTACTTTTGAAGAGCAACAACTAAATGATTTGGATCCTAACAATGGTAAGCATACCCATGAAAATTTTTATCTTGTTAAAAGTGTTCTAGGGAGTATTTCTTATTATGTCAATGAGATGAATAAAATGGGAGTGATTACCTCTCCTGATTACGGTGAAATGGATAATTATGCGTCTACAACATACTGTAATCCGAATTGTAAAACAACAATAATAAATCTTATCCCAAGTACAGATACTTGGTTTTATCTTGAATTAATGGATCGAAATGTCACTGATTTAGCAACCTTCTACCTTATTGATGCTGAAGGCATTATTTTTGATTTAAAAACTCAAAAACTTTTAAAATCGTTTTGGATTAAATCAGATAATTTTACTGTTTATTACTCGGACACAAAGCTATCAAATTTTCGTATAATTTATGAACTTCGAGAAAATAAAATTCCTGCGCCAACGAAACAATGGAAAGTTTTATTGGATGACGTTCGATCATCTTTTTATTTGGATCTTCAAAAACTCGAGATAAATCAAGAATTAACTTTGAGTGTGAAGAATAAAAATTATTCTCTTGTCATGTTTCTTGCTGGAATCGCAAATTCAGAACTTAAAAATTATTTGTTTTTTGAATCAGAATCAGCCGATGCGGAAAATTTTGTTGGAAGGTAAAGCAACAAATGTGAAATAAATAATTTTTGTGATATGAATTTGAGATACGAAATATATGTATTTTAGCCTTGATGATGCTTCGCTATTTGAAGGTGGCACAGTTGTTTCACCTTTTATTTATTACACAAAATCAAAAGTTTTAACTATTTTACGACGCGCCGGAAATATTACTGAAAATTGTGCATTATATTTTCATATTAAAGAACGTGAGTTTTTATAATATGGCATTTATTTTAAAACTAAATTAAAATTTTCTAAAATAAGAACATGATAGGGATTTTCAGTTATCGTTTCATTTGTGAAGTTTAAAAATTTCTCTATTTTGTGATTATAGAAATTTTGTACCAAAGTTTTTTTGCGAAAGTCTCGATCGTGAGGGGCTTACGAAAATATGAAATATTTTTATGAATTTTAAAACATAAAACATTTTGTGTTACTTATAAGTTACAACTTGCACTATTTTAGTTTATAAATGCCATTTATTTTTAACCGTGATTGAAAGCTACATTCCTACTGATAATGATTTTGTAAAATTGAATATCAGGGCTATTGATGATGATTGTTTTATAACAATCTTAACTTTTAAGCCACGACCTCGAAGACTTGTCATTAATGAATTGATAACCAACTCGACTGAAAACATTATTGTCACAGGAGGAGTTTATGAAGAAATGGAATATTTTTATTTCAAGTGAGTTTGAGTTTTTTTTGTTTGTTTAATCATTTTTTTGTTGTTGTTATAGTAAATATATTTCTCCTACGCTTGAAAGGTTGAATTTGTTTGGAAGTGTTTTCCACTTTCTAATTCCCAAGGGCGAATATCTGAATATTACCTATGCAAGTAAATCATATGATGATCGAGGTGAGTCCTAACTATAATTATTTCATAAACATTATTTTCTCTACTAATTTTATCAACAAAAAAATTGAAAAAAAAAATTCCTGGATAACTTTGATACATAAATTTCGTTTTTTTTTCTCGACAGTTATTATCTTAAAATTTTAGCTGATTACCAGCATAAAGTTATTGACGTTAATGAAACCAGCATCATTACTTCCCCAGATTATGGAGAGATGGATGATTATACCACTAAAACCTTTTGCAAACCATCGTGTAAATCAACTTTAATTAATTCCGTTAACAATACTTGGTTTTATCTAGAATTAATGGATCGAAATCTCACAGATGAAGCAATCTTCCATCTTATTGATGCTGAAGGCAATTTTTATGATTTAAAAACTCAAAATCTTTTAACATCATTTTTGGTAAAATCAAATAATTTCACAATTTTTTATTTTGACAAAAAACTATCAAATTTTCGAATTAGTTATCAACTTCTTCCTCGGGACGACATTAGTACTTTAATAACAACAACAACTACTTCTTCTAACAGCGCCAATCTCGTTTTTTTAAATTATTTTAATATTATGCTTTTTTGCTATGGGTTATATCGTATTTAAATTATTATATTTTTTTAAAAATTTAAAATCAAATAATTTTAAAATTACATATTCTTATTTATTTATTAAAATATTTTCGACAAAAGCAATACGCAGAAAATTGAAAACAAAAAAATTAATTTGGAGAAATTTGTTTAATTTTTAATTTTGAAATCATTTCATTTGCATGTTTTTCATCGCCGCGGTTATTAACTTTTTTAATTACCACCAAGTTTTCCAATAAATTGTATTTTGTAAATTTTAAACTTTTTTTATTATTAAACTAGAAAAAACGCGCGCTTTCGGCGCGTAACTGCATAGTACATTATGTTAAGATAGAAAACGGTGTTGCAGAAATAAAATTTATTTTAAAAAAATATTCATACATTGATACATATAATAAAAATACAAAATACATGGATGATCATAAAGTCCAAGTTCAAGAGCAACATTTTCTTTATTACTTTTATGCTCACAAAAAGAGTTTTCATTTTTTCGTAATCACTTTGTATAAATTTCCCAATAAAGTTGATGATCAAAATCATTTGAAGACATTCATTTACCATTCATATCAGAAAATAGACATAACAAATCTGAAAAATAAAAGATTATATTTTGTCTAATTAAATTTTAAACGACTTACCGTTGATAACACATACAGAACCCCAAGTTTGGGGTGCTGCATCCCACAGAAAAGTCTATGTCCATGATTATTTAATTTAGTCTACTTTAAATTTATACATATTTTATATTTAGTTTATTCGATGATTTCGGGTTTTTCAAGTCGTCTAACAATAGCCATAGCGTCTTGATAAATTTGTTCCATGTAACGTGGTGAACCTGTGTGTTGTGCACAGGTTCGAGAGACAGCAACAAATTTAGAATAGTATTTATTCAGAGAATAAAGATAACATACATTTTTCATTGAATGAAAGACAACGAACAAACAAGGCTAAGATTTAGGCGAGAGTGAAGACGCGAGTCAAACACTATCTTCGTTATGGGAGTTGGCGCTTGATTGTGATGCATTTGAAATGCGCGCACAACATCCCTCCCCACTTATATTAGACTAGCGAGGTACTTAGCTTAAATAATTAACAAGAACAATATAATAACTAACAAAGACTAGAGAAGCTAAATCCTTGAATCATAGTTTTTGAGACGTGGATCAGGAGCAAGTCTTTGCGGTGGCGCACGAGCACGAGCAGATCTTCGAAGAGCGACGGGTGATTCTGGAGCATTTGACGAAGGATCACGATCGATATCAGGAGCATTTGTTCTTGAGTTCGATGTCGGTTGAGATTGAGGAGCATCACTTGGAGCATTTGAAGTTGATTGAGATGGCGGAGTTTGGCGAGCGGTAACCAATGTAGTTGAAACTTCGGTCATGGTACAGGGCATGGTACACGAAGCTTGTTGAACAGGAGTCGTTGACGATTGTTCATTTGTTGGACTTGAAGAGCGCGACGAAGGAGCACTTGAAGAGTTTGCAGTATGGGATCCACCTTCCCCTGATGAATTTGAAGCATGAGAATCAGATTCAGAGTTGGAGTACGGTTCAGAGGCGATTGGATCAGCAGCTTTGAGTAGTTGGTTTGCATGTCGACGATGGTATTTTCCAGTTGAGTTTTCTTGGAGTTTGTAGAGTGTTTTTCCAACTTTAGCTAAAACAATAGCAGGAACCCAAGGACCTTCAGGTTTAAGTCGAAAATGTACACGATCATTAGCTTTGAAGAACTTTGATTTGACTCCATGGTGTCGATTGAATTGTTCATCTTGTTTGAAGTTTGATTTCAGGAATTTGACGAAATTTGGACGAAGCATGTCGAGTTGATTTCGTAATTCACGACCAAGATGAGCAAAAGCAGGAGTTGAGCAACCAGGAGTAGCATTTGATGGAGTGGTTCGATAAGCAATGAGGAATGAGTCTATGCAGTCATGCAGCTTGAAGTTTGAGCCACGGTCGATTGATTTCTTCTTAACGAATCGTTTGACGATATCAACCATACGTTCGGCTTGACCATTTGATTGTGGATGGTATGGAGCACTACGGATGTGATTGATGCAGTAGTCGTCGCAGAAATTCTTGAATTCACTTGAAGCAAATTGAGGACCATTATCAGAGACAATAACCATTGGAGCACCATTATCAGCAATATACCTTTGAAGAACTTTGACAGTTTTGGCGGTTGTTGTTGATTTCATAACAGCGACATCAATCCATTTGGAGTATGAATCGACGATTACCAGCAGATAATGATCATGGAGAGGACCAGCGAAGTCGATATGTATTCGATCACCAGGTTTGGACGAAACAGGCCATGAGACGAGTGGTACCTTGATTGGATTCTTTTTGAGTTGAATGCAGGAGTCGCATGATTTGACCATTGTTTCGATGTCTTGGTTTAGTCCAGACCAGAAAACATGTTTACGAGCAAGAGCTTTTGTACGGCGTTCACCATTGTGACCAGCATGAAGTTGTTGAAGAACATGATCACGAAGCTTTGCAGGAATGAATACACGATCATTCATCATGATGACGTCTTTGATCAAGTAGTATTTGAGCGTTCCATCGCCTTGTCGTTTGTTTGATTTGATTGATTTGAGAAGTTGTTGAGCTTCTGGATCATCAGCATAAGCAGCAGCAACATCCAGAGCAGTAATTTGAAGAAGAACAGCATGAGGAGTAACATCATCAGCGAGGTCGTCGACGATTGAGTTTACCATGTACGAGTCATCTTCTTCGTAAATTTCTTCTAATTCACGAGTTTGCTTGATGAGGCGCGAAAGAGCGTCAGCTTGACCGAATTGTGTTGTGTTTCGGTACTCAATGTCGAAATCATAACAAGAGAGTGTTAGAGCCCAGCGATGAAGACGATTGATTTCAACTGACGGTTTCTTTGATTTGTTGCCGAAGATTGATAGAAGAGCACGATGATCTGTCAGGAGAGTGAACTTTCTTCCTTCGAGGTATCTTTTGAAGACTTTGATAGCCATGACGAGTGCAAGACCTTCTTTTTCGGTTTGATTGTATTTCTGTTGCGACGAGTTCATAGCACGCGAGAAGAATTGTATTGGTCTTTCAGTGCCGTTTGGATATCGATGGGAAATGCATCCACCAATACCAGCAGCAGAAGCATCGGCAGCAACGATGATTGGTAGACGAGGATCATAGTGTGTGAGCATGCAGTTTTCAGAAAGAAGCATCTTGATGGTTGATACAGCTTCATCATGTTCAGGAGTCCAAGTCCAGTCAGCATTGTTTTTGAGAAGATCGTCGAGTGGTTTGCGGTGATTTCTCATCATTGGAATGAAGTTTTGGTAGAAGTTGATGAGACCAAGGAAAGCACGAAGTTTGGAGACGTCGGTTGGTGTTTGCATTGTTTGAATTGCAGCCACCTTTTCTGGATCAGGTTGAATTCCTTCAGCAGAAATCAGCTTTCCTAAGAACCGAACCGAAGCTTTGAATAGCTTACATTTGATGAGGTTGAGTTTGAAACCTTCTTTCATTAGACGATTGAAGACAGTTTTGACATGTTCACGATGTTCGTCGATGGATTTGCTAAAGATCAGAATATCATCGAGGTAAGCAGCGGCGAATGGTAAGTCCATTAGCAGTTCATCCATGATACGTTGAAATTCAGCAGGAGCATTCTTGAGACCAAAACAAAGAGCTTTGTATCGGAATCTTCCAAAAGGAGTCGAAATCGTAACAAGTTCTTGAGATTCTTTGTCGAGTGGCACTTGATGATAAGCATCAGACAAATCCAGTTGAGTGAACACGGTTGCTTCAGAGATGAGATCGAAGATGTCATTTGGTGATGGTAGTTGATAGCATGGTTCTTCCAGTCGTTCGTTGAGACCAGTTGAGAAGTCTATGACGAGCCTGGGTCTCCCGTCCTTCCTTGAAATGATTGATACCGGTGAAGCGTAGTTTGAGTGTTTCACAGGATAAATTCTTTTTTCTTGGATCAGTCGTTCAATTTCAGCTTTGAGAAGTTCAGCAGCATGAATAGAAAGACGTCTGGGAGGTATGAACACATATGTCGAGTCCTTCTTGAGTTGAAGATGAACTCTGAAGTTCTTACATCGACCAGGTTTACCATCGAAGAGAGGCTTGAATTGTTGAGACAAATCGTCGATTGTTTGTTGAGGAACAATTGAATCATCAGATACCATGTTACAAGCAAGTTGATTCAGACGAATGTTTCCAAGTTCAAATATACCAAAGAAGTCGTTACCAAGTAGAGACATTTGAGTATCAGCTACGAAGTATGTAACATCTTGGGTTTTAGTTACAAGTTGATGATTTTCATCTTCGAATTTGATTGTCGTTTGAGAAGTGAAGGAATCATTGAGTTGAAGAGGATTATTGCCAGCAGCATTAACGACGATTGGTTGACGAGTAAGAGCAGGAGATCCAATAGCAGAATGATCACGTGGAGTAAGAATTGAGATGTCAGCACCAGTATCCAAAAGGCATCGTAGTGGTTTACCATTGATGATGAGGTTTACCATTAACCTTGGATGATCACGTTTCCATGAAAGGCGCAAAACTTGTTTTGATTCATCAAGATGATAAGAACCAGCTCGGCCACCAGTATAACGAGCTTGAGTTCTTGTTTTTGACGAATTTGAGTTGTTTGATTTGAAGTTGGCTTTCTTACAGTATTTGAGCATGTGACCATTTACTTTACAGTGAGAGCAATATGCAGGATCTTTCTTACAATCAATACGCCAGTGAAGATCACCACAGTTTGGACATGGAGAAGTCGGTGGAGCTCGATTGGAAGAAGTTTGATTTGACGGTTGCTTTGGTTGATGACGTTTCTTGTTTTGACCATGATGACCATGATTGAGCTGATTGACATGTTGAGTTTCAGGCAGTCTTTGTTCTCGATTTGTTTGAATTGTGGTTTCAATGAGCTCTTGGCAATCAGCAAAAGTTGTTTTAGCATTAGCCGCGAGCCTGTCGAGTATTCGAGTTCTTAGTGGTTGAAGTTCTTTTGATTTCATCGAGAGCATGAGGATCATAGTTTGAAGTTCATTCTCAGAGAATTCACCCATTTTGAAGTCGATAGTCGATTGTTTGATACGAGCACAAAGAGCAGCAATAGGTTCATCAATAGGATCATTCCACGTCGTTTGAAGAGCAGCAAAGCGTTTAGCAAAGAGAGATTCACTTCTGTCGAATAGTTGGATCATCACCTTCTTGAGAACTTTGGAATCATACGTTGTCAGAGCTCCTTCAGTTTTGAAAGCAGGAGTCAGAAGTAAAGCACCACTTACTTTATGATAGCAAGCATCATCCAAACAAGTTTTGATCAGGATTATCTTTTGTTTTTCAGTTAGCGTCGGATGAAGGTCGAATATGTCGTCGATTCTTTCAATCCAGACAGCAGCAGAGTTAGGACGAGCAGCATCGTATTTGAACGGAGGTAGAGTTGGTAGAGTCATCGTCGGTTGATCTTATAAACAGTTGAAGTTTAGGGCTGACGGTTGATTTGAGATCAGAAAGCAGCAAGAACAAGACGTTTGATAGACAGCAGTTGGAGCAACAGTTGAACAAAATCTTGAGGAAGTTGAAGCAGCTGGAGCAAGAGTTGAGTTGAGGATCAGATAGGTTGAATCCGTAATCGTCACCAATAAATTTGTTGTGCACAGGTTCGAGAGACAGCAACAAATTTAGAATAGTATTTATTCAGAGAATAAAGATAACATACATTTTTCATTGAATGAAAGACAACGAACAAACAAGGCTAAGATTTAGGCGAGAGTGAAGACGCGAGTCAAACACTATCTTCGTTATGGGAGTTGGCGCTTGATTGTGATGCATTTGAAATGCGCGCACAACACTGTGTGTGTCGAAGGTAAAATAATTTTTGTCCCAATGGTAGTTGCATTATTTTCAATTTGGTGTTTTTTCATGAAGTCATCAATGTTTGTATAATTATCTCGAAAAATTTTACTTTGGTTGTTCCTGAGATATTCAACTCGTTCTTTAATACAGTATCAACTAACCATTATTGAAAAAGCCTTCCTCCATGCAAAATAGCGTTAAATTCACCGTTTCGAATAGCGATATGAAACTTGGCATAAGCATTACGGGTTATCCTTTTGTTTGAGAATAGCTTTGTCATTACGTGGTGCCAAATCGGTTGTCCATGAGGAAAGAAAATTGGATAAAGCCATGGCTCAACGTTTTTATCTAAAGCATTTACTGTTTTAAGTTTTCTGCCTTCTTTGTCGTAAACCGTTACGTAAGAATCAGGGATTTCTCCGTCATCAGTTGTAGCAAATACTGCGGCTACTTCATTGGATGTTTGCAAATTAAAACGTCTTGGATCAACACCTGGTTTTAAACCAAAATGAAGTGATAAATTTAAAGGCTCTGTATTATTTTCTGCAGCTAAGTTTTGTTGCATTTGATATTGTTCAAATAACATTTGGAAAGCGTGGGCTTGACAGTTTATGCGGCTCAAAGTTTCAGCTAAAGTTATTGTTATATCACGATTTAAGTTTGAAAAATTGTTTAATCGGGTTTCTACTGCTTCAAGTGGATCTACAATATAAAGCTGAGCGTATGATCTAACCTCGTCTTCTTTGTTTTGCAAAGCTGTATTAATTTGGTAATAAATTTGTCCTTGAATAACAAAAAAATATGGACCCGGCCTGTTTATTCCGAAATTTACTGTATTAGCGTTAAAAGAAGCCAAAGCATGTACATTTATATACCTTCTAATGTTATCGCGAAACTCTTGAATATCAAAAAATTTTTTTAACTCTTCGGGGTAGGAGAGTTGTGGAGGAAATGTACCATGTTGACAGCAATTGCTGAAAGAAAGTCCTTTATTGCTTACTTTCTCGCTTTCGAAATGACTGGCGCTACAATGTTTACAATTTTGATTCATTGGGCCGAGATAATGTTGTGCCATGCTATCGTCAATAGTTTTGCCACCTGATGTTATTTGTCCTTGGGGATTGCGACTTCGCCTTTTAATGTTTTTATTTTGTTCTCTTTGCATTGTCCTTTGGTCTTCGTTAAAATTTGTTCTTAATTGTTGCATCCGGTTTCGTGTTTTTTCTCTTACTTCATCCTTTTCCACATCTGTTCTTTGTGATCTTCTATTTCTATTTCTTTCTAATTTTTTTCTTTTTAAATCTTCTTGATGAGTAGCCTCTTGTGAAGCAGTTCTTTTAATACGTGGTCTTGTCATGTAGAGAAAAAGGAAAAATTAAATGAAACTATAAGGAATTCACAAAAAATGGATGATTTCACCCTTATTTTGGAAAATTGTGCAGAAATAATGAAAAATGAAGAAAAAAATAAAAACAAAATTAAATTTGTTGGAAAAAAAGAATCTCGATTTGTTCCAAAACCAAAAATTCCAATATCAACATATTATCCGAAAAACGACATTCAAATGTATAAAAGATCTCAAAGCTTCCCCCTTCCATCAGAATAAAAATTATATGGAAATGGGTTTCCAGTGACTTCCATCATTGCATGTTTTAATACTTGGATTGCTTTCTCTTGAGTTCCAAAATCAATTTCATACAAAATAGTATCAATCCAATATTCTGAAAACGCATGAGTTTCTCCAATTCGTTGAATTTCATTTCGATACTTTTCAACCATTTCAAAATCTTCAATAAAAAATCGAGTGTATCTTCGATAAACGTGCAACAAATCCTAAAATAAATTAATTTGAATTATTTAAAAAAATTTGTTCATAAATACAACCGACGACTTACGAACAAAGGCTTTTTATTTTGAAGGAAATTAATATAATATTTCCAAATTTTTTTATTTGTACAATCTAAATTCCATCCCAATCGAAATTCAATTAATCCTTTCACAATATTTTTACTATTTTTAATTTTTCCCAAATATTTGAATAATTCTTCATCCGTTAATTCTTTTTTAATCAATTTAGAAAAATAAAATTTAGCTCTTTTATTTTTTTTCAAAATTCTTGTGGAAATGGGTTTCGCTACAAAAAAAATATTTTTATAAAAAAAATTATTTATCACTTACTTCCAAAATTTTGGTAAAACTGTTTTGCATTATCCATATTATAATTAGGAAATGTCATCATTTTTATCATAAGCTCATTGAATTCAGAACTAGGAGAATTGAAGAAATCAAACACTTGTTTCAGACTGAAATTTGCTCCAGTCCATTGTAATTTATTACTTGAACCATATTTGATTGAAGAAAAATTTAAGTATTTTCGAATATTGTTTTTTGTTTTTATCTTCAAAGGTTTTCCATTTTTTAATTCTAATCTAAAATTATAAATTTGGATTCACAAATATATTTAAAAAGAAAAAATAATTAATTACTTTTCTAAAGCTTGCCAAATATGTGAAAGCATAACATATTTTTGAGAAAATTCATAAAGTACAGAAAATTTATCCTTTTTTGTTGGACTCTTTTTATAATCAGATATCAATTTTAAATATGCTGCTTTGTAAATAGGTGGAAAAGATGATTCAATTTCAGAAGGCAAAAAAAAATTTAATTTGAGATCGAAATCAGCCATTATTTTTTTTTTCTTCAGCGTTTTTATTTTGACAACCACCAATTTATAAAGAAATGATGAAACTTATTTACCAAAGACTCTCTTCCATTTTTTTGCATTAGGTCATTTGTTACCTCTAAAGGTAATTAATTTAAAATTATTATTTTTATCTCTATTATTCTTACCAAGAAAATCCCTGAGAAAAAAAAGACATACAAAGAAAGAAAAATGCTTCTTATAAATCGGGTAAACATCACTTGCTATAATCCTAAACAGCACTTACTATAATCGAGTGAAAATTTTCACTCGATTGGCCAATGATTTTGAACGCAAAAGAGTGGATTTTTTTTTATTTCGAAAAATCGAGTGAATTTTTTTTACAGTAATTTGATTTATCAATGAACTGCTAAATAATTTTTTAATTTTCAATATTACAATATTTTTATATTATTATTAAACAATGTCCGCTTTAATTAACATCTTTGACCACCGGGCCTTGATAAAAAATTCTTTCAAAGAATTTTTACACTTTTTAAATTACTTCAGTTTTTCTGCCGCTTTTATTCTATAAAGGTCAAAATAAAGTCGTTTAACTTTTTGGAAATTAAAAAAAAATGAATCAGTAAAAACATGATTAATACTACCAGCTATTAGTATTTGAATAATGCTCAAACATTCACTTTTTCATAGTTATAAAATTTGTGCTTGAATCCATGAATCATTATATTGCATATTTATTTTTAAAAAAAACTATTTTTGAATGAGTTTCATATCCTGGTAAATGCTGGACTGTAATTACCGGACTAAAATAAACCACATTTGTATGGTCATCTACGAAATTCATTCTCGAAGAAAAAATTTCCATTAAAAAAAGTATTTTTGTTGGTTAAAACTCAACTACCCATTATTGGTTGACGAATCACTAAATTAACATTCAACAATGATGCAGCTGCTTCAAAATCACACAATTGTATCCATAATTAAATTCATGCTGGCTGATTTTGATATGCGTTCTTTTTTTTTTGTAATTTTCGAAATCTAGAAGATTTCCAATATTTGGTCGACTTGTACTGTATGCACTCACAGAAAAAAGATCCGGAAACTTGGACAGACACGGACCGATGGACAAAAATAAAACTTGGACAAAATGATTCTCTAATGCTACATTAGAGAATCATTTTGTCCAAGTTTTATTTTTGTCCATCGGTCCGTGTCTGTCCAAGTTTCCGGATGTTATTGGTCACTTTTTTTTGTGAGTGTGTACCATCAACTACTTATACCTTTGCATTTTTAATTGCATTTAATCCTAAATTATAAGAAGAAGCCATGTAATGTTTTTCTTGAGAAAAGCCTTGAAGTTATCTTTATGAACTTCATGTCTATCGCCATGTTTGGATATTGGAAGTGATTAATCATAAATTCTCTGAAGAGGTTGTCGAACGATTGAGTAATAAGGAAAAGATACGTCAACGTTTTCTATGCAGTACTCTTTGAATATATTATTATGAGCATCTAAAGGTTTACCTCCTTCCAGAACAATTTTTCTCATTTTAAAATCAAGCCGTAATGCAATATATTGTTTTTGATTTAGTGGACCTTTGCCCCCATGTGGATGAGTATCGTCTACATAAAATGAAGTGCTTCGTTGGGCCTTTATTCAACTTAGTATTTCAAGAAAACCAAGATCAAGAACCTCAAATTCATTTTTACGACCAAAAACAATAATCTTTACTTTGTACAGTGTTTACCTTTGAAATTAAATAGTTATATATAAATAAATTAAAAAAAGCTTTTTGTAATGATAACCATTAACTGCTTAGAAAGCAAAAATATAATATAAATGCTTTAAAATTCTTTTTTAAAATATAAAATATTTATGCAAAAGTTTCTTTAGATTTTTTTAATCAAAGCATAAAAATTTTGAATTTCTTTAGTTTGCGTTCAAAATCATTTGGCCAATCGAGTGAAAATTTTCACTCGATTATAGTAAGTGCTGTTTAGGATTATAGCAAGTGACGTCGCACCATAAATCAATAAAAAAAAAGTTTTTTACTGCCATTCCCATGTTTTGTTTTTTTTTTGTACAAAAAATTAATAATTATTTACCATTATAGTCGTCGTCAGTCCATGGCTTTGACCTCTCTTGCAAAAAAAAAAAAAGAATGTCCAAACCACTTTTTTTCAATTTTTACCTTTCTATTGTTCAAAAACGAAAATTTGAGAGAGAGAGAGAAAACATCAAAAAAACATATATTTATACTCCCAAAAATAATAATAATGGCATTCTCTTTTTTTTCTTTTTCTATTATTGTCTTTGATTGGCACGATTCAAAACCATTCAAAAAACCAACAACAAAAAAATATATAAAACTAAAAAAAAGACTTTTGTGTTTGTAAAAAAACTTTTATTTTTGCGATCCCAAAAAAAAGAAGAAAAAATTCCGAGATATAATTACTGGTCGGAGGAAAGAATAAAAAAATAGATGATGGAGGAAGAAAATAACAACACATTCAAAATCATACAAAAAAGCTTTTTTTTTCATTCAATCGAAGGCAGGCGAGGATTTTTTAACATCGAGCGAGGGAGCAGCAGCGAGCGTTGATGTGACACGCGTATGTACGTTCCTACGAGGTCATCATCATCATCTCATCTCATCCATGATTGAAGCGAGGGTGAAAAAATAATAAAAACATTGCCCTTTTTCTACTCTATTTTTTTATTTTTTTGTTAGTCGATTTCAGGATATTTCATCAATAAAATGTAATAATAATATGACGATGAGTTAAGTTCAGAAAATAAAAATTTATTTGTTTATTCTTTCGTTATTTATTTTTTCTTTTATTTTTTATTATTTTGATCTGTAAAAAGTAAAATGTTTCGAGTTTTAATCTTTAGTTCTATGAAAATAAACATAGAAATACGGTATACTGTCACTTTAGGATTTTGAAAACAAAATTTGCATGTTTTACAAAATGTTTTGCCTCAATTTTTTTTGTGTGTTTTTTTTTTGTCAAATCTTTTTCAACTTTTTGACTTCATTTTCTTTTCATTTTTATTTACAAAATTATTTCCAATTTTTTGTCTTATGGCCATGACCTAAACTTTTGTAGTAATTTGAGTTAATTATTATTTAAATAAATAAGATTTACAATTCTTGATGTTGCGCTTCTTTAAAGGAATCAATTATATATTTTTTTAAAGATTCTATCGGTTTCGGAAATTTTGACGAATCAAAAAAATTTGCTTTTTACAACCTTGATTTTATTTTAGCCGAATTTATTTAAAAAATAGTCTCTCAAGTTTCTATAATGAATCAATTCATTTTCCTTGCTAATATTTATTTTTCTTATTCAATCTTTTCTTTACAATGCAATCATATTTTTTTTTCATGATACAAAAAAAAAATATATTAATTACCATTATTCTGATCTTTTTTTAATTTCATTCTTTTTGCTTATTTACAAGTGGAAAAAAATATAAGAATGTCCAAAGGGTACTTTGAAAGAGCAATTTGGAACACGCAAAATTTTTTTATTGTCGTTCTTCTCTTATTATTTTTTTAACTTTTTAACGTTGCATAAAAAAAAGAAAAGAAGTCATTCAGATATTCTTCTTCAACTATAGCAAAAATAAAAAATCCATGGAAAAATGAGTAAAAAAATACGATGATGAAGAGGAGAGGAATGCGCCACAACCATCATCATCACCACGATCGCCGCAGCCACAGCCGCAGTAGATAATTACCATCGTCGTTGTCGTTGTCGTTGTCGGGGTTCTTCATGAACGTTAAAGCACTTTTTGCAAGGATGGAGTAGTTGTTTTTAGCCAAACTTGCCGCAAAATAATTTTTTCTTCATCATTTTTTTTACATAGGAAAAGTATCTTCTCCAAGCCAAACAAAAAAAAAGAGATACAGATTGGATAAATATATATGCATTTTTATATTCTAAACTTGTTTGGTTGAGTACTTACCTCTCTAAAATGAAAAATGGTGTTAGTCTTTATTACACCTGTTTTACTTTCCTTTTAGATATTTTTAACTTCATTTTTGGAAGAAGAAAAAAAATTGAAGCTTTAGATGGATGTTGTTGCAGCTATTTATTAGTTGGGTTTATGTTTTATAAAATTACTAAATCGGTTATAATTTTTGTTGACAGCTTTCTTATTACATATAAAAAATAAAATAAAATGGAATAATCAAAGCCACAAAAAAATGCGTATAATAATGTTTGATTTGGAAATAAATTCCCTGAAATTTTTTTTGGATTTTTTGTTTTGAGGCCAGTCTACCATAGTTTTTTTTAGAAATTTTTATCATAAATTAAATTTTCTCTTTGAAAAGCATTTGTTTTAAAAAAAAATTTTTGGTAACAAATTCCGATCAAGACTTTAAAATTTTTTTCTAATTATCTCCACTGTACAGTATTTTTGAATCAAGCTCTTTTTTTATCTGCTTTATTCTTTTTTTTAATTCCATCTTCTTGACCCAAATATTTCCTTTTTAGTTTTAAAGGCGGATATTACTTTTTTATTTTCATTATGTAATCTAACATTTTAAATCCACAAAATTGTCGTTTTTTTGTTGTTAAATAGCCTCTTTAATGAATTTGACTTTTGTAAAAAATTATAATAAAGAGTTTTAGTTTTATTTTCTGTCGTCACAAATAAAAATATTGTCGTCGTCGGATTTTTGTAAACCCTTCCATTTTCGCCGTCACTTGAGTCAATTTTTTTCAATCCATTCGATTTTTTTGAAAGGAAAGCTTTTCTTCTCTTTTTTTTATAATATTTTCTACCGATGGTCACTTCTTTTTTGAACGTCGTCATAATATTTTTGTGCTCCAATGACTTTTTTCTTTCTTTTCAAAGGAAAAAAAGAGAGGAGGTCATTTATTTATAATATTTCCGGTTTTTTTGTTTTGTTTTGAAAAAAATGGAAAAACTGAAAAAAAAAAGTTTTTCTCATTACTCAGTTTATAAACAAACCTGTAGGATTTTGGTAGATATTTCGTCTATCCATCTCTTCCTATTATTATCCTCTCTTTTTACTTCCATGTTTCATGGCATCATAATAATAATAATAACTCATATGTTTTTCGAAGAGGATGAAAAATTTTTTTGGATTTGGGATTTACAAAAAGTTAAAAAAATATCAAAAAAATCTGACTGGTTTTGTGACGGTTAAAATAAAAGTTTGTTTCTAATTTCTTTTTTTGAACTATTTTTTGGAAGCAAAGAAACGGTTATAAATTTTTTTAAATTAAGCAGTTCCCTTATTCAAAAATAAAGTTAGTTTTGGAACTTTTGATTCAACTTTTTTTGTTGATTCCTATTTTTTATTTCATTTTTATTTAGAAATCCAAAAGATAAAAATTTTAGTCTCTTGAAGAATCAATCCATTATGAAAAATATAAAATCACATTAATTATTTAGTTTCTGTCAATAAAATTATTATATTATTAGAAATTTAAAAATTTACAAAAGTTTAGTCTATTTAAAGTATTTAATATTTTTTTAAACATGGTTTTGTGACATTTTTTTAAATATTGACCATCACACATGCGAATTGGGTACCTTTGGGTACCTTTTTAGGTAGCCTATAGGCAGCAGGCAGCACCACTTTTTTGAAATTTTAAAAAATATACTAAGGGAGGAGTACGTTCTTTTTCAAGAAAAAAATTATAGGCAACAGCGATCTCTCAAGAGTTTGAAAAATTAATCAAAGGGGAGAGTACGTGATTTTTTTATAGGCAGCAAAGTTTTGAAAACCTAGGGTACTTATACGCCCATGTGTGTTGACCATTGCTGAAATTATTCTTCAATCTTTTAAATATTTTTATCGCATGAATGGTTTGTAACACCCAACAACGATGTACCGCCGCCACCGACAAATCCATTGAAAAAATTTTCTTCGGAAAGCAGCTTATCGGTGTTTCGAAGTTCAGAAACATATTTTTTTTCTTCAACCATCAAACCATCGATTTTGAAGGATTTTTTTATAATGTTTCTTCGCGAAGTGTTCGAACTTCGAAGACAAAACCAAAGTAAAAATTGACAACAAAAAAATGCGATTAGCTCTCTTTTTTCGTCGTCTTCGTTGTGGTGCTTCGAAAAAAATAATGGTGTTAAAACCTTATTGGTTTTTTATGCTTCTTTTTGATCCGTTTATACGTGTTTTTTTGAAAACGAAAAAGAAGCTTTTTTGATTTTTTTTCTTTGTATGTCAAAAATATGAAAATCAGTCGCTTCTTTTCTTTTCTTTTTTATACCTTTGACCATTTATTTCCATTTTTGCTTTTGTGTTTTGTTTTTAATTTTCAACGAAGCCAAAAAAAGACGACAGATTTTTGACAGCTTTTTTATTCCCCCTCTCTTTTTTGCCTTCAATTTTTTTAACTCATAAGAAAAATAAGATCGAAGAGAGTTCATCAGCTTCTTTATGGCTGCTTCATTCGCATCATTGTTTGTTATTATTCCCCGCACACAATTGCTTAATTTTTTTTATTATTATTTTTAAAAACTGTCAATTTTTTTTGACTTTTAAATAAAAACTTTTTAAATTTCCTTTTGTTTTAAATTTTTCTTTTGTATTTGCGTGATTTTTTATTAATCGACGTTTTGTACCTTTGAGAATTAAGAATTAAGAATTTTTAGATTCTGCAACGAATTTACCGTAGTTATGAGATGACCACCTATTTAACTTTGAAGTATTTTATATCATTAAAATTTATTTTAAACATCAAATTTTAAAATGTTAACAAGGAAATTAGTATTTGGCATATTGCCTTTGTTATTGTTTATTTTTGTTTCGGGAATTTTTAGTCAATCATCATCTTTATCGCCTTCGGTTTCACGAAAAGTTAATGGTAAGCTTTTTATTTTGAGATCAGCAAACAAAATTTTTTTTTCTATTTTGTGTTTTAATTTTAGTTATTCCTCGATGTGGCAGCCAATTAATTACCATAGAAATCCAATTTTCACCCAAACATGTTTCAAATGGAAAATTCACAGATTGGATTATGGTTGGAGATTCCGATCGCCCTGAATGTCGATTACGAGGTAATGGAGAATTACAATATGTTGTAGAAATAGCAGTATTTAATGATCCATGTGAAACTAAAATGATTAGCCCCGGAGTATTTCAAAATACCATTCGAATTGCTCAAATCCCCGCAATTGTTTTACAAGATGATTTTAATTTTACTGTTAAATGCATTTATGGGTTACCAGAAGTTCAAGAGCATCAACAAATGAAAACTGTTAATCCCACTTTTGATATCGCTGGAAAGTAAGTGCAGGAGAGCATTAATTTTTTATTTGACTTTTTAATTTTTGATTTATTTAAAAATAAATATGCAATTTTTTTTGGTTAATTAAAAATTTTCTCAATTTTTTGTAACAATAAATCTTGTCAAATTTTCCCACAAAATTTTTTTTTTTTTTCTTCTTCTAAATTCTGATATTTTGTTTTAAACTTTTTATTCAAGATTTTTACCATTTGCTTCTTTTTTTTTCAGTGTCCTCCCAGATGGTTCAATTTTTGGTAATAAAGATGAAAATATCGACTCTGGGTTTGCAGGTGTTTCACCAGCCTCAAGTTCCTCGCTATTTCCTTCAGGACATATCCGTTCCACTTCTAGTAATAGCAATCATTTACCCGAAGATTTTTTAACTACGGATCAATTAAATTCTCAACATATTTTGGAAACATTAAATACACAAAATGAAAATTCTAATTCCATTTTTGGTTCCTCCGTCGTCGATAGTCCATTTATTCCACCAAAAACTTCTAAAAATTCTAATAACAATAATAACAACGGCGACGACGACGATGAAGAAGATTTAAATCGGCAACAAAAAAATAATAATAATATTCAAACAAATTTTGTTGATAATCTCCAAGAAGATTCTGATGCCAAAAATAAAGCCGATGCTGCTTCTTCGACATCGAATAATGGAAGTTTATTAGCTGCTTTATTAATTGCTTTTATAGTCCTTGCAGTTATGATTATGCTTGTGGTATTATTTTTGTGTTTAAAAAATCGATATTTTGATGATTCTGAAAGCAAAGAAGGAAATACAAGTGGAACTGAGACCACTTTATCGCCAGGTAAGATAATTTTTTTACAAAAATTCTAAATATTCTAAAAATTAAATGCTCATGAATTTTTCTTCATAATTTTATAGGACCCAAAACAACATCGGATAAACATGAACCATGGTGGAATAAAAAGCCCCAAGTTGGTGCAACATATTTACTTCCTGCTGAATATCGAGTAAATAGGACTCCATCAGGAATTTCATATGATGGCCCTCGAACACATACCTCATATACTTCGGGTGGAAGTGGGGATGAAGTGGATCGACATTCAGTTAGAGCAATCGATTGCCCTCCTGAAGCAATAAATAGTTATCGACGACAATCTCAAATTCGTGATGCATTTCGAAATCGTTCAACTCCAACCGGTTCAAGTGGAAATTCAAATAATATTAATAATAACAATAGCAACAATGTTCATCAAAATTTTGCCCATCGTAATGATGGCGGCGGCGGTAGTCCAATGGAAGAGGATGCATTTGATGAAGATGAAAATACTTTGAGGACTACCCAAAGTTATGCCCAATGGAGGGAAAGAATGTTGAGGTAATGAAAATGGTTTTCCATTTTATATGTCTATTTTGTTTATTGAGCGACACTTATTCTTTCCATTTTTTTCATTCTTATTTTTGAAAGTCAAAATCTCAATTATTTCTTTCAGAGGTGAAATGGCAATAAATTCTGAACCCAAAGTTACTGGTGGAGGAGATATTCAAGCTCGATGTCTCACTCCTGTTCGATCCATAACAGAAATATATCGATCAGCGGAAACTCATTTACAAAAACTCATGACTGATGGAGGAAATCATCAACATCCCCATCATGATGGTGGTGGTGGAAGAGATGTTGAAGAAGGTATTTTGTCTCCTTCTAAAAAATTAAAAATGAGAATGCTTTTTTTAGGAAATTATTCTCTTCCTCGTCAAAATCTTGATGAAAGTTTAGAAGGTTCTGCATTGGAAAAATTAACTAAATGCGTTGATAAAATTAGAGGATTTGGTTCAAGAAAATTAACTGAACAAGAAATTTGTGAGTTTTTTTTAGATTTTATTTTATTTTCAAAATCCTAAATTAAAATAATAAAATTTTTACAGATTTTTTTTCTTTGCAAAAATTTTTTCTGAAATAACAAAATTCTAGCGAAATTAATTTTTAAAATTTTAGCGAGATGGAGACAATTAATAACTAATGACACACATTTACAAAAAAATATTATGCAAGCTCGAACTTTGGATGAATTGAAAGCGATGTGTGAGCATCCTGATTATAGATTGTATTTTACTCGGACTAAATGGTCTCACATTATGCAATGTGTGGCTGAAGTATTATTTAATTCAAAGTTTGCAAGTCCTGCTGGAAGTTTTGCAATTCGAACCAATCCTCGAGATTCAACTTATTCATCCAAACAGGTATCTTCGCTTGATTTTGGAGGGAAATTTTAAATATTTTATGTCTCGAAGCGAAAGCTTAATTTTAAAAAAATTCAACTTTTTTTGTGAAATATAGAAACTACAGTCCTTTTATTTTTCAGGATAATGATGATAATAATCCAAATGGTTCCATGCTAAATGTATATGTTGGAAATATGTCTTCAAATCCTGGATGGAATCTTTAGCGCGTTATTAATTAACAAAATTTTTAATACTCAAGTCAATCAAATTAATACATCTTTAAACAAAATACAAAAATTAAAGATTTTTATTTTACGTATTCTAATTTTTTATTTTTTGCGGTTTTTAACAATTTTTTTATTTTTTAAATTTATTTATTTTTTATCCATTTTTTAAAATTTTTTATTATTGAAAATAAAAATAAAAACATCTTCTTTTTGTTTATGCAAATTTTATTATTTTTTTACATGTGAAATTTAACTTTTTTATTATTTTCTTGGTCATGGACTTCGTGGTGGTCGTGGTTTTGATTATTGATTTTTCCATTTTCTTCTGGTGGAGGAATAATAGCACCGGATACTTCCCAAGCGCATTTTTCTTTTAAAGCATTTCGATATTTAGCCCTTTCAGATTCTTTATACCAAACAGAGCCATCATAAAGTGCCGCGGGTTTACCTATGGCTTGAGCGATGAGAAGTTGAATGCGACTTGCAAATTCATCGGATGTTTCATTTTCCTTTTTTCTTTGTGGGTCCAAATAATAAATATCATACACAGCTGCCCAAGAAGTTAATAATCGAATTAAATAATGATAAAATAAAGGTTCACTCCAAAATGAATCACCAAATCGAGCATCTTGTCTAAAAAATTGAAATTTTATATTTAATTATTTTTCTTAAGTTTTTTAAAGTCAAAAAATAGGCGGATATTTTTAGAGGAATTTTTAAAAAAATTAGTTAATGGAATTTTGGAATTTAGATTTAAAGGTTTATTTATTACCTGATAGCAATAGGATATATAGTTACATCATCAGTAAATACAGCTTTACGAAATTGTAATACTCGAGTATTATTTGTACAATATCCTTCAGGAAATATGAGGACAGGGCCAGCCCGCTGAAAAATAAATTGCGATTTAAAAAAAACGTAAACATTATTTTTAGAAATATCTGTACAAGAATTTGAAGTTTTTTAATATTCAACTTTTTTTTGTCAAAAAATCAGTTTTAAAAAAATATTATTTTTTATTTAATTTGGAAGCAATGATCTTTATTTGGGTTTCTATCGTTTTTGATAGTCTCCTTGCGAAATTTTTGAAAACATGAAAATAATTCCTGCTTTCATGGCAAAATGGAAGAAATAAATTTTTTAATTAGAGAATCCAAAAAAGGATGAAATTATTTTATTCATATTTCAAGTTTATTATTTGTAAAAATAAAAAAATGCTGTCTTTCTTACCTTTCCTTCATCCATAATATGTTCAATAAATTCTTTACGATCATTAAGTTTTGATCTATCAAACCAAATGGAAGGACACAGTCTTTCAACTAAGCGTTCAATCGCCCAAATAATACCCGTATGTTTTTGACCGGTTACAGTGTAAAGATATTCACGATTTGGATTAACATTGGCAGAAATAATTTGAATATCATTGGGCGATAAATGATTAGAAACTGCGATACCCGGTTGTTTGGGACATTTATCTTCATTATGAAATCTTGCAATCACGCCCGTTCCAGCACAAAATAATCGACAATAAATAACTGCGATCCAAGTTTTACGTTTTTTTGGCAAAGGTCGAAATAAAACTACCATACACCAAAATGCTGCAAACCCAAATGATGAAATCAAAAGAAGCAGCCGAACGGGAAACAAGAAAAATGCTCGAAAACCATAAGTTAAAACATAAAATAAAATGTGACGGATATCATTTTTTAATTGTCTCATTATTGGCAAAGTTAATTCAAATTCCACATAGGCTGGGGAGAAGGAAAATAAGCCACTGACATCGTCCTGAAAAAAAGTTTGATATAAAATAATTTTTTCGTTAATTAAAATTTTCATGACTTTTATTATTTAAGTTTTTGTTGCAAATTCAAATTTTAAAATTTTCATGTCTTAGTCTAATCTGTGGAAGAATAAAAAAACAAAATGATCAAAAATTAAGAAAGAAAAAAACAAGTCTGAGTCAATCAGTCAGTCGTGTTTCATTCGGTGCGTCAAAAGTCTGATTTTTTAAAAAATAAATAAACTTTAACGTTTTAATAAAAAAAATAGGTTCATTAATTTTAGGAAAAACAAAAATTTCATTTATAATATTTCCGAAAAAGCTGTTGTTACAAAACGTCTCAAAGCAAAGCAATTTTTTTTTCTTTGCTCATTAACTTCACATTTTCCATTTTTTTAAAAAGATTAATTTAAATATCAAAACCTTTTTTAATTCCTATATTATTTTTTTCTTCTTCAGACGATCTTTGCTTACATATTATTTTTTTTTATCATTAAAAGAATGTCAAAATAAAAAAAAATAAAGCTGCTTTTACTTACATTGCAATTCAGTCAAAATAAAAAATAATTTTTGCGGTATCAGCGGAAAAAAGCATGAACGAACAAGAACAAAAAAAAATAAAACTGATCAAAGATTGTGAAATGAATTCAAAGTGCAAAATACAACGACGGACAATGAAGACACTCAATTCCAAATAAAAAAAAATTTGGAAGAGGAAAAAAAAGGGAAAGTGAAAAAATTTTGAGCGATCAATAACAAAGAAAAAATGCAACAAAGGAAGAAAAAAATAATACAAATAATAATATATATTTCTTAAAATGGAAAAACATTTATGGAAGATGTCTATGTATATAAAAAAGTGACTCATTTGATGCGAAGCAAAATAATAAAAAAATAAAGAGATGCGCCAGAAAATGTTTAATTTTTTCGTAAGAAAAATCCAATACTTTTTTGTTACGATTTTCAAAGAGTCTATGAAAAATCCTAGAAAGCAGTCAGTACTGTCTAAAATAATTCTTTTCCAGCGGATTTTAAAATTTTACAAACAATGACTTTGCCAGTTTCGGTTCGGTAAAAAATAAAAATAAACTTCAAATTTATTAATGGCTGCCTGCGACGCACTTTAATTATGCAAAAATTTTTCAATCAAAATTTCTTACAAAAAATTTACATACCTGTACTATTGATTGCAATCCACTTGAAGCAAAATCATGAACCACATCAAAAATGGATAAAGCATTTTCTTTATTTATATCAAATTGAAATTGCATATCTGACGCGGATACAGATGATTGAGATCGAGCCAAAACACAAATGGATTTATTTCTAAGAATGGTAGGTTCCGAATCATTCCAAGGTATTCCATTTACACCATGTTTTTTATCGGTATAATGATATTTAGCAAAAATTTGTTGAATATATAATACAGCTTGAAGATATCGATGTGGTAAAGAACCCCATGAAAATCCCAAAAGAATTACAATAAATGTAGCCAAAAATACAATAAATAAAGTTGAAATATAACCCAATATTAAAGTGAGTAAAATACCAAACATTTTTTTCTTCGTGGCAGAACTAAAAATAATTAATAACTTTCGTGGCAGGAAAGAAAAAAAATAAAAATTCTTTGTGGCGGCTGCCAAAAATAAAAATAATAATAAAACCTTTGAAAGAATCGAAAATAAATTATTTCAGCAAATCGACGACGACACAAAAATAAAAATAAACTTTGACCAACTCCGCCTTCGTTTTCTATTTTCTTTCCTCCTATTTTATTTATTTGATTGCTTTGTTAAAAGTGTGAAAATGAAAGGTGTTTGATAAAAAATTTGCGAGGTAAATTTTTTGGTTTACTGATATGTGGCAACAAAACAATCTGAAATTTAACGTAGGCTGTAAAATGATAAAATTGCAACGCTTGCAAAAAAAAAATTGGGTTTGGGGAATCCCATTTTTGAAAAATGTAATTTTTACTCTTGATTTTGACAATTAAAAAAAATAAGTTTAAAATTTCTTAAAGTTTTTGATTCCAAAAATAAAAAACAGAAAATAGATAACAACTAGTTGTAAAGTTAGACTTACATTTATTTAATCCAATAAATATTAAACCAAAAAATAAATAAAAAAACGTTCAAAATTTTTTCTTTAAAATAAAATAAACAAACAAAAATCAAAGCTCACACAATTTCCTCTCTTCTTTTTTTAATAGCACAGAACCAAGAAACAAAAAAAATCAAAGTGTTTATTGTTTTTTTTCTTCCTCTTTTTGTTTCCAAAGACTCTTCTTTTTTTACTATTCACTTTTTTCCCAAGCAACACAAAAATAATGAAAAGGAAAAAAAACACTAATAATATTTTTTTATGGGTGTTTTTGGAGAGGTTTGTCTCAATTCAATCAATAAATAAAAATAAACACCCACTAAAAAAAATAAATTACAATTGCGGCCAGGGATGATGCCTAGATAGATAGGTGGATGGATGCTGATGATGGTGGTGGTAATCTTCGTTGTTGTCGTTTCGTTCAATGACCTCCCCAAAAAAATAGGCGGAGTTTTGAGTGAGTGAGTTTTTTTTCTCCCACAAAAAAAGTTGGATTGATTGATTATTGTCTGCCATCGTTTGTACATAAACACCCCTGTTCTTTCCTGTTATTATTTTTTTTCTTGGCCAAATTTAAAAAAAAGTTTGTGAGTGAGAGAAGAAAAACTTTGAATGATTAAAATTCGAAATTTTTTGATTTAAATTAAAAAATAAAAAATTTTTGTGATTGATTATAAAAATTAATTTCAACAACAACAAATAAAGTTAAAATGGAGTCCTTTGAAAAGTTTCGACATTGTTGTTGCATTGAATGAAAGTTTTTCAATTAGTTGTTCTTTGCTCAAAAATGCGGACAGTTGTCGTCGTCTCTGTTATTTTGAACGTTTAAAAACAAGAGTTAAAATAAAAATACCTTTGTGGTCACTATTACTAAATGGCACCACAAGAGCAAATATATTGATTTTTTTTTCATCAATTTTTGTCGCGAAAAAATGATAAAATAACGCAACTTTTTAATTTGTCTATTATTTGTTTTAGGCCCTTCGAGGCGGTGTATTTCTGGGTTAAATTGTTTTTATTTTTTATTTCAAAGATTTTGGTCTCCGAAGGCTAAATTAAAAAAAATTAGTGATCGAAAACAAAAAACAATTTTATCTCTTTTTTTTGTGCGCAATTTATTTTGCCTAAATCGTAATTGTGTTCATCCGTAATAATAATAATAACCTTTATTTTTACGCACAAAAAAATAATACCCAAAGCAATCAAGCGAGCAAAAGTGGTGATCACAGACAAACAACAACAATAAATAGCTGCAAATCGAAAAAATGACTGTATGTATGGCAATTCAAGCAAACGAAAGAAGATAGGAAAGACAAACAACAAAAAACTAAAGAAAAAGAAAAAAAAGACTAAACAAAATGCACAACTTTTCGACCGACGAACACTTTTTTTTGTGAAGAATAAAAAATGCAAGGAAGCTAAGAGAAAAAAAATGACCGTCGTCGTTAAATAAATTTTTTTAAACTTCATTCAAATCAATAAATTAATGAAAATTTTTTTTGTGAGATTTACTTTTGATTTATTTTAGTTTTAAAAAAAGTCTATTGAATTTAAACCTTTTTTAAGTGTCGATGTTTGTTGAAACTATTTTGAACTTTAAAAATTTATAACATTTTTGTTTTTCGAATATGCTAAACCTCTAAAAAAGTTTCTAAAGAATTTTCTAAACATATTTTTATTGTAATTATTTTATAAAATAAATTCTCATCGCGAAATGAATCTCATCACGAAATCCTTTTATTGTTTGTCTGGCTGCTGCTACTTCGTCGTAGTCGTAGTCGTAGTCGTTGTTCTTCCGGCGCTTGTTTGGTTACTCGTACTCCATATATTTTTTTCTTCTTGATTTGCCGATTTCCAAAAAAAATCTCTCTCTTCACTTTTTTTCTTTTTTTCATTGATTAAATATATTACTTTCATATATTTTTTTAAAGAATGGTTTAACCATTTTTTCCATTTTCATTAAACTTCTTTCCAAAGCTTGCAAAAAAAAAACCTCATGGTAAAAAAAAATGAGAGACGGAGTAATTGATTTCCAGCAAAAATAAAAGTTTTTTATTTCTTGCTGCCATTTTTTTTTTAGCATAAGCATCAAATCTTCTTCCTTTTTTCCTTCGTCGATTGTATCGACTTTTATTGGCGTTTTTTTAGTTTTCTTTGTTCGTCCCAAATTGTAATACGTGCAACTTCTGCGTGGCGTATTTGTTATATTATTTTCATTTCGTAAGAGTAGTTAGTTTAATATGCGAGCATTAGAGAGATTAGTTATAAGTTTATATGTATATATTCTTTATAACCGCCACTGCCATAACATTTTAGTTCTTAGACAAGCTTTGAAATTACTTTATCCCCATGCTTATTCTTAGTCCATAAACTTACTTTAATAAATATATATATTTTTTTTTTAATTTTCAGATCTCATTTTTTGGTTGATTTCTTGTTGGTATAATTAAAGCCCTGTTTTTCAATCAACCAAGATATATTTATTTCTTTCATCATCGTCAAAATCATGCCACCTCGTCGAAGAGTTGCTGCTGCACCAGCAACTTCAACTACCATTTCATTAAGAACGGCTACAACTACAACTACCCCATCTGCTGCAACTGCAAATAGACGACAAACTCGTAGCACCACCACTGCCGCCGCCGTCGCTATTGCTGCAAGAGGAGGAACTCAACAACATCAACAACGATCACCATTTGAAAGAATATTATTAGGTATTAATGCACCTAATATCATTTCCATTCCACCTCCATCACCAACACCACCTCTAGCAACAACAACTTCCACCAATAATACAGTTCGTCGTTCTCAACGCCTTGAAGCTTTACGAAATCGTGATAGAGAATCAGAAGAAAATGCGTTAAGACAAATTCGGGAAAGTGTTGCCCATACTCATCGATTTGTTCAAACCACTCCAATGCCTATGAATGCAAATGGAAGTAATAATAATGGTGATAGTGGTGGAAATGTTTCACATCGATTACTTATGACTATTAGAAATAATGGTGGTCGACCATATTCTCCTCCACCTCGAGCCCACATAGTTCAAGCTTCACGAATGAGCACTGCTGGTGGTGGAATGGCTGCATATTTGAATGCTACTCTGCCTTTGCCTAATGATAATGATCTTAATGGACGCCATCAAACTTCTCGAGTGAATGCTGGTAATGATAGATTTGCTATTTATAGTGGTATTGGTCGACGACCTCGTCAAACAGCTCGAATGAGCACCGGTGGATCAGCTTCACGAGCTCGAGATCCACTTCCTACTACAAGAAGGGCTCTTCGCCATGCTTTAGTTAGACAAAATGCTATTCGACGTCGAGGTGGAAGAGGAGAAGATGATATTGCAGGGCCCAGTTCTATTTTACGCCATTCTGATGATCAGGTATTTCGACTTTCTTTGCATCCTCTTCGACGATCGGAATCTAGTATAAACTTACAGCAGCATCAACCATCGTCTTCTTCCACATCTGCAACAGCATCAACAACAGCAACAAATCGAAATAATGCAAGTGGTGGAGGTGTCGCAAATAATAGTTTAGCTCGAATGAGAGTATTTACTTCAATTAATTGGCCGGCTTCCATTGTAAGTTTATTCTTTAAAATTATATATATTGATCGCTGCTTTTTTTTAAGGAACCCCGAGATAGAAATTATGTTATGTTTGAAGGTGGAAATGGTGGAAATGTGAGAGAGCGGTTACTTGATATTGGTATGTTCAAGTTTTTTATAGATTTTTTGAGGAAGGGGAATGTTGTTGAAGAGATTTTTTTATTGAGAAAAAATACCATTGCTTTTGCTGAATACAATCGAGTCAAAAAATTGTTTTCATCTTTTTTGTCTGAAACTAAAACTACTGTGTATTTTCTTTAGAAATTTTTTTTGCTTTTTATTTCTTAAAAAATTTTAAATATTACTCGTTTCTTATATTTCTAACGATTAAATTGACTATTTTTTTAGGACTTTTCCTTGGCGCCCATAATCGTTATAGCAGTGATTCAGAGGATTCCTTCTTTCAACCAAGAGTTATTGATCCCGATGCAATTAGTGAAGATGAATCGGATGATGATTCCACAGAAATTCGTGAACTTTCACCACCCAATGTGCCTTCACCTCCTCCAGAACCCACTCATCGACCCGTAACTCGTTCCATGAGTCGTCAGCCAACTTTTTATGATCGTAAGCTTTTTCTATTTACTTTTAACTTTGGAAGAATATAAAAATTATAAATTTTTTAGAGCCCGCATCATCTTCCTCAGCTGCTGCGGCATTACCTCCACGTCCACGACCAATAATTAAAAAGAAAAATATTAAATCGGGTTTATGCAAATTGGGTAAAGCTGGAGCAAATGCTAATATTAAAAGTTTGTTTTTTTCGCCAAAAAATTTCTAATTTTATATAAACTTTTTGTTTTATAGAAATAATTAAAGTTGAAAAAGTTACTGCATGTTCAATATGTTTTGAGGATGAACCTAAAAAACCCGTGGCATGTGTATATTGTCGCCAATCAATTGGATGTCGACATTGTGTAAAAAAATGGTTTTTTACAACAAATATGAGTCATTTGGATCAACGAACTCCATATCCCATTGGTGGAACGGATAGAAATCATAAACGTTGCCCGCTATGTCGAGCAGATTGGGGAGATTCAATGCAAATTGTTTCAGCGGTTGAAAAGGATTCCCTTCTTCAACAAAAACAAAAATCCAATCCATTAACGACGACATCATCAACAACAAATAATATGCCTTTACCTGAAGCAACTTGCAGCAAATAAAAAGAAATTTACATATATGAGACACATCGACATTTTCAAACTTTAACATTTTTTCTTATTTTTTTTTTGGTTTAACAACAAAATGGTAATATTCTGGTTATTTCTTTTTTCCTTGACTTGACTTTCCTCTATTGTTTTCTTTTGATTCTTATTTTTTTTCCTCTCCATTTTTTGTGTTCGTCGTCATCAGATTAATTAATAATCGCTGCAAAAAAAGACTAATCAAAAAATTCTTTTTTTAATATTTTTATTACGTGTCGTCTCTCTTTAATCTAATTATTGTTTGTTTGTTGGTTTTATTTTATCAAAAAGTTTTTTCACAATTTTTCTTCTTCTTTACTATGAATTCTCTTTATTTAATATATAAGGGTAATTTTTTTTTATTTTGCCTGTATAAACATCAAAAAAAAGTCTATCATCATTTACTATTAAACTCTTTCTTTTTTCTTTCTAATCCTATTTTATTTTATTTTATTTTTTAACATTCATTCATTTTTTGGAAGAAAAAAAAAGGTTTTGGAAAATTTATTCCTTTGATTGATCTTTACCTTTTTATTTTTGCTCATGGCTTGAGAATTCAGAGAAGAAGAAAATGAAAAAGTTAATTTTGGGAGGAAAGAAAATTATCGGAGATTCAATTACTTACTTTTTTGCCGGTGATTTTTTGAAGCTCAATTTATTTTTTAAAGGCATAACATGCTACTGTCCTCCTAGATTAGCAAGCAATTTTTTGAGATATCCAAAATCATTCACCATCCGCCAAAAGGCTGCTGCAGCTTCCTTTTTTTATTTTTTCACGCCATCGCTGGCAAATAAAATCCAACCATTTTTTGTTTCATTTTCTTTTCTCAACTTATGTGTTTTTATATTATTTTTTTGGCCTTGTTGTTTGTTATCCAATATTCCTTTTTCGTTGATTATTATTATTATTATTATTATTAAAAATTTGTTAATCAAACACTATCCTGTCTTGTCGTCCTGTCCTATATATATTTAAAAAGCCTTTTTTGTTCTTTGAAATTATTTTTGTTTTTTATTTTTTTATGTGCAAAAAATTTATTTTTATTATAAAAGAAAAAATAACCAATAATAATACTCGTAACAAAGAAAGATTTTAATGCATAAAAAAAATAATTTATAATTAATTCCCGTTTTCGGTTGATGAATGATGATTATTTAGCAGTGTTTGAGAAAGATGTTTAAGTTCGGTTCCATTATTGGAATTAAGGAGTTGAGATTTTTTAAATTTTAAATGATTTCTACTCTAAAATTTGAAAAGCTTATTATTTTTACAATTTTTTTATCACAAAAAACGGCCAAAAATTTTTGATTTTAAAGAAATTAAAGAAAATTGTTTTGCTCTCATTTTTTTAAACTTACCTTTAGCATATAAAAACAATAAAATAAGAATCCCATAAATACAAAGGATACAGACATAATTATAAGAAATCCGAACGTTCGTTCATCGGGTAATAAAATAACGACGATGTCTTTCAACACTGAAAACAAAAAATCAAAGTAAATATGGGGTTTTTTTTGGATTTTTTGTTGCAATTAAAAAGAATTTAAATAAATGGAAAATGTTAAAAAAAAGCAAACCAGAAAAAAATTGGCATAAACCATTTTGAATTCCAAAAATTGTATTTCTTTCTTCTTCTGGAATACTTTCTTGCATTAATTGAGTGATGGATAAATCAGCCATCCATAAACCCAATCGTGCAAAAGTGATACCACAAAAAAATATAAAAATACTTGACATTTTTCCATTTAAACTAAATGAATTCCAAAATGAAATTAATGATGATGGCTCAGAAATAATTATGGCTGTGGCGGCATGAGTTGTGGAATTAAAATCGGCGCCCGCTTCAATGGCGGGTGAAAGATAAAGGGATGAATAAAATTTATTTAACCAGCTTTGAAATGTCCATTCTTTTGCATATCCTATTGGATCAAATGGACTTCCAGGAAGGAAGATGCTTAAAACACAGAGCCAAAGAAATGATTGTTGAAGCTGAAGAAAAGAAAGTAAATTTAGTTTCCCTGGTTTTTTAAGACGCTGAATTTTGTTTTGATAAATAAACACTTACAATGAGACCCATTAATCCAGTTTTTCGTGGACCAACTTTTTGTTCCACGATAGTATATGTAAATGCCCCAGCTATACCTAACACGGAACCAATACTTCGAAAAATTCCAAGAACATCTTCTGGTACACCTTGAGCTTTGCCATGACTTATTGCAAGCTAAAAAAAATAGAAATAACAAAGGTTGCAAACATCAGAATTTTTGGGAGTTAAAAGAATTGGAATTATAAAAGGGCAAATGACGAACCCCATCAAAACCTAACACAGTCATATACAATAATGCTAAACCAAAAGCAGCGGGGAAAACATTTTGACGAAAATATGCACGAAATAAATCACAAAAACTTTGAATATTTGAAGGAACATCTTCTTTTTCATTTTTAATATTCGAATCAATCATATCTTTTTCGTTTATGGTATTTCCTAAAAATAAAAATGCTTTCAATAATCTCAAAAAAAAGATACCTCGCTTTCGAATACTCAAAGCTGTAACTTTACAATATACTTGAGATAAAAGATATCGTTCAAAAATCCATGAAAGTAAATTCCATATAACAAATATAAAGCATGCAGTTCGATGTCCACTATATTCAGTTATAATCCCTGTAAGTAATGGAGCAATAACGGAACTAAGTTGATCAATAAAAGTCATGGTTGCATTTCGACCTAAAGAAATTAATAATAATTAAAATTTTAGAATGAAGTAAGCAGTTATAAAAGTTGGAGATAAATAATTCAATCCAAAAACTAAAGATACTAAGAAAAAAATTGTAACGGAAAATAAATGCAGACAATTGTTGCTTTTCATCCAAGTTTAAAGAAAGTCTAATGTTGTTATGTATGTTAGTAGCAAGTAAAAACTTCCACTTTTTATTACTTTAGTTTTTTAATAACTTTTAGGAAGCTTGAAAAGTAAAAAAATGCCATTGAAAAAGTTTCAATTTCATCGTTGCTTTGAATTCAAAAAACACCGCCAATTGAAAGCTGCGATCATCATGCATTCGTTGGTGCCCGCTCACTTTTTTAGGCTCTCTCGCGTTTTTTTTTGTTGCCTTCAATTTTTTCATTTCATTCACTTTTTTTGTTGTTGGATCGTTCCAAGTTTTTTCAGGTTGATTGATTTACTGAATTTGATTGCTTGAATTTGTTCTTGTTGCTGCTGTTGTTATCTTCATTTCATCATGGCCAATTCTCCATCAAAATCAAACTTTAATCGGTCATCTGTGTCTGCATTTGCTTCATCTCGTTTGGGTGGCGCTGCTAATCAAAGTGGTTTTTCTTCATCTCGTATGGGTGCTGGTTATGATCCAAAAAACTTTGCTTCATCTCGTATCGGTCCTGGTGTTGATCAAAAGAACTTCGCTTCATCTCGTATTGGTGGTACTGGTGGAAATCAAAGTAGTTTTGCTTCATCTCGTCCTCAATATGCCACAAATCCAATGGCGTCTTCAGCAATGTACATGAATAATGCACGACCAATGTTGTCATCTATGAGTGGTGCAGCATCTGCAGCTGCATTCAATCAAGCTTTTGCCAATATGTCTATGGCTGAACAACAACAAGCTGGTATTCATCAATTTCCATCTCTCTATCAACAACAAATGCAAGCATTTCTTCTCAGTGATTTTAAACCTGATCCTTGTGGCTATGGATGTTTTGAAGATCGATGTGAGTTTGAATTTTCTTTTGGTTTTTGAAATTCAAATAATTGGGAAAAGCTAATGTTAGACTAATGTTTCTTTTTTTTATGTATGTACCAATAGCACAGAATGTTTACTGAGAATAAGACTATGGTTTTCATGCTTGTTTTTTGGGGTATTAGCTATTGTTCTTATGATGTTAGTAATATCTATTTTTTGTTCTCTTTAAAGTCTTCTTATAGTTTGAGATTAACATTTAGTTGCATCAATTAGAACCAAAGAATAAGGTTACTGCAACCTTTTCTTTATCTTTTGGTAGTCCTTTAACTTTTAGTTTGCTCTTTGAAACTTATAATCTTAGTTGATTACGATCTTCCTTGTTTTTATAGTAACTTTACATTATCTTTCTTTTTACTTTTACCTTTTATAAACCACTAATTTCTCTCGTTTTTTAGCTGATCAAGATGAATACAACTTCTTACGTCGACAAATCAAAAATGGAGTCAAAAATGGTCAACGTCGTAATGGTGTCACCAATTCATTCAAAGCCTAAATACTAACAATTCTGTCTGTATTATATGTTTTCCTCTTTTTTACTTTGTACAATATTGTCCTAACTTTTTTCTTCTTTTGTATTGTACTTTTTTTTAACTTGTGTAATCAATAAATTAGATGATTGTGTTTTTGTGTGTGTGTTTTTTTGTTATTGTAACTTACTTGAAAGCGTATTTCCTCCTTCTAATTGAGCCATAACAACTATCCAATCTTTAGTGAATGCCATTCGTTCACCTTCTGATGCACATTTGGATAAGGCACAAAATATTATACTGAATACCAAACATGTTACATAAATAATGGATGAATTAGATATGGATAAGCAGACTGCCAGCAGTGCTGCTGATATTGCAACTGATATATTATTCACAGCTAATACTGTTAAAGTTCCTGAAAGAAAATGGTTTTAGTGGAAGAGTTTTTTTGATTTTAAAAGTTGCTTTGGCTATGGAATAAGCTTTTTCTTGCGTATGTGTGGTTAAAGTTTTGCCATTCACTTTGCGAACATGTTTTTTTGGTTTCAAATAAAATAAATTGCTTGCTTCTTTTTTTTTTCTTGAAAGCAACAAAAGCTTATGAAACAACAGCAAAGTTTGATAGTTTGTTTTGATTCACATTTTTTTTATTGCATCAAAAAGCAAAAGTTTGATTCATCCAATTTTTTTTTCCTTTTCTAATGCTTTACCTTTTTTTCGATCATTTCGATCAAGCCAATTTCCAACATATGAAGCTAATAACATAGCACTAACAGATTCAATAAGTTGATTAATTCCTACAAGTCTCATGCCACCAAGTCTTTGAAGAATAAATATTATTGCAAATGTCCATAATCGATCTCCAATGCATGAAATAATATAACCCAAATATAATAATTGAAAAGGCCTCGATGGTCTAGAATACCATGACATAATTAAATTAATTTTATTGATGTTTAATAGGTAGTAAACTAAGTAAGTAGTTAATTTATGGAAATGAAAAAAAATCCAATCAAAAAAAGGAATAAAAAAAGCTACAAAGGCATCAACTCCTTTTATAGACACAAGGAGCAGCAGCAACAAGAAGCTAGCTCTCCCCACATTTTTTTTTGCTTTTGCTTTTTTGAGTCTTATCTCTTTTTTCTTCCTTGATTAAAAGGTAAAAAGTAAGTTTGTAAACGTGACTTTTAGAAAATTTTTTGAATTAATTAAAGTTTTTTATTATTTTGAAAGATGTGAACTTTGATTATTGAGGATTATGGCTGCGATGAACAAAGTGAACAAAACAGAGGCAAGCTACATTTATTCTTCAAAATCTAGTTTTTGGATTCGAAAAATCATTGAATTATGGATTCATAAAAATTATTGCTAAAATAAATAGTAAACTTACAATTTTAAACCCATAATTTAAAAAATATAATAAAAATAAGTTTATGGAAGAAATAATTATAATAAAATAAAGTCTAAAAGCAACGAAAAAAATCAATCAAAGCTTCTTTTTTTCTTCTTCGTTCTTTGATTGTTTTTTTTTGTTTTCTTCTTTCTGATTCATAAAATTATTAGCATTCATTCATTTGATTTTTTTAGTTAAAAAAATTTCGAAATGCTTGATTGATTGAAATTTATTTTAATGGCTGATTTGAAATCAGAGTCTTTTTATAAAGTTGTTGTTGCTGGTGTTCGAATATAAATGAAAAAGCAAGAAACCAAGGCTGAAAAAAAAGTAAGTACATATAAATCAAAATTATTATATTTTTTTGTGTCTTTTCTCAACGACAGAACGTTTATAAAAGTCAATAAAAAAATTTGGTAACTAATAGCAGCGATAATTATTGACAGACACGAGAAAAAGAAAAAGTACAAGAAAGAAAACATCGTAAAAAAAATAAGGGAAAGTACTAACAACATTTTTAAAAGTTAAAAAAAAAACAATAAAACGATTGCATTTTCACGAATGCTTCCGGGTTTGCAAAAAATAAAAAAAACTAGAGAGAAGGAGAGTCTGACATCATAATTTATGAATACAAAAGAAGCAAGCGATCGCTGGTTTATTTTTTGTCCTCAAAAATAATATATTTGTTAGGCAATTTTTTGAAAAAAGTTTAAAAGTCAGTTGACGATGATAGTTTTTTTTTGCTTTGAGTTTTAAAGCTTTGAAGGAAAAGAAAAAACAAAATACAAACTTCAAATAAATAAATAAATAAAACAAAGCAAAAAAAAAAAGAAAGTCGTTGTGTTTTTTTTTGCGTCCTCGAAAAAGAATTTTAAAAATTCACAGCATTGAAATGAAAGTCTTTTTTCGTACTCGTTAGTAACGACATTTAAATTTTGTATTATTTTTTAAAAAAAGGTTGTAAAATTTAGAAAATTATTTTGACAAGATAAAAATTTCAAATAAACGAAAACAAAAATGTGTGTCTGAGTTTTTTTGGATTTATGATAAGCGAGTATCAAAAAGAAAGGTCGTGAAGCATTTTTTCACTTTCGACACTTTTTTATTCTGGAAAAAAGAAATAATGCAAAAATTTGTATTTTTTTAAACATAAACAACAGCACCATAATTTTTCCTTCAATATCAAAAGAAATAAAGAGCAAACATAAAATAAATCACTTATTTTTCTTCCCTATCTTCATCCTATCGAGAAAAATTTTTTTTCCACTTTTCAGACAACCTAAAAAACTCTTTTTTTTCTCTTCGTCATCGTATACTTTTAAATTTTTTTTTCTCTCAAAAGCAGCAATGATCTTTGATAACAACAGATATTTAAGGAAAAGAAAATTCAAACAAACATAAGGAAGTCTGTCTCGCAGTTTCACTTTTATTTTTTATCAGTCATCGTTGTTGAAAAAAGGAAGCAAGCGAGAGAGAAAGGAAAGCATTGATTTCATGTTGCTATTTTAATTATAGCTTTTATACACTTACTTTTAACAACAAAAATGAAGGTTAAAGTGCACAAAGCTGCCGCTATAAAAATTTTCTTTAGGTCAAATAAAGCAATAATAATTATTTTATTTTAGTTTTATAATAAAAAAAGGCCTATCTTTAAATTTAAAGAATTAAAATGCGTATAATTTTAAAAAGTACCAAAACTAATAAAATTTTTTTTTAAAAAAAATTGAAGGTAAGTTTTTATTTTGAGAACACCCTTTTTACAGCTTTCAACGGTTTTGAAATAAAGGAGTTTTTTTTTTTTGGTTTATGAGGAGCAATATAAATTATTTTTTTAAAGGCAGCTGTAAATTAAAAAAAGAACCGGAAACGAAGAACCTAAGTGTATTATTACAAAGTAATTTAGCGCAACAAATAAATTAAGAAAACTATGAATTTATAAATATGTATATTTTTCTTTATTTATTGGCAACCCGTTTTAAAAGCATTTTATAGACCCTAAAAAGACGAAGTTGCGCTTTATTGTTAATGTAACATCTGGATCACGAACGAATCCATTAAAGAATGTGTTTTAGACAAACAAAAAAAAACACAAAAAAATCATGAAAATAAAAAAGAATTATTCACGAAAACCATTAAACATTTTTACATTTAAAAAAACCCTTTACAAAATAAATCAATAAAAAAAGGCAATCAAAAGAACACTCCTTTCTTGATTGATTTTTTTCCAACTTTTATTACAAATAAAAAAAACTCTTTTTCCTTCTTCCTTTTTTGGTTTGGTTTTATTTGCTAATATATTTTTTCTTGCTTTTCGAATCTCCTCTTATTTTATTTTCATTTTTCTGTCTTCCACCCTTCATTTCTTTTTTTTTCTTCTCATTGCGCGTTCGTCGGTTGTCTCTTTTTTTTTGTTTGTTGATCGCCTCTGGCAAACCCATCTTTTTTATTTGCAAATTGCAATTTTTATTTATATAGACTTCGTTGCACTGCACTTCTCTTTTTTTTCTTTTTAAATTTTGTGTTTATCTTTTATTTTTACTGCAAAAAAAATCAGTCAGTTGCTTTTTTTTAAATTGAAAAATCGATTTCGAACGAACGAACTTCTCTCACGTGTTTGTATTTTTCTTTCTCTGTAAAAGTTCACTCGTCGAATTTTAAGGATTTTTTATATGAAAAATTATACATTTTTCTCCTAATATTTTTTAACTCTAATTATAAAAATTTTAAAGCTACTAAATTTTACCAAGAAAAATAAGTTCATCATTTTTGGCCCGTTATTATTTTACTCCCAAAATAAATTCATTATTGTTTTCAAACAAAAAAGTTTTTACTCTTTGTTTCTGCGCCAAAAATGGAAACCATTGTTAAAAATTAAAAAAACAAAACAATAGACACTTTTCGGAATATATTTTTGAGTTTTTTGTAGCTTTAAAATTACTGTATTATTTGTTCATAAATATGCTTGCACAAAAGCTCGCGGTAAAATGTCGTTGAGATATATTATTTCTTAGAAAATTTTTTTATTTACGCTACTCCGCGCTTCAATTCTAAATAAAAAAATAAGTGTTTTTTTGTGGCTATAAAATCCACAAATCTTGAATAAGTCATTGTTATTATTTTTTCTTTTATCTCTGCAAAATTGCACGCAATCCTATTTTTCCTGGCTTATATAAAAGAAAGCAACCTAAAACTCTAACAACTTTATTCTTTATTATTTTTATTGCCAATACTTTCTTTCAAGCTAATTCTACCACCAGACAGACCACCACCAATATTAAATAAGTAACACATAAAAAAAACCATGACAACAACAACTAACTAACAAACGATCATCCAGCATATTTTTTTTCCTCCATGCTTTCTGCTTTTTTTGGTGTTTGTCGTCGCCAAAAGCATTTTAGCTCCGCTCAATTCTCTCTCTGTGTCATAGGCTTGGTGTGGCAGAAGTGGGGGTGGAGAATTTTTTGGTTTTAGTATATTACTTTTTTTAAATATTAAATATTTTTCTGTGTTTTCAGTTTTCTTTACTTTGTAAATGGAGTTTAAAAAAGAAAGTAAAGATTAGTTTCTTTTTATTTTTCAAGTGCCTATTTGGCACTCATCTTTTTCTACACAAGGGGAATTTTTTCAAACATTGTTTTCATATGTATTTATTTTCTTTCTTTCCTTTTTATATTTAACTTCCTCATGGGATTATTTTGTGTAAAATTTTTTATAAGTGAGTATGGGAAAAGAAAAATTAAATTTGTTAATGATAGTTGGAAGCTTTTGTAGCAATTGCGTCAAGTTTATTAATATTGGACTTAAAAAATAATAGTTATTTTAAAAAATTATTTAATTCAAATAAGAAAATAATGAATGGAAAAAACTTTTTCTTTTTCGCCATCAAACTAATATTTAAATTTCCATCTTATTTTGAGCCGCAAAAATTGACCGACGATGGCCTTAAATAAACTTTCTCTAATATTTGCATATTTTTATTTTTCTTTCTTCACTTTGAAGTTAATATAATATTTATTTTATTTTTCGATCACCTTGATGACTGACACCACTTTCATCCACTCTTATCTTCTCCTTTTTTTGACATTAAAAGACAAAACACACAGTCCATAAAAATTTCTCTTTCCATCACTTTTTTGTTTGATAGAATTAAATTTTTCTTATCAAAAGTTAAACCATGGCCATGGTCATTTTTTTTAGTTTTCTTCCTCAAACAGTAAAACTTTGAACTTAATTGAAAGTCATATGTCTCTAATTTTTTTCCGGCTCTCTAAAACACTCTTGTTTTTTTCTAAAATTTTTCTTCCCGTCTTCTTTGCTTAAACTCAAAAAATAAAAATGAGAAACTAAAGTTCTTTTTTTTTTTTTTGCAATGATTGTCGTCAGTCAACAATCGAAAGGTTTAAAATAAAAATAAAAAACGCTTTTTGGAATGATGGTATAAAATCAAAGATAGACAGATGTCCTCCACTTTTTCAAAAAAAAAGTTTATTATCCATCGAGTTTATTTCACTTTTTTTTAAATTTTTTTGAACTCTTCCAAGGTCGATCAAAATATTAAATGAAAAAAAAACACGGAAGGAAGCGCACAAATTCATGTTTTTTTGCTTTTTACTTATGCCAAAAGAAAACCGTGAGAGAAAAAAAAGTTAGTATACATTTTATTTTATTTTTGACGTAAGAATTTTTAGAAGCAAAAGGAAAAAAAGATAGTTGTATTGAATAGAGTTTCCTGAATTCAAGTGAGTGAATTTTTTTTAACTTAAGTTGGGTCTCTTCGAAAATCGTCATTTTTTTAAATTTGTTATTAAACAAAATCCCTCTTATAATATAAAATTATTTTTGGGAAGGTCGCTAGAAAAATTATGTTTTTATTTACATCAAAATTGTGTCACGAATTCTCGCTATGAAAAAATATATTTTTCCCCATTTTTAGACTTTATATAAAAAATATTTAACAAATCCTTTTTATTTTCTATTACTTCAGATTATCCATGGGGAATAAAAATAAGATTAAATTCCAAAATTTAAAAAAATGTGTAGTATTTAATAACAATTATTATAAAGGCATTAAAAATAGAAAGATTTTTAATTGGCTTAATTTTAAAAATATTTTTTATTTGTCAAAAAGTAATCGAATAATTTTGAATTTTTGTTGCAAAAAAGTTAGTTTTATAAAATTTTCTTCTTTTTTTGTTTCTTCTAATTTCGTGAGAAAAAAAGAAGAAAGAATGACTTTTTCTTTTTTTAATTACAACTTTTTTTCATTTTCAATTTCATTTTTTTTTCTTGACGTCGTTAGTTCAACTACATACTTTTCTTCTTCATGCTACTACTTGCTTTTTTTGCTTGTTAGATAGTAGTTAGTTCCTTGAAGAAGAAGAAAAACTCATTTCTCTCTCTCTTTTTTCATATTTCTTTGTGTAAAACTTTTTTTTTAAATTCAACTACTTCTTTCAAAAAAGATGAGCGTGAAAATTTTGAAAAAATCTTTTTTTGCTGGATTTAATTTTTAGGCAAAAATAAAATTTTGCTTGAGGATTCTAATTAATTATCATATTTTATTTTCATCCTAAAAGTTTGCTTTCATTCTCCGTAATATTAAACTTTTTATTTTTAAAGTCAAATTTATTGTACTTATAGGCGAAACATTTTTTGTATCTTCTGGCTTATTTGTTTAGTTTTTTATCCAAGTTTAAAAATGCTTAACTAACTTTTATTTAAATTCATTTTTTTTCAACATTGTGTATTTTTGAAATTTATGCTATTCAAGAAGTTAAATTTTTTTATAACTCAAAGTTTTTACTTTATTTTTCCAATTCCAAATTTTTTAAATTGGGATTCTTAAACTTTTTCAATCTTCTAAATTTTTTTATATTTTAAAATATTGGAGAAATCCTTTTCCTTTTTACTTTTAGAAATATAAATAAACGGGAATTTAATAAGCTTTGACATCTTCATTTTTTGTAGTCATATTTAAAAGTGCGTTTATGCTTTCCTTTTCCATCTATCTCTCTTTAACTCTGCTTTTTAGGATATTTGATTCTTTCGAGCAAAAAATTATTTTTTGATTTATTTAATATTAATTTAATTTGAAAATTTAAAAATGAATGAGTTTTAAGAATTTTTTAGTCTGTCATTTGGCACTTTTATTGGTTTTATAGCAAAATATACCAAAAATTGAATTATATTTATTGAATCAAGATTTTTTTCGGGTGTTTTTTGTTTTAAAATTTTTTATAAAACTTTTGTTTTTTGTTTGAGAGCGTTATTTCCCAATTTTTTTTTGTTGGTATCGATGGTGATGAAGCAAAAAAGCCTTGAGGCGATGGATGAGAAATAAAAATAAAAAAATTAACGATTATTAAAATTATTGGTTTGCGATATGGGGATGGGATACCAACGATGATCTCTACCAATCGATCGATTTGAAATAATTGACTGCCTGATCGCCGGCTGATTGACACGACGACGGCTGCTGTTGACGACGATTGACGACGGCTGATCATTTGACTTAAAAATAATAAATAAATAAATAAATGTATTGCACTTTCGTGATTGGCGTTGGTTGTTGTTAATGGTGGAGCTTCTTTCTTTCTTTAGTTTTTCATTCATTTATTCAATTTTTTTATTTTCGGAAACCTTAGAAATTTTATGTTTTATTTTTCGCACCAAACCCTTCTTTTTTTTAATATATATTTTTCTTTGTTCGTCTTTTTTTGTTGATTACCGTGTCAGTTAGAGAGCCATAGGGAGAACGAAAATTTTAAGTGATACGCAAAATTTTTCATCTTTTATAAAAAAGGTCATAAAAAATAAGAAAAACAAATTTATATCTTTTTAGAGAGTTGTGTATGTATTTTTATTTGTGTATGTTTTTCCTTTTAACCCTTTAATATTTTTCTATTTTTGAATGAATGAATTTGGTTTGCATTGTTTTTTTTAGTGAAAAGAGACACATTTATTCGATTCGATGAATGACCGCGTGTATGTGTGTTTGTTTTTGGCTCTTTTTTTTCTTTCGACGATAACGGAAATTTTTTTATTTTGACTTTTACCTTTCTCTCTCTCACGTGTGTTTTTAGGCGCGCACTGCATCCTATTCATTTTGACAGATGTTTTAAAATTAGAGAAGAGCGAAAGAGGTGTTTATTGATCTTAAGGTGTTTTGTTGGTTTATTATTTGCAATTTGTGTATCGATAAAAAAGAAGGAAAAGAAGAGATTGGAAGCGGTTGCTTTGATTCTTATTTTTTCCTCTAATTCCAGCTCCAAAAACTATTTTTCCCTTTTAAGTTTTTTTAAGTTTTTCTTATAAATATTCTTTTGAGACCCAAATATTTTTTTCCTTCATTGAATCAATAAATTATAGTTTGTATTTTTTCAAACTCCTAATTTTAGATCTTCCAAAATTTCGAGTTTCCACCGTTCTCTGATAATTTTCTTCAATATTGACCTAATTTTATAATCCTTTCGCTGCGAAACCTTAAAAAACTTTTTTCTTTTTCTCTCAAAAAAATTGTAATTCTATCTTCGATTATTTCCCATCTCATTGATTTCCATTAACTTTTTTTATTTTATTTTACTAAATTAAATGTAATTAATTATGGTAATTAATTTACAAACACACACACACGCAAAAAAGAGAGAAAGAAAATTAGTTCATTTTTAGTTCCTTTTTTTAAATAAATCAAATTAACTTTTTTCTATTTTTTATTTTATTTTTTTATTAATTGTGATGGTAGAAAAACTTTAGTTCTTCTGGTTCCTGTTTTTTTTTGTTGAAAAATACTTTGTTCATGTACTTTTTTTTATATACAAATTTTTACTTTTTTACACTTCAAAAAATTGAATATCTGATTTTTTTTAGTTTTTTTTTCGAAAATCATACAAAAACAAGTATCAAAAAAATATTTCATTGTTGTTCCAAAAATCTTTTTTTAGAATATATCAAAGTCATAGACCGTGATTTTTTTTGTTTCAATAAAAATAAAATTTTTTGGCGGCGGCGATGGAAACGTTTTTTCGGTGTTTGTAAAATTGTTTTTTTGACCCCTTAAAAATAGCAATCACGTGGTCCTTTCTTTCAGCCCTTCCACAAAAAAACCCTTTGTTTTGTTTTGAGCAAAAAAATAAAATAAATAAACATTTATTTTTCTTTCGGCAGCCACAAATTATAAGTTTGCTATTTTAAATTTGTATCGATTTTTTAGTTTATATTTTTATCAAAATTATTTGTAAAATAATAGCGCAATTTTTCTTTTTCTTCAATTGTTTTTGCTTTTTTAAAAATAATTTTTCGAGTTCAAAAAATAATCAATTTCTGTCTATTTAATATTTTTCAAAAACTCAAAAACCCCAAACTTCAAAATACCTTTTTTTCGATAATCGTAAAAAATATGAAACCACCATTTCCCTCTTAAATTTTTTTCACGTAAAGAAAAAGAAGAGAGTATAATAGCAACGATAATGACAACCCCCCTTTTTTTTAGCTACTCTTCCTTGTCTTTTTCTCAGCTATTCTTGTTATTAATGGAGCTGAGCTGGCTGTTAGGAAGGAAAGAAGGAAGAAAAACTATAGCCCCAAAGACATCATCGTCCTAGTCGTCGTTGTTAGTCGTATGATGTGATGATGAGCTGCTATAGCTGTGGGCCTGTGTGAAATTTGCTTTGAAAATTAACTTGTGAGGACGACAACGACGACAACAAAAAAATAATAACGATGAGGACGAATGGGCCACACACATGCACAAAAAAAGCAAGCAAGCGAGCAGCCTGGCTTGACTGACTGCTGTCTCTTTGGTTTATATATTTTTTTTTGCGCTTACATTTTTTTCTCTCTCTCTTTTCTTCCATATTTTTTCATTTCTTCGTTTTTCAGCGACGTTGAATATTGATTGAAAGTCGTCGTCGTCGTCGACCAAAGGAAAGCTAAATAACGAAGGAAAAAAACTCTAACATTTCAAATTTTTTTTTGGTGGTTGAAAGGGTGCAATACAAAACAAAACAAAAAACTATCGTTTTCGTTTCTCATTTTTTTTCTTTCTGTTTTGTATATATAAAAAAACTCAGCTGATTCCCCCCAAATTTTTTTTGAATTGAATTTGTAATCGATTCGCGTCGTGACTGACTGACTTTTTGTATATATATTTGTTATAATTTTTATGAAATTTTATTTTCATTTTTCAGTTATATTATTTTTCACCAATGTTGTTTAAACCAACTTGATGATGAAGATTTCAATTAAAAATTTTATGATTAAATTATATTTAACTTTTATTTTTTATATTACTTCAGAATGTTATGGACAATATTTAGTTGAAATTGTAAGGAATTTTTTGGAGTTATTTTTTTTAGCGGAGTTTTATATATTCCAAAAAAGCTATTTTTGCTTAGCAAGTTTTAATCCAAGTTTCTGGTCGAACTTAACTTAGAAACCCTTGATTTCTCAAAGAAAATAATTTAAAGAATAAATATTTATATTTTGTTTTTTAGTTGGAACCATCATCACTTGGTAATCATCGACCTGTATTTCGATGTGATGCAACGGGTGCAAACTTTGGTGAAGATGTTTTAGCTTTTAGTTTTCGAGTTGCTTCAGTTGGTTGCGCATTATCCACGGAACCTGAAAATGCTTGCAAAAATGTATATGTAAGTTTACCTTAAAAAAATTAAAGGATATGTTAATTTTCTTTTGACATTTTGCAGGTTCCAAGTTCGAATGATACGGATTGTAGCAGTTATTTTGCGGTGGTACCTCGAGGAAATTGCAGTTTTTCTGAAAAGGTTTGTCATTTGTCCCAGAGGCAGAATTATTTGTTGTCAAATCTCGAAGGAATTTCAAGGTTTGAACAGAGTTTTTTCATTTTTTCTTAATTTTTACTTTTTGCATACAAAAAATTATACCCAAATTCTTAAAATTAGCATATTTTTATGATAAAAACAGCAATCCTTTATCCACTTAATCCTTTACTTTTTAACTGGATTTTTTAGTTAAAAATTTAAAATGGATTCTTTGATTCTTGAAGATTCGAAGATTTTTCAACTCTGGCCCCAAACCTTTATAAATTCTTAGTTAATATATTCTTAATTTTTTTTTCAGGCTTTTTATGCTCAAAATTCCACTCCTGTTCATTTTGGTGCTTTAATAGTTTATAATGATCCCGGTGCCGATTTAGTCCCAATGTCAGGTGCAAGATTTGCTGATCGAGTTACCATTCCCGTTGTGATGGTTGATTATGAATGTATGCAAGGTTTATTACATCGATATAATGCAAATGATGGCTATGTGGTAACTATAAAAGTCACACCAGGATATTATGATTTAATTAAATATTTGGTTCCATTCGGTGCTGTAATATCTTTTTGTTTAATAGTATTACTTATTTCACTTATAATTCGGGTATGCCGGGAAAGGCGTCGACTTGCAAGAAAACGATTATCACGCTCAAATTTAAAAAAATTACCTATGGTTAAATTTAAAAAGGGCACAGGCATGTATGAAACATGTGCAATATGTTTAGAAGATTTTGAGGAAGGAGAAAAATTGAGACAGCTGCCTTGTAAACATGGTTAGTTTATTTATTTATTTTTTGAATGGGTGGCTTTATATTTATTGGAAGCATTTTTGGCGCTTTTTTTTGGGCGCTCGACAAAAGTTTTAAAATTTTTTATTTTTTCTTTAAAATTTTCGGACCTGAAGTTGTTGCTTTTTGGCTTCAAAAATATTTTTTAAGCCCCCCAAAAACTCTCAAAAATGGGCCTCTTTATAAATTAATTTTATTATTCTAATATTTTTCTTTTTTTTTAGCTTACCACACAAAATGCATTGATCCATGGTTAACTAAAAATCGTAAAGTTTGTCCCGTGTGCAAACGAAAAGTGGGTCCTTCAAATCATTCGGATTCATCCGATTCTGAATCAGAAAGATCTCCATCAACAACTTCTTCGATGATGAGTCAATCCGCGGCTGCTGCATCTGCGGTTATTGCATCCACCACCGGTTCATCTTCACGAGATTCCGTTCCATTATTGAGATATGAGCAACCTGTAAGTTTTCCTCAAAAAAAAAATTGAAATCTTATTTATTTATTAAATTTTAAGATGGCTGTTGCAAGTGCGGGTGATTTAACAACATATTCAGTACCAATTCCAAATGCTCGACCATTATTTCGCCAACAACCACCACCAAATTATCTTAATTTTACACAAATAAATTCGGAAGCAGCTGGCATGACTCCTCCACTTAGAATTCATCCATCATCAATTGAAGAAGCTCATACGCCAGAAGATGAAGTTATGAGAATTCCAACCATGGATGATAACGGTGAACCAGAAACAACAATTCGAGGTGGTGTTCCAAGATTAGTTGGACGTGTAAGAAATTTCTTCCGTCGTATTACCCATTCTGAATATAATCCCCATACAATATTGGATAATGATTTTGCAAGTGTTAGTGAAGAGGATGTTGAGAATAGCAATAATGGTAGTGGAGTGGTTTTGCAACAACCGGTAAGCTAATTTCACATTTTTTTAAAATTAAACAATTAAATTTGATTTTTTTTAGATTACAACGACGACTTCCATGCTTTCTGCATCAGATCGAAGTGTAATATTAGAGCCTTTACCCCCACAATTACTCAATATTGAAAGACGACCAAGTGAAGATTCAGAAGTGGAAGTGATTGATCCATCATGTGATGATGATACAACAACAACAAATAATCATTCATCCCCAAATTTATCCCAAGCTCACTTATTTCGTTCCATGACACCGCCACCAATTGATCCTACACTACCACAATCTTTCGATCCAACACTTCCATCTTAAAATTTTTTTTTTTATTTTAAACCAAAACAAAAATAAATAAGCATCATTTTTTTTGTTTTCAAAAAAACTTTTTTGAGCAATACACGGGCAAATCCTTTTTTTGTTATTATTTTTCTTTTTCTTTTATCCAAATTTTTTTTTATACAAAATTCATTTTCCTCTAAACCGTCCGAAATATGTACATTTTTTTGATGAAGATGTATGTCTGTAAATAAATAATACCCATTTTTTTATTGTCCAAAATAAAAAACTGCAAATATTTTTGTTTTATTATGTATTCTACCTTCAAAAGAAAAAATCATGAATGGATAATCATAAGAATTTCTTTCCTTTTTTTGTTTGATATTCTTCATTTTTTTGTTGGTTTATTGTTGTTTATTGCTTCTTTTTTGATTGAAAAAAAATGTGTTATAAATAAATGGAGATAATTTTTAGCGCTTTTATTCACAAAAAGAAATGAGCAAAGCAAAAATTTGGATTTTTTTTTGTTTGATATAAACATTAAAACACGCGATTTTATGTCATATATATTTGTTATCTATGTTTATGACATTTTTGTTAGGAAATTTAGACCGGCTCGAAGTCAATGACGCATGGCTTTAACAGATGATTATTCTTTCTTTTTAAAATCCTTTTTTATTTAGCTTTTCACGTGAACAAATGCTGCTAAAAAGTCTTAATGTTACTAACAAGTAGCATTTGTTTAAAAAAAAGATCAAAACCAATCTTTAACCAAATCTGATATTTACAAAAGAGAGGAAAAGATATTATTTCAAGGAGTTCAAATCAAAATGCTACTTTTTCGTTGTGGTTTTGCTAGTGACACAAATTTTTATAGGTATATTTTTTGCAAAATTTTGCTATTATGTTACAAAAAATGATTTTTGTTCTTAATATGTTCGATTTTTTCAAAGTCCGCTTAACCCCATAAATCAAACGTCGCACTGGTTTGATATAAAGTGAAGTTAAAAACGATGCAAGCAAGAGACGTGAAAGAAAAATAATCATCAAATTGCAACATATGACTTGAAGCAAAGAGATAGATGTTTGTTTATCTTATCGCAAATGTTTCAAACGCGAGAATTTCATACACTGTTAAAGTTTCCTTGAACTTTGTTCATCAAGTGTTTTTTATTTTTTTAGAGCTATTCCCCTCCCCATTTGTGAATAGATTAAAAGTTTTTAAATTTATGTGTGCTTGAAACACAATCTCTGCATCAAATTTTTTTGATTTTTTTAAACTTTAATTTAAGAAACTAAAAACATTCCTTCTTTCCTTATCCAATTTTTTATTTACTGATTTTATTTAAGATGCTGGATTAGCCAAATTTACACAGCCAACTCATACAAACGTACAGCTTTGCACAATGCAGGTGCAATCATTTTGATGGATCTCGCAAAGAATGTAAGTTCTTATTCATTTTCAACCAAATGAATCTTATTTTTTCTCATTTATTTTAGCGTGATTTGATCACCTCTTGCGTAAAAACAAGATATCCAAATGTCACAGATATCATAGCCCGCGTTGATGAAAGAGCTTCAAACATCTCAATTTACATGGAAGTTTACATTAAAGAACTATTGGTTAGTTATTTTAAAAAACTTTTTAGCTTTCATATTAAGCTTATGAAAATGTGAATTCGTACCTTTGATTATAGTTTCCATTCATTGATTCATTTTGGCTTTTGTAAACTTAGTTTAAACAATAACATATTTTCGACTAAAACAAATAGGGCTCTTTTATGGACTACTTATATTTAAATTGTTGTTTCTTTTAAATTTATACACAAAATAGCTTTTTTGTATGCAAAGTAATTTGGGGATGTTTATAAAATATTTTTATGAAGTCTTAAAATTTCGTTAAAAAATAATACAATAACACTAGTAAACATTTAGCTTGGTGCTTGGCCCAATGGAGCTGATACACGCCTCCATGAACTAGTTTCTGAAATGGATATTAATCAAAATTGGAACAAAACAGCATCAGTTTTTCGAGCAGAATTGAACGAAATCCTAGGGGAATGGTATTAGTTATTTTGTTTTCTTTTATTTGACTATTCTACTACCTAACTTTTTATAGGTTTAAAACCAGTGTGGTAATTACCAATATTATTACTAATAATACCGATTTCCTTTATACGCGCTGTCAACATAAAATCTATTGTCTTGATATTGTATATGGAAAAATTAGAGTTATGGTATTTTCCATTAAGATTTTTAATGGCGTTATTGATCAACAACGGATCCATAAATTTTTTAAAGGCGTCAAGAATACTTTAATTAGATTATTGGAGTAAGGAATTTTTTAAACCTTTTGAAAATATCCCTTTAAAATTTTCCAGCATTGTTACATATCTTACATTTTAGTGAAAGCGCTGGTGATTCTGTCATCAGTATTTACAAACGAATGGTAGAATATTATCCTGAATTGGAAAAGAACTTTAATAACATGCTTTTTCTTTCTGGAAAAGAAGCTGAAGGCGGCTTAAAAGCTGGATATTCCCTTGCACAATATGAAGGTATTACACTTTTTGAAAGCATTTATAAGGAATATGGTTTCGGAATACAAGAACAAGAATACAAACTTTTCTTTTTATATGATTAATATTTATTAATAACAGATATTAATTTGTATTGTCTTATGTTATCAAATGTCTTGTTCTCCAACTTTCTTTGATTAAAAGCCTTTGTAATTGATAATTAAAGTTCTTTTTTGTTAAAACAAATTATTGAATTTTAAAAATTAACTTCATTTTGGCTTTTTTTAAATAAATATACTCATTGCAAAAGAATTATGGTCACATTTTAAAGCTAAAAAGTTTTTTACTCACCTATAGGAAAACTTTTAAAAATTCTGTTTCAAATACATACGTTTTTAAAAAGAACCAAAAAAACTCGATTTAGTAGTTGTTTTTTTGTGAATAACAATCATACTTTCAGGTTTAAAATGTTGTTGATTTTTTTATACAGGAAAAAAAACTTTCTACCGGAAGTTTAATCTTATTGTGATATTTTTATTATTCTTTCTCCAAAAAAATCATTATTATTATCGCCAGCTGCAACTGCTGGTTGGTGCACATTCATTCTCGTCTGTGTGCCCTCAAACTTTTTTTATTCCATTATTTTACAATATTTTTTTTGTTGGTTCAAAACTTAAATAAAAAAGTTTTCCTTGGCCCAATTTTTTTTTGTTGATTGAAAAAGATGGCATTGCTTTTTTTTCTTAAAGGAAAAATAAAAATTTTTGATTTGTTTGTTTCGCGTCGTTGGTCACTTGTATTTTTATTTTTTTTTCATGCTTGGACGATGAAATAATACTTTTTCTTTACTTTTGCCGCGCCGATTTCTTCTCATCTAACTTATCCATTACCTTTTTCTCAACAAAAAAACTGAAAAGAGAAATGAGAAGATGGCCGCCGATGGCCCTTTAAGTGCTTGCTTTACTGCTGCCTGCCGCGAATGAAAAGTATTTTAGAAAGATGAGGACGATGACGACACTCATGTGGTCAACAACGATAAAATGTGAGATGAGCAGCATAGGCATGCATGGACATAAAATGCACGCAAAAATAAATACCATTAAAAAATAAATAAATTAAATGGTTGTTGCTACTTATTTGCATATTTGGTATTATTTTTTTTATGACAATACAATAATATTAAAATCGCTCAAGTAGTACGGCGCAGCAATAATATTAAAAACAAAAAAAAACCTTCTTTTTTTTTTTGTGAAAAGTTTTTTAAGGTCGTTTCAAACAAAAACTTAAAACAATTGAAAGAAAGCAATTAATTAATTTATTTTTGCTTTTAAAAAACTGATAAATGTTTCATTTGGATAAAGTTAAAATTCGTGAATTTTTAACATATGAGACTTAAAAGATGATTGTTAAAAAATACAAAAATCATTAAAGAAAAAAAATCTTATTTATAATTAATTGTTGCAGATCTCGATCTTTGATGAAAGTTCGTCTAAAATTGAAGGTTTCATAAAATTTTGGAATGAAGTTCACGAATGTTTTTGATTATGTTTCAAAAATTTGCATTTTTAAAGTTTCCATTTAGAAAATGCAAGCAACTAAATTTCCAAAAAAATATATATTATAGAATTTTGCCTTGACGGTATTTTAGTTTCTTAAAAAATCTTTTTTTGCCAAGCCATTAAAATTTTTTCTTTTATTTAACTTGCAGCTTTTTTGAACCGAACTTAAAAGTTTTTTGTTTTCTTCTTCCCTTTTTGACAATAGTTCGTTCAGATAGACAAAAAAAGGTGTTAAGTTTCACCATTTTCAAACTTGTAAGAAAAATTAAACCTAAATGCAAATATCTTGGTTTGTTTGGTTATCGAAAACAAAAAGGTTCTACTTTCGTTTTTCATTTTTAAATATTGAGTTTTGGTCTTTATTTTTTTCTTTGTTCATAAAATCTTTTCTTTTTTTTTTGTAGGGTCAAAGCTTTTTACAACTTTTTAAAAGACTACTAAATTTTGAAATTCTAACAACAGTCATTTTTTGGATTAAATTTTACAACTGGAACAACTCATCCTTTGTAAACGTAGCTTTACAATGTCTAAAAAAAATTATCATTATTTTCACAAACAAAAAACGTTTAAGCTTTTTCACATATTTTTTTTTAGCTTCAAAAATAAACTAAAACCAAAAAAAGTTTTAAGTAATTCAAGCTTATTATTTTCTTAATCCAAAAATATTTATTTATTCCACGCTATTCCCAAGCTTTTTGCTTTTTTTTTTGACTTTTGTTTTTGAACTTTGCATATTTTTTTGGACCCTCAAAAAAGTTTCTTTTAAAGCTTGAAAAAAAAAGATTTAAAGAGAAAATATTTGTTGCTATTTGCTTAACCTTAAAAATTATAACATTATTTAAAAACATTTTAAAAATTTAAATATAAATAAATATATGAATTATGTTTTCATTATTTGTACAACCTTGAGCTGTTTCATTAATGGTTTTGTTTTTGTTATTGCTTCGAGGTGCATATCTTCAAGTTGTATTCTCCATATCCAATGTTTTTCCAGATAAGTATTTTACAACATTTTTTTGTTGTTGTTGGAAGATTTGTTTAAACTTTTAAAACTCTTTTGCATCCAAATTTATGTTTTGCCCTCTTTAAATCAATTTGTTTCGATGACCATTTTCGTTGACCTTGTCCTCATGTGAACGATGATGATACCCACTTGAAGCTCACGAGCAACAAAAAAAATGAGACCATAAAAGTTTATCTTGCCTCCTCCACTTTTAATTTATTCAACAAAAAAAAGTAATAAATGTATCATTTTTTTTTTATTCTTCTAATTTATTTATTTATTTATTGGATCTTGTCGGAAGTGTCGTCCGATGAGATGAGATGTTTATTGCAACAAGTATGTATGTATCCAATCCATCTACTTCGTTTCAAGAGTATTTTTTATGTTATTGTTTTTCGAGATAGATAGATTCCTCACTTTTTTGTGTTTTGAATGGAACTTTCGGTAGTGTCCTTCAAAAAAATTGAGGAAGATGCTCTTTTCTTTTGCAAAAATGTGATGATGAGTATATTTTACAATTAAAAGAAGAAAAAAAAGAAACGGAAGCAGGTTAAGCAAACATTTATTTATTAATATTTTTTTTTGTTTTCGTGATTTCCAATTTTCTTAAAAACATTATACTTTCTTAAAAAATGGTGTCGTCCTCTTAAAAATTGAAAAAAAGCAAACGATAATATCGTTGGCTACTATTGTCCTTGAAAGTAGCCATATGATGAGGCGGCGCACAACAGGAAGTTGTTGGAGGCGGGAAGAAGAAACCAGCAACAGCAAACCAAATTAAAACTTTTTTTGTTGACGAATGAATAATTTGGTTTACATAAGATTATTTGCAACAATAACAACGACAAAAAAAATCCTCTCAAGACAAGATGGATGAATGAATTACAAGAAAATCCGCCACAATCATCCTCCTCCCCCGGATGGATGGGATGGATGAAAGGTGATGGGCGGCACCAAGGCCAAGACACAAAAATAAATATATAAAAAAACTTTTTTTTATTCTGGGATTTTTTTTAAACATTCCTTTAAAAATAATTGAAAAAAAATTCATCAAGGCCAAGAAAATGGTTTGGATGAGGCTGGGCTTGATGATTGCCTATTTTTTTTCTTCGTTTGCTGTCGTCTTTGGTTTGACCAATAAGGCGTATTTAAATTGAACAACAAAAAAGGATTATTTCTTCATTTTTTCTTAGTCGTCTATCGGTGGTTGCTTTTAATCGGGTCAAACCATCATAATTTTATGTGAGTTTTTTAAAAAGAAGAATTTTGAAAATGATGCCTTTATTTTCTTTATTCTTTTTTTCTTCTTGAATTGCCAGACAGACAGATATCTTTTTGAAAGAAAAAAGAAAAAAGTAAATTTATTTATGGACCTCATAAAAACTTTTTTTTACGGCAAAAAAAATTGATGATGGCGTTTTAAATCTTTTTTTTTTTGAGATTTTTTAGAAAAGTTTAAAGTCCGGAAAAACGTTGATTTTAGGCCCGTCTTGAAAATAAATACCTTAAATATCTGAAAGCGAAAATGGCTAATAGCTTTTTTGTAAAAATATACCCAAGCAAAATTTTTCTATTCTTAACCAACATCTTAAATTCTGTTTCGGTTTTACGAAAAAAAAGTCAAAAAGGTTATAAACTTTTAAAACTAAATAAAATTGTCGTCTTTTATCCCATTTTTAAACTTCAACCTTGGTCAACCAATTCCGTTAAAATTAGCTAAGTTTTAAATTGAAAAAAAAAATAAGAAAAAAAAGAACACCTAAATTTTTTTTTCAACTTTTTCATCTTCCAAATCACACAACTTTTTTTCTTTCTCTCCGCCAGGATCAAATTTTTGTAAATACATGTTATTTTGTTGTTTTTTTTACCGGAAATTGAACAAAAAAGTTTCAAGAAAAAAAGAAAGAAAAAAAAAGTTGTACATAATTATAAAAATCTGTCAACTTTTTTTCTTCTAAAAAAATTATTTTTAAGTCAATCTTCCGATTTACATGAAGAAAAAAAATGCCTCTCTCTTTCCTCCATTTTTTTTGTACCCACCGCATTTTGTTGTTATTTTTTCAGCGAAAAAGAAACACGCCACCGTCTTTTTTATTTTGTTTTGTTTTGTATTTCCTGAAACAATCTTCAATTAGTCGCTTTTCTTTCTTTACTATTTTTTTTGACTTTTTGTCGTTAGAAAAAAAAACCGATTAATCGGATCATGAAAGCAGAAGAAAATTGGCAACTAGAATGAAGAAAAGAAAAAAAATACTTCATCATTGTGTGAAAAAAAATATTTTTCTTTTGTTTCATGAAAAGAATAGAAAGGTGGTGATCGGTGAAAGAATGAATTGAAACAATATTTTTTTTCGGTGAGAATGAGGTGTTATTTTAATGCTTTTTTTCTGGGCAAGGATAAAAGTAAAAAATTAAAATCGGGGTTTATTTAATTTTGTAAAATAATCAGAAAGCCCATCTGATTTGAGAAGAAGTTTTGTGGCAAAAGTCCAAAATGATCTTGAAACATAATAATAAAAAAAATTCTAGATTTCATGGCAAAAATATAAATAAGGCACGTTTAGAAAAAAATTTTAAATTTCATCAAATTGAATTAAAATTTTATTATTTCGTTGCTAAAGTTTTTCCTGAAATCTTGAAACTTTTTCCTACCTACTTTGTTAATTTTCTTTTTATGATTCTCCATAATGCCGCTGCAACCATTTGTCCTTCATTTTTTGTTTAACAAAAAACCACCAAATGCCATTCATCCTTAAACCAAATTTGTCATGATCCTCATCATTTTTTAAGCATCTGTTGTTATAGGATTTTGTGCGCGTGCCATTTACCGCTTGGAAAAAAAAGAAAGAAAAGAAGTGCAAATGAGTTTTGTACTCCGCGCGCAAAAGGAAGGATCATCGTTTCATTTCAACCACCTGTCGGCTTTTTTTTCTTTCTTTCTCCTTTTCCGGTTTAAAAATTTATTTTTTTAGGGTTTCATTTTTTCTTTTCTTTGTTAAGAATGTCAAAATAAAAAGGGAAAAGGTGTTTTTGTTTTTTTGGGTAGTCTTATTATTAACTCTTTTTTCTTTCTCTTCTGGCAACAGCTTTTTTGAAAATCAAATAAAACACGAAGAAAAAAAAAATTAACAAAATTTTTGACCTTCATTGAAATTTTTTATGTTTGTTGTTGAAAAAAAAGAGGCCTCATTTTCCATGTTCATTTTTTTTTGTGATGCGGCTCACTTTCGTCTTCCTCCTTCATCATTCCTTCATTCTCATCCATGCCGATCGCTGTCATCATCATAAATAAATGTCTTTACCTCTTCTTTTTTCTTTTTTTTTCTGGCAAATTGCCTTTATTCCATATTTTTTTTTCATCACCTTCCTTCACCTTCGAAAATTAAATATCGTCTATATTTGGACCACCACGGCCACAAAAAAAAAAAAAAAGAAAGGCCTTTGACGTCGAAGTTGCTTTTGTTATTAATTTTTATTTGGGTATTGAAAGGCTTCCGGAGAGATACTGAGACAGAGACAGAGGAGAGACTCTATTGACTCACTCTCGGAAGTTCATCATCACACCTTTCAACCTTACTTCTTTTTTTTTTGCACTTCCTTCTTCGAACATTTTTTTTTTGTGATCGCTTTGGCCACCGCCGCCGCCACACTGACTTTCTTATTTTCTCATTCGTTGTTCGATCGTGAAAAATAAAAATAATTTATTCATTGTCATACATATTTTCTGAATGGTATTGAGTTGAGCTTGTTGTTGTGGTTATTTTATTTATTTCTCTCAAACTCAAAATGATCAGAAAAATTTTGTTTATTAAAAAACTAAATTTTTGTTGAGTAATAATAATATATTATTTTTTTGAAGGGTTTCAAGTATATCTTTCATTGGTATTATTATTATTAATGACAAAAGAAAAATTAAAAAAAAATAGTAACGTAATAATGCCGTCGTCCAACTTCCGGGTATTTTATGGTTTATTGATTTTTATATTTCTTTCACAGGTTAGCTTTTTTTTATTTAGCTTAAAAAAATATCAAACTATCGCATTAAAAGAAGCAAAACATTTTTGCATATTTTTGCTTTGCGTCTCGAACAGAAAATTTTTTTGTTTATAAAATAATTTGTTGCAGGATCTTGCATTCGCTACAATTCAACGAAGCTTTGAAATAGATAATGGATTAATTGGGGTTCCCGATATTCAATGCAATACAGACACAATTGAAATGAGATTTAAAACGAAGAAAAAGTTTGCGGGAAAAATCTATGTTCAAGGACATTATAATAATCCCGAATGTAAAGTTGATTATGGACAAGCATCAAAAATTGGCAAACCAGTGGGTGGAATTAAATTAAGTCATGGCGCTTGCGATATGGATCGACAAAGAATGGTTCGCTTTTAATATATTTTTTATAGCTTTAACCGATGATTTTAAAATTATGCAAATTTTAGATTCAACCCGAAGGAATGCAATTTTCTACTGTTATTGTTATTAGTTTCCATCCAGTAAGATTTTTAATAAAAATTTTAAGAAAAAAATATAAGAAAATTTTTTTGTTTTTTTAGTTATTTGTAACCAAAGTTGATCGAGCTTTTCATATTAATTGCCTTTATCGAGAAGCTATACAAACAGTTAATCAAGAAATTGAAGTCAGGTAAGCTTCTATTTTTTTATTTATACCAACAAAAAAATTCAAAGTTAGAGATTTAGCAACATTTTAAAATTTTTAATGGTGCATTTTTCTTTAAACTTTAAATGTGTGGTTTGAATTAATATTTATGATAAAATTGTTGGAAATTGAAAGACACTAAATAAGAACAGGATTTTTGATCCCTAATTTTTATTTTGAGACCATTTTATTTTAATTTTTTAAATGTAATATAAAATCTTAAATTTTCATGTATTGTGATTCGTAGTAAAAGTTTTAAAATTATTAAATGCTCCCTTTTTTTCTTAAAAGCTTTGCAAAAAAATAATAAAATTTGCTTATAAAATTGTCGCTGACCAATCAAAAAAAGAACCAAAAGCTTTCACTGACCATCATTAAAAAAAATGAATGGCAAAAAGCTTGCTGCGTCTCTATGTTTCCTTGGTTTTTTCCTTTCTCGCATATATTTTTTTTCCTGTCGTCGCACAACAACCACCTACAATCAATAGAAAAAGAGAGGGAAAATTTTTTGCTTGCTTTTTTTTCTCAAACAAATTATTATATATATTTTTAATACATATCTGTATTTTATTTTCTATGACCTTTCTTTCAAAAATTAATGTTTATTTCTTGTTGGTTATTATTAACGGTTATTTTTTGGTTGGGATGGTAAGATTCTCATTCTTTCTTTTTTTTTTAACTTTTTCAAGAATCGAAAAAAAAAACAGCAACAAACATGTCTTTTTTCAAGTTTTTTTTGTGGAAAGCAAAAAAAACAGAAAATTGTTTTTTTTTCTTTGTGAAATTTTCTTTTTTCCCGCGTTTCAATTACAAATTTACAATAATGACCTTCAGAATAAACATATTTTGCATCTTTTTTTTTTGATTTTTGATGGGAAACAAAATTTTTTGAATGATGACATTTACAAAAAACTTTGTAAATGTAATTTTTTTTGAAAGTAAAAAAAAGTTAAAAGTGAAAAAAGGGTTATTTTTATGTCATCAATCAAGAACTTAAAATTATTTAGAGATCTAATAATTGCTAGCTTTTTGGTGATTTTTTTCGAATAAAATATGGAGAATCAAAAATGCATGTTTTTGCTCTTTTAATTCTCGTCAAAAAAAGTTCCAGCAAGTGTCAAAGTGAAAATTTTGATTTTTTTCCTTCTAATTTCTTAAATCTCTTTATTTCACGGCATTAGCCATTTATAAAATAAAATTAGGTCATTGCCATTAATAATTTTAAAAGTTTGAACATAAATTTCCTTGAACTTATCCATCCTATTTTATCCTATATTTGTTACTCCACTTACTTACTTACATACTTTATATTTAGTGTTACAAGAGCATATAGTGGAAAAAGTAGTGGTAAGTAAGTATAAGTAAGTAATGACCTCCAAAACAAAAATGTTGTCCAAGGCTAAAAACTTAAGTATTTTTATATATTTTTTTTCGTTAAGTGGACATTGAGCTAAAAATATTTATGTATGTTGTCGTCTTTACATGGAAAAGTAATGTGTTTTTTTCTAAAAAAAAAAATAGGTCAGGTAGTCTTTAAGAAGTTAATGCCTTGTTTTTTCTTTTCTTTTTGTTGTTGAAAATTTATTTTTTTTTTGAGGTGCAAAAGCATTAAAAAAAATTAATCTAGAAATAACACCAAAACACGAATAATGGAATGTAGGGTAGAAAAAAAAGTGGGGCTTATAAACCTAAAAATAGCTGAAATCAAAAAATAATTAGTCTTTTTAATACCTCGAAATTAGACCAAAAAAAATTTGAAAAATTTAAATCTCTAAATTTAATTTTTAGTGCCCTTCCAACTGAGCAAGTTCAAAATGATATGCCTATGCCAATTTGCACCTACACTATTCGAAAGGATGAAATTGATGGCCCAGTATTAAAATATGCTCGAGTTGGAGATCAAGTGGTCCATCGATGGGAATGTGATTCCGATATGTATGGCCTCCTCGTTCATAGCTGCTTTGTCGAAGATGGACAAGGTGATAAACATATGGTAATAGATAAAAATGGATGCCACACCGATCGAATGATATTGGGTGATCCAACATACGCAGAAGCTTTAAATCTTGCATATCGTGAATCATATGTATTTAAATTTGCTGATAAAATTGGAGTTAGATTTCAATGTGAAATAAGATTATGTGTTAAAGAAAGTGGCGGATGTAATGGTATAACTCCACCGAATTGTGAAAATAATGGTGGAGGCGGTGGAATTTCTTCTTCGGAATGGAATAATATGAATTCCACAAAAAAATCTATTCAAAATATTGTAAGTTTAAAGTAAAAAAAATTCAACGATGAGTGACTTTCTTTTTTTTTTGAAGAAATCCATTTTTTTAAAGTTTTCAAAATTAAATTATTTAAAAATTATGAAATTTTTGGAAAACAAATATTTCTTTGACACAGAAAAACGCGCGTTTTATAAAGATTTTTCATTTCCAAAAATTTTAAAAATGTATCAAAAAATACGAGGAAATTCAAAAAATATTTTTGTTTCAGAAAAGATTATCCAAACGTTCCACAAATTCTTCCTCAGCTTCTCAACCCACAATAGATGCAGATTTAATTTCTCAATTTCTTTATGTTATTGATGATGATAGCGAAACATCTTCTTCATCACCTTCTTCAGCCAGAAATGAACCCTTTTCTTCTTCAGCTGCCTCCGATCCAACAATTCTTTCCATTCAACGAATTTGTCTTTCAAATGCATTCTTTATTTTCTTTATCGCTATTTTCTTAAGCCTTTTCATTTTAACTGTGGCTATGGGAATTTTCTTTGTTCGAAAACAATATCGGTAAGTGTATTTTAATATTATCAATCCATGTCATTGCACGAAAAAAAACTTCTTTCGATTTTTTTAGTTTTAAAACGAGAAATTAAAGATTTTTGAAAAAACCATTTTTTTCAGGACCAAATCAGTTACCGTTGATTCAACGCCACGAATTCAACCATTTTCTATGGTTTTCAACTAAGCTTTAAATCAATTAATTTTTGCTTTACCCAATGAACTCAAATTTTTTTTTCTTCCTTACTATTTTTTTCTTTCTCGGGTTTTTTATTAAAATTTTTCTGAAAGCATTAAAATTTCACAAATTCAAAAATCATTATTTTCTCTAAAAACAAAAAATATGCAGTTAAACAGTTTTTTGTTATTTAAATTTGCTTTAAAAAAAATACAAAACATTTATTTTATTAATTTTTACGGCTGTTGTTGTTTTTTTTTGCTTGCAAAGATTATATAGACTTTATTATATTAAAAAAAAATAAGCATTTAATAATTTTATATGTATTTTAAAATTGTCCTTCGTTTATTTTAAGATTTTTTTGAATTGTAATAAACAATAAATTTACTAAATTTTTATGAGGCATTTTTTTATTTTATAGGTTGACACAATTATGGCGGTAAAAAAAGGAAATAAATAAAGTATTTCAAACATTAAAAAAGTATCAAAAAATTTGGGAAAATCTAAGGAAAAAAATTAAATTGTTTTAATGAAAATTTGCATATTTTATTACTGGCATTAATTTGCTTGAAACTTTCATAAATATGACCTATTTTGTTTTTGAACACATTCTTAAGCGAATATTTATTATTCATTAACGAACAAACATAACAAAAATAAAAATTAATGTTTAAATTTATGATTTTTCATTAAAATTTAAATCCAAAGTTGTAATATTCCTCTTAGCTTCAAATTCCTTTCTTTCTGTTTTAGTCATAAAAAGAGCTTCAATTTGATCTAATGATTTGTCTTTAGTTTCTGGGACAAATAATATAAATATTATTGTTCCAATAAAAGTGCATCCAGCATAAAAGAAAAAAGTGCCATATTTTGTGATAGCTTCAGTTAAAGATAAAAATGTGAGAGAAACAAAAAGATTTATAAACCAATTCGTTGAAGTTGAAATGGATACTGCAGTTCCGCGAGCCCAAAGAGGATAAAATTCAGCATTTAATATCCAAGGAACTGGACTCATACCTGTAAAAAATTATTTAAGTTTTGGAAATTTAAATTCTTGATTAAAATATTGTCCCAAAGCAAAAAAAACTTTTAATTTCACCAATGCTAATTTTTATAAAAATAATAAAAAAAGGTTTAAACAAAAAGTGAAGTTTTTTTTCATTATTTTCTGGGCATCGGCTCCAAAAAATTTCTATGCTTTTCAAAAGAAAAAAGTTTCAGGCAGTTCAACGAACATACATGGCTCTGTTTCCGCTATTTACAATTTTTAAATATTTTTTACCTGACGCAAAAAATAATAAATAAATAACCATAATAATTATAGGTAATGGAGTATATTTGGTATGACAAAATACATCACCCCATTCATATTCAGTTGTTGTAGAATTAAAAGAATTTCCATTTGTACAATATCCTGTGGTTGAACCTTTATCAATGCCATCAGGATTTGCAGGTAAACAATAACCCGGCATTTTAACATCATTACCATTTGGAGTAGGAGAACAAAATCCACATCGATCATCCGTGACACAGTAATCACAATTACTATAACTTCCACAATGATTAAAATTTTTTGCAGATGAATTAAATAAATTTGAAGATAATCCATTATTAATAGGCAAAGTTTTTGCTGTGTCTTGATTAACCAATAAAAATGCTCCACCCATCATGCATAAAGCTCCAATAACTCCGAATGAACTAATCAATAAAATCTTTTTTCTTCCCCATTTATCTACTAAAAATAATGGAATAATAGTTCCAATAAAATTGACAGCTAAAAAATAAATTTTTTTAGTTTTCTTTAAATTTATGCAAATTTTTCCAACAAAAAAAAATAAATACCTGAAATTCCAACTGAAAGCCAAATAGTTGTATGATTATCTTTAACTCCAGCTCCTTTAATAATAGCACCCGTGTAATACATAATAGTATTTATTCCACCAAGTTGCTGGAACATTTGTAACGAGCATCCAATTAAAAGGGCTTTACGAACATGAGGGGTTGAAAGAATTCGTAAAAATGGTGGAGTTTCTGCAAATAAGTTTTTTTATTGGAGATAAAATGTTTAAAGAAACTAACTATTTTCACATTGCCTCTCTTCTTCGATGCTTGTAGCAATTTCAGATAATTCATATTTAACCCATGCATCTTCACCATGATAAACCTTTCGCAAAACCTGCAAATTTAATGTTTTTTTTATTCAGTTCTGGTGGGGTTGGAATTTTTTTGGTGTTGACGATTTACTTTTTTTTGAATTTTTGCAACCATAAATTTTTTAGTTAGAAAAATATTGTTGATGATTTTCGATTTTTTTTCAAAAGCTTTTCGAGTTAATTTATCGTCGTGAAAAAAATGAGTAAAAAATGCCGCAAAAAAAATTTGTGCTTTATAAAAAAGCAAAAAAAAAGATATCTCTCTCGAAACACTAAATAATATGATTTTTTTTTTGTTCACTTACATTGTGACATTCTTCTTCGCTTCGATGCTTATATAACCATCGAGGACTTTCAGGTAAATAAATGAAACCAATAAATTGAATTATTGCTGGAATTGCAGCAAATCCAAACATTAATCTAAAAAAAAACATTTTTAATTCCAGAATTTTTTTTTTTGAATAATCAAACCTCCAACCAATATAATCAGGATTAATAAAAGCAAATATACCAGCAAAAATATTTGCAGCCATTTGTCCAAAAGTAATCATCGCATTAAAAGTAGCTAACGATGCTCCACGAATATGAGTGGGTGAACTTTCCGATACATAAACTGGCACAATCATGGATGCCAAACCTATGGCTAATCCAAGTAAAACCCTTCCAAAAAGTAACATCCATTTATCAAAAGCCACTGCACAAAAAATGGCGCCTAAAGTAAAAATAATACTTGAAACAATAATTATAGGTTTTCGACCATATTTATCTGCGGTTGTTCCAGCAATGAGTGATCCAATTCCAGCAAATCCTGGAGTTATAGCCACAATTAATTCCTTCCAAAAATTATTTAATGGTTGCATATCAGGATTATTATCCACATATAACATTGCTGAAGAAACTATTCCAGTATCATAACCAAATAAAAATCCTCCCACTACAGCCATAGTTGTTAAAAGGTAAACATAAGAATTCACTGCGGGCTTAATGGGAGGTTGAATAAATGCATCATGATGGGAAGAAGACCTCTATAAAATTATAATTTTTTTTGCATTTGTTACAGGTTTTCAAATATTTTCTATAATAAATTTTTTGGCATTTTTGATTTTAACTTTTTGAAAATGGTCGAATTAGAAAAAATTTGCATAAAGGTTTTTGTAGAATTTTTTTCGAAGTTTGGATTTTTTTGGAAACTCAAATTCTTTTGTTAGAATTTTAATTTTCATTGTTGCTTTAAAAAAATTGAAACAAATAAAAAAGAAAATCGAATGAAAAAGCTGTTTGACAACTGGCAAAATAAAAAAAATAGTAATTAATTAGGATTAAGCGCATGTCGACACTTGTTGTCATCAAGTTGTCAACAACAAACAAAAAAACGTGTGACTTTGTTTAAACGTTTTTTTCTTTGAAAAATAAAATTAAAACACAAAAATAAAAAAGAGGTAAAAAACTTTTAAAGCAAAGTCCAAATATCAATCGATCAAGAAATCTATTTTTTTTAACATTCTTCCAAAAGCACGCAAAATCTTTTAGAATTTTTAAAAGAATGTTTTAAAATTTCTTAGTTTCTAAAAACGTGTAAATTTGTCGTTTATAAATGAAAAATGACAAAAACTTTCCGAATCAATTTTAAACTTTAAAAAGCGTTAAGAAAAAAATAAAAAAGAAGACTTACAATTGCAGCTATTCCAACCATATTTCTTTTTTAAAGATAAATAATTTTTTTGTTTATTTATTTATTTATTTACTTTGTTCCACCAACAAATTAAACACCTTCTTTTCTTTTGCAAATAATTGAATAAAAAAATAAATATATTTGGGCCTATTGTTTTTTGTTTGATAAAAAAATTTATTGCTTTTAAAATGATGATGTTGCAACAAAAACAGCAGCCATTATAATTTTTGAGACACCAAAAAAAAGTTTCCTCGCACAAAATAAAATGTGTTCAATGGGTTGAATTAACAACAGCAGAGGTGAATTCCTAAAAAAAATTTGTTTGATAAGCTTCTCTGATTTTTTTATGTCCACCACGAAAAAAAAGAGAGAATAGATTTACCACGTTTGTGGTGTCATTCAAATAAAATATAAAAAAAGACGGTTTTTAAAAAAGCGGCGAAAAAAAAATTTTATGTTGTTTGGACACGCAGAAAAAAAAGTGAAAGTCAAAGAGCAGCGGCGGCGTGGTTCGAAGTTGCTTTGGCCGCTTTTTTTGTTTTGTTTTTTATATTTATAAAAAAATGACAGACACCGAAACTTAAGCTCTCTCTAATTCTTTCCTCCTCGTTTTTTAAAGTTTTATTTATTAGATTAAAATAATATAAAAAAATGACAACAACCATGTCGTTGATTGAAAAGTTAAACAAAAAAGAAATCAATAAAAAAATTATGGGCTGTTGTTTTTTTTTGGATCAAAAATTTGGGGAACGCGGAAAAAGTAATAACGAATTTGTTAGTTGGTTTTACATAATTATTGTTTGTGTATTCGATGGTGTAACAACAACTACTGACAAGGAAAGACCAAAGAATTTTTATGAACTTAGAAACCATTATTTTTAGAATTAAGACTTTTTTTAAATCTACGGAATTATGAAGTTTTTTTGATAAAGCGGATTAAAAAAACTTTTGTTTTGGGAGGACTTTGAATTTATATGTAAATATTTAGACATTTCTAACAATGTAAAATATATTAATTATGGTCTCAGTCTGAAACAAAGTTTATCTTTAACAAGAAATGTCTTTCTTCTTTTCTTTTTTTAAATGCGTTCAAAAGTTATCAAAGGAAAATAAGAAAATTAGAGAGAAAGCGCATGTTTTCTCGAATGAAATTTTTTTTCATGTTTTCAAGAAACGTTTAACCCGTTGCGTCAGTGGTGTAATGGTCAGCATTGTTGCCTTCCAAGCAATAGATGGGGGTTCGATTCCCCCCTGACGCAGTAAAAAATTCTTTTTTCATTTTTTTTCTTTTTAAAAGACAGATTTATTATTTTTAAACCGTCATTTTCGATCTTCATCCTAACGCAAAAAAATTTTGCAGAAAATTTTTTTAAACACATAAAATTCAAGAAAGCATTAAGCAAAAAAAAAGAAAAAGAAAAAGCATTTTCGAAATTCGAATATAAAAAGTTAAAATAAAAAATATTCGTTCTTTTTTTCAAAAAAACAAACCAAAAGCAAATTAACTTTTTGCAAAGAAGCATAGAAAAAAAAGCGCATCTTTTTTAGTGCAAAAAAAAAAATCGATAAATGAAAAGCTTTGAGCGAGCTTTCTTTTTTCTTTTTATTCAATGAAACTGCCTTCGTTTTTTTAAACCCTAGTCAAGGAAGGCATTTTAAAGCATTCAAGGGAAAATTAATAAAGGTTCAAAGAAAAGAGCAAATAAAAAAAATAGAAAGAAAAAATGTAAAAAAAAACTTGAGCCAACTTTTCTTTTGTTTTTTCGGTAAATATTTTTAGAAAAATTCTTCTTACAAAAAATTTATTTTTAAAGTAAAAAATGGCAAAAAAAAAGAATCATTAAATATTTTAAGTTATAAAATTACAAAAAACCTATTTACGAAATATAAAATACAAAAAGCAAAAATAATAAAGCCGCTATTTTAAGAAAAATCAAAAGTTAATCAATATTTTCAGAATGATGATCGTTTTGAGGGAGTCCGCTTATTGGAGGTTAGGGTTGTGGTTGTTTTTTTCATTTTCCATCGTGTGCCTTAAAATAAAATAATGGTAAAAGCGATAAGGTCAATAGAAGAATAAAGAGAGAGAAAAAACTTACAAAATATTTTTAAATTCTTCTTCCAATTTTTGAATAACATCTTCTTTCTTTTGAAGTTGACTAACCAAATGGAAAATGATTTCACGAAGATTTTCATTTTCACTCTTCGTCTAAAAAAATAAATACCTTTAGAAATTCGTTTTTTGAAAACTTTTAATTTTTTAACTTACTTTGAATTCATTATTATCACATAAAAGTGAAGAAACATAATGAAAATATCCAAAGTACCCACTGTAACCATTTTGATCGGACATTATTTTGGCTTGTAAAAATAAGATCCAAGGGCTTGATGTACTTGAAAAAAAAGTCCAGATGGAGCACAAGCTCGGTATTATTATTTTTGGGAAAAGTTTTAGCAAAATTTGTAGCCTAAAAAAGGTAATGGAAGAAAAACGTTGGCGATTAATTTTATTACAAGATTTACACATAAAATAATGTGAAAATCACTCACCAACAAATCAATCATAAACTATTGTAGAAATAAACGAAGAAATGTCGTCGATGCTTTTATGCGAGGTGAAAAAGATCAAGTCGGATCTTTTTCGGCGCTGTTTTTACTATAGCAATAATGAATCAATAGGAAAATTGATAAAAACTCGCGTCGGATGAAAGCCGGCTTAAAATAAAGAAAAATAAAAAAATTGAAAAATAAAAAAATTGAAAATAAAAACAAACCAAAGTCCAAAAGGTAAAAATAAATAAAAAGAAATCGATTTTTCATGATTCATAAGTGAAATTTTGTTGCCTTTCACAAATATTTTCAAAATTTATTAACCGAAAATAAGAGAAGCGGAGTAAAACTTATATTTAAAGGTTGGAAAAAAAGAGTCTTTTTTCAATTTTTATAATAAAGGAGCGAACCAAGGATGATGAATGCGCATTATCCGGAAAATTTGAATTCTTAACCTTTAGCTGCGGGTGTAAACATAGAAAAGTGAACATGGATTTTATTAAATATTAAAATAGGGAAGATTTTATACAACAAAACTAGTTATAAAATGGCAAGAACTAATTAATGTCATACAAAAAAAAATAGAGAAATAATTCGCAAAAAAAAAATAAAAGCAACAACAAACTGCCTTATCAGCAGCCGCAGCTAGCTAATTTGACCTAATAGTTAATTATAGTTAATTAAAGAGATATTTTTTTTTGTTTCATATTCTAACTAAACTTATGGTTGTTATCAAAAAAAAGCGCAATATAGTACGATCGATGACCCCGTCGATCTTGCCAAAACTGATTGAGTCCTCTCTCGTTCGCTTAAATTTAAACTTTTTGATTCTTCTGTGGGTGGAGCAGCATTTTCGCAAGAGCAATCGCAATAACACCAGATATAAGAGAAAAAAAAACGGCATAAAATGAATGAGTTTCACCATTTGTGAAAACAAAAAATTTATGATCACTTTCAATTCTATCCAAAAAATAAAAATAATTTTCTCGGAGAGCTAATTCACAAAGGTATTATTATTTGCTGAATTGAATAATAAATGCCAGAAGGAAACAAAACAGTCGGGTTTCTTCGTTTCTTTTTGCCGAAAAAAGAAAGAAAAGATTCTCTTTTCGTGATTTACGATTGTTCTTCTCTTTTTTTTATTCCAATATGGTTTGATTGATTTGCATAACCTTTTGTAAAGAACAAAAGCCTGCGAAATGCAAAAAAAAGAAAGAACAGGCGCCTTCATTTTTTATGACTCATTGTTGTTAAAAAAAACAATGTTTGAAGTTTTTTCTAATTCGTCAAAAACAACCATTTGCTCTGTTTCATCAGATCAACCGTTTATCGTAGCTCAGAAAAAGCCAAGAAAATTCTCGCGAAAGGAAATGCTTTTTTGTTATTTGGTCAAGAAAATTAAAATACAAACATCGAAGTATGAGATTTGATTTCAATGATGATCATAAACAAGGATTTTGAAGATGGCTACTCCACTACAAAATAAATTAGAAAAATATATTTAATTTTTATTCATTTGCATTACCAAAATTATTCCTTTTTTATTATTATTTCGGAACCATTAAATTTCAATTCAATTCCATTTTTTTGCAAACTAAAATTTCCATCAAACTCATCAAAGTTGAAAAACCACAAATCATGACAAGTTAATCTTCCTTTTTTTTACTTTTAAAATTGATTTCACTCTAATCCATTATTGTAAATAAACCTTTTCTTTTGTCTCAAAATAGACAACAGCAAAAAGAATAGAAAGCATTTTATTTTTATTTTTTAAATTCGTCTTCTTTGTTTTCTGCCATTAAAAAAGTTTTTTTCTAACTTGAAAATTGCTATATTTCTTTTTTCTGTTTTTTATTTATCAAGTGCTTTCTTTTTTCTTATTTTTTAAATTATATTATCTTGGTAAAATAAAAAGATTGTTTGAAGAAGAAGACGAAGAATAAAAAAGTCTTTACTTGATTTTCGAATAAAATAAAAGTGTTCCAATTTTAAACAAAAAAAGAAGAGAAAATACGTAAAACGCAAATGGAATTGCTTTCGTCGAAGTCGTTGTCGTCGGCGAAAAAAAAGAAACTTAACAGTAGTAAAACTTTTTTCTTTCTTTTTGAAGAAAAAAATACTATGGTCATCGATGTTTTTTATTTCGATGATGAGTGTGAGTTAAGTAGTTGCTTTACCTCCTTTTTCGAAGATGCCTTTTCTCTTTAAACTTTTTTTTCTTTAAAAATCTCTAAAAAGATATTCAAAAAAGCAGACATAATACATACATAGTTTTTTGTTGTTTTTTAAAATTCCTATTTTATTCTTCTTGAAGATTGCTATTGTTTTTTTTTTGGAAATTTTGACAGCGGTAAAAAAATAGAGTATGTTTTGACAGATTTTATTTTAACAACTAAGCGGGTTCCTCATTTTGTGTTTTAATTTGACACTTTTTTTAAAAAAAAGGAAGAAAGATGCAGGAATATTAGAAATAATTTTTTTTACATTTTTAAGTCTGTTTATTATTGACAGCTTTTTATGCTAAAAATAATGGTGGTTAATGGTAATATTTGGATTTTGTCTTTTCTATTTTTGGTTAAAACCTATGGATTTTGGTGTTTTAATTATTGCATTCTTTCTGGATTTTTCTTTAATTTTTTATTTTCTCTAGATTTTTCGTGGTTGTTTGGTATATCAACTTTCTTATGTACATATATCGTTTAATTTGGATGATGGTTGTTAAATATTAACTAAATCAAATAACTTCCAACTTTTAATTTCCTTGAAAATTCTGCCTTATTTATTCATACATTTTTTATATCAGCTTTAACCCCAAATTTTTTTTGGTGTTTCTTCTAAAAATTTGAAAACTTTCGTGGACCTTCTTTTTCAATATCCTCTGAAAATGATACTGTATCGATGACATTATACTTTTAGTCTTATTTTTTTTTATTGCAAACAAAAAAAGTGTTCAAATAAAAAATAAAATTTAATAAAGCTTTTTTATTCGAACACTTCTTCTTCCATTTCCCTAAAGTAATTTGCCATAGGCAATGAAGAAAAATTTATGGAAGAGTTTTTATTTTATTTTAGAAAAAAAACTTTTATATTTATTTTTATAAAAAAATGTGTTTCAATGTTTCTTTTTTTTCAAAGAAGAAAAAATAAATAAATGTTTTTTGAAGTTTTAAAAAAAGGAGAAAGAAATAATTTTACACCTGTGTATTTTATTTTTTTTATTTTAAACGCGTCGTCTTCAATTTTTTTTTCTCAAACAGGCTTCAAGCTGGCTGCAATTTAAGCGGAAATCCATTGTGTACTTTTTCTCTTTTTTAAACATTTTTTAAACAATTTTTTTTTTCATCCGAGTCAAGCCTTTTTTACTCTCTTTTTTATATTTATTTTTTTGCCCAAAATAAAGAATTTCAGGGAAAAATAAATAAATAAATGTTTTCTTTTTTTGTTGGGGCCTCAGCACTCAGAATTTTGAAAGATGAGAAATTCAAAGCCTTTTTTAGTTGAAAAAGTAGTTTCTTATATGTAAACCGTAAAAATGGGTTTGTGTGGATTGTGTTAAATTTTTTTATAAATCCTTATTTAGTAAAATTTGGAAAAGTGAAACCCCTACGTTTGTGAAAATTTTATAACGGGTAATTGAGAGTGTGAATTTTTTTTTCTTTGATTTACAATTTTTGGCGAGAGCCAATGTAACCTTTTATTTTTTTCTATCAAAAAACTAAAGTCAAACTTCTTTTTTTTTCGTTTGAAAACTCTTTGAGTTTTACATAATTTAAATTAATAAATTACATGGAGTCTCTAAATAAATTGTTAATCGGTGAAAATAAGATTTTGTTATGATTATAAAAATACTAACAAAACTAATAACTTTAATATATTGTAAAAATATTGTAATTTTATTGCTAACCTTGAATTAACTTTTATTTGCATTCCATTCATTATTTATTCAAAATTTATAATGTCAAAATATTTTTATTCTTAAACTAAATTTTCTACAATATTAACAACCACAATTTTCGGTTAAAGATAAGAATAAAAAAAATGTTTTGAGATTATAAATTCTGGACTTTTTTGCAGGATTCTTTTCCATCGTGAATGAAATTTAATAAAACAGAAATAAATGGAAAATTTTAGTGATTTTTTGATTAAAATGTTTTTATTATTTTTCATTTTCATTTTTCCAATAAGTATTGCAAGTAATTCAGTTCCAATACCGATATATATGGATGAAATGCTTAATGCTGGAAGACTTGTCTATGATAAACAATCCACTCCAACTCAGCAAGATGGCAAGTATTTTATTTAGAGACAAAACTATAAAATTTTGATTTGAAAGAAATTTTGATTTAAAAATATCTTAAAAATTACTGTACTTTTTTTATTCATAGTTTTTGGCAATTTTCCATGCTAGACATTTAATAACATAATTCAGTTGTAATCTGCAAAAAAATAATTGTATTTTCTGAAAATAATTTTTCTTCTTTAAGTTTTTTGCAGTTTTACACACTCACAAAGAAAATTTGCTTTGCTTTGCAAAAAGTAAAATAAAAGATTGAAGAAAGTTAAAAGTCCAAAATTTTATTATTTTATTTTTATCCAAAACAAAAAAAAACGACAAAAAAAGATTTTTGCATCGTCAAAAAGTCTCCTTTTTTCTTTGCATATGGCTTTTTAAAGTGGGAAATGCAAAAGGCAAAATAAAAATAAAACTATAGAATTTTGCAGAAAAACATTAAATTTAAGTTTAAATATTTTTTCTTTGTTGCAGGAGTTCCAACTTTTGTGAATCTCAGCATGTATATTGAAGGACTATCATCATTTCGAACGCAAACAATGGATTTTCAGTAATAAATAATTATTTTAGTTTTGAAAATACAAAATAAAATTATTTTTAAGGTTGGATGTTTATTTGCAACAATTTTGGACTGATTACAGATTGAAACATAATGAATCAAAGTAAGTCGAAAAAATAAATAAATTTGCATATAAAAATTTTTTGCGTAAGAGAATAAAATATTTTTTAGGAGAATTTTAATTCGAGATAAAGAAATTCTTGGAAAAATATGGCATCCGGTGAGTCCATTATCCAAAAATAAAAATACGACTCTAAATATAAATTAAAAATCATTAATGATTTTTAGGATATTTATTTTGCTAATGCTCGAATAGCTGAATTTCATGAAGTTACTCAACCAAATTTTTTGTTATGGCTTCAACCCGATGGTTCCCTTTTATATGATACTCGAGTTTCCATGACTGTTATGTGTAGCATGAATTTGGCAAAGTAGGAAGACTTATTAAATTTTGATGGATTCCAATTTTTTTGATTTTATAATTAAAAAATAATAAATTATTCTTTTTAGATGGCCTCTGGATAGTCAACGTTGCCATCTTCGAATACTTTCATGTATGTTTTTTTTTTGAGCTTTTTTCACTGAAACTTAAAAAAGCCATATACCTAATTCCTTATTTTTTCCTTAATTAGAAAGAAAAATATATTTTCGTTGAAACTATTATTTTTTAAAATTTAAAAAACAAAAAATTAATTCTGTCTTTTAAATTTTTTTTCCAGACGCTTATGACGTGAATCAACTTTTAATAAATTGGAACTTTGTGGAACCCATAACTCGAAACGATGACATCACTTTAACCGATATGGAAATAGTTCAATTAATTCCTGGATTATGTGATGGCAATTATAGCACGGGGCAATGGAGTTGTATAACAGCAGAATTTTATGTTCAACGTAAAGTTACTCATCATATTATGCAAAGTTATGTTCCCACTAGTCTCATTGTAATTATTTCTTGGTTTAGTTTTTGGCTGGATGTTGAAGCTGTAAGTTTTTGTTTTAAAGCAAAAAAAATCAAAAATAATTTCTTTGCCTGAAATTAAAAAAATCATTTTTTAGGTCCCCGCACGAGTTTCACTTGCAATTACAACTTTATTGGTAAATTACATATAAAATATTTTTTTGTTAAAATTTATATTTATGTATATTTAATTTTATAGACTTTATCAACCCAAGCTTCAACTGCAAGAATGGCTTTGCCCGAAGTTAGTTATGCAAAAGCTATCGATGTTTGGTCATCAAGTTGCATGCTGTGAGTCAACAACTACCATCATTTTTAGCTACAAAATTTATCAAAAATTAAAAATTAATAAGAAGAAAAAAAATTAAGTTGCAACATCTTTTCAAAAAACTCGGTCACCGTAAACGGAAGTTTTGTATTTTTTCTTTTATGTTTTTTTAAGGTTTGGAAAGAGCTCTGCAGGAGAGCACTGTTGCCCATCTCTTTTTTTAAAACGCATTTTCTTTTTTTTCTTCTTAGAAAAATGGCTTTTTTGTCGTCGTCATAAGGCTACATAGACCATTCGCAAAAAAAATATGTTTGAAAAACGCACAAAAATGAATGCATTTGCAAAAATAAAGCTAAGAAAAACTACAGTAAATTTTTATCTTGGCTCTCAATAGTCAGAAAATACATTCTTTAATTTCCTACAAATTCTTGCATCGAAAAAAAGAGTTTACCTGACTCGTTTTGTTTTTCAGTTTCGTCTTTGGTGTAATGATTGAATTTACAATTTGTAATTTTGTTCAACGTCAAGGTAAGCTTAATTTTTTTTAGATCTCTCTCTCTCGCTTTTTCTTTAGTTTTCTTATCTAATCTTTAGCTAAAAAATCATTCATGCAATTCTTATCCCTTTATTTTTAAAAAATTATTTAATACTCCTCCCTAAAATTATTAACTTTCTTTAATTTTATAATTCTATATTAATTTTTTTCTTTATTTTTTGGGTCGAAAATGGCGTTTTCGCCAAACTTTATTAACAGAAGAAGATATGTTACTTGGTGAGTTAAATAATTAAAAAAATGATTAAAATGAAAAAAGAAATGTTTTATTAATAAATATATATAATAACTTTAACTGTGTTCCTTCTTTTTTTCCCCGCCGTTGTAAATTATTATTTATTTTTTTTAAAACCCTGCTAATCGTAAACTTACTTACTTCTCTATCCTATGCTTGGCTTTGCTATAAACCCTCCATTTATTTTATTTTTGCTTTATGTTAGTATCTTCTTTTTCTTTTTTATAATTTATTTATAAGTCTCTGTAAATTTGAACTTTAAAGTATATATTTTTATTAAATTTAGAACGTGGAGGCAAAAAACACAATGAAAAGCTTTTAGCAATGATGGCTTTGCAAAATGGGAGTAATAATATGGATACAGCAGAAATGAAGCGAAGAAAAAGTTGCGTGGTTGTTAAAGCTGGTAGCGGCGGCGAACATCATCATCAATCTGGACAAAATATTAGTTCAAGAGCTAAAAATTTAATTGATCGAGCTATGGGTCGAGCAGGGGAACATCGGCATTTAATTGAAGTAAGTTTGACAGGATCTTGAAACAAAATTTTATTAGCCCCAAATTATTTTAGGGCATAAATTAGGATTTGGGTCATGAAACTAAAACTTTTTTTAAAATTTCCCTAATTATTTTTTTAGACCAGTGTCGATGAATATGGAACACCCGAAACCAATAATAATAACAATAAAGACCGACGAGCATCATCATTTCAAAAAACATCCTATGACAACGAGGCTATGGAAATTTCAATAAACACTCCAAAACCTAAACCCAAAAATTCCTTAGAGAGTAATAACGGTAAAATTCTTTCATCTCAACGAAGTTTAAATAATTCCGTTAAATCTATTCACGATGATCGATGGAGGGAAAGGGAAGCGGAAAGGCTAGCAAATTGGACAAAAGTTTCAATGGAAATTAATGAAACTCCTACTGCTACAACAACCATTGGAACAACAACTGGGTCACTTTGGAATAGACTTAAAACTCAAACAATAATTACAAATGAAAATAGTAAAAATAATAACGAAAATAATAATAATAATATTAAAAATAATCATGATTCTTCTCAACCAAAATCAAAATTATCTGGAATTGGAGAAAAGTGGACGACCGCTATAAAACAAATGCAAAGTAATAAGTGAGTTTTAAAGAAATATAAAAATATTTTTTTAGTTTTCAAAAATAAATTGCTTTTGTTGCTGCCCCATAATTTCTGAGAGAGTTAAATTTATGTATGTAAACTTTTTTTTTCTTTCAGGAAAATGTTAGCGAGACATGAAGCTAAAAAGATTGATCAATTTTGTCGTTGGTCCTTTCCATTAGCATTTGGAATATTTAATCTTACATATTGGACATATTATTTATATATTGCTTAATTACCTTTTTTTATTTTAAATATTTATTACACAAAAATATAATAAATTCTAATCAATTTTGCCGAATAAAAAAATTTCTATCAAAAAATTTTCAACAAAAAAAGAAGAAAGATACAGTAATCAAAAATAGAAAAAAATTCATAGATTTAAACTAATACAATGACCAAAAAAATACCATAGTTTTTTAAGAAATCAAAATTCCCGCTTTAAAAAAAGCTACAAATAAAATAACAAAAATTGCAATAATAATAAGAAACTACACACACTTTTTTAAATATAATTTTTTTAATCTTCCATAGATTCAGGTAATTCTTCTCTTGGCATTTTAGCTACGATTCCATCTTCATCTTCATTGACATGTGGTTGGAGAAGTCGAGGACTAGTTGTTTCATGGTTGTTAGTTGGAGATGGAGATTTTGGAAGAAGAATTCGAGAAGGACTCGTTGTCGTCGGTTCATGGCTTCCATGTGTTGGAGATGGAGATTTCAAGAATTGATGATGAGTTGGTGAAGGAGATCTCATCCTCATCATTGGTGATTCAGGTTTAATAAATATAGGTGATTTTGGTTTAGCTTCTTCTAAACTTTCTTTACTTTTAGTTGCAGCCGCCGATGTTACTTCACTTTCACTTTCATCCGCAAACATATCAATTGAAGGTTGCTTGGAATCTCGTTTAGGTGAAGATTGAGTAACCTTTCCAATTACAGAAAGTAAAGGTTCTAATTTATCATTTGAATCTGATTCGGTGGAATTAAATTGTTGTTCAAGTGGAATATTATCATTCTCAGATAATCTCAAAACCGCTTCATTGGGTGGTGGAGTTTCTGGACGTTCAAGCATTTCAATATTATTAGCGTGATGTCCTCCGCCAAGTCGGAATGGTCGAGAAGCAGGCGATGACATGCTTTCATCTTCGTCATCGCAAGAACCCGCTCTTTCCTAAAAAAAATAAATCATTTTTTAAGTTGAGAAAAATTAACATTTTTTTAATGCATTTTTTCTAAATTTTAAAAAATGTTTGGTATTTTTAAAAAACAAAAATGCGTTCATTCGGGATGGAATATAAAAACACGAACCAAATCAGCTCGTTGCTCTTCAAGAGGTGTATCAACTTCATCAACGCAAACCAAAAAATGTTTTTCCATATGATCTTCAGTTTCACAACAACTTGAAGTTCCATCATCATCATTTGCAAATGGCTCCTCGATGCCTAAAATATTTTAGGTAAATAAATAAATATATATAAAAGTTTCTATAAATCTCAAAATGGATATTTGCAAAAATTCAAAATTTAGCAATAAAAAATTAAAGTAAGGCACTCACCTGTAATTCGTTTGCCATCTTCATTAATTTCCATTTCAATATTAATATTTCGTTCCATGGCACGATAAAATTTTTCTGCAATTCTATAATGAACTGTGGGCAAAGCCAATAATTCACAAATTCGTTGAAAAGTAAATGGAGCATTTTCAAATTTCTTTGCTTTATTAAGAACAAAATTTTTAAGCTCTTTTAATTCGTCTCCAGTTAATCGCTTTCCCATAACGCATTCTTGGTTTAATTCATCTTCAATTACAACCATATCATCCAAAACTGTCTATAATATAAAAAATAATGTATATGCAAATTTTTATTTGGGGTAAAAAAGAAAAAAATAATTTACTTCCAGTTTCCATAAAAAAGCTGGGCGAATAATATTCCATTTAAAAAAGGGTTTTCCTGAAGTTGCAACAGCAAGAAAATATTCTTCCGTAATGGAGTTTGGATAATTTGTGCAATTTCCATGTTTGCGAGATAATTCAGACTAAAATATTTTTGGAATTTAATATGGCAAAAAAAGGTCGGGAGATTACTTACTTGATCAACGCGTTTAAAAGATTCTAAAGCAGTTTTATATTCATCCAAAGGTTTTAGTTGATCAATTTTATAATCCATTCTTTCATATTTTCCATTATTTTTTCCTTTGGAATTTGAACGCTTTACAGCAACCATAATTAATTATTGGGAAATAAAAACGTTGGGGAATATTAATTGAATATATACCAAATCGAAGACAGAAAATAAAAATAGTTCTTTAATAAATATTAAAGCCAAAATTTTTTCTCTTTTTGAATTCGGAGGATAACAAACTTTTTTAATAAAAAAAGAAAGTTTTATTTAATCAAAAAAGAAAGTTCCATTTCGCCATAAAAAAGAAAAGCTTTCACAACGAAAAAAAAAAGAATTTTTTTTGGTTGTTTGGGAGGCGTAAGCAAGGTCAGCATAAAGGAAAGCAAAGCAAGCAAGCCAATGAGAAAAAGGGAAAAAAGGAGTGTTGGAAAATTCTTGAAAACTCTGCAACCATGTTGTCCTTCTTTTTTTAGTTAGCGTGGCATAAAATTATTAGTTTTTGATAAAAGTTTTTAATAAAATTTGCTTTGATTTGATTAGATAAATGTTTTTAAAGTTAATTATTCATCAGTTTAGTTTTTCGATCTCAAAAGAGAGTATGATCTTTGATAAAAATAAAAAATGGAATTAGCATTCACTTTTAATTTGTACCTTGGGTGTAAAAAAATATTTATTTGATATATAATGTTTTTTCCTTTCAAATGTCTGCTTTTTTGGGCTCCAAATTACTTTTAAAAAAAGTAACAAAAAACCGTTATTTTTCCCATCGACCGATTCATCTAGTTTGTTTCCATGGTTTCACCTTTTTTGTTTCTTTTGTAAATATATTTTTTTTTTTTTTTGTTTTTGAACATCGAACAATCTCTCTCTCATTTTTTGTTTTTCATTCTCGGCCTTGACACGTTCGTTTCTTTTTTTTTAATTATTATTAAATAAAGCTCGAGTTTCACTTTTTTAACAATTTTAAATCAGAAATTTTCCTTTTTCTAGTTCGACTTGGCTTTAAACATGAAGCCGCCGAGGACATCGCTGTTAATATCATCGTTGGGGTTCTTAGCCCTTTGTTGTTTCCCTGGAATTTATGGTGCGGGTTCAAGTAAATCAGTGGTTACATCCCTTGATTCACAATGGCTTCATACATCATTTTTAGCTGAAACTAGGTTGGTAGAACTTTTTTTTAATTTTCTGCATCCAATAATTATTTGAAAATTTTTTTCAGTGAATTTATTTCAAAAGAATCAAATCAACAATTTTGGGAATTTATTGATAAAATCGTTTCTGAAATTAAACCCGAAAGTCAATGGAAAAATCGAACCCACGAAAATGAATATGAAATTTCTGTTCGTCAAGCTGTATCAATTTTATCTGCGGCTCGAGGAGATTTACTTAAACTTGCTCTTTCTTTGAGATTATATTCCCCCAAAGTTTTGGTGTTTCAACAAATAGCTGAAACTTTTGATGCTAAAATTCGTGAATGCGGAGCTTTTGTTGATGTAAATGGAATTCAAACTTGCGATATTAGCAAAATAGAAAAAATGATTAAAAATGCAGATAAAAACCCTTTCGATGAATATTCCATCGATCATGTTTATCCTTTGCCTGTGGGAATCGATGGAGAAAATGATTTGCCAGTGGTGACGCTTTATGGAGAATTAGGAAGTGAAGAGTTTGCTAAATTCCACCAAATTTTAAAGCCTTTAGCTAAAAAAGGTTTAATTAAATATTTATTCCGTCATTTTTCAAGAGTAATTTTTTTACATTTTTTTACTTTAAAAATTTAAATAAAAATCTTTTTTAGGATGTCTCTGACACTAAAGTTGGACTTTCTGGTTATGGAGTAGAATTGGCAATTAAAAACACCGAATATAAAGCCGTTGATGACTCCAATCAAAAGAAAGATGAAACTGAAGAAGATTCGGAAGAGGACACAGATATTCACGGATTTAATTTTAATACCCTTCGAAAAAATAATTTACATCTCAAAGATCAATTAAATCAATTTAAAGTCCACTTAACAGAATTGGATGAACTCACTCCTTTGAAACAATGGGAAGTGAGCGATATTGCTTTTCAAGCCGCCCAAAAAATTGTTGATTCCACTCCCGAAGAAGCGTTAAATACTTTGATAGATATTTCACAAAATTTTCCTATTCGCGCGAGATCATTAGTTCAAACTCGAGTGAAGCAAGAATTTCGAGATGAAATAGAAGAAAATCAACAAATTTTTAAACAAGAATATCAAATAATTGAAGGCGAAAATGCTTTATATGTCAATGGAATAAATTTGGATGTGGATGCATTGGATATTTTTCAACTTTTTGATACGGTGAATCAAGAAGAAAAGCTTTCTTCTGCTTTCTTTGAAATGGGTTTTCGTCGTGAATATTTATCTTTACTTTTTAATATTGATTTATCTGAAGAAAAAGGTGGAAATTATGCCATTGATTTTAGAGAGGCTTATCCAGAAGTTAGTTTTTTTTCATCTAAAAAATATTTGCATTTTTTATTTTTAAAACAAAAAAACGAGAAAGAGCCTTTTTATTTTTTTGATCTGAAATTGCTTTTAATCCAAAACCTTAGCATTTTTTCATTTCTTTTCTGGAAATTTTTGCTAATTTTTGTTAGATCAAATTTTTTTTTTCACGTTTTGATTTTTTCTTTAAAAATTTGCATATTTTTAATACTTTTCATAATTTCAGTACATCAATAATCTCGATAAAGATAAAGCATATAAACAATGGGGAAATAGTGTGAAACTCATGCTTCAACCATATTTTCCTGGAATGATTCGGCCAATAGCTCGAAACTTTTTCACCATTATCGCTATCGTCGATCCAGCTGCCCCGGAATCATTAAATATTATTAAAACTGCTCATGCTCTTTATGCTCATCAAGTGCCCGTGAGAGTTGGATATATTTTTGTTGTAAATGATGATAAATCCATTTCTGGAAAAGATGATGTTGGAGTTGCATTATTAAATTTATATAATTTTGCTAAAATTGAAAAATCCCCTCCCAAAGCTATAAATTTAATGACAAAATGTATTGAAACTTATAATGGTCGTCCAACCGTGGAAGATGTGCACAGTTTCTTTAAAAAACATTTTTCTGATATCGAAATTGATGATGTTTTTTCTGTGGATAGCGATTATGATACAGGAAGAAGTGTAAGTTTTTTTTGAAGAAAAACCTCCCAAAAATTGTTGCATTTTTTTATATTTTCAAAACTTTTTGAATTCTTTTTTTTCATTAACAAAAACAGGGGCATTGTAAAAAATTTTCTGCTTCATAGCTTTGATAAAAAAAATCTTAAAAAATATGTTACAAAAATTTTTTCTTTCTTTTAAAATCCAAAATTTTATAATATTTAATTTTTTTTATTTCCAGCAAGGCAAAGCTTTTGTTGAACGAAGTGGAATAGGCTCGATTCCTAAAGTCCTTGTAAATGGAGTGGTAATTGAAGGAGCCGATTTGGGCCCAGATAAACTTGAAGAAACAATTTCCATGAAAGTTATGAAACAAACGAGTAATATTCAACGAGCAGTAATGAGTGGAAAAATTTCGGATAAAGAAAATGTTCAAAATTGGATTCTTTCCCAGCCTGATGTCCTCCCAAGATTGAATGCTCGACTTTTAGATGAGCCTTCAGATTATTTGGCAGTTCAAGATGTTTTTCGTAAGTTTAAAAAATAATAATAGGAAATAGAGAAATAAAAAAATTTGAATTTTAGCTTGCGAATCAACAAATCCATCAAAATTTGCAACATTAACAACTTCCAAAAAAACTCAATGCATTATTGAAAAAGCTAAATATCTCATAAGAAATGGTAAGTTTCTATTCCCAGCAAAAAAATAAACCCGATACTTTTCTTAATCAAAAAAAGTTTATATAAATAAAATTATTTTTTAGAAGACGAAAAAACTCATTGGTTTACAATTTGGATTGTTGCTGATTTTGATACAGAATCAGGTCGACAATTACTTGCTCAAGGTTTAAAGCTGTTGCAAAACAAATGTTAACGAAATTACTTCAAAAAGAATCGACACTTAAAAAAGTTTTGGAAACGGGTGAATTTGATGAAATTGCTGTGCATGGAATGAATTTGGAATCATTTAAAAAAGAATTTAAACAACTTTCAGATGAGCATATTCAAATTGAAGGACAATTTGTTAGAAAAGTTTTAAGTTTAAAACCCGGCGATCGAGCATTAATTTTTAATGGACAAGTTTATGGCCCTTTAAAAATGGATGAAAAATTCGAATCGGATGATTTTGGATTAGCTGAAAAAATAGCTGAAAAGAAGGGTGCTAAATCGATTGGAGAATCAATAGATAAATGGGAAATTGAAAAAACTAATGGAAAATCAAGTGATGTTGTTTTGAGAAGTATCGCAGTAATTGGAAAATATGCAGCTAAAAAGCCTCGAACTTGGGTGAATTTACATGGAGATAGTGAATCCGTGGTAAATCTCAATGCAGAAGATAATAAACGAGCTATTTTGGATGTCGTGGCTATTATTGATCCTTTAACAAAACAATCACAAAAAATTGCTCCATTGTTGCAATTATTTACAAAAGTTATAAATTGTGATTTAAAAATAGTTATGAATCCCAAAACTAAACTCAGTGAATTACCTTTGAAACGATTTTATCGATATGTCCTTAAAGAAGAACCAACTTTTGATGCCAATGGTGCAATTCTTCCTCCAACCATAGCCTTCACAGATTTACCTTCAAAACAATTATTAACTTTAAATGTAATTTCTCCCGATTCATGGATGATTCAACCTATTTTCGCGGAATATGATTTAGATAATATTAAAATGCAAACAGTTAAAAAGGATGTAATAGCTAAATTTGAATTAATTCATATCCTTCTTGAAGGTCATTGCTTTGATGATCTCAGTGGATCTCCACCTCGTGGAATACAATTTTTACTTGGAACTGAAACAAATCCATCTCAATTTGATACAATAGTTATGGCAAATTTAGGATATTTTCAACTTAAAGCTTCCCCAGGGGCATGGATATTGCAATTGCGAGAAGGAAGATCCAAAGAATTATATGATATTTCAAATCATACAAATACAGAAAAATCTGATGAAAAAAATGATAAAATTCGTGTTCTCATTGATTCATTCCTTGGTAGAACTTTGAGAGTGATGGTTACTAAAAAACCAGGGAAGGAACAAGAAAATTTGCTTGCTGATCCAACAACCACCGGAAATGGCGGCGGTGGCGAAGATGAAGAAGACACTGGAGAAAATTCTGGTGGAAGTAGCAGCTTATGGTCATCCATTTCAAATGTGGTTGGTGGAGGAGAAAAATATGATACTATCAATATTTTTTCTCTCGCTTCAGGACATTTATATGAAAGATTTTTGAGAATTATGATGTTATCAGTAATTAAAAATACTAAACATCCAGTTAAATTTTGGCTTCTCAATAATTATCTTTCACCTCAATTTCGTGAAACTCTTCCAAAATTAGCAAAGGAATATAAATTTGATTATGAATTGGTGGAATATAAATGGCCTCGATGGCTTCATCAACAATCAGAAAAGCAAAGAATTATGTGGGGATATAAAATTCTTTTCCTTGATGTCCTATTTCCATTGAATGTAAAAAAAATTATTTTTGTTGATGCTGATCAAGTAGTTCGAACAGATATGATGGAACTTATGAATCTTGATCTCAATGGCGCCCCATATGGTTTTACACCATTTTGTGATTCTCGAACCACGATGGAAGGTTTTAGATTTTGGAAGCAAGGATATTGGGCTCAACATTTAGCTGGTCGACGATATCACATTTCAGCTTTATATGTTATCGATTTAGTGAAATTCCGCCAAATTGCTGCTGGTGATCGATTAAGAGGACAATATCAAGGTTTATCAGCTGATCCAAATAGTTTATCCAATCTTGATGAAGATTTACCCAATAATATGATTCATCAAGTTCGAATTAAGTCATTACCTCAAGAATGGCTTTGGTGTGAAACATGGTGTAATGAAGAATCGAAAGCTTCGGCTAAAACTATCGATCTCGTAAGTTTATTACTACTATGAAAATTAAAAAGTGCACAAAATCTTGCGAAAGAAAAAAACCTAACAAAACTTTCAAATTTTATGAAAAATTCTTAACTTTTTTAATCCCTTTTAATTTTTTTCAGTGCAATAATCCCCAAACTAAAGAACCCAAACTTGATTCAGCAGTTCGAATCATTCCTGAATGGCGTGGATATGATGAAGAAATTAAACGAGTTCTTTCTGAATCAACAACTAGCGAGACTTTTTCCACCAAAGAAGCAACTAAAAAAGTAACAGAAAAAGATGATGATCATAGCGAACTTTAGTTTTTTTCTCTATCAACCAAAAACACATATAAAAACAAACTTTTTAATTCCCCAAAAAGTTATTAATTTTTGTGTTAAAAGTTTCATTTTTTCAAGGGATTTATTTCTTAATAAAATTTTTAATTTTGATTTTAATCCTTTTTAGTGTTTTCTTTATTGAGTCTTATTATTATTTTTTATTTACCGGGTTAACTTATTCTATGTGTTCGCTTCGGGGATTTTTATTTTATCGTTGTCATTAGTAATTAATTTATAATAAAGTAAAAAATTTTGATATTTTAAAGTGAGACGAATCAATCAAGCACTTCTAAAAAATGGAAGAAAAAACGAAGTTTTCAACTTTGAGGCTTTTTCAATTAAAAGCCACTTCTGGCAAAATGAGAGCCAACTCTCTAAGAACTTTTTCAATAACTTTGATTTTTTCAATCAAAAATGTTTTCATCAAGCTTTTTAGATTCCATCAACTTTACCAACATCTTTCTCATTGCTTTATATTTGCGTGTTTCTCATACTAAATTTCTGTTAACCTTCTCCTTTTTGTTATCGTTATATAGCTACATCGTTTTCACTCATCTCTTCTTCTTTTTTGTTTTTAATCATTTACTTTTTTTCAGATGTCAACTCGAATCGCTCGTTTATGGCAACCAGGAAATCCACAAACTCGAATATTCTTTCCTGATTTTTGGTTGCGTCTTGTTGAAACACCTGAATATGGATTTAAACGACTACCAAAGAATGCTGCTAAATTTGAAGTTGATACAAGGTTTGTAATATTCTTGCATTTCGCTCTTATTTTTTTAACTGTTTTCTATCTTTTCAGAATGTCACGAATGGATGTTCGAGAATATTTAGAAAAGATTTATAATTTGCCTGTACGTGATGTAAGAACTGAAATGAAAATGGGTGAAATCACATGGGATGCAAAATTGGATCAAGAAAAGCGTAAAGCTTTATGGAAAGAAGAAGATCGAAAATATGCTTATGTGTTCTTTCCAAAAGATGTTGTATTTGAATTTCCTAAAGTTTGTGATGCTGAAGTATTTGAAGAAGAAATTCAAAAGATGCAAAAATTCTCTGGTGATGATTCTACAAATGAAAAATATGTTAATCGTAATCGTGCTGGCATTGGTGGATGGTATGGTGTTTAGGTAATATGATATATATTCTTTGTTAAGTTGTTTTATTGTATATTTTTGCAATAATAAATTAATGTTTAGTTGCCATTTGCTTTTTAGGTAATAAAGGTTTATACAAATTTGGTTTTATGAGTTAATGATCAGCTCTTACGTTTACAATTATAGCTAATGCTTTTGGTGAAGTATGAGTATCTTTGTTTTACTAAATTTTTCATCCTTTCTTTTACATTGATTGTTTAATTCTGTTTGGTTAAAGGTTTTTTTGAGCTACAATGATAGCTTTTGAAAGCTGTTGTTTTATCATATTGAATCGCTGAGGGAAAAGACAAAGTTAAAGACTATCTTAACTCATGAACATGCATATAGGTTTTTCACACAATTTTGTTGCTTTTTGTTTTCACTTCATGACTATTTGTATTGCTTGTAGCTGCTTCACGTGATCCACCTATGTTATCTAAAGCTAATGGCTGGCCATTGTATAAACATAAATACTCTGACACAAAAAGTGTAAATCGAATACTAAAATTATCCATCAACTAATGTGTTATTTTCTCGTACATGTTTGTTGCTTTTTTTTTGGTTTTACTTTCATAACTATTGGAATTGTTTATAGCTGCTCTTAATTCCCCATTTGCGTTATAAAAAGCTAACAACCGCAATGTTACATAAATAGATACTATTTATTTCTACGATTACACATACACATTAATACATGAAACTAAAATACAACGTTTATTTATTTTTAAAGAATATCTTAAATGTTTTTTATAATTACTTATCGCAAGTTTGGGATTATTATTATTACGCGGATATATTAGAGATCATCATCAGTGGTTAATTATTAAATATTGAAAAATGAGATGTCAATGTTGATGGATTTTACCATTCATCAAACAAATCAAGATCCCGTTGAGATGCTTTAGGTTGAGTTTCAAGTTCATCATATGAATCAAAATTTCCTGTATCACCTTCATGATATATGGTTGGTAACAATGGAGGTGGAAGGGCTTTATTAAGAATTTTATCCCATTCACATGTTTCAAACCATGGATGTCGTTTCACTTCATCAGAACCATTTGGACCATAACCCAATCGATCGATTGGATTGCATTTGAGAAGGGAAATTACGATATCTCTGGAATATGGGAAGGAAGGATTAGAAAATGCTCGAAGTTTGTTTTATGATGGGTGAAACTTACTTTGCATTTTGACTAAAAGTTTTTTTAGGAAATTCTACAAATCCATTTGACATTTCAATATTTTTTTGTACTTCAGTTGCTGAAGTTCCAGGGAATGGAGTGGTACCAGTCATGAGTTCAAAAATTAAAACACCCAACGACCACCAATCCACAGCGCAGTTGTGTCCTCGACGACTAATGATTTCCGGTGCTAAATATTCTGGGGTGCCGCATACGGTGTAACTCCTAAAAAAAGAAAAAAGATAAACTACTAATTGATCGTATGCTTTGACTTTTTTTGAGGGGGAGAGATGAAACAAAACAAAAAAAGTACATATATTCGTGGAGGGTAAACAACAACTAAAAATCTGGCATTAGTCAGCTGTTTTAAAAAAAATGGAAAATCGTAAAGTTTTTTTTTGTTTTTAAAATTATTTTTAATGGGCAAAGTTTTTTTGTGTTCACTAAAAAAATGAGAGCAATCGCAAGCTTTTTGAAGTTTTTATGTAAAATTTTGAAGCCAAATTCGGAGATTCAGTTTTTAGATTCAAATAAAAACTTAATTTCACTGACACAGATTTACTTAAACTTTTTTTAAAAATTAAACAAACACCGTTTTTAAAAACTCAACTTTGGCTTTTTTATTTTTTCTTTGCTAAACATTAGCGTACAGTAACGCTTTCTCTCTCTCACTATGCAAACATTTCACTTTTTTTCTTCACATGCTTTGTGTTTTCTTCTTGCCCTTTACCTTCCTTTCTTCCACTAATGAAATAATTAAAAGTATATTATTATCACCCTTTCACCTCGTCGCCAATATTCCATCCTCTCACCTCATCAATTAATCAGTTAGTTAAGTTATTCCATTCATTCAACACTTTCAATTGTTACTTTTACTTATTATCCCTCCTGATAGATGATATCCCATTACACACACATATGCTTCTTCTTTTTTTTTGTTGGACGAATGACGTCAATGAAAAAAAGTAAGATTAAGTATAAAGCAATTTAAAAAAAAATTCTCTCTGCTGCAGATCAGATATTTTGTTTTATGGCTTTCCTTAGCTGTTGCCTGCCTGGTTGCTTGCCGTTGATACTTTAGTTTTTTTTTATTTTTTGAACAAAAAATTAAGGATCAAAAACAAAGACGACGGTGGTGGTGGTAGTGGTCGTAAAGTACATAGTTGTTGGCAAGGGCTATCCTCCTCCTCTCACTTTCTTTTTATGAATATATATTGTTTTTAATGGCCAAAAGCTAGCGAGCAATCAAAATGGCAGCAGGAGCAGAAGATCAAAGTTAATCTTTGAAAGGCTAATTTTAGAAAAAAGAAAAAATTACGACGGCAATTTTTTTTTGTTTTGAAAAAGTCTTCCCCCAAATTTTTTTTTGTTCAAGAAAGTAAAAAAAGCAGGCGAGTGGGATGAATGATGACATAAAAAGGTGAAAGATTAAAAACAAAACAAAAAACATACTTATTATGAATTTCTTTAGCAAAACCAAAATCCGTTAATTTTATATGTCCATCATGAGTCATCATAAGATTTTCGGGTTTTAAATCACGATAAGCCTGAAAAAAAATATTAAGTTTTTTAATATTTACTAAAAAAATGTTTCAAGTGGTCATTGTTAGTGTTTGTTGGATGTGGATCCCAAAGTTTTCAAGAAATTAAAAAAAATTTATCCACTTCAAAATATATTTATTTCAAGATTTGATCAGTGGCAGTATACCGTTATGAAGAAAAAAAGATGGGGCATCAAAATCACTAAACAAACATAAAGAAAAGTTCTTTAAAGGAACACCGCTATTTGATGCCCTTTTTCAAATTTTAGAAAGCGCGCCATTACACGCAAGCGTAAAGATAAATACTGTCATTACACGTAAAATACAGTATTTATCTTTACGCTTGCGTGTAATGGCGCGCTTTCTAAAATTTGAAAAAGGCATCAAATAGCGGTGTCCCTTTAATTATTTATTTTGTTTACACAAAAATTAAACAAAAAAAAGTTTGTGTTTTGAGTTAAAAAATATGATAGTAACTTGAACTTATGAAATTTTGTTACTATCCTTTATTTCTAAATTGGCTATTTTCTAAAATGTTTCGAAAGTTTTTTGGAGAGTTTTCTACAGTAATCTTTTTATTTTTTCAGAAAAAATTGATGCAAAATTTTAATTTTTTTTCAAATCTTTTGGTTACGGTAGGTTAATTAATCAATAAAAAAAAATACAAAAAACTTACAATCATCAAAGAATGTAAATAAGTTAAAGCTAAAGTAATTTCAGCTGCATAAAATTTAACCATACCACTTGGAAAACTTTTAGACATGCGTAAATATGAAAAAAGTTCTCCACCAGCAAGAAACTAAAAAGAAGAAAAAAAAATTATTTAATTTAGTAATTTTCACAAAAAAATCAAATTTTTAATTTCACACCGAAAAAAGAAAATAAGTAAATTTTTTATCTTTATTTTTTCTTAAAAAGTCTTACTTCCATAATCATATAAAGATTTCGAGTATCTTTAGCGGAGTCAAATAAAGTAACGATGAAAGGATGAGATAATCGATTTAAAACTCGCTTTTCATTATGAACATGATCAACTTGACGCTTTTGAACTATGGTAGGAATATATAAGGCTTTTAAAGCATAATATTGCCCAGTAATTTTATGTCGAGTTAATTGTACTCGACCAAAGGTACCAGTGCCTAAAAAATAATATCATAAAAAAATTTATTTATGAGAAATTTGTGTGGTGGTGTTTTATGGTTTTTAAATAAATGTGGAGGTGTTAATGGCATCTTTCAAAATAGAGAGATATGGATGGATATCTGACGACAGCTGTTGTTTTTAAAAAATGTTTAGAAATATTTATGACTGATGGGATTTAAAAAAAAAGTGATTCATGATTGATTTTTTTATTAAAAATTTGGTGGCATTTTTTGATTTGAAATTGGAGTTTCAAAAATAACTCATAAATATGAATGCTTGTGTTCAGCAAGACAAAAGCCTTTTAGTTTTTTTTTTGTAATCCAAGTGATTTTCCTCAAAAATTTTACTGGAAAAACAAACAAAAAAACTAATCAATATTATTCTTCCAATTGAACACCGCTTTCGTCGTCAATATTTCTACTTCACTCACTTGAAGATAAGATGCTAAAAGTTCCTTGACTTTTGAAACTTTAATTTTACTGTAACACTTTTTTTCTAACAAATAATGAAGAAGAAAAAAAGGTTTAAGAAAAACGTCTCATTGAGTCTCTCTCTTCTGACGTAGGCAAAATATTTATACTTTTTGGTTAGACGTTTTACAAGTTTAAAAAGTTTAAAGAAGGCTGACAGAAAAAAAGTCTCGACTATGAAAAAGGGATATCCTAACCACATTCGATATTAGTGTTTAAAGCTAAAGTTTTTCTTGGATGGAAAAATTAATTATGTAAAATAATCTTATTTTTCTCTCAAAGAAATGTATTTTTTTTTATAAATAGAAATTTTCAAAAACTTTCAATGACTGCCAAAAATTAAGCTCGAGCCCCGAAACCAAAAATAAGCTTACCAATGGTGCAAACAGTGGTTAAACAATGCTTTAATGGAGTTGACATAGTTATAGGTGAATCCATAGATGACATTATTACTTCATCCGCTATTGATGAACTACAATCATCATCCGTCATATTGCTTGTGCTTGTTGTGGATGAAGAAAGTCGAAGCATTTTTTTTGAATTTGAACGACAAAATTTGAAATCAAAAAAAAAAGAAGAAAGAAGTGTAAATACTTGTTTTTTTTGTTCTTCAAGCTGGTACTTTTCAATCGTAACAGAATTCAGTAAATACAATAAAAAAAGAACTGCTTTCTTTTAAATTTTTTTAAAGCTTTTGAAAAATAAAAAAATAATAAAAATCACACGCTTGACACAGACGAAATAAAAAAAAAGTTTTGATAGGAAGGAATAAAATTTGCAGCCGCAGACTTCGTCTACGATGAGGACTGATGTGATCCAAATAAAATCTGAAACCAGATGATGGGTTAAAATTATTTATATTAAATTGGTTTTTGATTTTATTTTTTAAAGAGAAGAACGGCAAACAGCAAAAAACTCATAAGTCACGGATAAAAAAAAAATAGAGAAAAAGAAAAGAGGTGTTCTTAAAGAAAAAAGTAGGCGTGGCTCAAGCAATAAAAAAAACACAGAGAAAAAAAATCAGTTGCCTTTCTTCTTCGGCTGCTTCGTTTTCGTTTTCCCTTGGACGCGGAGAAAAAAAAAACGTTAACAAAATCAAACAAGGTGAAGTTGCCTTTGACTCAAGGAAAGAGAGAGAAAAAAATGATTGCGCATAGACTTTTTTTTTCAATCTTTTGAAGAAGAAGAAAAATTTCTAAAGATTTGACACATCTCTCTCAAAGCACAAAAAAAGAAAGCTAACGATAAAATTGAGAGAAGAAAAAAAGGAACACTCTCTTAACTCAAAAAAATTTTTCTGATGTGGACTTTGTTGGACTAAATAATGGAAGAAAAAACGCTGCTTTGATTTTTTATAAATGTGTTGTTTGCGCAACAACAAAAAAAGAAGATCGGTGACGCGCAGTCGTCGAAAGTGGCGTCTGTAATGTGGTGGGTTTTTATAAAACTCTTCGGATAGATGAAGAAAAAAAACTTTGTAATGCCAAAGGTCAAAGCACAATAAATTAAAAATAAATAAAACAAAAAAAGACGGATGCTTGAAATAATTTTATTTTTATTATTTTTTTATAAATAAATCATCAAAAGAAAAAAATAATGCGGCGGCTAACTGACTTTTGATTTTGATTTTTGTACTTGAGTTTAAAGAAAGAAAGAAGAAAAAAATTTTTTAAAGGAAGCATTTAATTTAATTACTTTTTCTCAGAAAAAATAAACAAAAGTTTACAATGTCACGAGCTTTTCATTTATTGTTGGTTAAGAGATTTTAAAAAATGGATAATGGAAAAAACAAATATAACATCTGGGATAAATTTTAAGAAAAAAAATTACTTTTTGATTAACGGAGTAAGTCCAAGGGTTATTATTTATTTATGTAAGTGGTTGAGGAAATGGAACAAAATAACAAATTCAAATATTAAAAATCTGAGCTCGAATCCAATAAAAAAATTTTTAATCGGAGCTCATTAATTTTAAATATTGTTTTGATTGCCAAATAAAAAATAACAAAATTGAGTATAAAAATAAAAATCTGCCAAAAAAATTCAAGCAAAGAAAATAGGTATTCAGCACAGAAATTCAAAGAGTTTTAATTTTTGATTTAGAAATTATCCACAGCACTTTGAGTAAATAGAAATTTTAGAATTTTCACTAGACAAACGGACACTAAAGAAATTAATAATTTTCCTTTAATTAATAATTCGCAGCACCGCATCCAAGGAATTACAACAAAGGTGTTTTTTTTTTTCTTGACAAAAATCCTTCTTTCGATAAGTCGTAGGAGAAAAAAATGACTATAATAAGCTTTTTACTATTACATAAATAGCTTTTGTTAAATATCGGGTTTTTTTATTTTTATTAAAACTACGAAAAATAAATAAACACTTCCTTTTATTTTTTAAATTTTTTGTAGTCTTGATTCTTTTTCCTCCTTTTTAATTTGGAGTGTCGTTTCTGTCTGTATGTTTGTCTGTATGTCGTTTCTGCTTTTTTTTTGTTTTGTCCCGATAGCCTAGATCAGTTTTTTACGCTGATTCCGAATATGTTGGTCTCACGCTTCGGAGAGTCAAGGATCCCTATGTTTTGGTCAATTTAAATTTGCATTTCGTGAAAATTTTCTCGACACGAAAGTTTCCCTTTGTGTTTTTTTGAAAGGGAAATGTTTGCATTTTTGTATGCATTTTTTTGGAAGTCAAAAGTATGTTTTTTGTAAGAATTTTTTGGAAGTCAATTTTTTTGGAAGTGATGTTTGTTTTTCTCTGATGGTTTGCCTCTAAATTCCACATCATTTTTTGTTTTCTCTTTTTTCTATTGTTTAGCTTGCTAGATCATTTTTTCAAACTTTTTTTCGTGGCATGCTTTTTTGGTGATACTGTTTATTGTCTTGATTATTAATTGTTTTTGTTTGCGCACGTTTATCATTGCACTCTGTGTTGTTTTTTGTTGAATATTAATGTATTTTACATACAATTTTCCACGTTTTGTTTATTTGTTACGCGTTCTAATATGTTTCATATTTAATTGTTTATTTTCATTTTAGGTAGTGTTTCTACAGTTGTTTCTCAAAGTCGTCGTTCAATTTTGATAATGGTTAATTCTCCTGCAAAAAAACGTCCTCGAAGATCATCACCTGTTACAACAGCATTGAGCTCTTATAAAGATGTGGATGTCCAAAGTTTCAACAAGTTTGTTATTTATGCATAATTTCAAATATTGTTTTATTATTGGTTTGTTTTTAGATCCTTCGTATTCCAACTCGACAAAGACTTTACAAGTTCGATATGCATTTTTCGAGTGAAAGTATTGAGAGGCTTCAGGTTCATTTACCTGAGCAACAAACGATTGCGATGGCGGAAGATGCGACGATTGAAGATATGATTCGAGATGCGATGAAAAAATCGAAGTTATTAGCGTTCTTTGATTTAAACCGAAACGCGCCAAACGGAGTTAATCGAAATCTTACGTATACGGAGGTTTGCCACCATTTTACATGGGACGCAAAGAAACGCGAATGGCATACACGTTTGAGAACTACGAAACCGAAATGTCCACGAATGTACGCTGTTAATCCGAAAAACACCGAATTGTTTTATCTTCGAAAGTTACTTACCATTGTTAAAGGTCCGAGAGATTACGAAGATTTACGTAGAGATCCTTACGATCCTAATGCAATCCATGTAACGTTCCGCGAAGCGTGTGTAGCACGAGGATTAGTTGAATCTGATCAAATTTACTACGATGCGTTACATGAAGGAACGTTTTTCAACTTACCAAGAGAATTACGACGTTTATTCGCACGAATCGTTGCTCATTGCGATGTTGAAGCTCCGTTATGGTTATGGAATCAGTTTCGTCATCAGTTAATCTCTGATTTACTTCGAAATCATCGCGGCGATGAAGATCTTGCGGAAAATTTTGCATGGCGTCAAGTTTTACGAATGATTATCAACAATGAGCGATCGCTTGAAGATTATCCAATCCTTCAAATGGTTGCAGAAATTGTTGGTATTGACGACGAAAGCGTTGATGTTACAGCACACCGAATTCGAGGTGATCAAATGAGAGGGACGTTGAATCCTGAACAAGCGAATGCGTATGAAGCGATTATGCAACGAGTCGTTAATCCAGATAATTCTGCGGCCTGTTTTTATATTGATGGCCCAGGAGGTTCAGGAAAAACGTATCTCTTTAATTGTTTATTTTCGAATTTAGTTGCGTCCGATACCGATGTTGTTATTATGGCTTGGAGCGGTATTGCGGCAAGTTTATATGAAACGGGACGAACAGCTCATAACGTATTTAAGCTTGATTTTCCGTTCGGCGAAGAAAGTCAATCCGGTGTAGTTTCTTCGGATTCACTTGGACAAGCGTTGCGTAAAGTTAAAGTTATTGTTTGGGATGAAACTCCGATGGCACCACGAAGAGCACTTGAAGTTGTTGATGAGAAGTTACGCGAAATTATGAATAACGACGTTCCATTTGGAGGAAAAATTATCGTTTGCGGAGGAGATTTTCGTCAGTTAGGACCAGTTGTGAAAAACGGTACGCGTAACGATGTTATCCGAAATAGCGTTAAGATGAGTCCGCTTTGGCCGCTTTTCTCGGCGAATAAATACGATTTAATTAGTAACGAAAGAGCCGATAATAATGGAGATGATTTTGCGGAAACGATATTGAGGATTGGAAACGGAAGCGCAAACGATGTTCACGGTAAAGTATCGTTACCCGAAGAGTGTATTACTGAGAGTGATTTAGTTGAGGTTATTTTCGGCGATGTTATAAGGAATAACGATTTAAATGCGTTTGCGTCTAGAGCTATTCTTTCTACGGTTAATGCTGAAGTTGACACGTATAACGAAGCGATTATCGATTTACTTGATAGCGATACCGAAAAGATTTATCAAGCTGTCGATCGAGTTGAAGATAACGTATTTGAGTATAGTCCAGAACATTTCGAAACGTTTAAGCCAAATGGTTTTCCAGCCTACAAGTTACGACTACGAGTAAATGCGGTAATAATGCTTATGCGTAACTTGAACATCCGAGAAGGTTTATGTAACGGAACGCGACTTATTGTTAAGAGACTTGAACGTAACATTATTGTTGCTGAAAAGTTAACCAATCGAAGCGATAATAGCGAAGATAACATCGTAATGATTCCACGAATTACGCTCCTCGACGATTCAAGCGTTTTGAAAATCTACCGCACACAATTTCCGGTTCGAGTTGCGTTCGCTTTAACGATTAATAAAGGACAAGGACAAACGTTCGATTGCGTAGGAGTTGATCTCAGTAAAGGAATTTTCACGCACGGCCATTGTTATGTTGCCCTTTCACGCACTCGTGCATGGGATAAGCTTCATATTAAATTGCCTTCCGACGATGTGAATAGTACGCGAAATATCGTTTACAACGAACTTTTGAACGACGATCCGCTTTCAGTTATGTTGCCAGATGTTCCAGATTATGCTGCTTTAAATCCCGATTGGAACGTTGAGAACAACGTAAATATGGAAGTTGATGAAGAGCAGCGACCTATCGATGACGATAATCAAGTTTTAGAAAATGTTTCCGTTAACGATATCGTCGATTTAGAGTATGAGATTAGCGATGAGTGGAACGATAACGTTGAAATGAATGATATTGATAGCGATTCTAATTAGAATGAAGTTGCGTTTGTTACAGCGATGAGTTGCGTTTTTAGCATGTTTACAAGGTCTTATCAGTAGCAAGTACGAGATGTCATGCCTATTTTATGGGATAAATGTGTGCTTCCTCGGAAGCAAGTATTTGGTGCATTACGCTTAAATCACCTCAGGTGAGCCTCATGCTTAACAAATCGCATTGTTGACATTCTAATACTTGGTAGGATCATACGTAATAATTGCATTAGCGTTGCGTATAATAAGAGATAGGATTTTTTTGACCTTTTTAAAGGGTTTTATTTTCCTTATAAACGAGAAAAGTTGCGTCATGATGTTTTCAGGAGAATGCGACAATAGTAGTTCAAGCAATAAGAGTTTTACGATGAGTTTATGTCAGCGATGAGTTGCGGCTTGACCATATATACAAGGCCATATTAGTAGCAAGTACGAAATGTCATGCCTATTTATGGGATAAATGCGCGCTTCCTCGGATGTAAGTATGAGGTGCTTGCTTAAATCACCTCAGGTGAGCCACATGCTTAACATAGCGCATTGTTGACATTTTAATACCTGGTATAGTTATATGTGTTTATTGCACCTACGTACGAATACGATGGGGTTTCTTTGCCCTTTTAAAGGGTGTTGTTGACCAAAAAACAAACAACTATCCTCCAATATGCTGTGAACCTTGACGAGGTTTGGAGGCTTACTATTGAAGTTATTACTGTTTACAGTAATGCACTTTAATAAACCAATACTCAGCAATTTGTTTGTTATTGTTTATGTTGTTCTAATTGTTTGGATGTAGCGTTTTCTCAATTCATTCATATTGTATTATTTTTTTGTTGTCGTAAATATTTAACGGTTCCGTAGATTTTCTTTTTTATAAAATGATTGTTTTAGTTTGAGGGACTTACCGAAGGTAAGGCCCCAATGTTCTTGTCGTTAATATAATATGATTAAGGAAATCTGATTATAACCATACCAAACAAATTATAATTATTTCATAAACGAAGCAAATAAATGCTTTTTAATTATTTTTACAAACAACAAAAACATGTTTTTTAGTTTACAAAAAAAATTTGGTTAAAAAACAATAATAGTCAACAACCAAATATTTAAAAATTTAAGTGGAGAAGAAAAAAGATTACTGTATCTTTCTCATTTCAACGATGATACATAATTGTTATAAGTTTGTGTTTTTTTATGTTTCTTTATTTTTTGCAAAATCATAGTTTGAGTTTTACACGTTTTTTTTGTTGCAAAAATTATGTATATATTATTTATCTAAGCTATTATATTTCACAAAAAAGTGAAGAGAGATCACCTCATTAACAACAAGCAAACATAACAAGCAAGCGATGAAGTTAAAGAAGTATCAACCAACAAGAAAAAAAAAACTGTTGAAATTTGAACTCTAAACTCAAAAAAAATAATAATGTATATTCAGCATTGACGACGAAGATGATGATGCTCAACAACGAAGGTTAGTGAAAAAAGGTTAATTACGTCAAAAAACGTTAGAGAAAACAAAATTTTAAACTCAGACACATTTTTCGAGAAACTTTTTTTCTTTCTCATAAAAAAGTTTTTTAAATTTCACAAAAATCATAGTTTGAAGGAGCTCAAGTAGCAGCTAGCTGCTTTTGAGATGAAAGCCGGAAGAAGCTGGGAGACGAGAGGATCATTTTTTTTTTGAGAGAAAGGGAAATCGAAGCTAGCTATGAATGACATTGGTTTTTCCCGTGAGAATCACTTGCTCTTTCGAGCAACAACTTCTTTGAAAAGAAAAAAAAATAAGATATCGTTTTTCACGCGCAGAAAAAAAAGAAAAAAAAAAGCTTTAAAGTATTAGAGGATTTTGAATTTTGGGTTTTCAAAAGATTAAAAAAAATAATTCAATTGTCAGCTAACCACCAGCAACTAACTGCAAAGAATAAAGGAAGCCCAAGTAGCCAGGTTGCAAAAAAAAAGAAAGAAAAAAAAAGTTATAATTTTTTTTTTTCAAGTTTTAAGTATGTCTTTTGCAATTTTGACAAAAGTAAGAAGCATTTTTTACTTGAAGTCCCGAGTCAATTGTTATTGTCATTGTTAAGTAATCGTTCCAAAAATCAAATACATGCATACAAAAAGAAAAACTCTCGAAAATTATTATTGTTATTATTATTTTTTGTTGTTGCTGCAAAAAAAAGCTTTTGTGTTATTTTTGTGTACTTCAAAATGAAATAATAAAATTAAAAAAGAAAGCTTTGATCACAAAGAGATTTAGAGAAGTTGTTATCGAAAGATATTTCACGAGTCTGGTAAAGAAAAAGTCTTTGACTTTTAAAAAAAGATGTCAAGTAGCAAATTTCTTATGACTTTTATATCGAGAGTTGAAAAAACAAAAACTTGCAAAGAATTTTAAGCATCCAAACATAAATTACAAAAGTATTTGAATTAATTGCTATGGAATTTTTTTTTTGGGTGAAACCGATACTTTTGAAGTGCAACAAAAAATGTTAATAATTTAAAATGATGTGATTTTTTTGTTGAGATTACTGTGACAAATTTTCTAAATGAATCAGAACGATTTTCAATTACATATTAAATAAAGAAAAATGGAGTTGCATACTTTTTTATGCCTTTAGATATATATCGAAACGAAAATTACTAACAGCTTTTTAATAAAATTATTCATAGCATTATTTTAATCTAAAATAAATTTAGGTATTTTTTTATTAATAAAAACTAATTTTTATTCGACAAAAAGTTTTTACACGGCACCAATTTTTTATTGAAAATATAAAATAAAATTACGAAGCTTTATTCTAAACTAATAATATACCTGCCACTGAACCTTCTGAACCGTCCTTTTTTAAAAGATTATGGAATTATCTTTTTTATTACATTTTTTACGTCATTGTTATTTATTTGCTTTCATTTCTTCCATTTTTTGCTTTTTACGCAAAAAAATAAATTGCCATTTTCTTTTATTTTTATTTTTTTGCCTCTTTCACTCTGTTCTTTCTGTAATTACTTTAATTTTCTTTTTGTATTGTTTACATCTTTTTGTCACTTGTTGTTATCGAAGTTCAACATCATTTTTTTTCTCTGTGTCATACATAAGTCTCTATCGTTCGACGGATATCCCATTTTCAATGGTCCTCAAAAAAAAATAAATAAAAAACAAACAATAAAGCATTTTTAAGATTTTTGTTTTCTTGTGTTGGAAAAAAATATTACAAATGTTTTTACAAAATAAAGAGAACAACGGTTTTTTGGATTTTTGAAATCTTTTTTAAAATGGTATATTTTTTGTAAATAAAAATAAAGAAATATTATAATAACAAATTTACAGGGAACAATGAACTCAAAAAAAAGGAAGGACAGCATAGCATCAATTAAAAAATTGAGTTGGCCCAAGAAAAAAAAATACTGCTTTATTTAGGAAGAAAAAAATTACCACGAAAAGGGAAGATTCCATGAAGATAGAAAGTTTGAATCAAATTTAAAAATATTTCAAGGAATATTCACAGAATTTCTTCTTTTTTTCTTGGACAATTTTTACATTTATATTTTTTATAATTTTTTGGAGAAAACACACATGTTATTTAAATTTAAACACCCCAAGTGTCTTTACATTTATCAATTTCATATGCGTGCCAGAAAAATTAAAGATTTATTACTTTGATTTTATCAGAAAAAAACTAAGTTTTCAAGATTCACTCCATTCAATTACAAAATTTATCTCTTAGAAGGATGATGCCGCCAAAAAAAAGAAGATAAATTTTGGTTTCACAAAAATGAAGCCGCAATCAACGAAAGAAAGAAATTTTTTTATCTTTTTTGGTAAAAAGACAGGCCAAAATCTAAATTTATTTTTTGCTGTTGTAAAGCTTTTATTAATATATTTTTGTTTCCGGTTGTAAAAAATCCTATTCTTCCATTTTTTATTATGACCCTTTAATGGAGGACATTTTTTAAATATTCATTTGTGCTTGGATCAAGTTTCGGCTATTCATGGACACAAATATGTATGTTGGTTGATTGTTCAAGTGAAAAATGAGATAAGAACATTTGAAATATTCAAATTTTAGTGAAAAAAAAATTACAAAAAGTTTTATTTACCTTCAAAGAATACAAAAATTTGGACATTTGTTTATTGCTTTCATGGTTCAGTGGTTTACGGCGTACGCGTTGTGCTTGAAATCAGCTAAGTTCAATTTGCATGTGATGATAAATAGATAGGGACTCTGATATCTATGATGTTAGAAATCTACGTTGATAGTATGTGATGCATTATTTTTGTAATTTTATTGAAACTTTTTCAATGAGCAATACAGTTTATTACTTCTTTTTTTTTATAGCGGCCAAACGAAGTTTTCACAACAACAACAAAAATCAACCAAGTCAGGGAATATTATAGCAAAAAAAAAACGAATAAAAATGAGTTCAAAAATTGAAAAGTAAAAATAAATATAAAAATTAATGGGTATTGTACCTAATAATCGGTTGAAATTTAAAAAATCAAATAATGAATGATCCGCAAAATAATAAAGTTACCAGCAGTGTTTTTCAAAAAAGTAAAAAAAATATAAATAACAAAAATGTAAAACATTGGTGTAATTTTTAATAGTAGAATAAAGCCAAAAAATTATCAAGTCACAGTTAATTTATCCAACAGAAATTTGTTCCACTTTATAAAGTAAGTTTAGACATTTATATGCTTTATCACATTTTGTGTCTGGTATACTTCGCTTTACGGTTTCTGAAAATTTTTAACTCTTGAACATAAAAATGTACTAAAGTTTTCAACAAAGCTTAATTTTTGCACAAAAAACATCTGTGTGAAGAGAGCAATCAATCTTCGCATGAAAATGATGAATAATTGAAGAAGAAGAAAAAAAATGTTATTTCCTTCTTCTTTGTACTAAATCATTTTGTATTTTTTGTAATTTCTATCATCACATTTAATATTTTTAATGTCAAGAAATTGATCGCACTTACAGCAAAATTTGATAGTTTCTTTTGATTCACATTTTTTATTGCAACAAAAAACAAAAGTTTGATTCATTCAAATTTTTTTGCTGCTGCATTTTTTTCCTTTTCAAATGCTTACCTTTTTTCGATCATGTCGATCAAGCCAATTTCCAATAAATAATAAATAAAGTCAAAAACAAGAAGAAGAAAAGAATGATGAGTTGAAATTTTTTTGTCCAAAAAATAAACCCTTCATCGAATGAATCGAATAAAAACCTTCGCGCAACAAAACAAAAAAATGGCTATTGCAGTTCGTAACATTTTGAATTTTTGCTGCTTTTTTGCAAATACGAAAAAATAGTTGATTTTTGGTGGTTCATTGAAAGCCTGTCCATAGGGAGAGATAAAGACATTTTTGAAATATTCAAATTTTAGTGAAAAAAAAATTACAAAATATTTTATTTTACCTACAAAAATTATTGTAAAAAAAATATCCTAAAACGAACAATTATAAATTTTTGCGTTGTTCGTTCATTTTGCCAATACGATTATGTTGCGCTGCTGCAAATCAATTCATTCTCAATTTACATTATTCAAGTTTACGTTTTTTTTGCTAAATTCAACTTGGTTTATAATATTTATTAATTATTGATCTGGGTAATTCTTTGGTGTTATTGACTTTTCATATCAAGCAATAATAATGACAGAAAAAAGAAAACTTCTCCAAGAAGTGGACATAACTTATAAAAAGGTTCGTTTTTGTTTTATTTTTATTTTGTTTTAATGCTTTTGGTGTTATTTGGAAGCCAATATTAGTAAACTCTTTGCATAATCCACTATATCCTTTTTAGATTGATGAAGGCCTTGAAATGTTCGAGGAAATCATGACGAAAATGAATGAAGCAAATAGCGAAAAACAACGTGATAAATTTCAAGATGATTTGAAACGTGAAGTAAAGAAGTTACAAAGGCTGCGTGATCTCATCAAAACTTGGCAATTTTCATCTGATATCAAGGTTTTTTTTTTGTATTTTACGGCTTTATTTACTTATTTTACCTTGTTTTTTTTTAGGATAAAGATAAGTTAACAACGTACAGAAGGTTTATCGAAACAAAAATGGAAACATTCAAGGATATCGAAAGAGAAAATAAGACAAAACCTCACAGTAAGCATGGATTATCGGTAGAAGAAAAGGTGGATCCGCGTGAAAAGGAAAAATCTGAAACTATTGAATGGTTTAAAGTAAAAATTTCACATAGTGTTTTTAAATCCATCTTAAAAATTTTAGACGAAGATCCGACAAATACAAAAAGATGTCGATAGAACTGATGTTAAAATAGAAGCTGTATCATCTGCTGGAACAAGTCGAAAAAGAAAAGGTAAAGATGAATCATCAAAAGAAAAATTGGAAGATTTGAAAAAGCATAAAGAAAGTTTAATTTATCATACAAACAATTTGGAAGTATGTATGAGACTTGTGACAAATGATCAAAAAGATGCGAATGAAGTTATGGATGTTTTACAAGATGCTTTAGATTCTTGGATAGATGCATTGGAGCCTGAAAACAATATGGATCCTAAAGAGCTTGATCCTTTTGGTATTTAATTAATTCGTATTTCATTCGTTTGTAAAATGATTTTGCTTTTAGGTGTTTACGAAGAACTTGAAATCGATGATTTTATTCCTCAATTAGCTGGATTAATTACAACTTCAATAGATGAGGAAAAGGATGAAAAGAATGGAACAAGGTCAAGCAATCATTCTCCGTTCCCTGAAGAAAGACCAAGAAATCTTAGTAGCAATGATAAGCCTCCCGCGTCTATTAGTGCTAAACTATCAAGGTTTGTTGTGTTTTCGTATTTTTTATTTCAATATTTGGAATTCTTTAATTCTTTTTTAGTCAAACAACTTCTGAAGAACGAACATCTATAGCATCTCCACCTCCGGTTGCTACACCACCGCCTTCTAAACCATACAATGCTGTTGCTGCTGGATTTCATCTTAAATCGCCTGCTCCTTCTGTTACGCCATCTTCTATAGTAACACCGACAGTTGTTAAAAGTACTGCACCTCCTCTTGTTACTGTTCCAGCTCCGATTTCTCCACCATCTTCACAAACATCTATTACGAGTGAAACACCAGCTGCTGTTCCAGAACCTATAAGGCTGCCTCCTCAATCTTCTCCACCTGAATCTTTGAAACCTGTGGCTGCTTTTGAAACCGTCGTTAATAATGTTGTTGAACCTCAAATTCCAATAACGTCTGTAAGCTTTTACTTTATTTATTATTAAAACAGTAATTTTTATTGATTTTTTTTAGACAAGGCCTGCTTCACTTTTTACTCAAAATCTGTCTCAACCGCTTTCATCTCCTCAAGCATTTCCTCTTTCAACTTTAAGATCTATTAATGTCGAAAAACCTATTCCTAATTCTCCTGTGATACTACAATCTTCTCGTTCTAATGGTAAGCGTTGTCACTTCATTTTGTTACTTGTAATTTAATATTTTAGAAAGTCAATCTTCTGTCACGGCGCTTTCATCACAATCTATTCCACGTGCGCCTCCAATGTCAGCCGATGATATTTTACTTCGTGAATTAACATCTCAAATAACGGATGCAAATGCTGATACTCGAAGTAGTGAAATTCCACCATGGTTAGACGGAGCACCATTAGATCATCATGAATTATTAGGTGATGAACAAAATCCTCTTGAAAGACTGGAAGAAGCTCAACGAACAATGCCTCATCGATTTGATAGTGAACCTCAAAGACTACAAATGCCAAGAATTTCTTATCAAGGTTTCGCATCTTATCCACAATCACAATTACCTGTTTTTCAAACTCTTGATTATTATTTGCTGTTATCTCCTGAAACTTTATTGTTCATTTTTTATTATATGGAGGTTAGCTATATTGCTGTTTGGTTTCTCTATTTTGTACTTAAATTGAAAGTTTTCAGGGTTCTAAAGCTCAATTGTTTGCAGCTCAAGCTTTGAAAAAATTATCGTGGAGATTTCATACAAAATATCTTATGTGGTTTCAACGTCACGAAGAGCCTAATGTTATTACCGATGATTATGAAACAGGATCATACATGTACTTTGATTTTGAAAGATGGGCACAACGAAAGAAGGAGTCATTCACATTTGAATACCGTTACCTCGAAGATCGTGAACTCCCAACTTTGTTATGATTTATTGCTTTATCACTGTATCGATATGAATTTTCAATCTTTTGCTTTCAACTGTTTATTATATTTGTTATTAAAGAATCATTTCTGTTAAACATAGTGTTTTTTATAATGTTTTATAATTTTTATGATAAATTTTTTTTGCAAATAAATTTTACTAGTTGTGAAATCGTTTTACTTTTTATGTATGCATTTTGATTATTATCAGTTAACTTAATTTATTTGTGTCTATTCTGTAAAATTTGAACTAAACCATGGTATCCTCCCTGTTTTATCCAAAGCCCTCAAAGGTGCTTCAAGTTTCGTCCGAAAGGGTCGTAAATTGTAAACCGTTATTACAACATAACATGCAACTCTATATGATATCCACAAATGCAAAACACAATAAATTACAATAAAAGTTTTTTTTTTCATAAAGGATACATACACGCATAAAACATGCTCAGAAAATCAGAGAAAAAATGACATTCACAGAAATTACAGGTTTTTAACAATAAATTTATTTAAGCAATGTAGCGATAGCAACGAGAATCATGATCATCACGTTTCAAGTATTCACGTTCCATTAAAGATTCAATACGCTTCTTGATGAGTGGAGGATCAGGTAGAAAACGAGGTGCTAATTGCATAGTAACTTCAGTGATAAGTTCATTATGATTAAGTTTTTGACGAGATTTCATGATTCTGACAATAGCAGCTTCAATTTCATGTTTGCGATCTTCATCAACCTTAAACGAAAGAGGTTGTTTAAAAAACATTAGACAGAAAAATACACTTACCTTTGAACGAGTTTCTTTTCTTTCAGGTTCACTTTCGCCACCTTTATTAGAAATTTGTTGAATGCGAATTCGAGTCAACTTTGAAGTAAAATCATCGTTTACAGAAAAGACATCAGCTCCTTCTAAAACAATGCAGTTAGAAATAATAAACTATGAATAAACAACAACCAACCAATTTCACGAGAGGTTCCTTCGCGCTTCAAAACACGTTGTGCAGTTTTACCCATGGCCATAGACATTAAAGCCCGCTTTAAATCACGATCAGGAATCTTTGTATTTTCCAATAATTGAGTGTAGGTGAATGATTGACCATCATTGAATTGCATCAAAGCACACATTTGATAAGTATTAACAGATAAAATTTTTGATTCTTCTCGGAATTGTTCAGATCCGTCCTAAATTTTAAAGGTGATGTTAAAAATGAAAAGAAGAGAAAGGCTTACTATTTTCTTGTAAAATGTAGCTTTAATATCAGCGAATCCCAAGCATGGATTAAGTGTAAGCATTCGACCACTATGCTTTCCAAGATAAAAATCTTTGAACTTCTTAAAGGCTGCTTCAGATGAAGATGGAATATGACACATTTCAACTTCGGTAATAGGCCAATAAACCTTTGTTAACACTTTGACAGAAAGATCGACCTAAAATTGAAAATAAGAAAAAGAAAGGGAACAAAATAAAACCAACCTCATTTGAATGATCAAGTTCTTTGTAAGCATTCATAAGAGTATTGGAAGCTTCCATATCTTTAAACATTCCTTCAAGCTTTGAAGTAAAGTGAGCACCACATTCTGTTTTCAACTTTGAAATCATAGACTTTTCAGCATCGTCAGAACTGCTTTTGGCCAAAAGTAAACGTTTTGCAAGATGTTGCTTGTAATACCTGAAATATAAATGTTACAATAAGCTAACCGAATAAAATAATTTACCGTTCGAATACGTCTTTTTCTTGTAAAAATTTGAAAAGCACCATCACTTTGTCCAATACGTTATCAGTATCCCCTTCGTTCATGGTCTTCAAACCCTTTTTGAGCTTATCGTCAATATAAAGTGACAAAAATTCAGGACTTTTTGAATTGAGATTAAGGAAATATTCAAAATCAGAATGAATTTTATTCTTAAAATCTTTATCATCGTGAAAAGCATTTTTAAGAAAATGATCAAATCGTTCCTTGAGATCGAGTAAGCTTTGGATGTATTGAACAGGATTAACAGGACCATCGTCTTCACCATTTTTGACCAAAGCTTCACCACGACCGCGCAAAAATTTGCTCATTGCATCTGTCATAACCGTAATTCCATTTTCAACACGTTTCAATAAACCATAGAGCAATTTCAAATCTTCAATAGAATTGTTGTTAAGCATGAAAATAAGACCACTATTTTCCATATCAATAACAGTTTGCATATGCGATACAATGAGTTCTTGTTGTAAAACAATCATTATTTTGGCTTCGGTGATCTTGTCCAAGTATCGATCAGCTCTTTCTTTTTCTTCAATTAAGCAGTCATTGACTTTGCGAACATAAACGCTTGCACTGTTTTCAACTAAAAACTTCTGTCCAGCAGCCCGATAGTAACCAGCTGATTCTCTCAAGAACAAAGTTTCAAAATGACTTTCATAGTATGTTCGAGATCCAAGACCAAGTTGAAGAAGCATTTCACATGCAGCCTTTAGACTCATCCTGAAAAGCAAGATCGCATAAATTTAAACACAATGTAAAAGTAAAATTACCAATCGATAGCTTCTTTCTTTCGTTCAGATTCAATCATATTAAGCATAGTTGCTTTTAAAAGATCATTAATGGAAGATTTGTTAACCACTTGATCACGAAAAAGTTGAAGACCGAGATTATAAACAAGTTCCAAATCACGACGGTGTTGAGAGACAAAAGCACGATCAAGATACATAACAATATCCCGAATCATCACCATGGCAACGGTATGATTCTTGAAACAGCAAATTAATGTAGACAAGAAGTTGGTATTAGCCGCTTCAGTAACAGAAGGACGAACAGCATCAACCAAATGACAAGTGACAGATTCTTTGAGGCCATTATATAGTTTTTCACCAAACTTGTTGAGAACCTATAAAGAAACGACAGTTAAAAATTATAAAATTTTAAAAATCACAAACCATAGTGTAAGCATTTCGATAGAGTTCTTCAAAGCTGTGACCGGAGTTATTATTGTTCAAAATGTCGTTGATAGCCTTTTTCACTACTCCCCAAGAATGGTCAGCATTACGTCCATCCATGATAGACTGAAATAAAAGTTCCGTCATTTTAAGAAGATAAAGAAGTCAAGTAAACATGTTTATATAACAGTTTTGACAAAATGGAAAGTAACTCACAGTTTTTATCTTCATTTTATCGGTTCGACGAGATTTTTGTATAACACCAAAATCTGAAAAGTAATGATAAGGTTAAAGGTTTTTCACAATATCTTAAATACGCGGATAAAAATGTAGGAGAGAAAATTTTTTTAAAGGCAATGTTTGATTGTTAGAGGATGTTGTTTAAAATAAATTTAGAGAAAAAGTGAGTGACAAAAGATTGTTGGATTGATTGAAGAACAACAAAAAAAGTTATAAGCCTTTGGATGCAACATGCTAGTTTTGCCGAGGGCAAAAATGTGAGAGCGCGCAGAATCAATCAATCGTGGAGGGAGATACAATTTATTTGCCTTCTTCAAATAATTATTATTAGGCCAATTATGTACCAAAATTATTTTAATTGATAGTTTACCAAAGAAATTAATCCACAATTACAATAATTATTTTTTTTTATCAACCAAAAAACAACAACCATCAATATTAACAAAGCAAACAAATGGGTTTTAAAGCTTTTTAGCTTTAGCATTTTTATGAAACTTTGAAACACGGTTTATTGATTTCAGTTTTTTGTGAGAAAAAAATGCAAACGAAAGTAAAGCTAAAGCTGATTTACCTTCGTTCAATTCAATTTTACCCAATAAAGGTGTGGAATATTAATCAACCAAAGATTGAGGATATCAAAAATTGTTTTTTTTGTAAACCTCTTGCAAGAGCGATGTTATTCATTCAAAGTGAATATATTTTGGATTAAATTTTAGCTTATTTTACTCACATCACAATCAATCATTATTTGTTCCTCGAGTTAAAAGATTTAGAAAATTATCAAATTTATACAGTAAACAGAAATAATTAGTAGCTTCATACAGCTTAAACTTACACATATCAATAGTGTGTCATTTTAAAACAACAAAAAAGAGCTAACGGGTTGGTTTTTTTTAAAGTTACAATAACGCACACACTTTTTATCCATGGTTTTCTGCTTCCTTTCTTTCTCCTTCGTGGCTTCCTTCATCTTCGACAACTTCATTTTTATTCTTGGTTTATATCTTTCTTTCATCAAATTCAAACACATGAAAATTCTTTCAATTTGTATGGGAATTTTTTTGGTGCGATTTTAATAAATTAGAAAAATCAGATGTTTTATTTTTATAGCAAAAAAGTGAATGGAACTTTTTGTATTAAAAATTTTTTGATATAAAAAAGCACCAAGCAAAAAAAAAAAGCACATGCAAAAAATGAAAAAGTCAAAATGCATTTTTATTTTTTTGCCAAAAAAAAAATGGAAAGAAATATGTACTTTTTTCAATGAATATAATATTGTTCGTTTTTGTTATAAGATGCAGAAAAAAAATATAAAGAAAACAATAAAAAAAAAGCTATGGTTTAATATGTAAAAGTCGCGACATGGTTTCATGCATGCATCTCCCAATAAAGAAATTTGTTGTGTCAGAAAAAAAGTTGCAGCAAAAATTAATTTATTCCCTCTCAATTTTTGCACAGTGATCCAAAATGTCTTCTTTTTATCGATAAATATACTTTTCTTCCTGTTTGTTTTTCTTTGACATCGTTTGATAAAATAAGTCTCTTGACAAGCAATAAATCTACCATAATTTGGTGATTCTAGAACGTCAAAATATTTACATTCAAAAACCAGTATAATTTTTTTTGCTATTTTACTGCACTTTTTTTAATGATCATCATGAGCAAAGAAGAATATAAAAAACGGTAATAAACTAAACCATTTTTCTTTAGAAAATGTCTAGGAAAAAAGAAATAAATAAATCTTCTGAAAAAAAAAAAGGAAAAAAAGTATTTTCTTTTTTTTTGCTCATCTCTTATTTACCTAAAAAAAATAAGAAAACCAACAAATCACAAACAAACAAAAATGTGGAGCCACGACGGAGAAGAAAAAAACAATTATTTTATTTATGCCTCCATTTTTTCAAGGCGCGATTATACAGGGTTTTGGTTTGCTGGCTGAATTCCTGGTTATGATGGTGGTGGTGGTCGCAATCAATGGTGGTTATGTATTGCCTTTCTTTTAAACATCATCTTTCTATTCTCTTTTTCTCTCTCCCCATTTTCACAAACATCGTCGTTTTATTATTTTGAAAATTTTTAATACGAAACAAAACCTACAAAAAAAGTCGCGCATACTTTTTTGTTTTTCTTGGTTTAAAAAAATTCTTTTGCTTTCGTTTTTCTCCAATCTTTTATTTTCTACATAGACACCCAAAAACTTTTTGTTTACAATCAGCAAAAAAAAAAGATTCGTTTAATTGTGTTTATTTGCGCATCATCATTTTAATTTCTGGAGTTTTCACCTCTTTTTTAGCGACGATTCTTATAAAAAATATATTTTCTAATAAATTTTTGACCACCTAAATTTATAGCTTTTGAATTTGATAGGAAAAGGAAATAGGATAAAAAACGCAAAATAGCTTCTTCCGTGAGCTAACATAAATCGAGGTTGATCTAAAATTTGTTTTTATATGAAATTTTTAAATTTGGATAAGAGGAATTTATTATTTTTGCATACCGAATTTGTTCAAGCTTCTCTAACCTTTGGTTTGATGGCCGTCGTGAAACCCCAAAAAATGTTATCTTTTTTTTTCATAAGAAAAAATATTTTATAAGTTAGTTATAAAAGTTTTAGTTGGATGCAGCATCAATGATCGATTATTTTTTTTTCATAATGATTTATTATAATTCAAACTTTGTGTGTTTACTAATAAAAATTTCTCTCCATCACTATTTTTTCCTTTCCTTTTTTACTGTAACTTTTTTTTCTTGATTTGAAGTCCTATAGGTGCTAGCTGCTCCTATCGGTGTTCATCAAATATACGAACAATGCGCCATCAAACTCACTGAACCTCTCATTCTATTTTATAACACTTGGCCAAGGAATGCTCTTTCTCCTTTATTTCCATATCATCATTGTTGTCGTAGTTGTGTCTTCGTCTGTCTAATTGTTCTTGCATATTTGTAGCTGTATTTGGTGTCTCTCATAATAATAAATAATTGAAGTTAATCTATTGCTGCTTAAGGTAATTTTCTATTGTTTCACTATTGTAATTTGTCTTGTTCGTGTGATATTGTTAATAACATCGAAGTTATATTCAATATGTCACAAACAAAAGGCATAAACACTCAGTTGACCTCAAATGCCGAAGTCCCAACAAGATATGGAGGGCCCACCGCTTCTGGTGGTAACGTTACTGCTGGAATGCATTTAAACGTTGGGCAGTGCGATAGTGCAATTCCAATGAAGGAGGAGCATCTAAAAGAGGTAGCTGATGTTAAAGCAACTGAACATCGAAGTTCTGGTACTTCTTTCAAGGTATTTTCTATAAATGCTAGTAATGAAACTGCAACTACACCCAAGGTTATCGAAACATCACATGAAGCTGATGGTATCGACACATTTGCACTCGCAGCTGAGCATCGTGAAATGCAACGCAAACAGATCGAGTTGATTTTGAAAACAAGCAAAGACTGTTTTAATGAGTTATCAGCTAGCATTAAAAGAGCAAACGTAGCTTTGGCAGCAATTAATCATCAAAGATATCAGATTGATCATGAATTAATGAAAGTACTTGAACAACTGCTTGTTGGAAAAACAGCGGTAATGGCAGATTGGATTTTTGATGGCATTGAAAAGCTTGACGGATACCATGCGGAAATTTCAGCGTTGATTGATAACGACAATGCAAAACAGGAAAAGATAAATGAGCTTGTGAGCCATATTGAAACCTCAACTCATGAACCAAAAGTCGGACTTTCTGAAAAGTTTGATCTTGCTTTCTGGGATTGTGAAACTGTTCGTGATTTGTCATACAAGATGGCTTCATTACAAAAGGAAAATCATAATCTTTTGGCTGAAGTAAACATTTGGAAGTTAGCAGCAAAAGCCGCAACTAAAGAACAAGTACCTAAAGCTAGTGTTCAACATGAAGTTTGTAAAGCTAGTGCCGATTATCCACCTTATCCACTTGATACATCATTTGTTGATATGCGTGTAACACCAAAGTTTAATGATGCAAACATGATTCCCAAAGATGAACCTCATGCTTCATATTCGGATAAATCCAATGTTGATAAACAATTGCGACCCAAGTGGCCCATGCCAACAAGATTCACAGGAAAAACTCGTGGAGAATTGGAACGTTATTTTGTAACTTTTGAAAGTTCAACTGTTCGTAATGGAATTTACGGTGATGATAAGTCTGAACTTTTAGCTCATTATTTACCTTCCGATTTGCAACAACATCATTATAGCATCTTCATGCAAACTCATGATTACGAAAATGTAAAGAGTTATTTGCTTAATGTATTGGGCTCTGAGAACTCAGTAGCAATGTTCACTGCTCGTGCTGGACTTGATCGATTACGGAAATCATTTAGTCAGTCATATGCTGAATTCCTTCGTGAAGTTGAAGATAAGGTAGCAGAAGCTTTTGCGGGTGAAAAGAAAAGTGCCGATGTTGAATTAAAGAAAATTCTCATTCGTGTAACACAAAATGATCGTGACATGTGTTATTACAACATCATTTTACCACAGCTTGCTGAGACCTATTTGACGCTTAAACAGCTCATATTAAGTACTGAAGTTACTCGAAAACTTACTACAATACCACGATATTCTGAACATGCTGATGCTAATAAGCGGCAATTCCAACCAAAGTTTGAAGGAAATAATGTGAACGATAGTGCACAAAACCAACCATTCCAAGACGGACGTAAAAGCAGTAATTACGCTAGCGGGAGTGGAAATAATGCTCGATTCCAGGACGGTCGTAACCTTAATAATTACGCTAGCGGGAATAGAAGCAATGGTAACGATGGTAGACATAACGGAGCTCCTCGTCCAGCGATTAATACACTTTTATCTGGCTCGTGGAACCCAAACTTCCGAGAATACAGTCGATTAAGAGTTAATGGTGAGCATGAAAGTGAACCATGTCGATTACAAGTAAATGGCGAAAATATGCCATGTCGAAATGAAGTTAATGGCCAAGCAGGACCATGCCGATTAGAAGTTAATGGCCAAAAAGGACCATGGCGAAATGAAGTTAATGGTGAACAAGAAAGTGAACCATGGCGAATTATATCTGATAGTAAGGTGCAAGATGAGCGTTCATGGTATGGAAGCCTAAGTGTGGATGCAGACACATTACCGGTTATTAATAACCAAACTGGCAATTACCGAGAACAACCTCTTACACCTTCGGTTAAAGAACGTGCTACTAAAAGCTCGTTATTTAATGAAAGGCTAGAAAGTTTGCCTATTGTTCGTAAAGAACTTAATGGATCGAAATCCAACATAATAAAAGTGAACCAAGCTAAAGCTGACCTTACCGGTAGTAAAGAAACTACTAAAAGCATTAGTGTGCCATGGTGGGATAACTTCATTAGTATTAGAAAAAAAGATAGTTTATCCATTAAAAAAACCTCGTCTGCTACTGAAGCAACAACTCATGAACTCAACGATGCTATGGAAGATGTCTCATCAAATCCTCAACTAAAATATATTCAAGAAACGTCTAATTCTGATGTCGTCAAAACTCTTAGTATTGCTGAAATGGATAATTATGCTCATCATCAAACATCGTCAACTCAAATAGAAGCCTCAAATGCTCTTTATGTTAATGAAAATGAACGGAAACAAGATGCTCTGAAATCAAATGAACTCAATAATACTATGGAAGAACCCATCAACGTGAAAGACCATTCAATCAAACATCGTGGATATGCTCAACAACATCATAAAACTTCTCATGGACATGGATCACAAATAAATGCTCGTTATTCAAACAAACTGCATGGCCTCAATGATCCAGAATACTATGGTAATCGCCGGGGACGTCGAGCTCGTGGTGGGCAGGGCAAGTCCTATAGGTGCTAGCTGCTCCTATCGGTGTTCATCAAATATACGAACAATGCGCCATCAAACTCACTGAACCTCTCATTCTATTTTATAACACTTGGCCAAGGAATGCTCTTTCTCCTTTATTTCCATATCATCATTGTTGTCGTAGTTGTGTCTTCGTCTGTCTAATTGTTCTTGCATATTTGTAGCTGTATTTGGTGTCTCTCATAATAATAAATAATTGAAGTTAATCTATTGCTGCTTAAGGTAATTTTCTATTGTTTCACTATTGTAATTTGTCTTGTTCGTGTGATATTGTTAATAACATCGAAGTTATATTCAATATGTCACAAACAAAAGGCATAAACACTCAGTTGACCTCAAATGCCGAAGTCCCAACAAGATATTGACCTTCGAAAAAAAAATACAACCTTTACTAGCCATAATTTGCTGCCAAAATATCTTTATCATTCTTTTTAAGTTTTTTTTTTCAACGAGGCACGATTGTAATGTTTTTGATTTCTGAAAATTTACAAATTAAACACTTTGTTTTCTTATCCGAGAAATAAATGTAGCATTTCTACATAAATCGATTTTTTCTTTTCTTGCATGTCGTCGTCTTTATTTTCACTAGTCCTAATTAATCTTTTTGCATTTGCTGCTGCTATTTTTAAATTAATTTTTTTTCTTCTTCTTTGTCTTTAAAACTTGGAACGCCTGATCTTTTCTTTCTTTTTTTTTATTATTGATTGGTTCAGGATTTTTTGGGATAAAAAAATAGTCTAGCTTCTTCTCCCGCGATTACTATAAAAAATTTTTTTCATAGTTTCACCAAGAATTGCCGCCTTGTCTGTCTATAAACGTTATAATATTTTTTTTTAAATGCAGCAAGACTCACAATTCCGATTGTTTTGTAATTTTAAATGTTTCTTAATTTTGGCATCATTGATTAGGGTTTTTTAACCGTTAAGCTCACTGTTGTTTATGGTTTTATTAATTTTTCTTAACTCTTCTTTCTCGTTAAAAATTTTAAACATATTACAAAATAGGTACATTTTTTTCGTTCCTTGCTCGCGCAATTAATCGATTTTTTCCTTTCTTTCATTCCCTTCCCATATTTTTCTTAATGTTTTTTTTCTTGGCGGCTTATCACGTTTTTTTCATTTTCTCCCAAAAAAATTTTTTTTGTCATCAACCATAAATAATTGACTGGCGATATAGAAGGAAAGATGGGTCGTCGACGTCCTCGTCGTTTTCTTTTTATTTTTTGGTGTCGGTTTTTGGCGATGCTTATCTCAACAAAACACACTCCCATTTTTGCCCTTTTTTTTCCTTGCCTTATGGCTCCAATTTCTTTAAATTTTTTTTTGTGCATTCATTCGTTTTTTGATTTTTATTGATTTTTTCTTAAAAGAAATTTTTTTTATGGTAAAATCAACCAAAATTTTCTTTTCTTTTTTTGAGAAATAACACCTTTTTTTATTCTTTTGTTTGATTGGAGAATTAGGGAATGAATGTTTCGAGAAAAAAAAAGGAAAGAAAAATAAAATTTAATCATATTTTTTTGTTTTCAATTTTTGACTTTTACCTTTTTAGTTTAGAGAAAAAAATTAAAGTTTGAATGATTCAATTAAAAGGGCCGGGCTTTTTTTTTTATCTAAAATGAAAAAAAAAATTCGAAACCCTCTCAATATATATTTTTACAGCCACCTATTCCCTAAATATATCTTTTTATCCCAGTATCTCTATCACCTATGATGATATGTGGTCATTATCAGAGTCCAAAAGCCCCATTTAAAGATGCCTAAAAATAGCCTTCTGTTTATCTAAAAAAATTTTTGCTTTGTTATTGATTAAAACCCATGATTTATTTTTTTAATATTTATAACTATTGAATCATCCCAATCGGACCAATCTGAAGCTTGAATGGGTCCTTGATGTTTTTTGTTTTTTTGTTTCATTGATTTTGATTGAGAAATATAAAAAAATAACAAAATTGCAACGTTATTTCTTTTTATTTTGCTTTATTTTTGCGCGAATTTTTTAGAGAATTCAAAAGTCCGTGGAGGATTTTGAAATCTTTTATTCCCACGTCATTCACACCACATTTTTTTAAAAAAATTTCATGCATATTTTTATCTTTCATTTTTGATTTTTAGCGCAAAACAAATTTAAATATTTAACTTTATTAAAATGAATCGATTTCTAATAATATTGCCTTTATTATTATTTCTACAAACTTCCATAGCCGCGAATGGATCGCCTGATAGCTTAAAGAAAAATTATTGCAGTAGTTCCAAATATTGGAGTTGCAATTTATTTGAACCTGAAACAATTCCAAATTGGGTCGAACAAGCTTCATCCTTTGATGATTCTTCAAATGACAATGATGGTGATCAACAACAACAAAAACAAAAATCTGAGGTTGTTGATGATCTTTTACTTCGAATTGCTTATCAAACACCTGTAAGTTATTCACATCAAAGAAAATATTAATTATTTATTCTTTACTCTTTTAAAAATAGATAAACAAAATTTTAAAAAAATTGAAAAGAAAAAAAATGTTTTTTCGCTCAAAAAACTAAACCTTTTTTGGTAGGGAAAGATTACTGTAAAAAGTTGCATTTATTTTTTGCTTTTTTGTTTTATAAAAAAAAGTTGTCATTCCTTCACATAATTTACTCTAAATGTTTTAAGTTTAAACTTCCACGTTTTTTAAAAATATTTAAAGAAAAATGAGGAAGTAAAATGTCACTTTAAAAAACAAAAATGTCAAAAAAAACATGCTTGTCTTAATTTTTTTTGCTAGGTTATTTGATATTTGTATTTATTTACTCATAGCTTTACTACAATTTTTTTTTCTTTAAAAAAATCAGTTGGAACACATGTGTATGTCGTCCACCAAAGCCTAAGTTTTGAACATTCATAAAAGAATATTTTAAAAAATGAAAGTTTTGACGTAATTTTTCTTTGGATCTTTTTTTGTGTGCTTTGATTTTGCCACAAAGACACAAAACTTAAAATTCATGGTTGAGTTGTTGGGTTCATTTTTTTATATTTTTTCTGTCATGAAAACAACTGTTTTTTTTCCTAGTCTCAAGTCAAATTTTTTGGCTCCTTTTTTAATGATGATTAAATCTATCAATCTCTGATACTTGATTCAAACCATTAAAAAAAATGCTTGCAAAAAAATTTATATCTATCTTTTGCAAAAAGAGAAGAGAATGTTCTTATTTTTTTAATATAAAAAGTTTTTTTAAATAACAAATAAATCAGCGAAACTTTGCTGCCGCTTGAAAAAAAAAAGCAGGCGATTTCCGCCACTACCAATGATTTCAAAGCGAGCGTCGACGATAGCGGCGTTCAAAGGCAAAATGATTAATCATTCTTTGCTTGCTTGGTTCAAAGGATTTTTGATGAACGCTTTTTTTTTGAGAGATAGAAAAGAGATACGTGAAATTTTTTATTTATATTTCGTAAACAAAAATAAAAAATAAACGGAGAGAAAAAAGAATAAAGGTTAAAGTTAAAAGAAGAAGAAGAAAAAAAAGATGCGATTATGTCATCCACCTCCTCCAACAATGAAGAAAAAAAAGAGAGACCACATGCGAGAAAATTTGGGGGAAGGTTTAAAAAAAATCAAAAAATTAAAAATTTATCAATTAAAAAACCAAATTAACATTGTCTACGCTAAAATTTAAAAAAAATATTCCCTGTAAGATTCAGGACCATTGCCTTGAATTGATTTACTGTAGCTGCTTTTTTATTTTAAAATATTTGAAGTCTGTATTGTTTAAAATCCGTCACAACCTTTACCTCTTTCACGATTCAGATTAAACAACCCTCAAAACACAAACACACATTTTATAATAATTTGTAGTCCTTCTCTACAATTTTCATTGTCAGTGTGTCTCTGCCTCAATGCAAATTTATTACTTTTTCAATTACAGAAAAAAAGCAAGGACAAGGAAAGGAGAAAATTTGCATGAATTGTTTTTTTACTTTCATTTGTGTTAACAACAACATTTGCCATTTTGTTGAAAAGCAATTTTGCAGAGAAGTGTTATTGAGGCGTTAGCTTAGAGAAACAATGATAGGATCCAGATAAAACAATAGATGGATATAGGGAACAAAATCTAAATAATATTAAACGCGCTTGCACATGGTCGCTTGAAGGATTAACTATTACAAAATAAAGAAAAAGAATTTTTCATTCTCATTTCATGGAAATGAAATGGTGATGAATGGCGGTTTTTTTTTTTGAGGAAGCATTAGGGATCTAATATCAAGGCAAGAATCCGTAGAGATAATAGCTGGGGAAGGATCCATAGAGCTAATATCTTTGAAATGATCGAAGATTTCGAGGATTCAAGGACCCGATATCATTGGAAGGTTTCAATGACCAAAAAAACAAAATAAAAAAAATTAGGATAAATTTTAAGGACTTTGAAGAGTAAAATGCAAAGAAATTTCACTAATATGGTAGCATGTATTTACCTTATTTTTACTGAGAACTGCGCATTATAAACTGTAATCAAAAACATTATATTTTCGAAACAGTAACAATTGCTGGCGGGCCGAAGGCCCGCGTGCTGCCTAGTTTTATATAAACTTTTAACTTTTCTGCCTACAAGAAAGTGAAAAACCACCTAAAAAGAAGATAAAATTAACTGTATTTTTTTTTTCAAAATCTTTTTTTAATTGTCTCAACAACAACAAAAAAACGATAAATGCTAATTATCTCTCTTCTAAAAATTTTTTTTATAAAGACAAGAAAAAAAAGAAATAAATAATTATTTCTTTTTTTTTGTTTAAAAAAAACGTTTTTTATGATTCGATTTTTTCTTTCTCCAAAGAGTTTATTTATCAAAGAAACAATAAAAATAAACTTAAAAGGGCAAAGTCTGTTAATATCATTAAAATCAAAATGAAAAACAAAACCATTAAAAATAAATTCATTCTTTTTTTTGTGTCTATCAAAAAAAATTTTCTCAAAGTTTATGAAAATTAAATATGTCACGCGGTGACAGATATTGGTTTCGTCGAGGTTTAGGAAGAAGAGTTCTTTGGGAGTTGGTTGTATCTTCTGCAGCTGGGATCATCCAAATAAACACAAGAACATATCACAAACATATTTATTCAGGATAAACAACAACCAGCACAGATGAACACATGACAACACAACTAACTAAAAGCTAACAAACAAAAGCTACGAAGAGAGAATTTAGGCTGCCGTTTGGCTGACTTCATTTCATTGGTTGAGTGGAGCATTCTGTTTGAGAGTGGAGAAGCAAGAGCACGAGCAAGAGTTTGAGAGGCGGGAAGTTTGAATGTGCTAGGAGCTGCGCCACGCGACTCGCCCCGTCCCCGTCCAAGAATGTGTCCTCACATTTGTAACAACATACGAGCAAAAACAGAGAAAAGACCATAGAATAAGCATCTACCACATTTCTTTACCATGAGCATAACAAAGCATCACTTTCATAAACAATTTCTGGATCATAGATCAACAGCGTCTTTACATATTTTCTGGATCATAGCATCTTTTTCACATCAGCAGGTATCAGCTTTTCATGAGAGGACATCACAGCAAGTTTGACAAAGTGCTCGACGAGTCTGCATCCAAGCCGATTTGAAACACCGTGTCATCATGAGCATAGGAACATAAACATCATCACAGCGATCGCTAGCGTAACATAGCCATAAGGCACAGGCATAACGAGATATACAAGTTATTTGAGAAGCACTATAGTTATCGTTCGATCAGCATAAGAATCAAGTTCATTCCATAAGTAAGCCATCGATCAAAACCATCATAGAACCATATTAGATAATCATCTTCAGCAGGAGTTGCTAGGAGCTTTCACATCGCATCCATTGTTGCTCGTCTTGTCTCGACCTCCATCCAAGAGAGATTATCACCAGAACATAACAATAAGATCATACCAATAGAGAAAAAAGAACAAGATAAATCCATTCATCACGTCATACGCACATTTCAACCAATCTGGTTCATATGTGTCTTTCAGCTGGATAAGTTGGAACCAGTGTGCTGGATAAACCAGTGCCAGGTGTTATAATAATAACCCAGAGAGCAAGTTTTTCATACGTGTCTGGATCTTGTAACCAGGGCAACTTTTCGACGAGATTACATTTCATCATCATAGGACCAAGAACAATCCAGACATCATATTCATAGAGCATAACATCCACAGAGTTTTCTTTACATAAACAGCATTGTTTTACATACATAAGTTTAACAAAATCATAAGTTCTTTACCAAGTCTTTCAGCTTCATTTTCTTCTAATCCAAGCAGTTTCATCACGTTTATCATCGGCTTCTCCATGAGCACTTCATATTCCACAGGTTGTTTGACTTCAGATCAATCCAAGTTTTCCACGATTGAGATGAGCACCAAAGAGCAAGATTCGTCCATAACCAAGAGTACACCAGTATCATAAAATAGTTCAGCCATTCCTTTGATATCCATTGATTGCAGCAATATTACCAAGACAGGAACAGTTGGGTAAGGCCCTCCATGTCACGCGGTGACAGATATTGGTTTCGTCGAGGTTTAGGAAGAAGAGTTCTTTGGGAGTTGGTTGTATCTTCTGCAGCTGGGATCATCACTCACAAAAAAAACGTCCAATACTTTTTCGGAATTTGATGGACCCGTTTTTTTTCGACTTTGAAAGTTGTTTTCAGCATTTTTGTGTACATATTGTCAACTTTTGATGGACAAGGCATTGTGACTATCTTATTAGACAAAGCGGTCCAAATAAAATGAGACGAAACTTTTTCTTTGGTTGTCTGGAGGCCTATTTCAATTCATCATTTTTTCGTTTTAGCGTATTCATATAGGTTCAAGTTTTGGTTGCTTCATGCGTATACCGATTTAGTTATTTCTGATGATGGCTGCATGACTATTAATGGTGTGACTATTCATTGTGCCAGCACTCTTCAGTCGATATTTTTGTTCAACTGAAGGGCGTTGGTAGACAAGGAAAAGTACCACGATTGATGACTATGCTTCGGTATCGGCTGGCTAATTTATTGCTTGACCGAATGCTTCAATAAAAGCTTATAAATTTTGGATGTTCAAATTCTAAATTTGGAAAAAATCATATAAAAAATATATTGGCGGTCGCAAACAAAAAAATTTTTTTTGCCCAAATTTTTTCAATTTTGTCCAAGTTTTAAGACATTTTCATCCTTTAACAGGATACTTTTGTCGAAGTTTTACTTCTACCCGTCGCTCCGTGACCATCCAAGTTAAAACCGAGTAGAGTCCAAGTATTTGGATGATAAAGGTACTTTTTTTCTGTGAGTGATCCAAATAAACACAAGAACATATCACAAACATATTTATTCAGGATAAACAACAACCAGCACAGATGAACACATGACAACACAACTAACTAAAAGCTAACAAACAAAAGCTACGAAGAGAGAATTTAGGCTGCCGTTTGGCTGACTTCATTTCATTGGTTGAGTGGAGCATTCTGTTTGAGAGTGGAGAAGCAAGAGCACGAGCAAGAGTTTGAGAGGCGGGAAGTTTGAATGTGCTAGGAGCTGCGCCACGCGACTAATACAGTAAAAAGAAATAATACACAAATAAAAATTATTTTTACAGGTTGATGACCAAACTGGTCAACTATATGTTGCTCTTCGATTAGCCTGGAGATTAAATAAAGAATTCATTCAATCCAATAATGTAACATTTTGGCTTCGAATCAATCAACTTGAACATGGAGATGCGTTTTCAACGGGTTATTTAAAAATTGATGGAATTCGAAAAGATGATACACCTAAAAAGAATCGAATGCTTTCTTATGTAAGTTTTGGACCACCAAAAAAATTAGAAATTCAAAACAAAAAATTTGTTACCCGGAATCTTGCAACAACGAAAGGTTTTAGCGATCAAAGCTTTGAAAAAAGTAACTGAAACTTGAATGTTTTTGCGCTGAGACTTTTAATAACAAAAAAATTAAATAAATTTGCATTTGCTGGTTTTTAACCTTAAATTGGTAAAATGAATTTTGAAAGTTTTAATGTCGAGATTCCAAGTAGCAAAAAAATTTTATATTAGTTTTTTCATTTTTGAGGCATTAAAGTAGTAACAAATATTAAATTTTATTTTAATTTTCAGACTGAATTCAATGCCTTTATTGAAAAGCGACTAAAAATTGGAAGAGATTATGAACTTTCCGTAAGCTTTTTAGCACCCATAAAAGCTATCACCAAATATCTATTTTTTTAGTTAATTCATCGAATCAATAACGAATCAAAAATTTTGATTTCCAGTCACACTTTGAATATTCCAACCATTCGTGAGTCCATCACTTACTTTTTTTGCACAAATCGCCTACCTTTAAAATTTCGTTTTTTAAGATTTAGATGCCGCTGAAACCAGAAAAGTTACTTGTGATAGTGAACATAGTAAGCGTATTTCAAATTTGCAAACACCCAATTTTTTATATTTAAATAAATTTATTTTTAGTTGAAAAATCTCGTAAAATTGCTGCTCGTTGGGTATCAAGCCAATATGTGGTTGTATATTCAATAAAAAAATATATTGAAATTAAATTTTATGCTGCGCCTAAATGGTTTTGTTTTGATCGATATGAAATTAAAGTAACCGAAAATAATACCTTCGTGGTTCAAACCTTTGTGGTTCATGAAAAAGATTTATATAAAAATGGTTCAAATTGGATGGGAGTTTTAAAAGTGGATGGTTTAAAACCAGAAAAAAATTATAGCGTTCAAGTAAGCTTCTTTTTTTCTTTGTTGTCCAACTTGATCCTCAAAAAATAAATAATTATGGCTCAATTTTTAAAATAAATTTTTTAGGTTAAACCTTTCGAATATCGTGAAAATGGTGAAACATGTTTATGTAGAATTTCAAGTTCATGTGATTGCGTCCTTTCTGCGAGCTCTTATTTTTCCCTGGAAAATACGGGGAAAAATTTATATGGAAAAGTTTTGGAAGAGAGATATCTTGCAGAACAAAGAGGGAAAAAAGTTAAAAAAGAAACAGCTAAAATTAAACCATTGGTTATGGTTTTTCTCATTTTTTCGATTATTGCTGCAATTTTAATTATTGCATTTTTATTAATTTGTTTATATCGAACTGTGAGACGATCATCTAAATGGCAAAAAACCCTTTTATTAAAAAATTCTGGTTCTGGTGATAGTTTGACTCCACTCATCAAAAATCCACCAGGTAAAAATTTAATAAAATTTAAATAAAAAAAATTTTTTGGTCCTACAGTAAAAAAAATTAACAAGAAACTATATTTCGGGGATTGTCAAAACGAAAAAAATAAAATTTTCGATTCGGACATCACAATTTTGGAAACTCTAATTAATAAAATAGATTTTGTCTCGAGAGCCAAAAAATCAAAGATAAAAATTAATTTCTGGGATTCTAACCAAGAAAATTATATATATTTCCGCTCCTGAAATTAAGCAACTTTATAAACGCGTATTTTTAATTTTCCAAAAAATTTTCAGTTCAAAAAGTTTTCATCCTTAATCCGAATTCCTCTAAAACGGAATATGTAAATGAACTTGCAAAACTTCTTCAATCCAAAGGAATAAAAGTTTATTATTTTCCTTTTGATTCTGTGGTACTTGAAGAAAATGCATTTTATTATGTTCATAAAGCTATTTCAGATTCAGATAAAGTAATATTTTTAAATCACATTTTTTTAGTTATCGAAAAAAAAATAAATAATGGTTTTTTAGATTATTTTATTCCATTGTGATAAAACTCAACAATTAATAAATGAAGGAAAAATAAATCGGCAAATGGCTTCAATGGATTTTTATGATAATGCTTTTATTATTGCTTTTTCATTGCTGAAATTAAATGATAGCAAAATTGTATGTCTTTTTTTCCAATGGATTAATGCCACGTAAAATAGGCCATTAAAAAAATTAGGCAGTGGTGATAAAAAATTTTCGTTGCAAAACAATTAAACACAAAATTCATATTTATATTTATAATTTTTAGCTCCATGCAAATTTTATTGATGATCCAACAACAACAACAACTTCAATGAAATCAGTGATAACCGAAACAATATATACTCTACCTCGAGATTTGCCATATTTTTTTCAAGCTTTGCGTTTACCCAATGATCCAAATTCCATTAATCATTTAAATGAATCTTTATCTCCCAAAAATATTAATGACGATGATAATGAAACAAAAAATCTACCTCATGAACTTCTTGAAAATGTTGTTATAACTAATATTAACGAAGACCCGATTCCCAAAACAATTATTCCACAAAACCAAAATCAAACAGAAACGGAAAATCTTGAATCTGCCACGGATATACAAACTAAAGAAACAACAAAAATTGATGACCTTGAATCAACTAATACTGACAGTGGAATTCATTCAATGTAATCAACAACAAAAATAAATAATAAATATTTGGCATGAAAATAAAAAACAAAATGAAACAAAACAAAAAACGGGTTAAAAATGCCATTTATTTATTTTTCTGTTTGATAAAAAAAATGTTATTAGAAAAAGTTATTTTTTTTCTTTTGCGGGTGACGACTTTGTTTTTGTTGATGTTACTATTGTTGCTAATGTAAATTATAATTATTTTATATGTATTCTTTTTGGAGTTATAAATAAATTTTTGAGTTACTGAGAAAAAAAATATTTGTTTTTAAAAACTTTACAACTTTAAAAAAAGCTAAATTTGAAGCAACCAAGTCACTACTGTTGGCTCTTACAGTATCTTCCTCCTATTTGCAACCTCTTCATTTTTTTAGTTCCATGTTCGCTAAAGAAAATTATTTGTAAAACTTTTTTTTTCAAACTTTTTCATTCTCAAAGTTTTATGCAAATTTCCAAACTTTTTCACATGCAAACATTTTTGCGCAATGAAAGAATTTTTTTTGAACAATCAAAATCATTTCTTCATTTTTGCTTGCCATTTTTTTTCTCAATCGATCGACGACAACAACAATATTCAATCAACCACAATCCAGCCAGCAACGACGACGACGAACAACAACAACGAACAATGGAAAATTACTCAACATTTATTGGTTTACTATTGGCTTCTTTAACAATGATTTCGTTTATGTTGATTCTATGTGGTAAAAGTGGTGGCAACAAAAAGAGTAAGTTTTTTGTTTTCATATATTTTGAGCACTCTCAAAGTTGTAAAAGTTTTGTTATTACTTTTTTTTACTAAACAAGAAAGCTCTTTTTCAGAAAATCAACCAAACCGAAACAAGAAAACTGGTGGAAAAGATGAGAAGGGTACAGTCGCATCAAGTGGTCATGGAGTGCCTAAATCTAAAAAAGAAAAGAAACCAAATGAACAATCAAAATCCATAAAAAGGAAGAAAGATGAAACTGTAAGTCGCTGTTAATCCTTTGTTTATGACCCTATGTATAGCGTTTGACGAGTTGTAGCTACTTATCCACTTGAATGCTGTTTATTATGTTGCGTAATTATGCTCACTATTCCTTTAATGGAAGAAAGTATGTGTGTAGTTAAAGATGGGGTTAATGGGAATGGATTTCTTTTGGAATGGTTAATGATAGATTAGCATCATTTTGCTTTTCTCAAAACAAACTTTACCTTACCATGTTTTTGAGGCTATAGCCTTTATTAATTATGTTTTATTGATCCATTATTAACCATTCATACTATTTCAGCAAGACATAGTAGATCCTGATCTCAAAAGTCGAGAAAATTATGATATCAAAACCGTTGATGAAAAGAATGAATTGGATAAGATTAAAACTATTGGTTGAATATTGTAAAACGTATGTATAAAATTTAATGGAATGATTTGTTGATGATTTTTCAAATTAATGATTTTTGTATGTAATAAAGTGATGATTCCATTGTTTGTGTATCTAACATAATTTCAAAAACCTGTACATAGTCTCTCTTCGTAGTTGCAAAAGTTAAACCTCTTATTACATATGTGGTGATAAGAGAAGATGCAGCTGTACTTCTGCCAAAACCTTTTTATTAACAAATACAATTAACTTTATTACATTATTACAAACATACATTAATTAACTAACTAGACAAATAAAGAGAACGAAGTACTTTGTTGCAACAAATAAACGTTGGAATACCAAGGAGCGCGAGATACTTGAGTGTATTGAACATATCCAAATGAAGCCAAAAAACGAAGTAAAGCCCAAAGATTGCAAAAAGACCAGCATGAAAACCAAGCGACCATAAGGATAATTGAAATTTGTCGAAGTTTAGACCAATTGTAATCCACTAAAATAGTTTGATTAGAAAGAAACAAGAGGAGTAAGAAAAGATATACAACAATGAAAAGAAGAGCCATTGGAGCAAGACAGAGAATGGTGAATGCATCAGAAATTAATTGAGGAGGAAGCTTTTCAGGTACACGAAAATGATGTTTGATTTCTGGTAAAGGTTCATAGTTGACTATTTGAGATTTTCTTACAGGAGAAGCTTTTGACGATGAAGGTTGCTCTTCTGCAAATGCAACAGTTGCAAACAAAGTTGAAAGTAAAATAACCAAACGAAAATGCATTTGAGACCTGAAATATATAAAAGATGAAAAATCGATAACGATAACACGGGCAAAAGTTATAAACGAAAAATACAGTACAAACACGAACACTAAAATCACTAAAAGATAAAGCTTTGGGGCGTTGGTTAAATTACAACCATTTTCTATGGATGGAAAAAACAATGGAAAAAGGAGCAAAACATTGGAGGAGAAGGAGCAATAAAAAAAGAAGAAAATGAAACTTCAGAATTTTTATTTCATCGATGATTCTAGATGCTTTGGCTTACTATCCTGAATGTCCACTAAAAAAAAAATGATGTCCAAAATGCTTTTTTCTTTTTTTAGGCTACGCTGCTCATCCTCCATTTGTTGTTTGTTCTTTACCTTCTTTAGAAAGCTATTGTTTATGCTACTTACATATTTGCCGTTCATCTTATCTTTGATTCTTACAAATATTATCAAATACTAATTAGTCGTAGATTTTGTAACAAAACTGGGAAGGCTTTCATTAATGGCGTGTTTTGAAAGATGATTATCTTTCTAATTTAAAAATTTATTCCTTTTTCGTGTTTGCTTATTTGTGCCTATTTTTTCTTTTTTGTACCATCTTCTTCACTTACTAACCTTTGTCTTTTCAGCATCAACTTTCTTCATCATTGTTACTCTTGAAATGTATGTACCTAAGAAATTTTATTTTGTTATTATTGGACATGATGATCAGCTGATATATGAATTCGAATTTCCTGTTATTGATTCAAATAAAACACGAGAAAAAGATGATCGACCTGTAAAGAAATTTATTGTTCATTCTGCTTTGGATATTGTGGATGAACGTATCAAACGAAGTCAACAAATGTATTTCAAGGTATGTATGCTCCTTAGTTTTACACATTTTTGTCTCTTGGTCATCCATGCTCCAAGAAATTTATGTCTTTCCGATATTCTGTAACTTGCTTTTCGTTTTAGGCAATCAACAAATGTGATGAATGGTGGGTGTCAGCTTTTGTTACAGCGAGCACAATGAGATTTATTATTCTACATACTGTACGAGCTGATGAACAAATCAAACAATTCTTCCATGAAATGTATGAAGCGTATATCAAATATTCCATGAATCCATTTTACGAACTTGATACTCCAATCAAATCAACTGATTTCGAACAAAAAGCATTATACTATGGCCAAAAATATTTGAAGATTGATTCAGTATTAGATGTTTAAAAGCTTATTATTATTATTGTACTTTCTTTTGTCTTTTTTGTTGTTGTTGTTAAACTTTGTATTTGTATCGTATAATAATGTTATTTAGTATAAATGTGTTACAAGCAATGATTTGTTTGTGTATGTGGAGCTAATACAAATATGTACCTCTCACGTTTTTTTCAAGATGATATGTGTTAAACAGCGATATGAAAATGGTTAATGTCAGCACACTTTTATCTTCCATTATAGCTTTTTTGTTTTTTGTGATTTATGATTGAATTTTAAAACCGTTTTTCTTATCATGTTTGAAGAGAGGCTACTAACATGTATCGTGTCACAAATTATTATTACAAATTGCAGTTTATCATTCATCAAACGTTTTTAGAAGTGAAACTTGACTTATCATTTTTTTCTTTGCTTTTTTCAAACATCCGAGAGACTCATCTAACTTTCAAAAAAGATGTTTAGCTTTTTTTAGAAGAAGAAAAAACACAGAGAAGTAAGTGTATATAAAAAATGAATGAACAAAGAAAGAAAAAATTTGCTTTTTTTAGCTAAATTAGGTTAATTTTATTTACTGCTTCTGCTGTTTTATATGTAAGCCTTCTCTTTTTTTTTGTTGTGTCGATGCAGGTGCCTTTGAGAAATGAAATAATATTATTAAAGGCAATGTACATATGTTTTTTTTACGAAAAGAGACACCAAAAAGCTATGAATTCTTTTTTTTTAAAGTTATTATTTATTCATGTGTTTTTTTTTTTTGAAGTTTTCAAACTCTTTTTTGTTTAGCAAACAAAAAAAATGAATTTGAATGAACAGCGGCTCCGGCAGCAGAAGCTTATGAATGTGAAGTCTAGGCAACATTTATTTTATTTTTGTTTGATTTTGCAAATACTTTTTTGGAAGTTGCTTTTTGCTATTTTGGAAATCATCTTGTTTTGTGCCCCTTTTTTTTAATAATTTTTTCCTTGTAAAACTCGATGTAATACAAAAAAAAATTTCCATGTTATTTGCTGCATATTACTTTACTTCTTTATCTCCGCCGCTTTTCTTACTTATTTATTTTCTCTCGCTCCATTGACTTTTTTCATCATCATCAAATTTAAAGATGAAGAGAAGAAAAAAAGTTATTACTTTTCAATTTTCAATTTATAAATAATCTTTATTTTCTTTTTATTCACACAGCAGGAGGAGATTTTCACTTTTTTTAACCACCAACGACGACGGCAAAAACTCATACATACATTCTTCACTCTCTTTTTTTTCGAAGCCCTAAAAAGATGGAAGGAACGGAATTTTTTGTTGTTGTTGTTGTTGAGATTTTTAAAAACCCACAAACAACTAACTAAATAAGGAATAATATAAGAAAGAAGAAGCCAAAAAAATAAAATGATGGACTTATTTGTTTTCAGCCCTGAGGTGTTAGTTGTTAGTTGTCGTCTGCTTACTTTTCCATTCCATATTGCCTCGATTCGATTTTAGTCAAGTCGATGAGAATTGTTGAGAATGATGATGAAAAGTAAGTGGATGGTGGATTTATTTTAGTGCTTGTTGCCATCCCAAAAAAAGGGAGGAAAAGAAAAGAAATTGAAGGGTGTTAATCTTGTGAAAAATAAAAAAAAGTTAAGAAAAAAGAAAGAAAGTAAAAAAATATTAAGAACGAGAAAGAGAGTCCCTTTTGGGTATGTAAAAAACTAATTCTTTTTTTGCCATTTTTCTTTCTTCGCTTTCAATGTTTTTAAAATGTCATAAAAAAAAGTCAATTATTGTCGTCGCTTGCTTAACATATTTTATTTTTTTAAAGATAAAATATGGCTTTTTTTAAATCGCGTTTGAGGCTGAAATTTATATACATATGTATGTTTGTTAGATTGTAAAATTATATGTACTACCATTTTATGCTACAGAAAGGAATTTTGTTTGATTTTGAAGAATTTTGAAAGCAGCAAAAAATTGTTACATTTGTTGTTTGTTACTGATACAGCTCTTCGACCCTTTGTTGTGAATAAAAATATTTTTCTGCCGCGTAACTTTTAGAAAAAAATTCAAACTCTTAAATATTTTTTCTTTATTCAAGTTTCTAACTTTTATAACCTAATTGCTTGCAATAAACATTTCTTGGCGATATTCCTTGTAACAAGCTTTTTTTTTTTGCTGAAGAAAGGTGGAATCTTGTAATCTGAATCTCATCCAATAAACATAAACAAAAACATGCCCAAAAAAATATTTATTTTTTGCTGGGATATAAAATTTCATTTTTTTGCGTCTTTCCTTTGTTCTCAAAGAAAACCTGCAAAGCTCGCTCGGAAAAAATATTTGCTTCAATGCAGATAACTGAATTTTTTTAGTCAAATTTAATTTACTTTTTTTGTTTAAAAAAAATTAGTAAATCGTAAGAAATTATTATTATTACTTCTAAATATTTTTCACTCACTTTTTTTCCACAATGTCTCATTTTTTAAATTTTATTATTATTACCATAAGGTGGAACAACAACAGCTGTAAAAGAAAAAAAATGGCGAAGAAGAGAATCAAATTTCAAAAATTATTATTGCCTTTTTAACAGCAGCAGCCAAAAGCAAAAATGAATGAACGAATATATATGCCTCTTTGATCTGCCTCTCATATCCTCAAAGCAAGCAGCAAGGTGGCCACCGCCACATTAGAAAGAAAAAAGAAAGATTTTTATCTTCTTTTTCACTTTTCGCAAAAACGAAAAGCAACGACGGCGGAAAAAAAAAGTTCTTTTTTTATTTGTGACAATTGTCAAATTTCAATTTTCTGAGCCCGTGTAAAAAAAAAATAAGTAGCAACAAAAACATTTTTTTTGATGCAATTTAAGTTTTTTTTCTTTGTGTTTTTTGTTGTTTGATGTTGTTGAAGAAGATGTTGCTTGACAAAAGACAATAGTTTATAACAAATATAATAAATGACATTGTTTTTTTATTTTTGACAAAAAACATGTCAATTTTTTGTGAAGCTTCTGTCAATTAAAAATATAAAGAATTATGTTTTTTGTTGCTTTTTTTCGCGGATTTAGTTGTTCGACTTTTTTTTTGATTTGAATGTTTAGGTGTAAATTTTTAAAATGAGGCTATCTTAGTTATTTACTGGTAAAAATCATCTTGGACTATCTTTTTGAAAATTTTTTTGCCTTGAGACTTTAGGGAAAAAAATAAAAATTTTGTGATTTTTATGCAAATTTTGGCACTTTTAAAACTTTTCACATTCTCACTTCTTTTTTATTGAATTATAATCCATTTTTGCCGCCTTCCATTATTTTTCAATCTTTTAAATCTATCAAAAAAGCAAGCGAGTGAAACCTTAGATGACTGATTAATCCCATGTCATCATCCATATTATTTCTATCAACACCAATCCAATCCAATCCAACATTTTTTCTTTTTCCCTTTTTTATAAGTGACCATTATTTCTCACTTTTTTTTTTATTTGGTGCTTCATCCATTTTTCAATTAAATATTGACCACTTGTCCGATGTTTTTCTTGTCTTTGTCGTTCACTCGTTCGTTTCCATTTTTCGATCTATTTTTTTTTGCAGCCATACTTATCCTTAACTTTTTTTATAAAATCTGACTTTTTTTCTTCCGTTGTTTTTTAATTAACTTTTTACTTCTTTTTTTCAGAAAGTCATCCTTAACTTTTTAAATTTAAGAAAATCATTTTTTCACTGCCAAATGCTTTTATTATTATTTCAAAAAAATTATTATTTAAATTTTTATTTTCAAAAATGTTTAAAAATAATTATGGCTGCAAATGGAAGCCGCCTTCTTCGTCGATGTTAATAATAATTTTAATAATATTTTGTTTTTGTTGTAAATTTTCTTATTCATTTGAAACTTCGGATGAACAAGAAGCAGACGATGCAGGAGGAGGAGGAGGTGAAGGTCATCACCAACAATGTCCAGATGGATGTTTATGTGAAGAAAGTGACACAGTAAGTAATCGAAAAATCGAAAAAAAATTTTAGGCAGAAAATAATTTTCCTACGTTTTTTAGTTATTTTGTAATAACATAGAATTAACCAAAGTGCCTTCATATTGGCCAACTCATTATCATAAAATAACTTTGCGAAATACTTCCCTTACAACTTTACATAAAAATTCATTTCGAAAATTTCGTAAACTTGAAGAACTTCGAATAGAAGATAGCTTTCAATTGGATGTAATAGATAAATATGCTTTTAAAGGCCTTAATAAATTACGGTAACAATCTTTAGAAAGAAAAATAAAAATAAAAATTAAGTTTGAAAGTTTCAGAATTTTATCACTTTCAAAAAATCCAAAATTAAGTCAAATTTATAAAGCCACTTTTTCTGGAATAGGAAATGAAAATTCTCTTAAAATTTATATTAAAAATAATAAATTACAAATTATTCATGGTTATGCTTTTAAGTAAGTTTATTTACTCACGGGATTAGCAAACCGTAAATTTTTTTTAGAAATGTAAATAATCTTCGCGAACTTTCAATCGAGGATGAATGCATAACATTTTCTAAACATTCATTGAGTTCCATTTCAATCCTTGATTTTCTTTCCATTCAAGGCGCATGCCAAATTGATGCTGAATCATTTTCAAATACCACTCGAGTACATAATTTTCACATATCTAATTCTAAATTAAATTTTTTAAAGAAAACTTTTGATGGTTTAAGTCATGTTAATCATGTAAGTTTTAGTTTGGGTTTGGCATATTTGTATCTCTCCAATTATTTGTTTTTGGATTTTTTTTAGATTTTAATCCAAAATAATCAAATAGGTAAAATATCAGAAGATACATTCGCGGGAAGTTCGACGATAGGAAATTTACAAATTCAAACCAATAAAATAAACGAAATCGAACCAAGAGCTTTTGCATCAACAGAAAATTTGGGTACGGTTATTATAACTCAAAATACTATTAGTAATACTTTAAAAACTCCTGAATGTGTTTTACATGATGCTCAAAGATTTATTTTTACTGATAATACTGTATTTTGTGGTTGCGCGTTGAAATGGATTCGACATCATTCAGTGAGTTTTGATTAGTAAACTGCTTCGATTTGCATTGTTAAACTTGATTTTATCCTTCAGTTTTCTTCTAAAGATATCCCTGTTTTTCAGGATCGCTCAATACTCAAAGAAAATTTTTGTGGTCGAGAAGAAGCTTTTAAAGCCATTATTTATTATGAGCCACGAGGATGTCCAACCGATCCACCAACTCCAATCACAACAATATTACCTTCAATCATGCAAGATACAGATTATATGGCAGAGTACTTTCCAGTTTCATCATCAGCAATACAACCTTCCAACACCTTTTTCCACCACATCAAAGCTTTTTCATTACCCTTTCTCTTCATTTTACTCAGGTCTCAAAACTTTATTATTGCTCAATTACATATTTAAAAATACAACAACAATCAATTTTACTAATAAATACATACATATAAATCTATCTAAAACTAGACATCCACACATACAACTAACTAACTAACTAAAAAAACAGCATTTGTTTCATCCATAAAAGATCTAATTTCATCCATTTTCTTTAAACATCATTAATCACGATAAAGGATGTCGTCCATTTGTTGTTTGTTGTTGTTCGTATTGAATGTCATTGGAGAAGGTATAAAATTTTGATCCAACAGCAAATTGTGGATTTGTTGATGCTTTGATTAAACCATTTTCAACTTGAATTGAACCATCCAAAGTAAATCGAGGAGTTTTGGCTATTATCCATTGCCATGAAAGTAATTCTTGTTGAGTTTCGAAGATACCCGGAAATGATGATTCTGATAAAGAGTTGACATTGACAATTGTGGATTCCTGAAAGCAGACGTTATAACGAGAAGAAAGGTTAAGTAAACGTTTGCAAACTTCATATTTTTGTTGGAAAGATTCCAATAAAAGTTTCTTTACTTCTTCCACTTGAATACCATGTATTTCTTGGCTCAATTGTCCCACATGTTTTGCTGGTATACTTCTTGTAGCATTCGTTATTATTTTGTCCTAAAAATGTACCAATAAAAACGATGTAATACGTTCAAACAGTGTTTACTTTGAAAGGACTTCTCAAACATCTTCTTAGAACATCCAAATCTTCATCCACCAGTAGCGTCAAATGATGATAAGCTCTTTCTTTAGCAATTCGAGCAGCAGTTCCACTAACTTTTCGTTCATCTGGAAAAACGATATCATCACGTTTTGTTGCAATTAGCTGAAAAGAAAAACCAATGAAAATGGAAAAGAGCAAATGCAATGAAAACGAAAAAGTTGAATCCAAACATAAACTAACATTTGTTCCCAAATTTTCATTCAAAACTTCAGCAATCCATTGAAGATTTCTTGGTCGACAATGATTCTTATGCGTTGTTAGAAGAGATATATTCAAATTTCCATATCCATGATAAACAGTTCCTCCCCCACTGTGTCTTCTTGCTAAATCAATTCCATCTTGTGTAACATATTCCACATCAGCTTCAAGGAACGGGTTTTGATGTCGACCTATAACCACTGTTGGAGCATTACTAAAAGATACATAGTAAAGTTGTAAATAAAAAATGTGAAAAAAAACATACCTCCAAAATATTGCTAATTCACCAAACTTTTCAATATCATGATGACGGAATAACCATTCTTCAAGGGCTAAATTTTCATAAATACTTTTGCACGTTGATAAATATATTGTACATAGGTTTTTTAATGATGATGATGAATCCCGCCGCACCCCGAGCGAAGCGAGGGGTGCGGCTGTTTTAGGAATGAGAACGCCCGATCTGCTAACCGAAATTTATGATTTTTTTTATTTTGCGTGATTATGCTGGTATTAGAGGACTCCCTAGGGTCAATTTTTCGTCGCATTTACGAATCTGTAAAAAAAATAGAGGGTTAGATATCGTAATTCCATCAAACCGAAAAATCAGCACTGGTAACAATGTCCCGCTGGGCGATCCAGCATAATAACGATATATTTTGCTATGTAAAATCGTTTTCTCCACCCTCAAATACCTCTATGAGTAAGCTAACTTTAAAAAACATCACATAAAAATAGATGTATGCCGCTATGGAAATTTAAATATTTTGATTTAGTGTAAATATATCATTAGCTAATGTTTCTTTTTACTTATTGTTGTTTGGTGTAGGGGTCTGAAGCGGAAATGCGATGAAATCGAAGTCATAGGTTCGAATCAACTTTTTTTTTATTTTTTAAATGAATTGTTTTAATTAAATCAATAAAAGGCAATAATGTTTAAATTATTTTTAATAAATTTTAAAAATATTTTTGGCATAATAGATATTTATATTTTGGAGAAATTTCCAAAAATTATAGTTTTTTGAGAATATTAGGTTTCTTTAATTAGGAAATGAAAGGGTATTTATTTTTAACGGTTTTTAGTGACTTTTTTGTTTTGTTTTTGAATTACATAGACTCTTGGATCATATAATTTTTTTCTAAAACTAATTGGATTGGCATAAAATACTTTTCGATATTCTAAACGCAAAATTTAATTAAAAGTACGCTGCACGCTAAGTTTGTGAAAAATAGAAACATAAGTTAACCTTTTTTATTATTTTCGGTGATTTTAATCGAAAAGTAATTTGAAAATTACTAGAAAATAAATATTCATTGTTTGTTCGTTCGTTTTCGACTGCTTTTGGCCGCAATCACTGGGCAACTGGACTTCGCTAATTCGCATACATATTATTATTTTTCTCTCAGTTTTTTTGTATCTTATCTTGTAATCTTTTGTAGTAAAATAAAAAATGTAAGATTAAAATTTGCAAAAATGTGAAAGAAGCTTAACTTTCTTTACAAAGCGCATTGAAATGATTTGTGTAATTTTTATATACATAAAAAATCAGCAAAACATGGTTTTGCTTGCTCCGCAAATTACACGAATTAACTATTGTAAGCTCGATCGATGGCTGTAACCTTAACCTTTTGCGAATTGCCCACAAGCTGGTATAAATTACTTAATGGTCCATTGTTTATTTAGATTCTGGCAAAAAAGAAAGTTATAATTTTAACTTCTTTTTTTGTCAAAGTGCAATAAGTAAAATCATCAGGAAAGTTAATTAGCTTCTGATCAATTGAAGAAAACAAATAAAATTAGACCGAAAACCTAACTTTCTTTAGATTTTTGCTAAAAAAAAGTTTCAAAGGCTTACACATGTTTCAATTTTTAGGATTTCTTTATTTAAAATTAAGTGATTAAAATAGACACGAGTGATAAGTTTGCTCGGGAAAAGCTTTGATTTTTTTAAAGTCAATGCAACTTTTTCGAAAAATTATTAAAACATAGGAATAAATGCGACTGTCAATTTTGTATTTTTTAATAGAACAAATAAGATCGCCGGCGGGGCTTCTAGTATTATAATTATTGTTGCAGACGGCTCAAGAGATTAGTGCACAGTATTACTATGTAAAAAAACACGAGGCTGTTCAGGAAAAAAAACTTTTAGACGGTGGAAGAGATTAATTTAATTTTAATTGATTTTGCTTTTAGACGGCTAATGAGATTAATTTTTTTATTAGTTTAAATAAATTATTTTATATGTTACCCCGAAACAAACAGCCGCACCGTCTTCGATTTTTAACAGTTATAAAAATTTTTGTTGGACAATTAATAATATTTAAATTTTTTGCTTAAAATACCTCTTTTTAAACATGTTTCAAAAATCAATAGAAAAATTTAATAAAAAGCTTCAAAAATTTTGTAACTGACCTTATAATTATTTTTTTTCTCATTTTACACCAAAAGATTTTTTACATTAAAAATCTTGTCGACTCTACTACGAGTTGGCTTCTTAATTTTATCTAATCAAGAATAAAACAAAAATTTAAATTTTTACCGTGTTTTTTATCTTAATTTTTTTAATTTACATATAAAAGACGATTTTTTAATAACAGAAATTTGATAAAGAAGTTGGATAATAAAAATCGAAGACGGTGCGGCTGTTTGTTTCGGGGTAACATATAAAATAATTTATTTAAACTAATAAAAAAATTAATCTCATTAGCCGTCTAAAAGCAAAATCAATTAAAATTAAATTAATCTCTTCCACCGTCTAAAAGTTTTTTTTCCTGAACAGCCTCGTGTTTTTTTACATAGTAATACTGTGCACTAATTTGAAAAGCATTTAGACATTGATAAATTTTCTTGATGAAGTTGGAATTGTTTGATAAAAGCAAAAGCATTTTTTTGATGAAAGTTTGAATGAAAGCTTTTTGCTTTTTTTACGTTGGCGAAAAGTGTTCCTTTTTCATGGGAACGACGCAAGTCCCTAAAGGATCCAAGTGTTACTGCTGCCCTATCGTTTTATTTTGTCATCATTATGCTTCCTTCTTTTTTTAAAAATATTTTTGAATACCCCTCTCTCTCTCTACTTATGTATGATAAATGTATGCTTTATCTTTATTTGGTAGTTTCCTAATAATTTATAGTTTTTTGAATATAAAAAAGTTCATTTTTACATTATTGAAAATCCCCAAACTTAAAATAATTGTGCTGTTTCTTTTTTTTTCTGGATTCTTTTTCTCATACAAGAGATTTAGGAAAAGATGAAGTTCCACCTAATATATCAAAAAAGGATTGATTGGAGATATCAAAATTGTGGATCGATCATCTCTTTTATTCTCTATCTCTAGGCTCATCGCATATTGCTTATTTATTAGCTATGCACATATTTACTCCAAGCATTTTGATTGATTTATTACCAAACCAAGTAACAAGATGATTATCGCCTAAATCCCTATCTTATCAAATGCACTTTTGTATCCATTCTTCACACATTTCTTTGACCTTTCTTTCTATCATTTTTTTATTTTTTTGCCTCATTTGTACCAATTTGTGGAGTGCAGCGATTTTTTTATTATTATCAAAGCCCATTCATTAGAATATATATTTATTTATTAGCTCCATAACTTTTTTCTTTACTTCCGTAGCGCTTTATAAAAATTCTTCATCGGTTGACCAAGCGAGCTTCAATGTTTCTAAATTAATTTTTTATAGATTTATTACTTAAATTTTATCTATCTGCCTACCTTACCCAATATGCCTAAAGTTCAAGTTAAATGGGGTGGAAATCGTTATGATTTGGATGTTGATACCGAAGTAGATCCTGTAGTTTTTAAAGCCCAACTTTTTGAGCTTACTGGTGTTCTTCCTGAACGACAAAAAGTTGTTTTCAAGGTATGTAGCTATCTTCTTTTTTTCAATCCCTTTTTCATTTTGCTTATTTCCAAAAATTTTTAGGGTAAAAGCCTTAAAGATGATTCATGGGAAGGCTTCAATCTTACTGATGGCGCCCTTTTAATGCTTCTTGGATCCACTGGAGGTGTCCCACAAAAGCCTAAAGAATCCTCAGAATCCATGGATACTTCAGGTGATCATAATTTTACTGGTCAAAAGCAACTTATCCTCCCAGCAGGATTGGAAAATCTTGGAAATACTTGTTATATGAATGCCACCCTTCAAGTTTTACGAGTAAGTATATATAAAAATGTTTCGATGATTGAAATTATTAAATATTCAATTTTTAGACCATTCCCGAACTCAATACTGCCCTTCAAAAATATTCTGCTCCCTTGGATAACAATACCCCAGTGAGCCAAAAGATGTCATTTAGCTTAAAGCTTTTATTCGATTCTCTCAATAGAAACAAGAACAATGCCCTCAATCCTGGCATGTTTGTTATGATGCTTCATCAATGTTTCCCACAATTAGCAACTAAAACTCCTCGAGGCGAGAATGAGCAACAAGATGCAAACGAATGCTTCACCGAACTCCTTCGATGCGTCAATAACGAACTTGAAGTTGATGTAAATGGTCGAAAAGTTCATTTCCGTAAATTTATTGAAGGCGTTCATCAAATTCATTTAAAAAACACCGAAGCTGAGGAAGAAGAATCTCATTCGGTTGATACTTTTACTGAGGTAATTCTTTCGCTTACTTTTTTTCGAGATTTGATTAATTTTTGGCTTTTTTTTAGCTTTCATGTTATTTAACCCAAGAAGTTAAATATCTTCAACTTGGAATTAATAAAACCAAAGAAAATATTACTAAGCATTCTGAAAAGCTTGGAAAAGATGCAGTTTTTGAAAAGACCACTCTAATTTCTCGACTTCCCGCATATCTTGGAATTCAAATGGTTCGATTCTTTTATAAAGAAAAAGAACAAATAAATGCTAAAATTCTCAAAGATGTTAAATTTCCCAAAATTTTGGATGTTTTTGAACTTTGCACTCCTGAACTTAAAGAACGTTTAAAGCCCCAACGAGATGCATTCAAGGAATTTGAAGATAAAGCAGTTGAAACTTTGCGTCAATCTAAATTGAAAGAAAACGACAGCGACACCAAAAAAGAGGATGAAAAACCTGAAAATATCAAATATGCCCCATTTAGTTTTGAAGATGATGCAGGTTCAAATAATAGTGGATTTTATGAATTACAAGTATGTTTTTTTGCTTTTCGCCTTCCTTATCGCAGCTTTTTAATAAAAATTTTTTTAAGGGTATTGTAACTCATAAAGGCCGTTCAAGTAATAGCGGCCATTATGTTGGATGGGTTAAAATTGAAAATGATAAATGGATTAAATGTGATGATGACGATGTTGAGCCCGTTAGTGAAGATGATGTTCTTCGTTTATCTGGTGGAGGAGATTGGCATTGCGCTTATGTCCTTCTTTATGGACCTCGAAGACTTCGAATCATGGAATAATCTTTTCTTTATTTTCCTCAAAAAGCCTGATTTTTGTATTGTTGTTTGATTGATTGATGAAAATGATACGGTTTTGTTGTTTTTTTTTGTCATTGTTAAATTTATATATAATTTTTTGAAGATGGAATGCAAAAGCGGAAAAATGGATTCTCTAGTTTTTTGAATTTGCATTTTATACTTTAAAATTATTATTATTTATTTATTTTTGTATCTCGGTTCATCATTTTTTTTCGTTGTGAATTTTTATTATTATAAAAAAACGATTGAATACACTTTGAATGAATTTTTTATGTTTGCATATCAGGGAATTGAGGATCCCAGAAATCAGGGCAATAGTCTAAAAATTTTAGCCATAGATAGTTAAAAATATATATTTTCTCAAAGTACCTGGATCATTTGGTGGTTCAACTTCATATCCCCGTGACATCATTCGGCATCGATGTTCATGAAGTCGAGGCCAAGCAGCATCAGCTGAAGTAGTTTGAGCTGGATCCGACCATAATCGTTCAGCCACAGCTGAAGCTCGAGGCCACATTCGTGGAGTTAAATTTGTTCCATCCACAAATTCTCCCCACATTGCTGCTTCTCCACCAAGAACCAAATCCATTTGGGCTTGAGATCCACCAAATGCTGTTGGATCGCATTCATAATACATTCCTAAAAAAATTTTGGGGAAAAGGGTTAGAAATAATTATCGAAGTAAACAATGAGAGAAAAAATATATTTAAAGCATGTAAAAGAAGATAATAATCGGAAGCAAAGAATATCTCATTGTTTACCTCGAAGTCGAGCGCTTTGATTATCAACATAACCCCAATCTGCTCCATATTTAATATAATTGAGATACCTAAATATTAATATTTTTAGCAAAAAATAGCTAAAAAAAGATGGAAATACAAACCAGCAAGATGATAAAATAGCTTTATGCCCATTTGATGTAACCGTATACATTTCGCTCATAATCTAAATTTATAAAAAATGTTCTAATAATAATTTTTGTTTAACTCAAAAAATCCTCTTACATCGTCGATGGTATCTCCCTTCCAAACATGAGCAATAGAATTTTTCGGCTAAAAAGAAATAAACATTATTTTTGTTTTTGTAAAGCAAACGATGGGTATTATTTACTTACTGCAACATTCATATCCAAAACTTCTTGCCAAAAAATCATTTTAGTTTGATTATTATGATTTTGAACAAGTTTAACAAGACTAAAAAATATTTATGATTCCCTCTTAGGATTTAAAATGAGCGCTTTTTTGGATGAAAGCTTACTTTTGGAAATAATAATTTAAAAGTTTATTGGTATCTTTTCCCATTCCATGGGATTGCATCCAAGCCATAATTTCACTGTTTCTTTCCCTAAAAAATTATCCCAATAATGAAAGATAAAGAAAAAGGTATCTTCTTCGATGTTTTTTATTTTTTAGTAATGAATGACAAAAGCTCTTTTTTTCAGCAGCCATATGGATGGAGGACGACTCACCAACAATAAACCATATCATCAGAAACTTCATCGCCGCCAAAATGAAAATATTCATCTTTAAATAAATCTAATGCTTCACCAAAGAAGTTAGTTAAAAAATCCCAATTTGCATCTTTTGTTGGATCAAGAATATTACTTAAAACAGTATTTTGTCCATTTTTATCGTAACATTTTGGTAAAAATCCAGCAAAAGCATGCCATCCGCCTAGAAAATTAAGTAAAGAAACCTTTTGAATGGGATTTTAAAATTATTAGTTAGTTACCTGTATGTCCAGGAGTATCAAATTCAGGAATAACTCGAATTCCCCGCAATCTTGCAAATTCAATTACATCTTTCATTTGTGCTACAGTATAAACATGTTTAGGTGTGTATGCACCTTTGGCAGACATATCGGGATATTTGGTTGAAGTATATGGAAATGCTTCGCTATCCACTAAATGCCAATGAAGGACATTCATTTTATTTTGGGCCATTAAATCCTGGAATTTGAATTTCAAACAAAAATTTGAGGAGCAACTGATAAATTTGAATGAATGAAACTTACAATTTGTCGTTTAATAATATTAATCGATAAAAAATGACGAGATGAATCAATCATAATTCCACGATGTGGAAATCTTGGAGAATCCGCTACTTGCGCTGCTCGAAGCCACCACTAAAATATGTAGGTACATAGGCGCTCATGTAAACACTCTAATCAAGATTTGCAATGAACAGAATCTCCGCCATTTTATGGCTCATGTATTTATGTAGCTACAAGTTAAAAATGAAACAAACCTGTCCATTTGTATCTTTATAAATCAAATGACTGAACGATTCCAATGCTCGAAGAGCTCCCCAAACTTCATTCGCAATAATTATGGCAATTGAAGAACTTGGTGTTACGGTAATTGTGTCTAAAAAAGAGGTGAATGTGTATGTTTAGAAAATGGAGGGTCAATTGATGCAGATTCAGCTTTTCTGAAGCTACTAATAGCTCATGCTCAAACTCACATGATTCATCCATTCCAAATTGTGGATAATTTGTGCTGCATCCATTTTTAACTGTAACGGTTACTGAACTTGCTGCCGTTGCTCTTGATGAATAAAAAGAAGATGGAAATGATGCATTTGAAAATCCTGGGAATGCAAGCTTTTGATACCGTTGAAGAGCTTTATCAATAATTTGACATCCTGATTGCCAACTATTAAATTTGAATGATGATGGATCAATGGAAAGTGTTTGATTGTCGTAGTAGCTTAAGCTCCATGGTAATGGCCAAACACCACCTCTGAAAGTTAAAAGAATTGGGACTAAACTTTAGCGACTTTATAAATCTTACTGTGTCATTAATCCAGGATCTGGCCTTCCATAAAACCATGCACATGTTAAAGGCAATAAAAATATAACAAAAACTATACGCGAAATCATGTTCGCGTTCTTTCCTTTGCTGTTTCAAGGACTAAATGATCAATAAACAGGAACTTTTCCTTAAATGAAATCGCTATTTTCCCTGCCCATTTTACTCTCTTGAACTGATAAGAAAGAATGTAGCCGGAGAACCACAGTTTTTCCATTTCCATAGTGGATGGACAACAAGTTCCAACCTTTGGACTTTTTTTTGCATCTCTCTTTCCAAACTTTGAATTCTTGACCATGCTTTACAACTACAGTTACATAAGAGAAAAATATAATAAAGAACAAAAAACACAAGCAAATAATACTTTATTACTACTACCAGCTTTATTTCTAAATATATATTATAACAATAAAAATCCTATAGGAAACAAAAGGAAGAAAAAAAACAAGTAAATCAACAACAATTCAATTGTTCAACGATTTAGAAAGACGAGATTTGATTGTTGGCAGCAATTTGATATGATCATCAGCACAAGCACTAACACATCCATCTATCTTTTCGTTGAACATTTTCATTTGACTTTCTGAGTATTTTGAAGGGTCAGGACCAAGCTGTTGAACCAATTTATCCTATAAAATCATATGTAATATTCAACGTTTATGGCACAGAAAAATCATACATAACATCCCATGGCGCATCTTGACATTTGTGATTGCAATGAAGTAAGTTCTTGCTCGAGTGCATTATGAGCTTGTTGCATTGGTTTATTGCATGTATCAACACAGTTTTCAATTGTTTGACGAGAACCTAAAAACAAATAATATTACAAAGGTCCAAACATTCAGCATCAAAAGAATCCAATCAACATAAACTATGTCACACACCTGTACTATCACAACAATCAGCAGAACATAAGAAAGCTTTTCTTTGTTTAACACGAAGGAATTTTCTATCCAATTCATCAACCAAATTATCGACAGCAGTTTTGACTCGACGTTGAGTTTCTTCCATGATGAGATAGATTTAGAGAATTCTGAAAAATGAAAGCGTATTAGTTACATAGGAAAGAAGACAAATAGAAAGATGATGATTGTAAAAACACGTTGAGGCCTAATATGATTACAAATAAAAATCATTTTGTTCGAGAAAGGTTTTTTTTATGGAAAAGTCAGTTAGAAAAAGTTGTAAAAAAAACGAATATGAAAAAAGTTTGAAGCAACAAACACAAAAAGAAAATTGAAAGACTCTTTGCCAAAATTTATGGTTGAAGTAAAACAATTTTCAATTTCAAAAAAATTAGAAAACTTCCAAAACTAAAAACAAAAAATGCTATTCCATTTTATTAATAAATTTTTCGAATTTTTTTTTTTGGTATTCATAAAAATGGATTTATAATCTAAATCCTTCTTGAAGATGGTAGCAGTGACATTAATAGACTTTGGCAAAATTATTGTATCAAATTGCTTGCATGCTTTTTTTTGCTTTCTTGGAATCAATTTAAAAATGTTACAGTATTTTACTAATAAATTAATCCTTTTTTAGCTTTTAAAAAATAGTCGTCTTTCATTAAACTTTATTACAATATAAAATCAAAACATGAACGTGAATTATTATGTATGTCTGAATCAAAATAAAAAGCATTCGACCGTAACTTTTCCAGAAAAAAAAGAAGAAGAAAACATGAAAGAGAGAGATAAATGTCGTCCCTCTTCTTTCGCTTTTTTTCGAGCAGCAGCAGTCCTTCCAATCCAATCGTTTCCGATTTTTTGCGATTTTTATATTCAAAAAAACGTGTTTTTTTTTTATTCATGCTTGTCAAATTTTTGTGAGCTGTTTGGTGTATGTATGTATTTATATTTTTTTGGGTGTTGTTGCTTTGATGCCTTTTAAAATTACTAGTTATTTTACTCACAGCCATGAAAAGAATAGAGTAGTAAATAAATAAATTTATGTTGAATGGTCACTTATTTTTTATTGGGTCATTTTTATTTTTCTTGTGTTTTTGAGTGTTTTCGAATCAAAAAAACTCAGAAACATCGGCTAAAATTTCCACCATTTTTTTTTAATATTCAGCAGCCACTTTATTGAAATTTCTTGCCTTCTTTCGAATATTTATTATTTCAAGAAATTTGTTTCTTCAAAAACCAAAAATCCAGCTTTAATCTTTCTTCTTCACCCTCCTCAATCGTTCGTTTCATAATAATATTTTTTTATTTCATCTTCTCCAGATTTTTCTTTCGTAGAAATCGATTACGATCAAGTTTTTTTTATTATTATTGATTCTTCTTCTTTTTTTTCATCGTCGTCGATGTCGTTTGCCGATCCAAACATAAATCCCCTTTTCTTTCTTCTTTTTTTTATTTTTAATCTTTAAATTGCCTTAAGGGGAAGAAGAAGAAGAAGAAGAAACAAATACATACATACATGGATAAATAAATTTATATATTTTTACAATCGAACAACGAACGCCATCTTCTTCTTATTTATTTTTTTGGTTAGGATAAAATCGTTGTTGTTTGTTGCGTCGTCGCCGTCGTTTTATTTTTTGTTATTTTTCTTGAAAAATTATAATTTTTTGTTTGTTTCATTGCTTTTTGTTTATTGCCAAATTTTAGAAATGAAATGGAAATTTATTATTATTTTATTATTATTAATATTTTTGAGTTTTAATAATTGTTACGGTAGCCGCCAACATTCGAGGAGGAAAAGACAAGGTAAGCTATGTATTTCTTTTCCGGGGAAACAATATTCAAAGCTTTGGGCCGTCTTTTTTTCTTCTAAAAATTTTTTACTCTTTTTTCTTACTTTTTTTTTCTTTCAGTTTCACTCGATGATTTAATTCAAGGCGCCTTACAACTTGTTAAACCCATATTTGATACATCTGCGCCAATTCGAGATAATTCTATGATTCCCAAACAAGGAACCATAGATGAAACACTACCCTCAGATTCCCATCAAAAAGCAGCATTGGGCGTTCAAGAAGATGCAGTTGCTATTCGAGAAGCACCAATTTGTCGAGGAAATTCACAAATATGCAAATTTATTGCATGCTCGGCTCATAATTTTAAGCATAATCAAAATTTTGCTAATCTTAATCTTGCGGCTCAACTAGTGTCAGATCCTAAATTAAGAAAAACCATTACCAAGTAAGTTAGAAAAATAAATTTGTTTTTAAAATTTTTCTGGAACTTATTTATCAAAGATAAAAAACTCTGAAAAAAATGAAAACTTTGATTGCTAAAAAAGACTTTTGTTTACTTAAATTTGCTTTGATTTTAGTAATTTTTTGGAAGAGTTTTCTTGCAAGGCTGGCAGCAAACGTACATTCGTGTCCATGCACATGGACATATGTACATTTGGATGGCAAAAATTTTTTTTGAGAAAATATGATTTCTGTAATATTTTATAGTTGGAAATGTATAAAATAGAGGAAAAATATTCATAAAGTTAATTTTTGACGATGTCCATTTGAACGTACTCGTGTCCATCGAAACGTACAGTTGTCCATTCAAATGGACGACTGTACGTTTCGATGGACAACGGTACGTTTGAATGGCAGCATGCGACATTCGAACGTACAAAAATTTTTTTTGTTAAAAATTAATTATTCTGATTAATTTTATGGATTTTTGGGATTTATTGGTCATCATGTATTATGGATATCTTCATATCAAAAAAATTAATTTTTTAAAAAAAATTTTTTGTACGTTCGAATGTCGCATGCTGCCATTCAAACGTACCGTTGTCCATCGAAACGTACAGTCGTCCATTTGAATGGACAACTGTACGTTTCGATGGACACGAGTACGTTCAAATGGACATCGTCAAAAATTAACTTTATGAATATTTTTCCTCTATTTTATACATTTCCAACTATAAAATATTACAGAAATCATATTTTCTCAAAAAAAATTTTTGCCATCCAAATGTACATATAAGACGCCGATATTTAAAAAAATTTTGTGCAGCACAAAATTCCTCACTTTTTTGAAAAAGTGTCTCTTTTGCCAAAAAAATCAATTGAAAAAAATGGCAAAAGAGACACTTTTTCAAAAAAGTGAGGAATTTTGTGCTGCACAAAATTTTTTTAAATATCGGCGTCTTATATGTCCATGTGCATGGACACAAATGTACGTTTGCTGCCAGCCTTGTTTTCTTGCTCCAAAAGTTTTATTAGATATTTTTCTTTCTTTCTTGGACTAAAATTTTATCCTTCAATGAACTTCCAAAAGCATGCTATAACTAAAATATATTTTTCCATTCCTTCCATTGCTCCATAAAAAAAACTAAAAAAAATATTGCGCAATATTTTAATCCAATTAAATAATTAGCTTCAATCTTTTTTAGTAATCCCGAAGCCGTTATATCAGTTTGTCGAGAACAAGGTTTAAGCGAATCCCAATGTCGAATGTTTTCACAAGGTTTTCAAGTGATAGATAAATTTTTTAATGTTGTTGAACCATCTAAAAGTAAAAATGGTGAAGGAGGAAGTATGATTATGGAAGAGAGTTCTCCAGCTTCCCCATCAATATCTGCTTCACCATCAATGACAGCAACAGCGATGGATTCCGCTTCTTCCCCATCTTCATCACCTGCTGCTACTTCTTCTTCTTCCATTGCAAAACAAAAAGATAGAATTTTTCAAAATGCAATGGATGATGATCCATCAATAATTCAACATATATCTCGAGCTATTCGGCCAATAGGACGTTCAACATACACATCCTCCTCCCAACAACAATCTATGATGGGATCACGAACATGGTCAACACATAAAAATCCTGTTTTATCTTCAAGTGATTCATTAATTTCTATTTCAAGGCCATCATCGTCAATTATTATGCCTCAAAATAATAATAATAATAATAATGATAACCGTGGAAATAATGGAAATGAAATAAATCATTCACATTATTTTACAACCACGGATAAAAAAATAATTACTCCTTCTATGGGTAATATTAATGATGACAGAGATGGTGAAAGACATATTTCCACAACACCAATACATATTCCAACTTCACATATTTCGACTTCTCCTATAATTCCAGTAATTCAACGACCTACAGCTAAAGCTCCTCCTCCACCACCAATGCAACAACAACAACCATTGAGGCCATCAACGAATTCAGTAATAATAACTCGACCAAGAAGATATATTAATTTTTTGGATATTTTAAAACCCAGAAATAAAAGAGATGCAAATTATTATGAACAAATGTCTCGAATGGCTACTCCAATACCATACACAACTGAAACTCCAAAAAGATATAATTCAAATTCCAATTTTCCAAATATTCCTAATCCTGCTAATACTGATGGTGGTGGAGATTATTATGATAATCTTAATTCATCAGAATCCAGTAGCAAAGCTTCAATTTATTCATCATCTTCTTCAAAACAACGTGGAAGAGGAGGAAGTGGCAGCGGTGGAAGTAATTTTACTCCTCTCAATTGCCTGAGCCTTCTTGGGTAATAATAACTTTCCTATTTTTTGAATGTTTATGTTCGCAGAATAATTTTTCTAATTCCACTTTATTAAAAAAAACTTTTTTTACACGGGTTTATTTTTTGTTTTTTGAATGCAATTTTATTATGTACTAAAGTTTTACATTTTTAACAAGTTTTTGTTTGTATGTATGTAAATATTCACATTGAATAAAATTTATTTTTAAAATATTCCAAGAAAATGAGCAAACATAATGGCTACAGTAATTTGCTAAAGCTAAAAAACATTAATAGCAGACGAGGGCAAGAACGTTTTATTCGAAGATTTGGAAAGATTAACAGTGCATTCACAAATTTTGAGAAGCATAAGCTTTAATTTATCTCTATTCGAAATCATGGAAGCCAAAAGATCAAAAACCCTTCTATTTATGTATTTTATCATTTTGGGAGGAGGAGGACGTAATCATCGAATATAAATCAATTATGCAAGTTAGTTAATTACCCAATCTTTAATTTTATTATTCCTTCATTCATCATTACTACTATTATCTCTCTTTTTTGGAAGCAAAGTCGTCAAATTGTTTCATTCATTTTTTTTATTTCTTCTGATGATGATGAGTAATAACGCACGCAATTACTTGTTTTTTCATTTTTCTTTAAAAAAACCACTTTTTTTAATATAGCGATTTCGTTGCAACTTTTAACCTCCACAAAAAAATTTTTTTCTGTTTTGTATGTACTTTTCTATTTTTTCTTCCCCTCAAAGATGGATATCCATATCCATGGATCAATGAATAATTTCAAGGATACATATGCATATCTCAAAAACAATATGCAAAAAAAGATGATATTTTTGAAGAAAAAGAAACTTTCTTCTTTTTTTCCATTCTTTTTTTGGCTCATCTTTAAACTAGTTTTATTATTATATTCAACGTTATTGCCGCCGCCGCCATTGCTGTAACAAGAAAAATGAAGGTTTTTATCGTTGCTTCAAACCACTGTGACGACGACGACGCCTTTAATGCTGAAGCAGCAGCCAGCTACAGCTTTTCGAGGAGGAAAGAAAAGAAGAAGAAAAAAAATGGTGAAAGAAATCCGCTGGTATCCATCCATCCTTCTTGGCTATGATGATGGTTATTTATCCTTCATATCTCATCGATTTATGGGTTTCCATTGAAATCAGTAAATCAGCGACTTTATGAAATTTCTATGAGCTTCTAAAAGTGTTAATCCTTGCTCTTTTTCTTCCTAGCTTTTTTTTGTGATTCCCCAAGTTAATCAATTTTTGTGGTTTTGCTTTTGCTTTTAGAATCTTTCTATTATTTTTTTGTTTGTTGCTTTTATCATTTCTTTGAATCCTCCTTACATAATCATATTAGCATACATTTGTCCATTTTGTTATTAATCAGCAACATCGTTAGCTAATTATTGAAGTTAAAATTTATCACGAAAAATTAAATGCAGTTTGAATCGTGCCTTTTCCATTTATATGTAATCCCATAAATTTTTAGATATTAATTTATCCAAATTTTTAAACCTTTAATAATAAAATACAAGCTTTGTTTATGGACGAATGTTGTATGTACATAATTATTCGATATGTTGCTTTATAAGCAATAGCATAATTATTATTATTCTTTCAACTTTTATTCCATGCAATCATGCAGCTCCAAGAGGTCCAATAGAAAATATAGGAATCAATGAAGATTTAAAACCAATAGGAAAACTTGCATATTCATTTGAAAATGTACCCCAACAACCTCAATTACCAGCCATGGCAGCAATTGGAGCTGATCAAACATTGCCATCGCCGCCACTGCCGCCTCCACCATCACCAACTCCAGGTTTGTTTATTAGATTTGCATAAAAAAATAATTGAAAAAAGCTAGTCCCTTAAATAATGGCGCCACCATTCCCTCCATTTTTCCCAGCATTCGTTTGTTGTTTCTTTCTTCTTTTTTTTTGCATCGTTGCTTTTGATCAACAACAACGGCATTTGGCAACCATCCAACCAAATATAAAAAGCCCGCCAAAAATGTTGTTTCAAAGATGCATCATCAGCTTTGGTTACTAAAGTTAATAACGAAGGTGACAAAAACTAATAATTTTTACGCAAGTTTCATTCAAAACTAATCAAACCAAATCAAAGCAATCGCGTAACAATTATTCCCGTTTCGATACTAGTTTATCCCAAATAAGCAAATCCCCGACGACGTAATCATAATGAATCACAAACAAGTCTTCAATTTTTACATTTTATTTCAAAATTATACAAAACAATAAATAAAGAAAAACAATTAAAAAATAAAAGAAATGAGAGATCCAATTTTGGAATACAATATAAAGGGTGAAAAAAAAAGTTGTAAATAATGAAATAAGAAATGGAAACTTAGAAAATAGGCAAACATCATTCATAATTATTGGGGAGTTTTTTGACCAGGACCAACAGGGGTGCCACCTTGATTCTTCTTATTCATCAAATAACGATGAATGTGAGGAATGACACCACCACCAGCAATGGTAGCCTTGATCAATGTATCCAATTCTTCATCACCACGAATAGCAAGATGAAGATGTCTTGGAGTGATACGTTTCACTTTGAGATCTTTTGATGCATTTCCTGCCAATTCCAAAACTTCAGCAGTAAGGTATTCAAGGATAGCAGCGGAATATACGGCAGCTGCGCCACCAACACGACCGTGAGAGGTTGTACGTTGTTTCAAGAAGCGATGAATACGCCCAACAGGGAATTGAAGGCCAGCACGAGCACTTCGAGAAATTTGCTTTGATTTGGCTTTGCCGCTATCTTTTCCTGCTTTTCCTTTTCCTCCAGCCATAATGAGACTTTGAAGTAGGTTGAGAGAACGGGCTTAAAAAAAGGGAAAATTTAGAAACAAGTTCGATAGTTTATAAACTCGATTAACAAAACAAAAACGATTCGTGTAAGAAAATAAACGGATGGGATAGTAAAGGTTATTAGAATAATACTTTATCGCGAAGAAGCGATAGAAAAGTTAAGTTTTTAACAATTACAATAACAATATTTATATATATCGAATATTGAAATTACATTGCATCGAGAAAAAAACTGAAAAAATAAAATAGCGCCAAAATAAAAAAAATAGCGCAAGCGGCTGAAATACTCCGGACGAACCAATGCTGAATGAAGCAAAAGCAAGGAGGACGCGCGCAAAAAAAGGCAGCAGCAGCAAGTCGAGGAAGACGAACAGATGCAGCGTGGGCGCCAAAACTATGTTCATTCGTGTTGAGAATTCAAGTTATTAAGGGGAAGCTACGTATTGCATTCAATGTTAAAAATTGAAAAAAAATTTTGCGAAGCAACAAAAATCTTTAAAGTTTCTATTAAAAATTAAATTTTTAGATGGCGGAAATTTTCTATCAATTTTAAATAGATTTTTTGAGAAAAATGATATTATTTCATCATTATTTCATTTAATATCAAAAGCAAGCGAACAAGCTACTAACGATGCAAATAATCAAGAAAAGCAACAATTATATGGTGAAAAATTTGATAATGAAAGAAGGATAAATTTTGAAGGAGGAGGAGGAGAAAAAAGATTAAATACAGGCGAAGAAAAAATTATGTCTCGAATATCTGCAGCAAAAACCGAGGAAGCTGGAAAAGCGGTAAGTTGGATTTGAATGAATGAGTCAGTCAAGTTAACAAAAAAAAATTGTGGAAGAAGAATGGCAAAATAATAAAAGAGAAAGTAAACGAGAGGGGAAAAAGGAAAGACAGTCAAACAAAAAAGAGGTCATTTTTGGGATGGTACTTTTTTTTGAGCCAATAAAATATGGCAAAAAGATGCAATAAGTTTGGGGATAAACAAAAATAGGATTAGAAAAAACGGAAGCAAAAAACATCAAAGTTAGAATCCAAAAAAGTGTGTGAATCGCAATTGAAAGATTTTTTTAATAACATCGAAGTTTTGTTTATTAATTTACAAAAAAAGGTAAAGTAAAGCCTACCTACAAACATTTTAAAAATGAGCAAATTAAAATGTAATATAAAACATTTTTTCAAAATCATCGCCATCTAAAAATTTTCGTTACTGTAAGATTTTCAAAGTCTTGCAATTTTTTGTTTTGTGATTTGAATCGAGAAAAAAATAGCAGAATTTTCTTTTCTTTATGAGTTTAGTTAAGAAACACAAAAACATCAAAAATTAATTGCGCAAATCCAAACATTTTACTTTTAGATTCAATTTGATGAACCATCATCCTCATCATCGATGGATGGATTTAATATTGATTCTGTTCCCGCTGCAATTGCCCAACCAGGTTTTTTTTAAAAACTTTTATCCAACAACAAAAACAATTCCATTTATAAATTTTTTGCATTTAATTTTAGATTCCAAACTTCCTCCATTAAATGATGAATGGAAATCAACCCTATTTGGTCCAAAAGGAATGCTAACAGAAGTTTTTCGTTTTGTTAATGAAAAGCGTAAACAAGGGTTTGAAAAAGTTTCGACTCAACCTCAAGCTGCTCCAGCAACTGCAGCTGAAGGAGGAAGCGCTAATAATTTTGATTTTGCAAAAATATTTGAATCTTTAATTAAATCAGGAAATAATGGATTTGATGAACCTAAAATCCCCGAACTTCCTTTTATTGGAATTTGTAATCGATTAAATTGTGGAGATATTTATAAAGCGGTGGACCAATTTAAAAAAAGTGAAATGTTTTCCAATTTTCAAGTATGTTAGATTGTTAGTTAGCTTTTTAGTTTTTTTTTTCTCGACTGCTTTTATATTACTTTTTTCCACCTTGAAATTGTGATTTGAAATTTATTGTAGCTTAGAAAAATTTGAAAATTTCTTTGAAAAAAAAATCATTTGCTTTTTTCTTTACTTTTTTTTGCTGCTCATATAATTTTATTAATTTGCGTGTTCACTTTTTATAGACAGCTTTATCGCTACTCCATGATCCTAAAGGATTGGATATTATTGGAGAATTATTAGAAAATCCCGATCTTATCGAGCAATATGTTGGAAATGCAGGTGGCGGCGGCGGTGGTGGGATCGGTGGCAATATTCAAGGTTTACTAGGTAAAGCCATTTCAAATGGCGGAGTTGGAAAGAAACCCACAACATCTAATTCTATGTCGGTTTTACCGAGTGATGGAGATTTGGGCATTGATTTTACTAATGAAATTGATGGAGGAAGTAATAGTATTTCTTCTTCGTCCTCTTCCAATGGTGGCGGAGGAAATGGATTAAAAGCAATAAATGTTGCAACTAGCATTGATTCTTCTGGAACTGATTATTATACTTCGGTGGATAAAACTCCAAAATCAATTGATTATGATTACGATGGAGCTGAAACGATTAATATTGAAGAAACTATAAATGGCGGAAAATCAGTGGTTTCTGAGACACCAAAGTCTGTAACATCGGGGCTTGTTGAAACACCAAAAATTCCAAAAAAAGAAGAACCTCCACTTCCAGAATTATCATTTTCTGTGGATGAAACCCCGGAAATTTCTTCATCCATTGATACTGAACCTGTTGAATATGGAAGTGCAATAAATGTTGAGGAAACTCTTCGTCGTCCATCAGAAGGAAAAACAATAAATTCTGAAATTGAAATAAATAAAAAACCTTTAAATGCATTTCAACGTCGATTTGTTCCTACAGCAACAGCACCACCAACAACAGAGGCGACTATAGGTAACCGACCATTGATTACTGATACAACAACTGTATGGTCGAGAACAACAACGGCAATGCCATCAAAAAAACTTATTACCACAACTCCACAACCTCCTCCAGTGCCACCAAGAAAAAATTTCCGCCGTAGCGATGATTATTATTCAATGTATTATGATTCATAGAATTCATAGAATCAAAAATAAATGTTTGTTTGTTTGCGGTCTTTAGTGATTAAAACAAAGAAAGGAAACCACTGCCATTTTTAAAAAATGGGTAAAATTTAAGCAAGTTTTTAATATTTGTAAAAAAAAAATGAAAACCATGTTGTTGATTATTTTTTATTTGAATCCATCGTCTCCGCCTGTTTTTTGTCTTTAATAAAGATTTTATTTTATTATTATTATAAAACTTTTTTTATATATAATAAACTCATTTGTAATTTACCCGGAAAATAAAAACAAAATCAAACAAAAAAGTCGATGAAAATAAAAAAAGACATCGAGAAAGTAAGGTTAATAATAACTTTGGCATATTTTTTTATAAAAATGTTTTTCTCCATTCAATTTTTCCATTTAATTAATTAGCATAAATTGGTAATGGATGCCCTTCAGTATTAAATACATATTTATCCAATGGAATTTCATTTTGATCATCAGAAAATAATAAATAAAGATATTTTAATGTTTCAGCAAGAAAAAATGATTCCATTAAATCTCGATATGTAACAGGAATTTTTTTTACACTATTCACAGATGAATAACCATTTTTAACTTTTGCAAATTGTTCGATAGCTTGAAACGCTTCCCAACCCCATTCTTGATATTGTTTATCTTTGGTTGTTCGATAAAGATAAAACCATGCTTCAAATGCTTCAGGTCGTAATAAACAATGAGCATCCAAGGGTTTAATACTGATATCTTCCTTTTTTCCTGGGAGTTCATTAAAATAAACTATTTCTGGAGCTAATCCTGTTAAAGTGCTATACATTTCTCGACAAGATTTAGATAAATTTTTTGCCATTTCTAAATGTTCTATTTGGAATCCATTTTGAGTTCCAAGTGCAAGAGTGCCAGCTAAGAAACAAACAAGATGATCCATTTTTGGGGAAAATGTTTTGCCACCCAATAATTCACCAGGATAACCATAATGATTTGGAATGGATTCACGCCATAAAAGATTTTTTACACCATTCATAGCTTCTTCATAATCTTCTCGAAGCCATGGAATAGTTTTTCCTGTTTGAAGCCATTGTTTAAGCAAATATTCATAATAACTATCTGATCGAGCTCCAAGAGTTATGGTTGTCCCAGCTAAAAAAATTAAAGCAGTTTATTGGAATATATAAAAAAGTTTGGGTTTTGTAACACCGTATAAAAGCAGGCGATAAAATGTCACTGCTGCTTGAAACTTTGCAACTTTATGACTCTGCATTTTTTGCAATCGAAAATTTTGTATATAGATACTTACTTCTAAATTTCCCATCCATAGGAGATAAAAACATTCCACAAAGGCCTTGATGATCTTTACAACCAAGAGAATGAATATGTTCAGAAACTTTAAAAGCAGCTTTTTCATATGTATCATTATTTATTGCTCGACTTAAATCGCGGAATTCTAATTGAATGGATGTGACTTCTGATAAAGAACTTTCTCCGCCCCATGATGGTTGTTTGCCTTTTCGAGTTTGTAAATTAACATCGCTAAATGGAATGGATGAAGGAGAATCCAATGCTCCAATTAAACGACTTCCAATATCTTCAGCTTTAATAAGGAATAATTTATCTCCACTGAGATGATATGCGCTTAAAAGTCCACCGAGAACGCGAATAGTGGTTTCAAAAAGGCTGACGAAACGATTTTTATCAAAATCAAGGGATTCTGAAACCCATTGTCGAGCTTCACTAAATTCTGAAAAACATCATTCATTGGTTTTAGCTTTAAAGAAAATTATATATATATAAATTTTTTACCATCATCCATTCCCATAATTAATAAAGTATCCAATGAATCAAGAATGGTTAATCCACAATTCATCCATTCTTGGGATTTTTGTGAAATGGGCATAAGTTGATCTTTGCCCCAAGCAAATTCTCGATATCCTTTCCATGCATGTTTCATTGCAGCCACAACAGATTTTTGTCGATCATTTTGTGGACCTTTAAATTTAGGAAATTCAGGTTGAGCCACAACTTGTTTTTGTTGTTGAGGCTGATTTTGCTCAAGTTTTGCAACATCTCCTTCACTTTCATGTTTGCTAGCTACATCATTATCTTCACCATCTTCTTTTGGAGCCTATAATTAATTTCCTTTATATTCCAAAGATAATTTTCTTAAAATTAATCAAACCTCAGGTGGTATATCAACTTGCTCTAAACCCTTTTCATTTGGAGCAGGAAAATCAATAATTTTTCCATGCCTTCTTCGTTGTTGTTCATGTCTTGCAACAATTGCCGCGGCTTCTTGATTCTCCACTGATTCAATAACATTTGAAAATGAATAAAGTTGAGTATAAGCAAAACCAAAAAGTACAAATAAACATAAAATTATTATAAATGATCGTTGTTTTCGATGTAGCGACCTCCAAGACTAAAAAGTTTTATGGGTTAAAAAACAACAACCAATTTTGGAATATAAAGAATTTTTATTATTAGAAGCCATTATCCAACAACAACAAAATAATAAAAACTAACCCTAGTAAATGAAAAAGAATCCGGCACTTTTGGTTTAACAAATAATGGAAGATCATCATCGGATCGAAGAAGATGAAGTAACTGTGGCATTTTTTGTTTGTTTGTTGTAGTTGAAATCCTTCAATCCTTTTTACAACATTTTATTTTTTTTAGTTTATGGAAGAAGAGATTTTTCAAAAAAGTGATAATCGTTTTTTTCTCCTTCCTTCCTATTAATTCTATTGCATTGGCCAACAAACGCTGAAGGAAATGGGAAAGATGACGGCGATGAAGGATGACGGACAAACAACAAAAAAAAAGTCTCAAAAAAAAAAGAGGAAAGAAGAAAGATTTATTTTTATCGTCGCTTTTTTTATGCCTGAAACCACGTTGACATCGTTTTTTGCAACGTTGACTTCAATAAGCTTATGGGAATTCTTGCATTTTATGGACCTTTCAAAATATGTCTGTGCAATTTGTGAGACTAAAACAAGCATCAAAAAGGAGTCAATAAAGCTGATATGATTTGAACTTCAATAACCGCACATCCATAGTCGCTACATACATATTTCACTTGTCTCGCATCTTTTTGATCAAACCATATTCCCAGAAAAGAGATATCCATACTGATTCTTTCTATCTACTGTAATCACAAACTCTAAAGATAAGATTGACTCTATCTTCCACCAAAAATACAACAAGACAAAATTTTAGAAAGTTTATTTGTAACAAACACAAATGTCATACAATAAAAAAAGTATAATAATAAAAAAGAATTTAAAGCATAACAACATCAAAAACTGGAAAAAATAATATATTAAGTAACTTCAGTTGATGGTTGATATTTGAGTTATACGCGACCTCCATGATCATAGAAACAAACCTGGAATGATAAAAGAATTATTAGTAATCAACTCTCAAATAAATAGAAACATACATAAACAGCATGGATAATGCCAGGAATGAGACCAAGGAGCGTAAGAAGGATATTGATGCAGAAGCTGAAAAACATCAAGTAAGTAAAAGGAAGAGAACAAAGTTAATCGACTTACTGAACAGAACATCCTCGACGAATCAAAACAGCGATTGGAGGGAAAAGAATGCAGAGAAGAAGAAGGAGAACGTCACACATCTTTGTCCAAGCTTGAGTTATTGAAGTGGATTATAAAGCCTGAAAATTGAAGGTTAATGGTATCAAAAAGCACATACAAATGAAGATAACAAACACGAAACAAGTAAACCTCGCGCATAAACGCATCAAATATCGGTCAATCAATCACAAACAAAGGAGGTAGTATGTATCTTTATTGAGAAACGCGTTTAAAAGCTTAATATATCAATACAAAAGCTAAATACAAAGTTATGGGAAAAGGCAATCAACAAAAATGAATCATAATACCACGTCTATGAATAGCGACCGCGATAGAGATATTTCAAAATCTCATAAAAAGCAAGCACATTGTAAAAGCAAAAAGAAAAGAAAAATATAAACCAAGCATCAATGACGGAAGATTTTTTTCAATGCACTGGCAATGCTACTATTATCTTTAGACCAAATCAATGGAACAAAAAAAGAGAAACTATAGAAAGATATTTTGCTTAGTAGTTCACGAAAATAAAGGAAAGGAGAAGCTAAACAATTATGATAAAAGGTCGAGGTCCATTTCCACCATATTTTCCATAATAGACAACAAAAATGGCATGAATTATCCCGGGAATCCAACCTGCAAGCATCGCAATTAAAAGTTATACCTAACCGGTAGGTGAATAACGAACAACAAACCTAATATAGTTAAAATGACATTAATCAAAAAGTTGATTGAACAACCATCTTGAATCAATACGGCTAAAGGCTGGAAAAAATAAAATATTGAATAAGAAAGGAAAGGGAAAGTAAATGGAAAGGGAGGAGTTTTAAAAAACAAACAAAACAAAAAACTAGACTTATGGGAGTATGTTGCATCGATAGCTTTTTATGAGCAACAAAAGAAGTGAAGAAAAGTTAGAGATGCAATGCTTGCTTTATTAATAAAAAAAAGTGTCATAAAAAACGCGAGAGAGAGCGGGAAAGAAATGTTTCTGTTTAGGATTTTGTGAAAATATGAGAAAGTAAAAAATGCATCCGAAAGGCTTCATTAATTATAGTTAAGCCAAACTAAAAAAGATCCAAATGCTTTTTGCCATTCTCAAATTTATGTTTTTTGCGCAAGTCATAAATCAAAAAATAACTTTTACTTTGCCTTAATACACCTAAAGTGGAGTGAGTGGCTTCTTAACTTACCGGTAAGAGAACGCAAAGGAGTAAATGAAAAACAATGCACATGATAGCAAGAAAGGGATTCGAATGTATGTATGAACAACACTAAAATAAGCTAAAAGGGAAAGAAACGCCTCTCCTGCTTTTGCTGCTGCTAACAACTGAAAAACATAAAGGTGTATGTATGCATAAAACATAAATGAAATGGAAACGCGCAACGATGGGTTAGTTATACTTTTGAGCAAATGGTAGCGGCAAACAACAAGTAAAAAAAAAACATAGCGAAGGAGAAAAAAGGTATTCAGTCATTAACCAAAAAACAAGAAACACCACAACTACGAAGTCGAAAGAAGAGAGAAGATAAGGAAAAAGCGAACAAACGCATGTTTTTTTTAGTCTTTTAATCAAAGTAAACTCAATCAGACATTCAACAAAAATATTTTATTTACCTTTCTACAACATCAATAAATTAAAGAGTATGAAAAAATAAAAGAAAAACAAAGTAAAAAGGAAGACAACATGCTGAGAGAAAAGTGAAATACATAAAAGTGAAATAAAAATGATTCACAATGATGATGACACCACTTTTCGATATCACAGAAATACGTTCCACAAAGCACCCGTAATCATTTTGCTTCTTACGAAATCACAATCATACATTCAAAAATTTTCGACCATAATATATTGCTTTTTGTTCAAATGCAGGAGATTTGATTGGAGTATCATGTTCATAAAATGGATTCATTGAATATTTGATGTAAGTTTCATACATTTCTTGAAAGAATTGTTTGATTTGTTCATCGGCTTTTACGGTATGAAGAATAATGAACCGCATCCTTCCAGCTGTTACAAAAGCAGAGACCCACCATTCGTTGAATTTGTCGATAGTCTGAAAAGTAAGAAAAATCAATGAACATCATAAAAAAAGGACAAAGTTAAATAAAGCTATGTTGAAAAATGATGAATCACCAAGCAAGCGTGAAAGAATAGTCTCTCTTTGTTGTTATTTGGCATTTTTAAAAAAAGGAAATGACATCGAAGAAAATGTGTCCTCCAAAAAAGACATTACACATGTTTTATGCATAAAGCAAAAAGTTTGCAATGTCATCTTTTTCTCAGACATAAGAAAAATAATGTTAACATTCATAAAAATGAGATACAGAAAGGATGGAAAGTTTTTGAGGTAAAGCAGAGTACGCTGCTAGATGATCGTCGAAAATATTTTACATTCACTTATAACAAACAAAAATTACGATGAAAACGATAATCATACCTTCAAATACATTTGTTGATTTTGTATTACATGTTCATCAACGATATCCAAAGCAGCATGAGCAATAAATTGATTCAAATGTCGAACATCTTGTTCACGTCGTTTCTTTGGATCAACAACAGGAAATTCGATTTCAAATATTGGTTGATCATTATGGCCAATTATAACAAAATAAAATTCTTTTGACATTTTTTTTTTCAATAATAAAGATGAAGTTCAAAAGTTGTCGTCGTCGTCGTTGTTAAATTGATTATTTGAAGATGAGTCGAGTTGTGTATGCTTGAGGCTAAAAAACAAAAGCGATAAAAAGTAAGAAAAACAACGAAAAGTTTGAGACAGAAAAAAAGCGAGCGATTGAAACACGAAAGATGATAAATTACATATAATAGCTAATCATGAAGGTTTTAAAGCTAAAATAGGAATGAAAGAATATGATTTATACAATTTTAGAATTTTATTGACCAAATAATCAAAAACAGAGCAAAACAATATTCGCATTTTTTGTTTTTGTCGATGCAAACAACCAAATTTGCTTTTTTGGCAAAATGCGTGGCGTTGACATCTGACACTTTTAACGCAGAAGCTCATTAGTTGATGAATCTCAATCAAATCTTTGAATGCTCTTTGCTGTTTTTTAGCTTTATGATTCGTGTTTCTAATAAATCTTGTCACTTCCGCGTTCATAATCATTTCTAAATATTACGTTTCAGGTCTCAAATGCATATTCGTTTGGTTGTTTTACTTTCAACTTTGTTTGCAGCTGTTGCATTTGCAGAAGAGCAACCTTCATCATCTAAAGTTCCTGTAAGAAAATCTCAAATAGTCAACTATGAACCTTTACCAGAAATCAAACATCATTTTCGTGAACCTGAAAAGCTTCCGCCTCAATTAATTTCTGATGCATTCACCATTCTCTGTCTTGCTCCAATGGCTCTTCTTTTCATTGTTGTATATCTTTTCTTACTCCTCTTGTTTCTTTCTAATCAAACTATTTTAGTGGATTACAATTGGTCTAAACTTCGACAAATTTCAATTATCCTTATGGTCGCTTGGTTTTCATGCTGGTCTTTTTGCAATCTTTGGGCTTTACTTCGTTTTTTGGCTTCATTTGGATATGTTCAATACACTCAAATATCTCTCACTTCTTGGTATTCCAACGTTTATTTGTGGCAACAAGCTACTTCGTTCTCTTTATTTGTCTAGTTAATTAATGTATGTTTGTAATAAAGTTAAATGTATTTTGTAATAAAAAGGTATCGATGTGTTAGACGTTATTACTCGTAAAGATGAAATGTTGCTATTCCCACATCAAAAGAAATTATGACACTTTTCTAATATCCTTAACTAACGAACAAAAGTGATTTCAGAAACGAGCAAAGCAAGTACTTTTTTCACTAACTACTTAACCTTTTTTGACTACGAAGATAAGCAACTGAACCTTATGGGGCTAACGTCTTAAAGCTCAAAGAGTTTAGTTGTAATTTTTTGGGTGATAATTTATACCATCGAAATCTTAGTTTGCACAAATGAAAGAAAAAAGGAAGTGGCAGCAACAGCATATCATTTAATCAAAAAGCAAAGCGCATACATACAACAACAACGAGGAAATGCTAGCCATACTCTTTTCACGATTTATTTGCCTGAGTTTCAGGGTGATGGCCATAAATATTCGTGGCGTTGGCAACGTAGATAGAGAGGAAGCTCAAGGAAAATTTTTTTGTTAGGTTTTGCCTCTCTTTATTTAACTTCATCGAGATTAAAAATATTATTATCGTCCTTTATCAAAAAAAATTATTAAACCTGTCTTTTTTTCAGAATAATCAAATGCATATTTCCTCGACGATTATCATTTTTACCTTATTTGTGGCAGCTTTTGCTGGCCAAACAGCTTCAAAGCAAGGTGGCACAGCAGCAACACCACCAAAAACAACTACCAAAGTTAAATTATCTTTGGAAGATATTAAATTTGCTGTTTACAAGAGTAATGAAACTCCATCATCGACCTCGTAAGTCTTTTTTCTTCTTCTTCTTTTGCTGATCTCTGAGCTGAAGATGGAATTAAAGGATGACTTTCATTTGTTGGTTTTTTGCAGGATAAAAATCAACACCAAAGATTCTAAAGTTCATGAGGTTGATAAAAATGAAAAGGTTCATCTTACCTTTGATATCAAAGATGAAAATACTAAACAATCCATTCTTGTTCAACAAGCTTTTATTGCTTTTGTTCATAAAGAAACGGGTCGAGAAGTTATTTTTATTGCTGAACCTCAAACTGGAACCAAAACTTATCTCGCAGAAATTGTAAGTTATATATATAAAAATTCAGAACTCTCAGAAATTTACAAAGAGGATTAGAAAGTGAACCAACTAAAACCCATATATATTTTTTTTTGTAGGATATGAAAACACAAGGAAAAACTTTCGGTCACCTTGATGGACTTTATAATGTTCGATTAATTATTGGTGATGCAACTGCTGTAAATTCCATTGATTGGAATTTTGCTGATGTTAAAATTAATCATGCTTCCCCAATTGCCGCAAATCCTTCATCAGGAACAACAGTAAAAAAATCTCAAATAGTTAATTATGATTCTTTACCTGAAATTAAACATCATTTTCGTGAACCTGAAAAACGTCCTCCTCAATTAATTTCTGATGCTTTCACCATTCTTTGTCTTGCTCCCATGGGTATTCTTATGATTATGGTTAGTTAGTTAATGGAGGATTACTGTGGCTTTTAGAAATATTTATAAAACTAATTTTTAGTGGCTTACAATTGGTGTTAATTTCAATAACGTACAAATTTCCTTATGGTCCCTTGGCTTCCATGCTGGCCTTTCTGGAATCCTTGGGCTTTATTTCGTTTTTTGGTGTCATTTGGATATGTTTGAAACCATTAAATATCTTGCAATTATTGCTGTTCCCACATTTATTTGTGGTAATAAATTACTTCGTTCTCTCAACGAAACTAGAAGGTTTGTCATCGTCGTCGTCTTCGTTTAAATTTCTTTATCATCCCTTCTTTCTTTTTTTACCCAAAAAAACTCTATTAACTTTTTGTTGATCACTTTGAACTTATTGATTAAAGAATTTTCTTCCTTTTTCAGAAACTCAAAGGCCGAATAAAACTTAACAACTTTTATTGTTGAAAACAAACAAACAACCATCATTTATCAAATGATTGGAACCTAACCTGCTACTATTCCACCCTCAACTTTTTATTTTATTCTTCTTTGATCTTCTTCTTGTTATTGGCTACGCCCGTCGTCGTTTATTATTTGCTTTTTTATATCTTTGTTGTCGTTGGTTAAATTAATTAATTTATTTATTTTAACTTTTTTTTGTATTGTATTTTATATTTCGGGTGTATTGCCTTATTTATTATTAGGAATATTAATTAAATAAAACTATAAAAAAAAGTTGAGTGTTTGAGTTTGCATTTATCAGTGAAGATTTTTTAGTTTCAAAGGTTTTTTCCATTTCCAAAAAATTCTTTATCTTTATCTTTGAAAATTTTTATCTTTGTAAACCATGAAAAACAGATGAAGAAAAAAAAGTGGGAAGAATTTTAGTTTGAGTAAATATGTTTGACTTTTTAAAGTGATACTATGTTACGCAGCGAAAATACAGTACATATTCCCATAGAAATTCTGACATTCAGGCTCCAATCGCCTTTGCTTTCTTGGATTGCGTTTTTCCAAATCTCAAAAAATTAGCTTCTTGATAATCACCTATCCATCTTTCTGAGTTTAAAAAGAGTCTGTAATTACCTTCGCGTTGTTATTTGGGGTTTTAGCAACTATGTTTAGAAGTTTAGATGAATCGCGCGTTTCTGTTACAAACCAAAATCCAATGTTTTTTGCCGGTTATTTATTTGCTTACTTTTGTTCCTTTTTTGTTCGTTGCTTTAATAATCACAACAACAAATTTTCAGGATTCAATAATGTTAAGTCGCTTCTCGCGTGAATGTCGCCGTTTTGCATCATCTGGTGGTGGCGCCAATTTTGCTCGAGCTGCTGGATTTCATGAAGCCACAGATTCTTCAGATTATGCAAATAAAACTGTTCTCATCACTGATAATGGCTCACTAACATTCAAAGAATTCAATGATAAAATAGGAAAATATGCTTCAATTTTAACATCAAAATTTGGTTTATCAAAAGGTGATCGTCTTATTGCTCGAACTTCCAAAAATATTGATAACCTTGCACTTTATTTTGCAACTCTTCGAATTGGTGCCATTTTCATTCCGCTTAATCCTGGTTATCTTCAAAAAGAAACTAATCATTTTGTTAATGTAAGATTGTTTTGGGACATTCGATGTTAAAGAACTATGCTATTAGCTCGTTTTTGTCATTTTGAAATTGAAACAAACACATTACTAATATGTTCTTTATTTTAGGATTCAAAACCTCATGTTCTTGTTACGTGCAATCCTGAGAATGATCAATCCTTTCGTGATTCAATTAAACATATCATTGATGAGAAATCTCTTGCTAAAGATTCCGCTAATGCTAAACCTTTACATGATGTTGAAAACGTTGATGGAAGTGATATCGCATGTGTATGTTACACTTCTGGAACTACTGGACTTCCAAAAGGTGCTATGATAACTCATGGTGGAATTACAGCCAATGCTGAAACTTGTGCAGATATATGGAAATTTACAAGCAACGATGTTCAATATCATGTTCTTCCAAGCAATCATATTCATGGTTAGATTCATTACCTTTTGTTTGCTTTAACCACTCTATTTTTTAGGCCTGTTTATTTCAACGAATTGCAGTTTGATTACACGATCACCACTTATTTGGCAACCGAAATTCTCTATTGATAATGCTTTGAAATGGTTACCTAAAGCTACAGCAATGATGGGTGTTCCAACTTATTTTCAGTAAGTCTTTTAGACACACATTCTTCCATTGTTAATGATCATTTTCAGTCGATTAACTCATGATGAACGTTTCTCAAAAGATGTCGTGAAAAATATTCGAGTGTTTGTTAGTGGATCTGCTCCTTTAAGCGCTGACAGTTGGTCTCAATTCAAGAAACTTACTGGCATTCCTATTCTTGAAAGATATGGTATGACTGAAAGTGAGTAACATATTTAACTTTGCTACAAATCTAAGTAACGTTTCTTTTTCAGCTTTGGTCTCAACGTCAAATCCTTATGAAGAATCTAAACGAATTCCTGGTTCCGTTGGTCATCCTATACCTGACGTTCAAATTCGGCTTAACAAAGATGAAGTTTTGGAATACAAAGGACCAAGTGTTTTTAAAGGTTATTGGAACCTACCTGAGAAGACCAAACAAGAATTTACATCGGATGGATGGTTTATTACTGGTGATGTTGCAAGAATTGATGATAATGGTATGAATTTGTTGCCACATAATTTTTGTTTTTCACTTTGCTTTGGAATAAAAAGCTATTTTTTCATAAACTAATTCCTTTTTTTCAGGTTATGTGTACATCATGGGACGTGGAAAAGATATGATCATTTCTGGCGGCTTAAATGTTTACCCTAAAGAAGTTGAAGATGTTATTGATGATCTTGAAATAGTCCAAGAAGGAGCCATTATTGCTGCACCTCATCCTGATTTTGGTGAAGCTGTTGTTGCTGTTGCAGTTAAAAGCAAGAAAGGTGAAAAATTAACCGATGAAGAATTTGAAAAGGCCATCATCAAAGCAGTCAAAAGCAATCTTGCTCCATACAAAGTGCCGAAGAAAGTGTTCGCATTGAAAGAAATGCCTCGAAATGCTCTTGGAAAGATTCAAAAGAAGGATTTACGAGAAACTTACAAAAATCTTTTTGTTGAGATATGAATGTAATTTGTATATTGTTTTTGTTAGGATTAATAACTTTGTATTATTTTGAATAATGTTATGTGTATTATTTGTATGTATGTTGCTTTTGTGAATAAACTTTTTAAATCAAGTTAGTAGTTTGTTTGGTTGGTTGATACTTATGCATGTACATATTCATTTTTTTTCACAAATTTTGCAGTCGTAGATGACAATATCATTGCCAATGGCAATGGATGATGTTCATATTGAATTAAAGCTATGTATCAATTTTGTAACAAATTTTTAATTTTCATAAAGTTTGCTGGTGAAGAGTAATTTTACTTTAGCATTGACCTTTTCACTAAGGAGAGAAGTATGTATGAACAATCGTTTTTGCGCAACGCCTAATTTTTCCATCACCACGAAAGTTCCTGATTATGCGTTTCATTATTTTTTCTTTGACAAGTAAACCTCCCATTTTTTTTCTATTATTTTTTCTTTACTAATTTCTTTTTCTATAGCTATATATTTAATAGCTGGAAAGTATTTTGTTTTAAATTTGAAATTTATTCTTCCAATAACTAGTAGCCATGCCCAAATCCAGACGTGATAAAGAAAGTAAGTTATTTTTTATTTTTTGTTATGCCTAAAGGTTTTCTCCAGCAAGCTTGCATCCAATTATATTACATTTCAAAAATTCCATTTATGTAATTTTATTACTTTGTTTTTTAGTTGCCCTTTCAAAAGTAAAGAAGAGAACAAAAGAAAATAAGAAAACCATTATCAATCAAATTCAAGAGGCTTTAGGAGAATATAAAAATATTTTTGTATATTCCATTGGTTTCATGAGATCCACTAAAATGACTGAGGTTAGTTATTAAAAGCATTTGTTTATATTAATCAATTTTTGTTTTTTTTAGATTCGACAAAAATTTAAAGGAACTTCGAGATTCTTTTTTGGTAAAAATACTTTAATGGCTTTTGCTCTTGGACGCGATGTAGCCACAGAAAAAGCTGAAGGCTTACATAAAGTTAGCCACCTTCTTAAAGGCCAATGTGGTTTAATGTTTACAAATGAAACTAAAAAGAAGGTTATTAAGTAAGGATATTTTTGTTACCGAAGAAGCTTCAAATATTTTTAAAACTAAAAATTTTAGATTTTTTAATGATTTTTCTGAAATTGATTATGCTCGTGCTGGACAAGAAGTGGATGTGGATATTTCGCTTGAACAAGGTCCATTGCCTGAATTTCCTTTTTCCATTGAACCTCAACTTCGTAAACTTGGAATGCCAACAAAATTGGAAAAGGGCGAAGTTTCACTTATTGAAGATTTCAGTGTTTGTAAAGCAGGCGATACATTGACACCCGATCAAGCTAAAATCTTGAAATTATTGGACCATAAATTATCCCATTTTGAAGTGAAACTTTTGGCTCATTGGAATGCAAAGGAAGGCGTGGATTTGTTGAAATAAAAAAAGAAAAAATATTTGTTGTTGTTTTTTTTAAATATATTTTTGTTGTTGAGTTTTTTGAAGCTTAAAAAATGAATAAATCTTGTTTTATTTTTATTTTTTTCAATATTTTATCGTTCAAAACACATCTCAAAAAAACTTGAAAGGAAAAACTAACAATTTTCTAATAAAATATTCATCCATCGAGTCAAATCAAAAAATGGCTAATTATTCTCAAAAGGAAAAGGCTTGCTTTAATAATTATAATTTTAAGCATTAAAAAAAGATTTGATATGGACTTATGTTAATCAACCCAACTATTTTCGTTTTTGCTTGCTTTTTTTATTGTTTTTTTTGCGAAACATTTTTGGTTTTATAAAAATGAAAGATTTAGCTTAAATGAAAAATGACAGTTGCGCAACGCAACGGGTGGCTTTTATACGGCAACAACATCAGGAGCAAGCAACAGCTTTTTTTCAGTCTCGTCTCATTCCATCGTTTTCTTCTTTCTCTATCTTGGGGTTTTTTTTATTTCCCATCATCTCAACTAATTTTATTTTTTTGCATATTAATTTGCCAACAAAAAAATGAAAAAAATAATGAAACACGCGAGATTTTAATTTTCTTTCTCTTCCCTATTTTTGACATCTGAGTTTTATGATTTTTTATAAACAAAAAAAGCCAAAGCAAAACTAATTAATCAGTAATAAAATATTTTTTTTTGTTGCCTCATAAATCGTCTGCTTTTTCTAATTTTTATTTTTGCAACTGCATGCAAAACTAAATGATGCATTACGAGAGACAACTTTTTTTGTTTTCAATAATTTTTTAAAGTTTTTTGAAAAAAGCTTGAAAGATTACTTTTTTTTTTTAAACTCAAATATATTCAGTCAAAGTTGTTATTTCCCCTTACCAGTAGCTTCGGCGCAAATGAAAAAAAAGGTTATGCTTGAATAAATCCTACAAAATATTTTTATATTTTTGCTTTTATAAATTTTTGATTGAAAGGCGGCTTTCAAAAAATAGTAGTAACTTTGGTTTTAAAATTAAATATTTACTTGCCTAATAAAATTTGATGATGAAGTTTAGAAAAAAAACAAAATGTTTTAGATTGGTTGGAAAATTGAGTCAAAAAAAAAAAAAAAGATTTAAAACATGAAATAAATGATTTCCCAAATGACGGAACAACGACAAAAAAAGATTGAATAAATCGCAGCAGCCAGCAGCTTTGCTCCATTACTGAAAATCTCTTTTTTTCTTTTTTTTTTTTGTAAAGAAAATACAGATTTCAAAAAAAAGCAATTTTTTCTTCTTTTTTTTTGTAAAAATTTTAAGATTGTTTTTTTCTTCTTTTTGCTAACTTTATCAATCGAAAATTTAATTATTATGGATGCATTTTAAGGTAGCTTAGAGATTTGCGAGGGAAAAAAATCTTGAAGCCCATGGATTCCTTATTCTTTAATATATTTTTTTACATATTTTTGGTGAGCCAAAATATTAATTTGAAACTATTGCTTGCTTGATGATTTTCAGCCATCCATCATCAATGTTTTTTTTTAAAAAGCATGAAAAAATCCATTTATAAAACTTTTAATGTTTCATTTTTCTTAGTTTCGTGCCACTGCTAAAAACATAAAAAGGCGAAAGTGTTTTTTGATTTACCGCATTTTTTGACGCGAACATTAAACAAAAATAAAAATAATTAAATCCCTCAATTTTTTTGATTTCATACTTTTTTGCTTCTTTTTAACTTTTTGACTTCCTTGCGTTTCATGTTTTTGCCATATTTTTTTTCTTTGGTTGGACGGCGACGATGACATGAATTTCCGATTAAAAACTCTTCCCTCTCTCTTTTTTTTTTTCGCTTTGCGCTTTTCTTTTGTTTCAACTAAAAAAGGAGAAAAAATAGGAGCATCATTCACAACAAACCTTTCTCTCATTCGACAACTCAACGACGACGACGACTGATGACATGCCTGCCAAATGAAAAAGCAAAAAAAAAGAGAAAAGAATGCAAAGTAAAACTTACTTGGAAAAAAAAGAGAAGACAGGATTCAGTTTTTAATTAATCTGGCCATATAAGAATTAAAGAAAGCTTGAAAAAAATTTAAAAAAGCAAAGAGGATAAAAAAGTAACAAAAGCAGTCGTAACAGAATCAAAATTCCAAAATTCAAAAATTTAAGTTCGACACAGATAAAAATCAAATTACTGATATTTTTATTTTTGCGCCTAATTAATTAAACCATTTTCTTTTGCCAATTTGAAAAAATTCCAATAAACAAAGAAAACTTATTATTCATTTTTTTAGTCACTTTTTTTGTTACCGTAATATTTTTATTTTGTTGCTTCTTTTTCATTGCTTTTTTATTTCATTCATTTTCTATCTATTTTCCATCTCTCCTTTTTTTAATGAATGCATTGCTTCCTTTTTTTTTCTCTCTTGTCTCTCTTGGCTTATGTGTTTTTTTAAACTGACTTAAAATTCAACACCGTAAAAAAAAATACATAATTGGGATGTCATTTGGTTGTTGGTTGTGGACCATCAAAAAAAAAACTAAAAATACTTGAAGACTGCGACGACAGGGAATTCCTAAATCATCTTTTGTTCCTCTCATCCACAATTTTTTTAACTACAAAAAATTAACCAACAATGACCACAACCACCACCAAAGGCATCTACTTTTTTTCCTTGACTTTCTTTTCTTATTATTTAAGAAAATAATATAAGCATCAAATCCCCAGGTGACATCCCACAATATGCTTTACCCAATTTTTTCTTCTTCATTCTTGTCGTCTTTGACTGTCGCTTGCTTGGATTGTGGTTTCTTCTTTTCGAATATTTATGGATGAGAAAAAAATATAAAAAAGCCATTTTTGTGCATTTTTTATAAAAAAATAAGTTAACACCGAAGCTTTCTTTCTTTGCAACCCCATATTGGAAGCAATATCTTTTTTTGAAAGTAGGGTAATCACATTGCACGGAATGGAAGAAAAAAAAAAGAGAAAGGAATTATTATTCCAGAAGCATCAAGCTTCGAAAAAGAAGAGACATTTTCGAGAATAAAAAAAACCCAAACTCTTCTTCCACTCACGCACAAACTCGATGCATATCTAAATTTTTTTTTCAACCTCACAAAAAAAAATAAGAGTTTAAAAATGTAACAAAAAAAAATTGAAGATGGAAGTTTTTTTTATAGGAGATAAAGCTTTATTTTATTTTTTCTTTAGCACAAAAAAAAGATATTTATTAATTGAAAAGTTAATATTTTAACAAAGCAAAAAATTGAAATAAAGAGAGAGAAAAAAATTGCACAATAAAAAAAAAGACAATTTAAAAAATTAAAAATGGAAACACCGGAATTATTCTTTTGAGATTTATAAAGAAAAAAAATGATAAGTACTTTTGAGAGAGTATAAAAATGCTTTAAAAATTACGGCAAAAAAAAAAGAGTAACTATTTTTCGACAATAAACCTCAAAATTTAATTACTGTCGTCATAAAGTGAGTAATTTTTTTTAAACAATAAATTACAAATTATAGTTACTTTCATCTTTAAAATATAACAACGAAAAAAAGATTAGTTTGGTATGTGTAATTTTTAAAACAGATTTTTAAATTTCTAAGAAATCATGGCTTTGATGAAAGATTTAAAACATCAGCATCATCGTCAGGGGACAATGGAGAAGGTGAAGAGGATGAAGGTTGTTGTCTTTGAAATGAAGATGATAACATCATAGAAGGAAGTAAATCAACAACACCAAAATGATGCGAAAATAAATTTAAATTATTATTATTAATTGAGTTATTATCGATTGCTTCATTTTTAAATAAAATTTCATTATTTTTAAATGCTGCAGCTAAATCTATTCCAGATGCCGGAGGTGAATCATCTCTCAACGAAGCTGAACTTGTCGTCGTCGTTGGAGGTTTGGCTTCAGGATGATGAGTTTCTGTATGGCGTCGACGATCGACTTTACGTTGAAATGTTCTTCCACACACTTCGCATGCGAATGGTTTATAACCTGTGTGTTTTCGAGTATGGGTAATGAGATTTGAAGATTGAGAAAAGGCTTTTCCACACACTGCACATTTATGAGGTTTTTCTCCTGAAAAAAAAAAAGATGGAAGATTATTTAAAATAACAAAAATGATTCTCTGGAACAAAAGTTTAGTTGGAAGTTACAGTAATTAAAAATTGTGATTTATTGTTTATAAATTATTACTCTCCTTCATTTTTGCTTATCCTTTGACAGTAATCAAAATTATTTATTTATTGTTCAAAATCTTGCTCTCCTTTTCCTTCTTATGTATTTCCATTAACAGTAATGTCAAGAAAATTTGAGTTTTTAAAATCAATTTAATCTCCACCATTGCTGATTAAAGAAAGATTTGATTAATTTCGGGTCCAATCGCTTTAAGTTTTACTTTTGATTTAAAATGCCAAAAATAATAAATAAAAAAAGTTTCCCTCGAAACTAAAATTTTAAAATTTTTTTATGAAAATAAATTTGTCATTGCATTTGTCGCAAAAATTAATCAAAAAAATTCTTCCTACATAATATATTTTTTTCTCTCTTTGCTTTGTCTTTTCCTAAAGGCATATTGCGCATGTTAGTGAAAGCAATTTTTGCCTTTTTTTCAGTGATTTCTTCAATAATGTTACAACATGGAACCCTAAAAGCTGTGTCATTTGGTTGTTGTTGACGGGAGAGAGAGGGAGAGAAAAAATAAAAAAGAGATGAATTGGCATCAATTGACCATTTTCCTTTTATTTGTTTCGAAAAACAAAACAGAATAAAAGCGCAGCAAAAATTTGACTTTTGACTCGAAGGCAAAAATAAAATTGAAATTTTTTTTTTGTGATTGGCATTTATTTATTGCGACGTTTTTCACTTTTGAGATTTAATTAGTCAAAAAATAAAAGTGCAGAAAAGTGTTACAATTTTTTTCTATAAGAATTAAAAAATTGACAGCAATCAAAGTTTCACGATATTTTCCAATTTTTTATTACTTTCTTTTTTTAAAGTTGCATATTTTTCAGAAAAGTGAAAAAATTGAGAGTAATAAAAATTATCCAATATTTTTCAAAAGTTTCTTACTATCATTTTTTTTCTATTTAAGATTTTAAGTAAACACAGTAACTTACCAGTATGAATATAAGTATGCTTTTTCATATCAGATTTTTGATGAAATCTTTTTCCACAATATTCGCATGGATATGGTCGAGTATCGCTATGAATCAACATGTGGGTGGTCAAAGTTGAAGAACGTTTAAAAGTTTTGCCACATTGTTTACAAATAAATTGCTTTTCTCCACTAATTGCAATTGCAGCTAAATGGCCTTGAACGTGATGCTAAAATATTTTTTTTGTTCATAATAAAATTTTTTGGGATTTTTATTTTTTGGCTTACTTCGAGGTCGGCTTGCGAGTTATAAGCTTTCCCACATTTGCCGCATGTAAAAACAAAATCTTTTTCGGCCATCAAAGGTGTCGTCGTTGCAGATATATTTGGTATCACTGATTTTTCTGATTTCACTATGACACTTGTGGCTGTTGAATTTAAATTTAAATTTGAATTAAATGAAGATGAAGGTAAGGTATTCTTTGGCGTTGGTGGAGTCATTTTTCGTTGTCGTTGTTTTCGCTTTTTTTCATTTTCTTCCAACAATAAATTTTTTTCATTTAAAAAATTTGTAAAAAAATTTGAGGAATTATTATTATTAAAATTGTTATTAAAAATATTATTTAAATTTCCATTAATATTATTTTGATTATTTTGATTTTGGTGTTGTAACATTTGTATTTGTGAAATTTGACGGAAATGTGAAGACCAAGCTGCAAAAGCATTCACTAAATGAAAGGGCAATGGATTGGCTGCGGTGGCAAATAAATTTGGGGCAGCATCGAAATTCATTGGAAATAGCGAGTTTGAAGGTGTTGAAGATGAAGAGGGCGATGAAGCAGAGCCTAAAATTTAATAAAATATAGAAAATTAAACAAAAACATATTATTTTTAAAATCTTCGAGGTAAGAGAAAAAATGTTAAAACTTGGAGTTAAATATCCCCAACGAGATACAAACCTAAGATCACCTTTTTCATTGCAAATAAAAAAACTACCTACGCTCAATCAGTTTAAGAAAGAAAGAAGCAATAAAATAAAATAAATTTGATAGCAAAAAAATTAAAGCAAGGCAAAAGCAATCAGACCTCACACCAAGCACACAGAAAACAATAAAAAACACTGATTTTACAGCTATTTTTTGCTATATTAAAAAAATGGTAATAAAAATGTATGAAATCTTTTTTCATTTTTTTTGTTTGATAAGGAAAAAACCCCTCATTATTTTTTTTAAGGAATGAGACACTACACTAATTTTATCTTAGAAAATTTTTAACATACCCATCGCGTACTTTAAAGAAAAAAAATAAAAATTAAATTTAAATAACTTTTTTTTTCCACTACCATTTCTCTATTATTTTCTTACGACCATCGAGCTTTCTAAAAAGGCGGAGTTTGTTGCTTTAAAAAGGCCACCTCGATGCTAGTGGGGCTTTAAGAAAAAATCTCAGAAGCAAAGAAAAAGAAAATGGTGGTTGTCGTCCTATCTTTTTTTTGTCTCTGCAAGTCTTTTCTTTTTCTTTTTTTTTGACCAATAAAAAGCGAAGAAAGAAAAGAGAAAGAATTGCATCTCAAAGAAAACAAAGTAGCAGCTTTTTGAAGTAGCTTGCTTGCCTCTAAAATGATTGCCTCTGCGATGCTCAAAAAAAATCGAAGCTACCGATCGCTGACTACAAAAAAAAAACTTAAAAATCATCGAAATCTGATTCCTTCTCTCGAACGTGACCGTAATTTTTTCAAGTGCATAATCGTGGCTTTCAATAATAGAAAAATATTAAGAAAATTTTGCGATTCCATTTTTTGCACAAATAAAATCTTAAAAATATTTTTTTAATTTCTTGCTTTTTACAGTAATCCATTTTTGAACCAAAACCTTTTTTTTTTTGCATTTTTATACTTAGAAAAATATTTATTTTTTGTTTTTTTGATGAGAGTTAATTTTGATTTGCATAATATTGCTTTCCTTCTTTCTTCCTTTTTTTATTGCGAACGAGGAAAAGTCTGTCACAAAAAGCAGGCATTGATGCAACAGCTAAAGGGTGACGAAGGCCTCCTGTTGAGTGAAGAGAGACATTAAGAATTAAGTGGAATGTTGGTTTTGATAATGCAATTTGCATATTTTTTATATATAGTTTTTTGCTTCTTCTGTCATCCATTGGAATTTATTTTTTATATTTATTTTTTGCTTGATGAAAGATGATTGAAAATCGTCGAGACTAATTATTCTCGAAAATATAAGAAAAAATAAAATATTGTCAGGGGATTTTAAAAATAAAATATGTGAAAAATTTAAATATCTGTCACATTATTATTTTTTGAGGTTTATTTTTTAAATTCAAAAATTCTATCAAAATTCAAATTTTTTTGGTGCTGATTGAAACTAGTAAAATAATGGCATTTTTTTTATAAATAAAATTTGCAAAAAAAGTAACGAAGCCATCAAAAATGCATTTAACAGGAATTTTTTTCGTATCAAGACTCAGTTGCAAAATTATTAACTGTATTATTTTAAATCCATCTAAAAATCATATTTTTTTCCTATTTTCCTTTTTCTTCTCAATGTGGACAGTTTTTTCAATTTGTCAATCAATTAAAAGATTTAACGGTAAATTGCTAAAGCTTCCGGAAAACACAAATTTTTTTTGTTTCTCTGTTTTTGTTATTATTTTTTTCTTAAATCCAAAACCAAAGAGTCAAAATCACTTGCTTTTGAATAATAGAGAATCTCAATTGAAAGAAAATGCTTACTTCCTGTAACATTTTTTTTTTCTTTCATTTTCTAAAAATTTTTGCGACTTCTTTATTATTATTTTTTTATTAAAAAGGTTTCAGATTTCTTTTTCCTTCTTTTTCTTCTTCTTTGCTTTGTTTTTGCATCCGGCAAGAAAAAGAAAGGTAAAGGTGGTTGGTTGCTTTTTGCCTTTCCTAAATTTTTTTCCCGCTGCTCACATTGCCATCGTCGTCGTCCTTCAATGTTTGTTTGCTTGTTTGAACACTTTAAAATGAAAAAATCGCAGAGACATATTTCCCAAGCTTTTCGCTGGTTTTTTTATAAGTAGTAAACATTATTTGGCACATTTAGAGAGCCATCATCAACCAATATCAAACGAAAACGAATCCCACCTTGAAAAAAATAAAGCACAAAAGTCATGGATGAAAGTTGGAGAGATTCGTTATTGCACCAACAACCACCACCCAGCTGCCAAGAAAAAAAAGAAGAAGAAAGTATGCAAAGCAAAAAAAAAAGAAAGAAAGAAAGAAACGGTCGGATTTCGCTTGCTTTTTTTATTTTATTTGCATCATCATAAAAATAAAATATAAAAACAATGCAAAGCACTTTTTCCCCCCAAAATTTTTTTTGGAAGAAACCTCTCAAAATTCAAGCTTGCAAGCAAAAAAAAAGAAATTTGAACTTATTATATTTTTCTTTGCTTGAAGCGAAACAAACAAAAAAATATTTTCTTCGAAATTTGATTTAACACTTCAAAAGCAATAAATAAATAAAAAGGAAAGAAAGAAGAAAGACAGGATTGGTGGAATACAGTAAAGAAAAAAAGCTTTCATAAAAGGATTTTTATTATTTCTGATTGGGCGAAAAATAATTTTAAAAATGACGTTTTTCTTGAAACAAAAAAATCATGATCCATGGAATCTCAAGAATCTAAATTTTTTTGCAAATCTTTTTAATGCAAAAATAGTTGGCAATTTTTTTATTTTTAAAAAAAATTAAACTTTCCTTAAATTTTGCTTGGTAAAATCAGAAATTTTAATTTTTAAATAACACTGATTTATTAAAAATTTTTTGTCCCTAGCCAAATTGTTATTTAAGCTTCGCTTCTCTCAAAAAACTTTAAAATTCATTTTATTTTCCATGAAAACTTAAAAGTCATTCTCCCTCTCTTCTTTTTTTTCATTTTTTGTTGTTCATTCATTAATCTTTCAAAAAAGCTTTGTCGTTGTTGCAACTTTCCGTAAAACACAGAAAACCTAAAAAAGCCGCTTCATTTTTCCAACAAAAAGGACAAAATTAAGCAAAGCTCAAAGGACTTAAAAAAAGAAGTTTTAAGTCAAAATATTTGCAATCAAAAAAGTAAAAAAAAGTAAGTTTCTTTTTGACATACTCTCTTCTTCTTTTTTGTGGGAAAATACGACGATGACAAAAACATAATTAAAGATTTTTTTACTAACTTTGCCTCCTACTTTTTTTTGTTTTTCAAAGAAAAAGTTTTCTAATGAGAATCTCAAAAAAAAAGCTACGGTAGCTTTGCTGAGCTTTGAAAAAAAAAGTTGGCTTTGAGACTTGGAAAAAAAGAGGATGACTCGAAGAAGAAAAAAGAAGATAGCTTAGATCTTTGAAAGAGAAACAAAAGACAATCATAAAAAATGCATAAAAAAAATGTACGACCATCAAAATCTTGAAGAATGGGGATGGATTCAAGCGAGAAAAAAGCAAGCGAGCGAAAAAGTGAAAAAAGACAAAAAAAGCTAATCAAAATTTTGAGAGAAGATTGCTTTCTTGTTACAAAGTGAATCCCTTTCATTGAGTGTACTATCATAATAATTTCTAGCGATATTAAAGATTTTTTTATGGAGATGAAAGAGCAAAAAAATAATAATAACAAATAAATAAGTCCATTTTAATAAGCAAAAATCAAAACTAAACAAAAAAATAAAATGAAAAAGAGGACGAGAAGATTGATGATGGAATAACAAAATGGAGCCAATTATGAAGTATCACAAAAAGAAATGATTTTCTTGGATTAAATCTTTGACAGTTTTATTTTTTTCGGGAGAAAATTTTCTTTTTTAAATTTCGTAAGAAAGTTACTGTTTGGCACATTTACAAATTTTAAAAATGCAAAATGTGTGGCTACAATAAACCAAAATCAAATTCTAAAACTAACCTTGAAATGCATTAGCTAATAATAAACGCTGTTGAGTTTGAAAAATATTTTTAATCCATTCATTATTTAAACCATTATTGCTGCTTGTTGGTCCATCGGATTCAGAATTGACTGATGGAGAAATGGCAGCCGAATCCATATCCATTGAATCATCCAAATTTTGATTATTTGACGATGATGATGGAGTCGGGGATGGCACAGATGATGGTTCAGGAAATTTTAAAGCTAATAAATTATCTATGGAATATATCGATGAGGATGATGAGGCTTGAACGGAAGAAGATGGTTTAGATGTGGCCACACTTGTAAAATTTGACATGGCTTCGAAATTGGATATAGTAATTTCAAAATTTTTTAAATTCAAAAATATGAGTCGACAGAAAGCAAAAAAATAAGAAATCCCAAAAACAGAAGTCCAAGCTTGAATAATATTTTTTGCCGTCGAGGCTGCTGCTGAGAGTCTCTTTAGCTAGCTTCTGGTTGTTGCACGGAATTCAAAAATATTGACTCCGCCTACATTTTTCTTTTCTTTCCTTCTTTTTTCTTTTTTGGTGCCAATGTCGTCGACGTAACTTTGATTGGTTTATATCTCAGCTGAAAAAAGAAAGAAGAAAAAACTCCGCCTTTTGAAAAAGAAAAAAAAATGAAAGCAGCGAAAAAAGGAAAGCATCGAGATAGAAAAATTTATTTTTTATATTTTTTCAAAGGTGTCAAATTTTGTTAGAATATAAAATTTTTTTTAAAATAAAATAAAAAACGATTTCATAGAAAAATAGTGGCCACGACGTTGATGAAAAATGAAGAAGGAAAAAATATATGATAAATTGCCATTTTTAAGTCGTCAATAAAAATAAAACACGAAACGAATTTTTTTTGGATGGCAAAAAAAATATGGAATATGCAAAAATGGATTTTAGTAACTTTAAAAAAAATTAATAATCGTAACAAATGAAAGCTGCCAGAAAAAAAACGTTTTAGCCTAAAAAAATAAATTACTGTGATTTTCAAGAAAAATATTAACTTTTAAAAGAAATTCTTTATTTTTAAATCAAAAAAAAAATTATAATTTTGAATGGTTTATGAGTATATTTTTTTCTTTAAATATACAGTAGCAAAAATTGGGTTAAATTCCATTTAAAAAAGTGAACATAAAAATCCTACGATATTTTTTTTTTAAATAAAAAAAGAATTCATTAATTTGCAAACCCAAAAAATGCTTTAATAATTTCAATGGAAAAAAATAAAACGATGCTGCTGCTCTTCAAAGAATTGGCACTCGCTTCGATTAAGTTTCAACAAGCTACAGCAAAGCAAAAAAAAGTTCAAGTGGCAAAGAGCAGCAGCAAACATGCCTGACTTTTATTTTGTTTTGGTTCCTTTTTTAGTTTACCGCTACTTTTTTTTGTTGCTGCTTCGACACATGGTTGGAACACCAAGCAAGCACTTAATGTTTTAAATATTTTGGAATACTTGTTGCTTAAATAGTATTTATTAAAATATTGAATTTCGAGAAGAAGAAAAATTTCTTATTTGACAATCTTTTTTTTTGAGGATTCAAAATTTTATCGAAAATTTTATTAAAAATTGCAACTACTCGTCCTTAAATTAATGACTAATTTTACAGTGAAATTAACGGCAGCTATTTGATCATTAGAAAACAACCAAAAATAATTTGTAAGAAAAAAATATAACAGATGTGGAAGTAAAAAATAAATAAAAAGAAGAATAACAGTCGTCAGTCGCTTGCTTCCTTAGTCTTTTTATTTTTAAAATAAAAATACCATAGAAAAAAAAGTGTGTAACCACCACGAAGAAAAAAATCTGTTTTGTATATTTTTTTTCCCTTTCATTTTTTTATATATAAAAGAAATACAAAATCTTAGAAAGACAAATCTCCGGGTTTTTACATACATACATACATAGTTTTTTTTTTGTTAGTTAGCGTGACATTTCTTTTTCTTTTCTCTCGATTTCATTTTTTTTTGTGTTATTACAAAAATAAAGCAAAATAGCGACAGATGGTACCCAAAATAATATTCATCTATCTATCGGTGAAGCAAGCAAAGCAGTGGCGGCGGCAAGAAAAAGCAAAGCCAGTCTGTTGTCGTTGTAGTTTTTTTGTTGGCTGTTGCGCTTCGAAAAAGAAAATCAAAAAATCACAAAATAACAAGGAAAATCATTTCGTTATTTAGATTGGTTGAAAAACATTAGTTTTTTGTTGCGGCGAAATATTTTTGGTTAAACTAATTAACCTTTTTTAATTTTACTTTGCGGGAAAAAACTTTTGATGAGCAAAATGTCAGAAAAGATGAGTCAAAACTTCAAAAAGAGTTTTAAAAAATCCACAACAAAAAAAGAATTCAAGATAGCTGATTCCAAATAAAAAAATATACAAAAATTCTTGTCATTTTTTTTCCCACCAATCACAAAATTTTCTTTAAAAATTAAATAAACTAAAAATATATCCGATAATTTTTCTCGCCAGCGATTTCAAAAAGAATCCTTTTCTCTCAAAAAAAATAAAACTGATTTTTCAGATCCTCTTTTCATTTTATTTCTATTTTTTTGCCTCACATTTCTTTTTTCTTGTTTGTGTTTTTAAAGGCACAAAAGTATCCTCTCTTTTTTCTTTCCTTTTTTATTTGCATCTGCTTTTTTTCTCTCATCTTTTTTTGTTTTTTATTTTGCGGGTATTTTACGCGCTTCTTTTCACTTTCACTTCCTCATCCTCAATTTTTTGTTTTGTTTAGCGATAGCTAGTGTGTCTTTCAATTACCAATAATTACTGGCACTTTTAAATTCAATTGACTCTTTCGGATAAATAAAAATAAAAATAATAAAAATAATTGTGGAAAGAAGGATGAGCAATTGCTTTCTTTTCTTTTTCTATTTTTTTATTCTTGGATTTTGGCTACAAAAACAAAAGAAGAAAAAAACAATGATGGATCAGTTTTCGGGTTTTTTCTTTTAATAATAATAATTTTTTGGCACAGAAAAAAAGAAGCATAAATGAATACAAGAAAGGAGTGTAATCATTTTGGTTGCTGGGTTTATTTTTATCCAACCAGCAATCTTCTATCCACCGTATGGTTTTTTTAAATAATTGATCCTCCGTTATTATTTACTCAATAGCTTTGGTTAATATTGAAAAATTCAATTGTGTAAGGTCAAGCAAGACTAATAAGAACAATTCACTCGTTGCATCTCAAATTTCTATTATTATTGTTTTTATTGTTTGATTGCCTTTTTTTTCTAATAAATTATATATTTTTATTTTATTAACTGTGATTATGGTAGAAAAAAGAATTTATACGATTGGGTGGATTGAATCTATCTAAAATATAATTTTGTTCTCAAAATTTTAAGTAAAAACCGAACCTTTTTTTATGTTTTCTTCCATTTTCTAATCATAGTCGTAGCTATGTAAAATTTTGTCTCAAAGGAATAATAAAAAAATATTTTTTAAAAAGAAAAAGAAAAAATTATTAGATTTTTTAAAGTAAGTTCTTTTTTTCGCTTTGTTTCCGCTTTATAAAAAACTCAAAAAAAGCGGTTAAAAACTTTTTTATGCTTTGAGATTTTTTTATGCCATTAATCAAAACAAAAATCAGCGAGCAAAAAATGTGATTAACACTTAAAAAAACATTGCTTTTGAAAGCAGTAAAAAAATTTATGGCATTGAAATGGGGCTAAAAAAGAAATGCCAACCAAAAAAGGGAGAGTATTCGACTTCAAAAAAACTTTATTTTTTTGAGCAAAATTTTTGAAAAAAAATTCAAGAAAAAAAGCAAAGAAATTTATTTCTAAATTTAAAAATAATCAATTAGGGATGTTTGAGAATAGGAAAATTTATAAAATTCAGAAATTCTTAAAGTTAAAAAAACCGTAATTCACCATTCTCGATTGTATTTTTTTTTCTTGTGCGCGAAATTTGATTCTTTTTTTTTTCTTTGACTTTTGATGTTCGTTCACACACAATCTTTTTTTTTCTTCTTCTTGTGTGTGCAGGTTTAACGGAATTTATATAGACACTCAAAAAAGAAGAGACCGTAATTTTCTTTTCAAAAATGAGCGGCAAATCCTTTTGCGATCGGATACATTTAACGCAATAGGTGGCTGGCCAATTCGTCGCGCGAGCGTTGATCGAGAGACAAGTGGAGGCGTACAAGCAATTCAATCATCAAAAGAATTAAAAAAAAAATGAGAGATGGCTTGTTTTGTTTGAACACAAATTGAATACAAAGCTTTTCATTTCTTTCATATTTTTCTTTTCATTATGGAAATCAAAAAAAAAAAGAGCGAAGAAGCAACAAAAATAATTAAAAGCAGAAAAAAGACACAAAAAAAAGGCAAAGAAATGATTGGAGTTTTTCGGGTTTATGTTTGAGTGAGAGAAAGAGAGGAGTCAATTATTTTATCCAATTACGTCATGAAATAATAATAATAAAAAATGCAAAAAAGTGTCAAACCAAAATAGAAAAAAGGGAAGGTCAAAAAAGGTCAGATAACTTTTTATATTTTATTTTGTTGATTTCTAAATTTTGCCGCTTTTAGAAATTATGGATGAACCAAATTTTTGGCTAGAATCACAAAAAGCAAAAATACGGTAGCTAAAAAAATCAATTGAAAAACCTTTGTTTTTTTATTGAAATTCCATCAAGATTACTGAAGCAGAAATTTTAAGTTTAAAAAAACTATGTTAATCGTTTGTTTTATATTTCTCAATTACAGCTTTTTTTACAATTTTTTCTTCCATTTCTTGAAACAGAAAGCAACGAGAAAACAAATAATTTTTTAAAACTTAATTCTCGAATTCACAACACTGGATTACTGTATCATTTTCTGCTTTTCCGAAAATGTGTTTTCTTTACTTTGTAAATTAAAATAATGTATATTTTTCAATGTCAAAGCTAAGATTAAGTTTTTTTGCAAGCTAATATAAGGCTTAAAGTTTTCCATTATTTTCTTTCACATTTTCTTTTTTACTTTTTTTTTCACTGGATTTACCGAGCTTCAAAAAAAAAGATAATAACGGCTACTCATGTGAGAAAATTGTCACTGCTCAGCATTGGCGGTAGCGGTGATTCCCCGAGGGGAATCTTTTTTTTCTCATCATTTTTTTTTGTTCACTCAAACCAAGGAGAAAAAAATGGAAGGATAAGCAAGCTTGACTTTCAAAAATCCATCTTCATTTTCTTTGCAATTTTTCTAGCTTTCTTTCAAAACATGGGTAAAAAGATTAATCCCGAAAATGAAAGGAGAGAGAAAATGGATTTAAAAAGAAACAAGAAAAATGAAAACTTTTCTTCAAAAAAAAAAATACGGTAAGGGATATATATAACATTTAATTGGTAAATAACAAAAATCAAAATCGCAAAATAGTAACCAAAAAAAGTTTTAAAAAATGTCAACAATAATAATATTTTATTTATTTGTGATTGCAATATTTTCAAAAACTTTTCTCATGCCTTCATTCAGTTGGTCAAAATCATCTTGAAGCTTTTGATCACGATTTCCATCGCCTTCATACCTAAAAAAATTAAGGTATTTATTACCTCATAAACTATTTCTTCAAAATTTTCGATAAAGAACTTAAAAGGGTTAAGACTAATTTCGACTGATATATATAACAAATTTCGATGACTCACTTATCAAGATTTGCATCCATGTAAAAATCAAATGCAGTTTTCTTCGCTCCGCTGCTTCCAACCAATTTTGTCTTTGGTTTTTGACTTTTATGGATTTCTGTTCCAAGTTTTTCATATTTAGCAATCACTTTATTAACATGAGCAATATGAGATTCCAAAATGTTGGTGGAATATTTTTCTAAATATTTTTGAAGTTCACCAACATATTTTTTGCACTTTTCTGAATATTGTTCGAAATAAATTTTTGTATCAACTTTGTCGTCATTTGCGAAAGCTTTTTTCATTTCAGCCTAAAAAAAATTATATATCTTTCACAATAACAAAAAAATCAGAATTAATTTTTTTGTTTAAATGCTTACGATTTCTTGAAAAGAATGTTTGATATTTCCATCACCTTTTACATATGCATCAATGGGACGAGTAGGGGGGAGTGGAAAATTGTCAAAAGTTTCAACTGTGGTTCCATCACAAAAATATTTATCAATAACCATGACAACATTTTCAAGAGAGATATTTGAGCGATGTGAAGCAATTTTGTAATATCCATTAAATTTTTCATTGAAGTTGCTAAAATTCAAAAGAATTAGCAAATTTATGACTTAAGAAAAAAAGCTTACGATTGATTATATAATTTTGAATATTTTTGAAGCATTGGAATTGAATCTGCGATTTTAGCAATATTTACTTTTCCTTTAGTTTTGGAAAGTTTATCTTTGCCATAAATTTGTAAATCTTTCATAAATTGAATATAATCCAAAGTTGTGAAATTTTCAACAGAAACATCGACATCGGACTTTTTGGGATCAATTTTAGGGTGTTGGTGATGGTTTTCTTCATTTTCTGATTCAGAGCTTGACTCGATTATTTTACGATAATCAAGTTTAAAGTTGACAACCTTGGCTGATGGCTTTTTAGCTGCTTTTGCAGCAGCAGCAGAAGGTGGTTGACGAACCATTTTTGCTGATTTTTAAAAACTAAAAATTCTTGGTTTAAAAAATGTATAAAAAAAGTTAAAATAAAATTAATATGGGCCGAAAACAAACGCAATGATATCAGGGAAAGATTTTATTCAAAATTAAATATCAAATAAATTAAATCAATTTTCCAAACTATCCAAAAAAATATCAAAAAAATTATTTGACTATTCTAACAAAAATAGTTGATTCCTACCCTTCGCAAGAGCTGTAAAAAATGTGCACTATTTTTTAGGTAACATTTTTACTTGTTTTTTGTTTTTACATTCATTCACCGAACAAAAAGTATGAATATTTTAAAAGGTGTTAATACATTTCTTCAAGAGATATATGTTTTTGATAAAGAAAATAGAGGGAGAATAAAACCAAATAAATAAAACATTTTTATGGGTCATCAAAAAATGAAGAAAAAAAATCAATGACTTTCATGAACTCTAAAATATTTCTGTCTTATGGTAAACAAAAAAAGGCATCATTTTGTGCGTTTGTATGGAAAACCAAATAAAATTAAATTATTTTGTTGTCGTTTGCTTGTAAAAATTATTAAATTTGCAAAAAAAAAATAACAGAGAAATATAATTCTAAATTATTCAGAAAGCGTCGACAGCGAATTTATAAAGAAATTCATTTGTTGTTTGTAAAGAAAATTACAATAAAATTCTTTATGAAACGACAAAAAATTGATAATCTTTTATTTTGAGGTAAAAAAACAGAATTAATTAATTTATTTATTATATTTGCTTATACTTCTTCGATAAAGATAATAAGACCAATACAAGAAATTAAAAATGGTAAAAGTTAATGGAAATAATAACCTTGAAAGTTTATCGATATTCAAAGCCCTTCGAGAAAGAACATGAGAAAATTCTTGATATTGAGTGGAAAGTTTGGAATTTGGTGCAACAGAAGCAGAACGCTGTCTCTCTTTTTTTGCACGTTTTAGAGTTTCTTTATCCACTCCACTTGTGGAAGATGAGGTCGTGTCACCGCTGCGTAAAATATTATTTCCATTGTTCGAGGTTGGAACGATTTGAGGAGAAGGACCAACAACTGCTAAAAGCCCCGGAGATGATTCTCGCTTTTGTGTTTTTGATTGTGGTTGCTGATAAATTCGAGCTGGAACATTATCATAAAATGATGTATTTATATTATTTTCTACTGGTGGCTCTGAAAAAAAAAACTTCGCACAAAAGACAATAGTCTTGCGCCTCAAAAATTTTTTTTGTTGCAATTTTGCTCACCTTCTGGTTCTTGTTCATCATAAACTGCATCAAAATATGTGGATGTTGGAGGATTTAGCTCAGATCTTTCGTCGTCATCTGATGAACTTGGAGCGCATTCGACGTTTGAGAATTTCACTTTGCTATGAGAACCTAGACTTGGAGTGCTTAAATTTCTTGAACCTAAATAAAAATTTTGAAATCTTTTTTAACAATTTTTTTCGAAAATGTGTCTCGCCATAATTTTTTTAAATTACTTTTTTTTATAAAACTTACGTTTCCTCAAATTCTCAAAAAATACCGCTGCATTACTTCTTCGCCTCATTTTCATCATTTGTTCATAAGATTTTTGAAAGGCTGACGAAATAATTGGAGAAGCCATAAATTTATCATTATCCTTTCGATCTTTATATTTAGTTGCAAGTTTTTCAAATTTTTCTGATTTCCTCATATAACTATTTACCATTGCAAATTCAATTAAGGCTCCGAAAACAAAAAGCATGCAAGCAAAAAAATAAAAATCAATCGCCTAGAAAAAAATATAATTTTTATGAGTCTCGATGGAAAAATAAATGTAAGCTTTTTATTACCTTTGCATAACTAACTTGTGGTAGAGCAAAACGCATGCCATTACCCTAAAAAGCGGAAGAAAAAAAAATAAAATTTAAGAGAAAATGCAAATTTACCAAAGAAGTAAGCGAAACGAGAGTCATAAAAGTCAATGTAACTCTGGCAGGAGAGGCTCGGCGATCAATAAAAAAACTAGTCTAAAACATTTTTTTAGAATTTTTTAAATTTACGGTAAAATTTGCATCATACCCAACTAACAATCACAATTCCACCCAATGGAATGTATGTTTGTAAAAGATTATGGCCGAGTGAGCGCTCTAAATAAATATCAGCACTCAAACAACTAAATTTTCCTAAAACATATATTTGAAAATCTTTATATTTTTTTAAATTTTTTTTTCTTATTTACCTTTATGCCTTTTTGTAGCAGTTACAGAATATTCATAAACTCCATCACAATATGTTGCATTAGTTTGATATAAATTAAATTCGGGTAAAGCAATATTTTTATTATGTGAAATTGGAGTTGTTGTAAACCAACGAATTTTTACATGTTCTTCTGTGAAGGAATAACTCAAAGCCTAAAATTTGAATTTTACAAAAAAAAGTTTCATTTCAAGAAAAAAAATTACCTTCACAGTGCAAAGTTGATTATCCATAGGATAATCATGCAAATCTAAGGCACATGCCACGCTCAAAGTAGTTCTCAAAGAATACGCGATGGTTCCTTCTTCATCGACATACAAATTAAAATTGGGCACTGTAACATCATGAAATGCTGCACTTCGAGCATTAGCAAAATATAAATCTGGAAGCCATATCTTTTTTCGATGTGCATCATCATTTATAGTCCATACACCACCCGAATGTCGCATAGTTGGATCATTCCATGATGTATAAAGATAAACATCCACATCAAAACTCTAAAAATAGCTTTTTTTTTGATTGAAATTAATTTTTTCTCCTTCTTTTTTTGTCACAATAAATGAAAAAATGTCAGTCATGAAGTAAAAAAATATAGAAGAAAAAATGTCAGTGCAAAAAATTGAAGATATTTTTAGAAAATGATGAGTTTTAAACTTTTTAACAAAATTTTACTTCCAAAAAGTTAAGTTTTAAAAGTCAATTTACTTTTAGAGTCTCTGTTTTTGTTTTCCTGCCAAAAAACCCAAACTAAAATTTAATAGAAAATCGAGAAAAGGAAATGTGTTGGTTTCCAAAACGCCGCTTAAATTAAATTTCCCACACAAAAAGAAAAATTTTAACTCACCATTTCACTTTCTTTAAATTTTCCTAGTGATTCTAAAAACATTCCAACATATATTTTTAATGGCTTTTTATAATCCAATGGCGGGCGACGCATATGATTTTTCAACATTTTATCCATATCTTCCCAAGGTGTTGAAGCCACAAAAGTTAAATAAAAAATACCGAAAATTAAAAATATATGTGCCATTGTTGTTGCTTGTTATATTTTTTTGAGGTAAAAAATAAAGAAATAAAAAAAAGCGGAATTATTACTTCTAGGCCATATTAGACTGCGAAGAGATAAAATAAAAAAATATCATTCATAAATTTCCTGAAAAAAATTCTATAAAGAAAATTAAATTCGAATTATTTCGAAACCATTTTAAAAAATGAGAAAAAAAATATTTACAAAATAATGAAATTTAAACTCTAAAATATGAAAAACTTTTCTGAATATTTTCCCAAAATTTCTGAATCAAAAAAAGTGCAGCGGACGAGAGCAAAAAAAAACATGAAAAAGCAAGCAATAAAAAAAATGCTGTTTTTAACTTTTCTTATTTAAGATTTACTTTATTCTTCCCAAAAGAGCAATTCTAAAAGTTTTATATTTTCTTATTTCTAAAAGTAAAGGACTCCAGTAAGTTAAAACTAGACTCAAAAAAAGTTAGTAAAAGTAATTTAAATTTATGAGTTTTGTTTTTTGTTTTTTTTATGTAGAGTTCGGAAGGTCAAAACAATAAAAAAAAAGAGTTTTTTTACAATTTGACGGCAGAAAAAAAAATATTAGGGGCAAAAAAAATTGCAGCCTCACTCACTTTTAATCGCAACAAAAAAAAAGAAGCAAAAAGCAAAAAAAATAATCATCGTCGTCGTCGAAGATGGCGTCAGGCGTCGGTAAGCAATCTCAATCTTTTTTTTTTATATTCTTGATGAGTGATTGATGTCTATCTTTTTTTTTCTTAGCGAATTTTTATTTTTTGCCTGCCTCATTCGCTAACATTTTTTTGCCACTTTAAAATATAAAAAAAACGACGTCTTTTAAATTAATGCTTGCTTAATCGTTTACTCACTCGCTTGCTTTTATTTTATTTTGCTTTAAAAGTTAGCTAATTTTAAAGTTTTTTGTTGCGAAGAAAGCAATTGAAACAATCGTTTTTATTTATGATCGCTCATAATAAGTGACAAATTAATAATTATTTTGGTTTTTAATTTTAAAAAAATAGAGTGAGCAAAACTTTTTAAACCAAAATAAGAACGTTAAAAATTCAAACGAAACAAGTATATTCTTCAAAGAACTGAAAATAAAAATGAAAACAAATCACAGAGAAAAAATAAAAATATCCCCAAAGCGATCATAAGATTTAGAAGAGAAAAAAATGACTTGCAGGTTTTTCATTTTAACTTTTCCCCCCATAAAAATTATTTTTTTAATAGATAAAAGCCGCTTTCGTTTTAGAAATAAAATTTGAAAGATGTTTTTTTATTGTTTAGAGTATGTAACAAAAAAAATGTCACTTTTCATGAAAACTACTCTTTTGAAGCCAAAGAAAGAAAAAAAACATACAAAATCGTCGTCGAAAAAATAATTTTATTTAAAAAGATTTTCGATTTATAAAACAAAACAACAAAAAATTAAAAAGCTAAAAAGTAAAATGAGTTTTTTGGCAGTTGCGTTTTTTTTAAAGATTGATTAATGACATTTTCTTTTTTTTCTTTTTTTCTTCTTCTAACTTTGATCTCATGCACTTAGGGTGGTGCTATTTTTTGTTTTAAATAAGAAAAAAAAGCTAACGCAAAAAAAATGAAAAAATGTTAGAGTAAAATTAAATTGTTTTTTAAGAAAAAATGTAATTTGTTTCGATTTTGACCTCTAACTTTCAAACTTTCACGTAAAAACTTAGTCTCTTTTTTTATAGTAAAAATTTTCAGTAACTTCCAAAAAAATCCTGCCACAATTTGAGTCCTAAACTTTTTTAAGCACGTTTTCAGTTGGAGGTTTTGTTAATAAAAAAAGATAAACATCTTTAAAAATTTATTATTTCTTTTACAAATTAAAAAATAAAATTTTAAGAAACTTCTGGTTAAAAACAAAAAATAAATATGGTTTCCAAAATTGTGGCTAAGAAGCGTCGACATTCAAACAAATACAAAAGAAAAGTTTTAAGGCGTATCAAAAAAAGCGGCTTTTTTTTATTGGGCAGCAAGAACAACTATTTTATTAAAACATTTTTCACCAAAACCCAAAGCATATTTAGCTATATGCATGTTAAAATCTTTATGAAATATATTTTTATGCGATTTAATTGAATAAGTAGTATTAGCCATGACGACGATGGATGAAAAATTTAGGCATTTGCTTTTAATCCATTTATTGATGCCCCAAAGGTTTTGACCTTTTGATGTTTTTTCACACACTTCTTCTTTTTCACTTTCCATATTTAATAAAACTTCACATTCGGCTGGAGCTTTACTTTTCATTAAAAAAGAAGTTTTTCCATTAAAATTGGTGACATTCATTACATCACCATAATATGAAATACTTTTGTTAATTTGAACAGAACCGGCAACTCCAACGCCAAAATTAAATCCGCTAAAATAAATAAATTTTGTTTAGAAGTTTTTTTAATTTTAATCAAAAGAAAATTTGAATTTCTTGAAAGTATATTAGTGAATTATTTGGTCAAAAAAAGGACTTCAGGAATTTTAAGAAGACACGATTTTTATCTTCCCCCGGTGAGCTGCTTATCCTCAACAACTCTTCACCGAAGAAACAAACTGCGCCCGTTTTTTCTTAATGGTCCCTCATCTCAAAGATATTTTTCCTTGAAATTAAAATTTTTAAATTAATAGTCTTTTTTTACGTAAGTTTTTAACTTACGTTAAACCATTTTGAATATCACCTCCTTTTTTTACATGTTTCATTAGGATACAACCCAATGAAACATTAATAAAAGAAAAGAGGCAGAAATATCCAAAGCCAATCATCATATTTACTATAAAAATACAAATTACACATAATATTAAACAGACAAAAAATTTTAATGAAAAACTTTTGACTGTGTCGACACGATTGCAAAAAACACATTAAAAGCTTATGTATTTTTTACGAACATTGATCCTTTTTTTTGTACTGCCGAACGTTCATCTTTTTTTTTACGTTTTTTTATTATCATAGAAATTTTCTTTGTTCGTCACAACTAAAATCAGAAAAAGAAGAGCGAGCGTGAAAAATAATAACAAAAAAAAACAATGATGGATTAATTTCTTGCGACATTTTATAAATTAAAAAAATTTCCCAGAGTTGTCAAAAAATAACCTAATTTGTTTTGTAAAGTTTCTTGACCCTTAAAAAATTATATCATATTTTTTTGACAGAGAAAAAAAAGCTGCACATCAAAAAAACCCATTTCAGAATTTAATATTTAATAATGATTGTTTTAAAAATAAATATCATCAATTTATTAACTTTAAAAAATAAAAAGTTTGGCAATAAAAAAAAAGTGAACAACAAAATAATAAATATTATGCCTTTGAGAGAAAAGATTCGTACTTTTTTTTATCATCGTTCAAAAAACAATTATAAGACACAAAAAAAATTTTAAGTATAAAAATAAACTTTGAAATTCAAAATTTTATAAAATAATAAAAAAAATTGTAAAAAATAAAAATTTTGGGCAGTTTTCTTTTTAGTCATCAAGCAGCAGCGAATAATAATAGAAATATTAAGAAAAAAAAAGCATAGCGTAATTATTATTAATATTATATTTTTAAAAAAATTTCTTTTCTTTTTTTGAGCGATTTTGAAAATCATCGAAAATAAAATATGAAAAAATAAAAAGAGAGAGAGAAATTTAAGTGAATAAAAGACGTTTATGGTTATTTAATTTTAATGAGGCCTTCTTCGAGGTTGAAGGGCCTGTGGAGGTGGAGGTCCATATGCTCCTGGATGAGCATGGGGTGGAGGAGGACCATAAAATCGTCGATTTCCTCCACTATGTGGCGGTGGTGGTCCATAACCCATTGGCGACATCATAGCTCCTGGTGGTGGAGGCCCCATCGGTGGAGGTCCAACCCATCCTGGTGGAACGAAAGGCGTTGCTGGCATTTGAGCTGGCGCCTCACCTGCTAAGAATCTTTTTAACTCTTCTTCCGTGTCAACTATCATGACGAAGAAGGGTGAACCTAAAAAAATAATAAAAAATAATTTATTTTTTTCGAGATGAGAGACAAAGCGTACCAGGTACATGTTGACCATGCCATTTAACTTCAACTTGATAATCCCCTGGTTCACGAGGTTCATATTTGCAATGAATGGTTCGATCTTGAGTTTTATCCCTTTGCATTTCAACGTTGAATGCACCTTTGGGGCCTCGAACTCGAACAGTTAATTGTCCTGCACCTGCACCTTTAGTCTCGACGATGAAATTCGATTTGAAACTAAAAAAACGAAATTTTTATTTTACCAAAACTTTTTTAATTTATTCTCCATAAAAATATTTCCAAATTTTAATAACTAAAAATTACTTTTAAAAAACTCACCTATGCAAAATGCCATGATCCACGCCAGGTCCATAAACCTTAACTTTAGATGGATCAGGTGGATTTGAAACATTAAAAGTAAATGGTGAACCAGGAACATGTTGTTCCGAATATTTAATAATCAAGGTATGTTTTCCAAGTTCATTAGGTTTGAAACTAAGCAAATAAGTTCCATCTCGATGATCATAAAGTTCGCAATAAACTAATTTGCTTGGGCCAACACATTGAGCTGTGAGATATCCGCTTCCAGCTCTTCGAGTATCAATAATAGTTTTAACTTCTTCATTAATAATTCCAAGTTTAAGTGATTTTTGGTCAACTTCCACTAATTCAGATGGAGATGAATGAGAAAGAACATTAACGGAAAATGGTGAATCTTTAATATGATGTCCATCCACGAGGACATGAAGCTCATAATCGCCTCCTTGAAGAGGAGTATACGTAGCTTTGTAAACATTATTTCCAAGATGTTGTAATCTCACGGGAATATCAGCTTTATCTCCAATTAAAGTCGAAGTAATTTTAGCATTAGGAATTTCACTTCCATCAATAATAAATTCAGCTGGAGTTTTAAGGGTAGCTTTTCGAAGGCCTTCTCCCCGAACCATAACATGCCCAACAGCATCATTATCAATTTCACGAAGTTGTTGGCGCGATGAAGTTTGAGCTTCTTGATATCCATGAATTTGTTGTTGTTGTAGTCGGCCACCAACAACATTATTTCCTCCTCCACCTCCTCCACCTCCTTCACCTTTAGCTATGGCAAGAATGGGATAGGATGAAGGCACGACTTGTTCAGCCCAATAAAGATAAATCTTTAAATTTCCAGAATGCTTTGGAGTTATAACAATTTGATGTTTTCCATATCCCAAATTTTCTGTTGTTGCTATATCAGGCATCATTTCACCTTCAGAATCTCGAACTTCAACTCTAAGTTTTCCAGGGCCCGCGGCAGTGGTGTCCACATCAATTCCATTTTGTTGTGCCACTTTAAGTTGAAGGAACCCATCCTTTCCAATTTCTTCATCATTTACCAAAACTTTTTTCGGATCTATTACATTGACTTGATATGGTGAACCACCAATTGGGCGATTATTATAATCCAAGCTAACTTTATAAAGTCCAACTTGATTGGGACGGAAACTAATTTCCGAGGTTCCATCTGGGCGTTTATTAGTGGAATGACGAATTTTTTCTCCTTCTGGATTTCTAACATCCACTTTAATCCCACCACTAGTTTTCTTTGGATCAAATATCATTGAAGCTTGCATATCTTTTTCCACAGCATAATCCAATGCAGCTCCATAAACCGTGGGTTTTCCTTGCTCTTCCACGATAATTTGTTTAGGAGTTCCAGGAATTTGAAAGCCAGCTATTTTAACGGATAATTTATGAACTCCAAGTTTCACAGGTAAAAATGTGGCTTGATCATCTCCAACGGAATTACGAATTTGTTCCACTTTTAATGGAACACCTTGAGGATCAGTGATATCAATTTCTAATGGCCCATTTCCAGCAGCTCTACGATTTACAGCAATTTTAGCGATGTGTCGAATAATAAATGGATCATCAGCATTTTTAATTACAACTTTTTTAGGATCTACCACTTCACATTTAAATGGTGATCCAGCAACTGGAACTTCACCAAATGTAACTTCAATTTGATGGGTTCCAATTTGTTCGGGCGTAAATTCAACCCAATATGAATCATCTTGTTGTTTATAGCATCGAACTGGGAGAGGGCCTTGAAGGGAATCTAAAAAAAGTTATAAAATTTAAATAAAAACTCGAACATAAAATTTGAAGAAAAAAATAATGTTAGCAAAAAAGCACAACAAAGGTTTTAATAAATTTGTTACAAAACAAAAAAAAGGGACAAAAAAATTAGTGTTTAAAATAAAAAATGTGTGCAGGTCCTAAAATGGATGGAAAATCTGAAACAAAATTTGAAAGAATTTTGATTGCTGTTTCAATAATAGCAATTTTTTTAAAATCAAAAAACCGCTTCCAAAAAAGCCGCGAAGAAATTCCAGAAAAAAACACAGCATTTGAATTTAATAATAATAATCATTAATCAGACCTGTGATAAGAACATCTAATTCTCCACGAGTTGCATTGCCTAAGCTCACTTCAAATCTTGCTGTTTTTCCTCTTTGAGCTTTAGTCAAAGCATCGCCTCGAGCTCTCACTGCTCCAGCATTAGATATTACACATTCATATGGGCATTCTAAAATTTTTTTAAAAGTAATTATGAATGAATAAAATTTTTGTTACATGAAACTCTTAAAATCAAAAGATTTATTTTTTCAAAAAAATATTCAGAAGCATTCTCGTAAAAAAACGTTAAAATTCGTCAAATTTAAAGGAAATGGATTGCATTTTTTGTAAACTTTTTTAGTCAATTTTTAAAAATACAAAAAGAGGCTTCTAAATAATTTTATTAAAAAACAAAAACCTTTTATTTTTCAACCTTCACAAAATGTTAAAAAAGTAATTTTCTTACCGGGAAGTTGAACATCATCGACATAAATATTTAACAAATATAATCCCACTTTTTTTGGAGTAAACGTGCAAACATGAAGACCTTGTCGAATTTTTTTCAGCGAACATTTAGCTAATTCACCTTCTTCATGTTGAATGGAAACAGAAATATTTGATCCTCCACTATTTGACCAATCAATATTAAATCTTTGTTGAACGCCTACGGCATCATTTTTTAATCCTATTACTCGAACCGCTGATAAATCCAAAACCGAAACAGTTAAAGGTGTTCCAGCCACGGGTTGTCGATTAATTTTTACGCTAACTGTATGTGGACCTTCGGTGGTTGGAATCCATTCCGCAGCAAATGTGTGACCTTCTAATCGAGATAAAGTTACGGGAATTGCATTGCCTTCGGGATCTAAAAATTATAATTTAGGAATTTTAAAATTAAAAAGTAAATTTTTTGGGTCTCACCAAGAACTTCAAGATGCATACGATTTTCTAATCCCTGAGCTATTTCAAGTTCAAACATAGTCGAACGATCCGCGAAGGCTTTCTTTTCAAAATAAACTATTTTCACTCCCGATACATCTTCGGCCGTTAATGCTGAGGATGATTGTGAAGCAGCATCGCCAGCAGCACTAAAGTGAACTCTTTCGCCCAGAGGCAAATTGTTTCGATAAATATCCACAAAATAGCTTCCAGATTTTGGTAGATGGCAAGTAACTTTTGCAATGCCACCATTTCGATCTAATTTTACATTTGTTGGAATTACACTTCCATCTTCGCCACAAATTTCCACACGAATTTCATCTTTTTTATTGCATTTTCCAACATTAACTAAGAATTATTATTTTTTAGTTATAAAAAAATCATAAAATAAAGAATTTTTACCATCAAAAGTAATTTTTTCTCCACTGTTTACAATTTCAGGCAAATTAACTACAAAACTTCCAAGGGGTTCTTCAATGCTTTGACAAATTATTGGACAAATACTCAATAATTTTCCATCCATTTCAATATTAATTTTATATTCGCCTTAAAAAAAATAAATTATTTTTCTTCCATATTTTTTAAAATTTATTATTTGACTCACCAAGATTTTCAGGTAAAAATTCAACATCAAATCCTTCATCAACTTTAACAATTTCAACTGGGACCTTTTTCTTATTTGGACCTGCACAAAGAAGTGTTAAAAAAAATTAATGCATATAAAAATTAGTAAACAAAAAAATATATACTTAATTTAAGCAAAAACAGCAAAGTTTTTAAATATTAAAAAAAATTAAAAACATTTAACAAAATGTAATACTTTTTTTGTGTATGTAAATGAGGCAGTGAAACAACAAATACCCTCCTTTTCCGAAATAACAAAAACAAAATAAAAAACTTAGTTTTTTTAAATTAAAAAAAATTAATTAAAAAGCATTTGGGTGAATTTTTTAAATGAATAAAAAAAATAGCGTTAGAATTTTTGTTTGGTTTTGCAGCAAAAATAAAATTAAAATAATCAAAAATAAATATACCTGTGACAATAACATTGCATTCAGCATTTCTACGTGGAGAATCAATTGAAAAACCTTTGGGTTTTCCAATTTGTGCAACAGCTAAATCACCAATAAGTCGAATTTCTTCATTTGATTTAGGTATTTCTGATGACGATGTTGTGGTTGTTGTGGTTGTTGTTGAATGGAGAGTAGGGGACATGCCTCGACGTTCTCTTGACGATGCTCCAGCAGCAGCAGCTGAAGTTGGTGGAATAACCATGCAACGCAATGGACTTCCAGGAATGGGTGAACCATTAAATTTAACACTAATTAAATGTTCTTTAGCTTCTTGAGGTGTAAAAGAAACTTTAAATTTTGCTTGAGATTCAGCTTGAACAAAATTAGGAACATTTCGTCCATCAACGCTAACAATAATTTCCATATTTCCTGCTCCTGCTTTTGCTGCATCGATTAGGAAAGTGCATGGCTTTCCCACTTCGGCTTCCTCTTCCAAAGCTAAACGAGCTTGAGCTGCATCAAAGGCTTTAGAAGTGAATGGAGTTCCAATCGATTGACCTTGATATCGAATGTCAATCTGTAAAAATGAATATTTAATAAAAAAAATTAGAGGCTTTTGTTTTTTTTTAACTTTTGTACATAAAAAATTTTTAGCTTTTTCTTATATTAATGTCACAAAAAATTTATTTTTTGTTTTTAATAGCTTTCGTGATAGAGCAAATTAACCTACTGTATGATTTCCAACAACTTTGGGTGTATATTCAACAGTGAATTCACCCTTTCCATGTGCATCCTTTTCAATGGTGACTGGAAGTTTATCCCCTCGAGGATCTGTGACTTCAATAGCAGGCATTTGAGCTTTATCATCTCCAGTTTGAATAATAAATTCTGCGGGTTTTCCAACTGGAATTTTTTCAAGTCCCGTTCCAAATACATTGAATTGAGTTTGGGATGATGATGAACCAATTCGGCATAAAAATGGTGAACCTGGCACGGGTTCATTATTAAATCGAATGGAAATTTTATGATCGATATCTTCAAGGGGCACAAAGCTGATTTCATATTTATGATGGCCAAGTGCTCGAGCCATGGAAGCTATTGTGCCTTCGTTTACCGCAACTTCAAGATTACCTACACCAGCTTCAGCGGCATCCACTAAAATTAAAAAAATTAAAATTTTAGTATTTCTATGGATCTCAAAAAAATCTGTGTACTCACCAACAAAATGAACGGGTTTATTTAGAATTCCATGAGGAATTTCTCCCACTTTAATTCTCGCAGGATCATGAACTCGACAAATGAAAGGACTTCCAGAAACTTCCATTCCATTTACTTTTATTGTAATTTCATGATCTCCAACTATTTCGGGAATAAAACGAATTTGTTTTATTTCTTCATCGCCTTCATCATCATTTAAAATTTGTACGGGTAATTCGTTTCGAGAGGCGTCTAAAAATATATTAAAATATTTAATTTTTAACTTTTAAGAAATAATTTGATGGAAGAAAAAAAGGAAACATATAAAGCAACAAACAAATATAAAAAAAAAATTTCAATGCTTCAACTTGATCGGTTACAACCCCCAACTCCAAAGTGAGTTGGTTTTTAAAAATCCCTTTAAGCCTCCATTCCCCAAGCTTTCCCAAATATTATTTACTATCACCAACAATTACCAAAAATACAAAAAGCAACTTTTAAAAATCGAGCTTTGCACTTTTCCTTCTTTGCAACGATTATTTGTATAAACAAATAAATATAAGTTTTTTAAAAACTTGTCATTGATGTCAGATAAGACAGGCTTAAAATCAAAAAAAAATAATAAAAAAGCAGACAAAAAAAAGAGAGAAACCAACAAACAAACGATCAAACAAACCCAAACCAAAAAAAAACTTTATTTTGCTTTGTTTTGTTTTTTCTTTCAGCTTCATTTCTTCCAGCAACTATAAGTTTGGCGGTTTCATAAATTTTTTTCTGATTTTTTTTGGATTAAAAAAAATGGATCGGCCTAACTCTTTTTTTTGGTGTTTGTCCTAAAAGCGAATTAACAAAAAAAGCAAGTTTTTTTTTCTTTGCTAAAACTTTTCGAAAAAACTTTTAGCAAAAAAAAAACAACTTTATTTTTAAAAAAAGCAAAAAGGCTAAAAAAAAATTAAAATCTTAAAAATGGACGGACAAAAAAAGACTTTTGGGTTAAAATATTAATTGTGTGGCTTACCAATAACCGTGGCTTCAATGGTGCTTCCAATTGGAGAACTAAGAAGCAAAGTTGCATGTTTTCCTACTCGGCTCAAGGATGGAATTCTTTCCACCACTGGAGCTTTGTTGGAACCTTTTTTCATTCCATTTTTATCTTTTTCTTTTTTCGTTTCTTTTTTATCTTTTTTCGCTGATTTTTTCTTATAGGATTCGAGGCTGAAAAAAAAAGATGAAAGATTAATAAATTTTTTATATTAAATTTATTTAAAAATTTTACAATAAAATTTGAAGCACCATTTTGGCTGATTTAAAAATAAATAAGAAATATTTAATTTTTGAACAAAATAATTTTATTAATTGACTATTTTTACACAAAAAAAAATTCTTTTGATGGTATGGAGGATATTTATGGGAAAAAATCAGTCTTTTATGCACATTGTTTTTTTTTAAGTTTATGGCTTTGATCAAAAATTGGGTCAAGCTTAATCGGACGGATTACCGAAAACTTATAAACAAACAAAAAAACTGCTGCAAATCAAACCATAAAATGAAGAAAAAAAAAAGATTAGGGTCAAAGTTTGGTTTTCATTTTTTTTAAATATTAACTTTGACTCATTTTCAATAAATATAGTGTAGCCAAACTCGCTAACAAATGGCGACAAAAAATAAAATATTTTCATTAAAACTTTTAATTCTTTTTAGTTTTTCTTTAATTTTTAACGCCGATAAAAAAAAATAATTAAAAGCAATAAACAACTCACGTTGAAACTTCAGATGCTCCAGCGCCACCAAGTTGATTGGAACTTAAATTTTCAACAATTTTAACTTCAAATGGACTTCCTTTGATTACTTCTTTATTAAATGTTACATTAACAGTATGAGTTCCAAGAGAAGTTGGATTGAAAGTAACCAAAAATTTAGCTGATCCCGATTCCAATTGGCTTACATGTGAAGGAATAATTACTCCATCGCTATCTTTTATGGCCATTTCGAGGTTGCCAAATCCAGCCCTTCCTGCATCCACAGTAAATTCCACGGTATCATTAATCATGGATTCTCTAACAATTTCACCAATAATAATTTGTGAGGAATCATAAACTCGAATGGGAAATGGTGATTGTGGATGGGGTTCATCATTGACGAATGCAAGAATTTTATGCGTTCCAACTTCCGTGGATTTGAAACTTATTTCATAAGTTTTTCCAGATTTTTTAATTTTATGTGGAATTTCTGATACTTGCTGTTGTTGTTGCTGTTGATGATGTTCAACATCCTCGCCACCTGGAGGAGGACGTTTAGTTGGTGGAGTAACAACAATTCGAAGTTGATCTTCTTTTCCAAGTTTTAGAGATTCTAATTTAACTTCCACATCTTTTCCTCGACGAACCACTTCGTGTTTGGAAGAGAATTTAGATTTACCAAAATCAAATATTTTTTGTCCTCCGCCTCCACCATTTTGATCTTTGCTTTTATCGCCTTTTCCAAATCTCAAAGATAGTTTGGGAGTTGTGGGTTTTGAGGATGGCTTGGATTCTGGAGTTTCAACCCTCTCAATTTCATGAGTTACAATGGCTTCTTCTTCAACATGATGACCAGCATGTCGTTGATCTTTTCGTAAATCTCCTCCACGAATAAATAATTGTTGTTGTTGTTTTTCACCCATACTTTCCAACTTTTTTCTTGTTTCTGGTGTTAAACTATCCAAATCGGATGGATATGGTTCGATTATAGCTTGCTCTTGCTCGCTTCCAGAATAATGGCGTTGTTGTGGATGAGTTTGTAATTGTTGGGGTTCAGATTGGTACGATTGCTTGCCATATCCATATTGATCTAGAATTCGATCATCTTCATCTTTAACTCTCATAAAATCAGCTGTACGCCTTTCAGTTTCTTCGAGAGGTTGACGTTCGAGTTCACGAGATCTCGGTAAACTTTCCACACGAGATACCGTGGGAGTATACGACTTTTGGTGTTGTTGAAGTGGTGGAGTTTGAGATGCTGGAATTTCATCATAAATATTTGATGACATTGTACCAAAATTTTTATTTGTTGACGGTGGAGGAGAAGGACTTCGTCGACGATGAAATAGGTGTTGTGGTTTTTGGTGTTTTTCTTCTTGCTGATAATGATGTTTGGGTGGCGATGGAGAACGAATTTGTGGAGGCGGAGGAGGAGGTGATCGAATATTTTCCGAAGAACTTCCATATCGATCAGTAAAATCTTGTGAATATCGAGTAGTATTAATTGGTTCAAATCTAGATGGTTTATTATCATTTCCTCCACTTCCACTTCTTGATTCATGAGTATAATCTATGGCTGTAATTGGAGATTTAACTCCTCCACTACCAGCTGAAGTTGATCGAGTGGTTGTTAGCTCTTCTCTTTCACGAATATATCCACTTCCAGAATCGGGTGATCGAACATATCGATTATCAGCGGATTGTCGTGTGGTAATCGAATCTGGCTGTTGATGTTCATCACGTTCAAAATATTTATGTTTGGGAGTGGAATAACTTTTAGGACTAAATGAATCCATTCCACTATCATCAACAGCTTTTTCAGTTCGTTGAGTTCCTGGACTTCGTTGTTCATAAGTTGTTTTAAATAATCCAACATCTTGATTTTGAGTTCCAGAATCACTACCACCACCAAAATATTTTTTAGGGGTTTGTGAATGCTCTTGTTGTTGGTGTTGTTGTTGACTTTCTCTTGATTCAGGTCTATTTGTTGTTTCACCATAATGAGCAATGGTATATCCAACTCTTGGAGAAGTTTGAGTTTGAGGTGGTTGGGGTGAAGTTTGTCGAAGTAATCTTGGACTTTTTAACCCCTCGGCATCAGTTAATCTTGGATGTGGGGAAGTTGCAGGGGAATGTTGAGGCCGAACAAGGGTTGGACTTCGAGGTGATTCAATAAATCTTGAAGATGAAGTAATTTGAATTGGTGATCTCGAAACTGATGCCGAATAACTGGTATCAATATAAGTTGGTGAAGAAATTCGATGATGAGAATGAGGTGAAAATGTTGTTCGATCTGGTGGTGGAGAAGATAAATTTGCTGGTGGCAAAGGTGGAGGAGGAGGCGATGTTCCAGCAATACCTGAAGGAGATATTGGTGAACGAATATAATATTCAATTGAAGTTGTAGTTTGAGAATATTCTATTAGCATTTTTTTAAAAATATTTATTTTGTTGCAAAATAAAAAAGCGGTCTTTTTAAAGAAAAAATAAAAAATAAAAAAGACTAAAGCGCTTTAATAAAATAAAAAATATGGCAACAAAGGTGTATCACTTTCTCCTCTTCAGTAGCAGCAGCGGCGGCGGGTGGTAGCGGAAATCCGATTTAACTAACTACTACTAACAACAACAACAACTAACTGCTGCGCAACAAAATAACTCAAAAAAATGAGTGAGTCTATGTATCAAAAAATAATTTCTTTTTTTTTCAATGAGCTCCAAAATCAATAAAACAACAAAATCACATTATATTTTATTGAATAATGTAACTCATTTCTTTTTTTTTATAATGTTGTTATTTTTTTGTTTGTTTGTTTTTATAAAGAAAAAAGGTAAAAAAAAAGTAAAAATAAATCAACTCAAATAAAAAAAAAAGTGTATCCGACCCAAAAGTGGAAAAGGTTACCCGCCTTTTTTTTGTTTTTTGCTTTGTTTTGCTTGAAAGTTAATGCACTGGAAAAAATATTTGCTGCCGTTATCTTTGTTTGAAATTAAATTAGTCTTTCTTTTCTTATTTTTGAACACTTTTTTTAATTTTCAAATAAGAAAAAAATTAATGCAAAAATCAAAAAAATGAATAATTGTTTTTTTGCTTTGCTTTATTTTGCATTGTCTCAGAGAGTTCCAAAAAAAATATATAATAATAAAAACATACCATGTTGCGAGAGTGAAGTACTTCGCCTTCCACCACCTGTTGTTCCTCTTTCGGTTGAGGCAGCGGCGGTGGCTGAAGTTGAAACCGGCTTTCCAACTTGTTTTGAATTAACTTCAACACGTATTGGACATCCTAAAAATAATGTTTGATGTGTGCCAGTAAATTTTATTAAGTGCTTTTGTTTTTTCCTTCCCAAAAAAAAAATAGTTGACTGACTCTATTTTTATGTATAAATCGTAACACAAAAAAACTTTTGTGTGTTGTCCCAGTTTGTCGCCTATTTTTCTTTTCTCTTCAACCGCTAAAAAAATTCTTTTTGACTTCTGAAAACCGGTTGATCAATCAATCTTCTTTTTTTTTTGCTTTCTTCTCTCAACTTATTTATTCCTTTGATGGAATGTGGCCAAGCACACACATAAACATAAACACAAAAAAATTATTTTTCTTTCCCGTTTTTAAACGTAAAAAATAAAAGTTTAAAATCAATAAAATTAAAAAATTAAAAATTAAAATATGTGTTTTCGTAAATTATGAGAAATTAAAGGAACAACAGTTTTTTTAGTTAACTCAAATTTGGCGAGTGAAAGTCATTTTTTTTCTTTTAAGTAGTGTCCAAAAAAAAACAGAACTTTAAGGGAAAATAATTAACTTTTCTAAGTAATTCACAGTTTCAAAATTGGTCATAAAAATTACGAAAAATTCTTTCGCTTACAGACTCAAACATCGCAAATTCACTAAATCTAAAATGCCAATACTCGAATCAATTTATTAATATTTTAAAGCTATAGAAAAATAACATAAAAAACTTTTCTTCCCAAAATAGTTTAATAAAATTTAAATAAAAGCCTACCATGAATTTGATGACCATTAAATGTCACATCAATAACATAAACTCCAGAATGTTGAGGAATGAATGTAACCAAGCATCGTCCTGCTCCTTTCATTTGAACATTATTTGGTACTCTTCCTTGATTAACACTAATTTCCAATTGACCTTTTCCAGCTTCCACGGCATCAACTGCAGGAATAACGTATAATTGTGAAATATATCTTAGGGATTCATGGGAAGTCACTGACGATGATAATGAAGTCGTCGAGGACATATTTTAATTTTAACTTTTTTATTTTTTAACCACCATCAAAATGACGCTTTTTCCAGTCAGAGATCAATTCCAAAAAAGTTAGGAATCAACAATCCAGAATAAATCCAGCAAAGCCACTTTGTAACCCAAAAAAGTTATATAAAAGAATTGAAACTTTTTTATAAAAATTATTAAACTTTCAACGCGGAAAAAAAAGCAACAAAAACAAAAAAATTATAGGATGAAAAATAAATCCGATTCTTTTTTTTTGTTCTCAAAATCATTGATTGAAAAAATGTTCGATGGGTTAAAAAAAAATAAATAAATAAATGGTTTTAGAGAGTGTAACTTTTTTTGTTGTTGTCCCAAACAAAAAAAGGGAAACGCCAAAAAGAGAAAAAACGAGTATAAAACTAAACGAAAAAGGAAAATAAAAGTTTTTTAAAACATGAAGACAACCAAAAATGGAAGAAAACGAAAAAAATAAGAACAGCTGACAACAATCAAAAAAAAATTTTCTTCAAAAAAATAAAATGTTTTCAATGAGCCAAAAAATGATGCGCAACGGCGCCGCTCTTTTTTTTTGTACAAAAAAAAGTGAATGGGCTGTTTAAAAAATGACGACAGTTATTTATTTATTTTTTGCTGAGACATAAGTCGTAAATAAATAATGTCTTTAAATAGTATTTAAAATAGAAACAAAAAATGCTTAAAATTTATAGGAATTATGAAAGCTTACTTTTTAAGTAAAAATTATTTTTTTATAGAAACGTTAAAATAAAAATATTTATTAATGAATTCGAAAATGGTTATAAAAAAACGAATTTTCTTTTTTCGAAAATAAAATTACAAATGTGGAATAAAAATTATGGCTTCCTTCATAGATTTTTTTGGAAGAGAAAGAAAAAACGGCGATTAAAGCTCAAAATTTGCAGTTTTATTTTTGGAGACGAGCTTTACCACTTTTTTTGGTGGACAAAAATTTAATCAAAAATTTTATGATTAGAACATACATAACTTTTTATAAAAAGGTGATATAAAATAGAAAAATAGCAACGAGAAGAAATTTTCTTTGCCTGTAAAAAAGGCATGAATTTAAAAACTTTTGATCCAAGCAAAACAGGCAACAACAAAAAATATTGTCGAAAAGCATCAACATTATTAATTTTCACGCACATTTTTGTGAATAAAAAAATGGGTTTTTACGTGAACAAAATAATTCTGGAACACATACAAAAAAAGAAAAAAATTGATAGATAGACATCGATAGATATTAAAAAAAGTGAGTCTACTACCACTACTAAAAAATGAGGCAGAGGCAGAGAAAGGAGCGATTATACCTTTGAATCGCAACAGATTTAGCTTTTTAGGGAAAAAAGAAGAGAAGCAATACTAAAATGCAAATGAATTATAATGGACGACGACACTTTTATGTATATTATTCTGGATTGTCCTCCTTTTTTGTGTGTATTGGAAAGTGAGTGAATAATTTTTTTTGTTTTGGTTTGATTGAAATTGATACGTTTTTCTTTTTTTTTTCTTCTCCAAATTGGTTTAAAAATAAAAAGTTTGATATATTTGTGTCGGTATGGTGGTGGTTTAAAAATATGTATTATCATTCGAAAAAAAAAATGGGGCAAAAAAAAACATGCTTTTACAGGCATGGAAAATTTTGAAACGAAAAATGATAGTAATTCACAAATTATAAATTTATGCAAATTTTTTAGGTATTTTTCTTCTAAGCGTTGTCATTGCCAAATATAAAAAATCAAATAAAATTAATTAGCTTACCCATAAATTGAACGGGTTGTCCAACAACACTGCCACCCACGGGTTTGATAGTAATTTTACTTGAATCATATCCAGCCACGTATAAAGGTCCAGAATCAATTAAGCGATCGTTAATAAAAACTTCAAGTCGATGATCGCCAACTTTTGAAACGATATATTCACACCGAACTCCATTGGGTTGTTCCCGAATTCTGGTATCAATGGATCCTCCATTTGGATCATAAACTTTTACTGCAACATTTGTGGCTCTTAATGGCTCAGGTCTTTGGGCATTTGGAGTTGAAGGAATTGCAGAAATTTCAAATATAGCTGGTTCACCCACTGCAGCTCGATGTAAACCAACTCCAATGAGTTCACTAAGTTGATTGGCTTCAATTTGATCCGAGCCTCGTGTGGCATATGAAGAGCTTTCGCGTGTAGCTAAATTCCATGGCGAACCACGAACATGTTCGTTATTAAATTTCATTTCAATTATATGGGGAATTCGCTGGGTTGGAGTAAATTGGGCAACGAAGTGGCGGGGTGAAAGTTCTCGAACCCGACAAGCTACTCGTCCGCCGTTTATAACAATTTCTAAATTTCCTGATCCTGCAGCAGTTGCGTCAACTAAAAATAAATTTTTTAAATTTGTCTTGAACGGAATTTTAAAGTTTAGGATCCCGAGGGGAATTTTAATTTTTTGACTTGGATCGAATTATGGAAATTTAGGTATCTAGTGAAGATTTTTGGATGTAATATAAAATGCTAAAATAGAGCAAAGCTTTCAAAGCTTTTTTTTTGTAACTCATAAGAAAATTTATAAAAGAATAAAACTTACTTTCAAATGTATGATCTTTATTTAAATTTCGTGTATCAATATATTGGGGCAATTTTTTAATTGTAACTAATTCAGGATCTCCGACGTTACAAATAAATGGTGATTCGTAAACACTTTGATCATAAAGTCTTACATCAATTAAATGTTCGCCTGCAAAAAAAGGAAAATAAGAAAAAAATAGGAAAAATATTTTGATTTTTTTTTAGTTTTATTTTTGGCGAAGACACAAAAGTGTTTCCAACTAAAAAACTACAAAACAAAAAAAAAGTCTTAATACTTGAATTTATTGACCAAAAAGTAGTTTTCTTTTTTTGGAGTAATCTTAGAATCAATAAATTTAAAAAAATATATTTTTCTTAAAAAAGGATTTTTAAAACATCAAAGCAAAAATTGAGAGTAATAAAATTCTTCAACAAATTGAAGGCGTTTGATTACTATCATTTTCTCGTCTAGGCTTTGCGAGCATAAAAATTCAATAAAATTATTAATTTTTAGGTGCTTTATTTATAAAGCGATAAAGCAAAACATTAAAACTTTATTTTAAAAAAGAAAAGCAATTTTTACCTGCTTCAATTGGCTTCCATTCAATTCGAAATGTGGCTTCGTCAATTTGAATAACTCTACCGTGTTTTCGCTTATTTGATGGGCCTAAAATTTGCAGTATTAAAGTTTCACTGAAAGAGGGAGAATAAAAAATTATAGCATAAACTTTGATAAATTCATTTAACAAATTGTCTCGAAAATTTGCAAATAAAAAAAACTTTTTTGTGAGATCAAAAAATTTGCTTACAACAAAAGTTTTTTTTTTTGATAATAAATTTATCAAAATTTATGCCTTTCATAAAATTAAAAACAAAAAATTAAAATAAAAAATTTAAAAACGAACCCGAAAAAAATGGACGAATAAAGCAAACATAAAAAGCGGAAGGACGTTTCACAGATTGATTTTCAGCGTGATGCTTCTGATTCTTTTATTTTATTTTTTTTGAAAACGAAAGTGAAAGTGATAGTAATAAAAGTGGGAAAAACAAGAGTGAAAAAAGCTTGTTGAAACAAAGATGAGTGTTAAAAATAAAATTAGTGTGCAAAAAAAGATGGACAAAAAACAAATACTTTTTCTAAACTTCAAAAATAATTTAATGAAATAATTCAAAATTAACAAATTTTCTCGTTTTTTTTAAATTTTATTTTACTCACACACAATTAATTCGAATCATCTCTCTTTCTCAATTTGGAGGTTCTAATTTACTTCTTTTTTTTATTACGTTTATGTGTAAGAAAAAAAGAAGAAAGAAGTGTTTACTGATTTTGGTATAAATAATAATCGATTCTCGATTCTCGAGAGAGAAAAAATTGAGAAGGACTAAATGAGAATGAATTGTACCTATCTCTATGTATATAATGATTTAACGATAGATACGAGAGAAGAGAGACCCGATCATCAAAAAAATAAATTGCATCCCTTTTCTTTTCTTTTATTTTTTTTTGCATGTGCATCTTCTTCTTCAAATGTTTTCGGTGGCAGAGAGATGGCTGCCAAAAAAAAGAAAGATGCGCAAGTTTTTGGTTTGGGTTATTCAATGGAATTTTTTTTTCTCGGGTCTTTTTTTTTGAAGGACAAACCATCATCACAAAATCGAACCGATCCGACGACGACAACGACAACAAAATTGTTGCACCATCGTCACCGCCATTCATTTCATTCTTTTTTCCTTTTTGGGGAAGGCAAGGAATGGATAAAAACAAAACAAAAAAAGCGGCAGCGGACACATTACAAAAAACTTAAAAATAAAGTTAACGAAGGCAGGTAAAAGTAAATTTGTGAGATGATGCGTTGTCGTCGTCGTCCAGTTTGTGAAGAAGTCAATCACAAACGATTAAAATTAATTAATGTCCATCGACTTTTTTTCATTCAATTTTTTTCTTCAAATTTTTAACAAACGAAATAAAACGTTTAAAACAAAAAAGAAAAAAAACTTTTGTTTGCCGATTTTGCAAACAAACAAATATTTTCAAAACCCTCGTTTTCCTCTTTCATGGAGGCCAACAAAAATCTGCACCTTTTACCACCAAAATAAAACCCGATCAAGCGAAGCATTGAAAAACAAAACAAAAAAAAATTATTAAAGCCGACGACGAACATGGATAAACAAAAAAAGGGAGAAAAAAAATGTTTTGAATTTAAAAAAACTGACCTGTAATAACTACACTTAAATCTTTACTTTCTGCTCCAACCGCATGAACCATAAATGTGGATAATCGATCCACAGCCGCCATGCGAAGATTATCACCATAAACGGAAACGGAATTTGCATCAGCAATATCAAGAATAAATGGGGAACCTAGAACAAAAAAAATTAGCATAAATTTTTCTTTTTTGGATTAAAATTTTCTTCCAAAAATGGTTTAAAAGAAATATGATAAATAAAAATATTAAATTTCTGATTAAATATTTTTTTTTGTTAGGAATACCTTTAACTTCCATATTATTAAATGCAATATGAATTTTATATTGTCCTGCACCATTGGGAGTGAAACTAATTCGAAATTTGCCTGTTGGTAAACGCCTTGGACCAATTTTTTCTTCTTCAATTTCACAATGAATTTGTCGACCATGGCGTAAAATGGTTACACTAATATCTCCCACGCCTGCTTTACTTGCATCCACAGTAAATTTAAGCTCTTGTCCAACTAAACCAACATCCAAGCCGTAAACTTGAACCAAATTTGCATCATATACTTGGCAATTAAATGGTGAACCTTTTATATGTTCATTATCATATAAAATTCCTATTTTCCATTCTCCAACTTCGGAAGGAGTGAAAGTTGCGGTGAATGAACTGGACTGATAGGTAACATTGCATTGAATATGTTTACCCGATGGAGATTCAGCATAAACTATGACATCACCATTGGTAATTTTATCACCTAAAAATCCTTGCATTAAATAACAATCATTTAAATTAATTTTTATTTTTTGAAAATAATAGTTTTTTTCTGGAATTTTTTTGTTTTCGTTTCGAGACTTCACTACCCAAAAAATCAATCAAAAACTTTTTTTATTAATATTTCTAAAACGTTAGCTTGAACTCGAATTTTCTTTCTTTTGACTCGAAACAAAATTTTTGAAAAAAATGTGTTTTCTTTAAAAAATTAATTTTGCGAAAAATCAATACCTTGTGCATTAATAACAACTTCAACAATGGATCCAATGGAGCATGGTTCATTTAAACCCGAAAATGATACCATACTTGCGGCATCAGAATAATATTCCATTTTCTTTATTAATGAATTTGAATTATTTGTTTGATCTTCACTTTTTTGTTTGAATAAATGTTGGGAAGTTCTCGATAAAATTTGGGAATCGGATGTATTTGATGATGGACCACTCGTGGATTTAGTTAATGGACTTTGATGAGTTAAATTTTGTTGATCCAATGCCGCAACTAAAGCACTAACTTTTTTGCCGAGTTTTGGTTGCTGTGTGTTTGTTTCTTTGAAAATTGATGCTGTTGCAGTGGATATTGGAGTCAAAGATGGAGGAGGATGAGATGGAGGTGGAGGGGCTGGAGGTTGTTGTTGTTGTGTTGAATGAGTTGTTTCTATTCGTGATGTCGCTGTTAATACATCTAATGATATTGGACTTGTTGGAAGTTCAGTTTGTTCACATAAAATATGCACCTAAAAAATTTAAAAAATGCTATAAAAATCTTTTCTTTTTAAATTTGTTTTTCAGAAATATTCATAAATAAAAAAAGGATCGTGGCAGGGCTGTGATCTCCGATATCGAAAAGTTAAAAAAATCCATATCTCTTTTATTACATTTTTGTTACAAAATCTTTCCTTAATTAGAGTTTTAATTAAAATATCACATTTATTACGTTTAATTTCTCGAATTATCGCATTTTATTTAAAACAAGACAACAACATTCAAAAAAGAAGAAAGGCAGTGTCATAAATTCCAATCAAAAATTCTTCTTTTTTTCCGTTTTTAGAAAATTTATATTTGATCGTCCGGAAACTATCATTTCATTTATTGTATGAAAATGAAAATGAGAATGTATTTATCGGTGACAATCGACATTTTTTTTATTTCTCATATCGCGATTTTGCGCATCCAACTTTTTTGAAAATAAAAATGAAACATTAAAAACTATTTAATAAAATTATAAATTAAAGCAAGCTACTTTTATGTTAAAAAAAATTGAGAAAATTTTTGAAAATTAAAAAAGATTTATATTAAGAATATTATAATAATAATAAAATAAAGAGCCCAAAATTTTCTTAACAAAATTATGGCTAAATTCTTTTTTTTCTAAATGCGAAGTTAAATTGAAAAAAATTATTAACAGCAAAAAATGTCTAACCAGAAAGTAAACTCATATTTCAAGGTGAATTTAAAAAAAAAAGAATACAAAATTTTTCCTAAGGTAGTCGCAAAAAAAATGATATCAATCAAACATAAAAAAAATATATTGATGAACCTTAAAATAATGGTTGATGATAATAAAAGAGAAAGAAAAAGTTTAAAAAAATATTTACTAATATTGATAAATTGCCTAAACACATTCATTTGCGTTTTTAAAAAATAATATTTTTTTAGGCAATAAACAAAAAAAAGAATCTGCGCAAAGAAAAAAAAAGAAAGAAGGAAATTGCAATTTTTCATAAAAAAAAAGAAAAATGATCAAAAACGTGGAAAGAAAACATGCGTTCTGCTTCTGTAACGAATAATCGAAGAAAAAAAAGAGAAAGATGGAAAAGGAAAAGAAACTTGAGCTTGTTTTGAACGAACGTAAAATATAAAAATCGATTTGATTTGAACTTGAGCCTGTTTTTTAATGGAGCAAAAAGAAGAAAACGAAAATTCTCCAAAAATAAGAAAATAATAAAAAAAAACATTTAAAGAATCTGAATTCAAATTTGGGGTAGAGTTTTTCATATTTCTTTATAAAAAATTAAACTAGGAAGTTGAGCTCATGTTTCGGAACCGAAGAACTTCATTGAAGCAAGCTACGGTAAAAAAATCCAAAGAATAGTTTATACCAAACGCAAACCACTGTATTCTAGTTTTTTGTTTGAAAAATCTGTAAATTAAAAAAACTTCTAAAAAATTAATAACCGATTCAAAATTAAAAATTAAAAAACGGTGCCGCCGAGAAATAAATTCAATGTTTAAAAAAATAATCGATTTTGATCAAGGCGTAGCGAAAAACAAATTACTTTGTTACACAAATTCGCATTAATAGACTTAAATTAAAAAAATTGTTAAAAACTTAAACGCTTCCTAATTCTTTTCTTCCTTTCTTTTTTGTGTCCAACAACAATAACTTTCTTCCTTTTTGATCAATCACTCAGTAGTAGGTAGTCGCCAGAATTTTGTCGATCGCGCGCGTGTAAAAAAAATAATAATACTACCGAAGAGAAACGTTTAAAGAAGTCAAAAAGAAAGGAGAGCCAAAAGGAATTTCGAGGTCGAAAGGCAACCAAAAAAATAAAAAAGAAGAGAAGAAGATGGCGGAAAAACGCCGCTACTTCTCTTTGCTGCTTTCTTTTGGTTTTTGCCAGGCTGACTGCCTTTTTCTACCTTGGAAGATGCTGCATGCGAGACAAAAAGGGACCAAATTGACCTTCAAAATTATATGTATGAATGAAAAGAAAAAGTTAGTTTTAAATAATAAAAAAATTATTATATAGCGTAGAAAAATGGCTATCGACAATTTTGTAATAAAAATATAGTTTTTTTTCTCTTTTTCATGAGTACAGTCGATGACCGTTCCTTTTTATTTATTTATTAAATCGTTGATTTTAGCAAGGAATAAGCAAAAAAATAAAAATTCAGTGAGGCTTTTAGAAAAATGATTAAAGAAAAGTTTGTAGGATTTTTAGTACAATTTTATAAAGCAAAAAATTTATGCAGCAAAGTTTTTTGTCACAAAATAATATTGAAAACAAACTTACTCTGTTTAGAAGCAACATTTATTTTTCACCAGCAAAATTTTACCAAAAAGCAAAAATAAAATTTAAAAAAAGATAGTAATTTTTTCTTAGTGCCGCAAAATCAGAAATTTAAATCTAAATTTAAAAAAACAACACCTCTTCTCGCTCGAGAGAGAGAGAGTAATCTTCTTTTTTGAATTTATTTAAAAAGCATTAAATAAACTTTTCAAAGATTTTTTACTTAAAGATAAAAATTTTTATTGAGTAAAAAAAATGGAACACGGAGGAAGAAGAAGAAGATTAAATAAAATATTTTAAATATTTGCTTTGTTTGTTTTTTTATGGAGAAAAAGATGCATGTGAAGTTCATGGGATTTTAAATGAAGGTATTTTTTTAATTTAAAATTCAGGAGTTGACACCTTTTTGTATAAAAAAAAGATTTATCTCAAAAAAATTTGTTTTAATTTAAAAAAAAATTTTAGTTAAAAAATTTCAAAAAAATAGCAAAAAATTAACAATTTTTTATAATTTCGCACTAGAGCCCTAGGAACTTCCACTTTGGAATCATGGTTTGGCAAATCCGATATTCTTGATAGAAAAAAGTTTTTATTTACCTGATATTTCCCCGCTACTTTAGGAATAAATGAAATCACCGCTCCTTTATCCGTTGAATGTTTACGTAATTCAAGGGTTTGATTATCCATTATTTCATTATTGGAATCAAAAATAATTACATCTATATCATTTATGTTTACATTACTGCCTTCAGCGAAAGCTAAATCCAAATTTAATTGTTGATTTTGAAAACATGTCGTTGTAATTGGAGGCGAATCGGATGGAGATTTAAATATGGGTTCAATGGGTTTTTGTTGGCTGCCGCCACCAACACTTTTTTGTTGAGGCAAAAATGAAGATGTTGTTGGTTGATGGGTGACTGAGCAAAGAGCTGCAGCTAAAGCCAAGACTCCAAGATGCTCAACATCAAGGTCAGCTATATCTTCGGGTCCTATTAATGAAGCAATTCCAAGTTCCAAAGCTCCATCCAAGCCTTGTGCAATATTTTCAGGCCAATAAGATGGATCATCAAAAACCATTTTTCCAAACCCAGGCACTGAACCTCCGACGGCTTCCACCAATCGAGCTAAGAGATATCCGTCATTCCATGATCGCTCAAAATCATTTATTCGAACATCTGGCAAAAGCTAAAAATAAATAAAATACAAAAGAATAATGTTTTTTAAATGATAAAATTTTTAAAGAAAATTTACATACTTTTCTAACATTTTCCAATGTGGCTTTATATCCGGGTCCATTACGTTTAACAAAATATGATAAATATGTAATGGATGAAAGTTCATCCAATTCATCTGAACTTAAATGTTCTGCAGAAATAATAGCTGGAATATTTAAATCTCTTTCAGCTATGGATAAAGCTCTCGAACAATTTGCAAAACTAAAAATAAAATTTTTAAAATATCTAATATCCGCAAAAATAAAAAAAAAGGTTTAATTTTGTTACCCTTGATTTGGATTCAATTCTCTCCAATCTGGAATTAATCCAGGTTGACAATAATCTATTAAAGCACTAATCGCAATTCCATCATTCCAATTTATTCGAAAATTAGTTAATTTAATTTCAGGTAAAACTGATTGCAAATATGCCATAATTAATTTTTTTGGTGGAATTTTTGAATGCGTTGCAATTTGATATCGTTGAATTAAACACCAAATTAAACCCAAAATTAATTTTAAATTTCCTTCAACAATATCTTGACTTCCTATATTTACGAGTTTGACTCGATCCTCTCTTAATGCATCGAGGGCCATTTGAACATTCATTAATTTTTGAATTTCAGTTGGATTATTTCGATATATTTTGCCGGTGCATATTCGCTTTTGTAATGTTTCCACAACTTGGATGAGTAACACTCCATCCGCCAAATCATCATCGAGATTTGTAATTCGTAAGCGGCCAGATAAAAGCTGAAATATTTTTTAAAAAGTATTATACGATAGCCTTTTTTTTTCTGAAAATTCCTTGAAAATTTGTTTGGTCTCGAAGAGAAAAGTTAGAGAATAACAAAAAAAGATTATTTCGTTTCTAGTCATGAAATTAATAAATTAAAAGAATCTTTTAAATTAATGTCTTTTCGTTTCGAGAATGTCTATTAATATTTTAGTCTCGACAATAAAAAAATCTTCAATAATTAAAAGTGTCTTTTTTCGTTCATAAATTTTCTGGCTCTTTTGTTTTTCCATAAAAAATTTAAAATCATACCTGTTGATTGAGCCAATTTGTAAAAGTATTCATTTGAATTGTAATCCATTTCGGTCGTTCTTTTTCTTCTTCACCTCCGCTTCTGGCTCTACCTCCACCACTTCCGCTACTACTCGATTTTTGTACTAAAGCCATAATAATAACAAATTTGCCTTAGGGCATTAAAATTATAATAAAATCTTTCATGAGAAAATTTTCGGTTTCTATTCTATATTTTTCTATTTGGACAATTTATTGTTCGGATTATTTTCTTCTGGTTTCAATTCATCGAAAATCCTGATAGTTTGTGTTGTTGTTTTTTTTAAAGTTTGACAGCTGAAAAGCACAAAAATAAATAAAAAAATAAGAAAATATCCTTTGACTATTGCGTCTCGAAAGAAAAAAAACACACACACAAATACTGTAATTGCTAGTTGTTAGCCTTCCAAAAAGACTGTGTCGTTTAATTAGTGCAACAACAAAAAAAATATTGCTTTTTTTGATTAAACAACAAAGAAAGAAAAGGAAAAATAAGAAAATTGGAGGAAAAGCTTTTGCTTGATTGTTTTTGCAACATTTTTATGCTGCTGAAACTTCGAAAAGTGAGAGAGACTCAATGGCGGAGGTATGTATTTTATTTTATTTTTTTGTGATTGACCGACGACGACAACGATTGATTCTCGCGCACAACAAATAAAAACGATTGACTTGTCATCATCGATTTTGACAAATCAAAAATATATAGGAAAAAATAAATAAAGGAAAGGTTTACAAAAAAAATAAGTCAGCTTTAAAAATAACAATGTGGCTTAAGTTTTTTTTGTGAATGACAAAAAGAAGGAGAAGAAAAAAATAGGAAGTTTAGGAAATGCAACTTCTTTTATTTGGAATTTCAAAAGTTATAAAAACCGTGGTTCGGTTACAAACATAATAAAAAACTAAAATATTTGTAAAAAATGAATTTTTTTATAAACTCAAAAAATAAAATAAGATTTTTTGCGTACATTTTTTTTTATTTGACATTCAAACATATATTTGAACATCTGAAAAATTTGTGTACATATAAGCATGTCAATCATAAAAAAAACTAAATCAAGAATGAAGAAGAAGCACAGGAAATTTTACCAAATTGGTCAAAAAATAAAATAAAAATACATTTGTTTTCCCAAAGGGGCTTTTCAAAAGCTTTTCGTCGACAATTGCCCCTCTCAAAAATATAAAATAAAATAAAAAATATCTAATTTCAGTAAATAAAAAAAACTTGTTGCAAAATTTTAAATATTTTTCATGCAAAATTTAATTTTAGATACAAATGTTAAAAAAGATTTTTTATTGAAATGATTTCTAAAAATATTTCAAATTTAGATACACAAAAATTGGTTTAAAAAATGTCTTTGAGTTGCCTTATAGGTATTTTCCCTTGAAAGATAATGCTTATCAAAAATAATACTCTATAAAAACAATAAAAAAGCAACAAAAAAAAGCATTTAAAAATTTGAAACATTATTTTTTTGTTTGTTAGTTTTACAATAGCTTTAAAAAAAAGAAAAGAACCTTAAAAACATATTTAAAACAATCACCAATCGATTTATTTTTGCTTGAATGACAGCAGCAGCTTCCTTTATAACCCAACATCACAAAAGCTAACTCGAGAAAAACTACGATTATTTGCGCGAAAAAACTTGCAAATACTAATCAAAGAATAAACTAAAAGCTTTTAAAAACAACAAACTTGCGCATGAGCTGATTAAAGAGAGAAAGCGATGAGTTCAACAACAACGAATGAAAAGCTGCAGAAACAAGCTTTGCTTTAATTCTCACTAATTTTCACGATTTACAACTTTCTTTTTTTGTTTCTCGAGTGAGAAAAAAACAATAAAAAAAATAACGGAGCAACTTTTTTTTTGTTTTTACACCGGAAAATTATTTTTTTAAGAATTGTCAAACAAAAAAGAAATCCAAGCAATCATGGAAAAATAAAAAAATCAGAAGGAACCGAAGAAAGAAAAGAAAAACAATGCGAAATAATAAATCAAAACAATAACCGATTCTTTCTCTCTCAAAACCAAAAGAATAAAAGAAAAAAGTCATTGGCTTTTCTTCTTTCTTTTTTTTTGCTCTCTACAAAAATCTCAACAAAAACGTTTAACAAATAAAAAATTCTCTCTCTCCCGCAATGTTCTTCTTTCTCTCTCACGGAAGAAGAAGAAGAGGAGAGGAATGTTTTGAAGGCTGAAGGAAGGAAGGTAAGTGAGTGGTGAGTAGCAGCAGCAGCCGAGATAGATGGAATGGTTGAGGACAAAAAAAAATATATATATAAGCAAATGTGTCGTCTCCTCTCCTCATCTCGCTGATGATGATGATGCCGATGGTGGTGGTAGAGGAGCTTTTGTTAAAATCAAAATCAGTCGTCGTCGTGGTTGTCGTCAAACTCTCAAGCAAGCGACAAAGGAAGGAAAGAAAGAAAAACCGTTCGGTTTTCATTTTCCGTCAACAAAATTGAAGGAGAAAAAAAAATGTCGTCGTCGTCGTTGACGAAAAATGGATGGATGGCGATTTTTTTTTTGTATTTTCAAAAACTGAAAGCAGCATCAAGAAAGACAAAAAAATAACCGAACGAACGTAAAAATAAATAGGAGTGAGTGAGCGAGCGGACGACGACGACTGCGCAAACACAAGTTTTTAGCAATAAAAAAAGTGTAAGAGTAGCAAGCAAGAAGAAATGAGCGAACAGAACACTATTGGCGCAAGTTTATGCTTATTCAGAATAATATTCACTTTAAATATGAAAAATTCCTTTACTTACTACTTTTAAACAATTTTTTTCTTCTTAACTCATTAGGTAAGTTTTTTTGTACAAAATTTCACTCATTTTTGTTTCCGTGTTTTGGTTTTTTTGAAGAGTAATTTTGTTGTAAAAACAAAAAAAGAAACTTTATGTTTTAATTTTTAAACTGTTCAGTTTTTTCAAGTTTTAAAATTTTCGTAATAAATTTTAGGTTCAAAAATAAAAACATCCAAATTTTTAAAATGTATTTGAACTTGATTTTTAATTTTTTTTTCAACCAAAAATCAAGATTATTTTTTTTTATTTCTGCTAGGTTTCAAGAATGAAATTTCTTTTTATCTTTTTTATTCAAATATAATTTCTATATAATATTTATATTTTTTTATATAAGAAAGAAACAATAAAATAAAATAAAAATGAAATGTTTGGATGATTAAAATTGTCTTTGATGATTATTTGCTTTGAAAATAAAGGAATAAAAGAAATAAAATATTTGTTTGATTTGATGATGATGAACCAATGAATCAATTTCAAGCGATATGCGTTGAATTTAAATTTTCAGAATATGCAGAATATGGATGAGGTGTAGGTTTATGCAAATGCTAAAAAATATTAGAAAATATTATTAGCTTTGGAAAAAAATATAAGACTTGTAGCCTAAAACTTACATGTCGATAAGCTCCTAATAAAGGTTTCGAAGAATCTGTGCCAACTTCTTCATTGCCTTGAACAATAAAAACTGTGACACCAAGAAGTATCGCAATCCTAAAAATCCGTTATTTTATTCTTAACTTTTACCAACGCAAAAATTTAAATATTTATTTCAAGCATTAACCAAATAAATGTTAAAAATACTAAAAACTTGGTGAAAAAAATGCAAAAAGCATTCTAAAAATTATGTTACTTTTCTTAAAGATAGCAAAAAAAATTTGAAGAAGAAAAAATGTGGAAAAAAAATTATACAAAAAAAGCTTATCAGAAAAAAAGTGTCTTAAAGCTATTATCATTTACTACCCTTCGATTCAAAGAAAACCCATTTATTACATTTTTATAGAAAAAAAGAAGTATTGATTGTTCTTATTTTTTAAGCCTTTATTTTAAAAAAAGATCGATAAACTTACCCAATAATAGTAAAAAAGAATGGTTGATTAAATCCAAGAGTGGACAAAAAAGCACCCATATTTTATTATTTTAAGCTTCCGCAAAATAAAATTTCAAGAAATAATAAATTAAAAAATATTAAATTTAATCATAACCGCCTCCACTTTGTGCAAAAATCCATCCACTTTAAAAAAAAATAACCGCAACTCGTGTTTTTTTTTTATTGCAAAAATAAAAAAATATGAGAGGTATGTAAAGATTTCGAGGTTGGCGAAAGCAACAGCAGCCAGCGCTTTCTCCTCTCGTATTTGTTGTTTGTGGTTTTTATTTTTTAAAGCTTTTTTCATTTTAAAAAAAGCTAAAAGAAAGGAGGAAGAAAAAAAGTAGGATGCCAGAGGGAAAGAGGAGGAAGAAGAAAGAGGACAAGCATCTATTTGGGGTGGCAATGAAGAAAAAAATGGGAGTGAGTATATATATTGAATGCATAACTGCATAACAAATAAGTGCACATAAAGGCAGTTCTCTTGCTTCGAATAAAAGAAAAACAACAAGTAACAAAGAGCCAATGCAAAATAAAAAAGCCAAAATGAAGTCAAGCATAAAGAGATAAAGTAAAGAAATTGAAAGATTTGTCGTCGTTCGCTGTTGTTTTAGTTTATTCATTCAAACCACTTTTTTAATAATTTTTTGAAAGAATTAAACAAAACAATAAAATAATTTTAGGCTTTCAAGTTTTTTTTATATGCTGGAAACAATAAGCTTGTTTTTACACCGATACCGGCTATATTGACTTTTTTGAATGGACAATATTTTTCTCTCACATACAATGTCGGTGAATGAACTGGAGTCATTTTTTCCAGTTTCGTTCAGGATTGTTCAGGATCGCTCCGGACGGGGCATATAGCTATTTTTTAAAGGGCTATAGAAGGAAAATTTTGTACAGTTCGATTCGATATTTTTTCCTCTACAAATTATATTCAAACTTTCTTTTATAAAAAAAAAGAAAAATAGCTGAAGTTAATAAAAAATACATTAAAAAATTTATGTTTTTATCTTGCAACATGCGAAGGCTCCTTTGTTAAAAATAAGAAATTTATCATTTTTAAAATTAATTAATTCAGTTATTTTTCTTTTTTTTATAAAAGAAAGTTTGAGTATAATTTGTAGAGGAAAAAATATCGAATCGAACTGTACAAAATTTTCCTTCTATAGCCCTTTAAAAAATAGCTATATGCCCCGTCCGGAGGGATCCTGAACAATCCTGAACGAAACTGGAAAAAATGACTCCAGTTCATTCACCGACATTGTATGTATATAAATGTATGGATTTATCTTTCAGCTCAGTCAATTGGACCATTATCGGTAACTCTAATACGTACCTAGGTGATAATGTTGATGTCACCCGAAAGCGTTCTAAATTGACATACTGCCAATCGTTTATAGCCATTAATGGCCATTAATCTCTTCTTGATTGTGGGCCATAATGTTGCCAATATATTTCATAGTTTTGTAATACTAGTGTGTAGCTGTATATAGTTTATGTCACCTGTGAGTTTTAGGGAATGAATACATTTATTATCAAAAGTTTCATCGAATTCGAAAAATTTAAAAAAACGAAAAATTTGCACTAAATATTCAAAGAAAGAGTAAAATTTTTGTAAAACATCTTTTCATCAATTATAAAAAAAATCAATGAGAGAAAATAATTTGTTCTTGTTTCTCAAAAAAAGAAAAGACAAAAGTTTCTCATTTGTGTTTGCAATTGTGTTTAAAAAAATCATTTCCCTTTTTCGTTGAAACGTTTAAACGCGCGACATCACCCATCAATTTTTTGACGACAACTTTGTTATCGTGATAAAAATACGTGTGTAGAAGAAAGTGAATTTTTTCCAGTTTGCGCTTAATTTTTTTTTAATTTACTCAAGGTTTTACAAAAATTATGGAAATAATTATATGTTTTACAAATTTCGCTGAGATTTGTCCAAAATGGTGGATCAACCTTGTCACATTGAAAATTGCTTTATTAGCAAAGCTTTGCGCTAAGCTATAATTATAATAAATTTTTTAATGATTTATCAATTACCTTCACATTTGAAAGTAAATAAATATGGAACTGAAGCTGCTGTTACAGGAAGTAGAATAGCTCCTGGATTTAACGAAAAAGATTTTAAACTGATCATCCATTCATTTATGCTATTCTTTCCGCGAATTGTTAAAGCTTGGGCATGTTGAATAAAAAAGATTAAAAAAAACCTTCGCCACCGAAAATATAGAAACTAAGAAAGAAAACTTTATTCAGTTTTTTATTTTTGAAGCCACTGACAAGTTTAATTCCAAAAATATGGGTTGCACAGATCAAGGAATAGAAATCAGAATTAAGAATTTCACCCATACAGGATACATGTAAGTTTTTTCATAAAATACAAAAGCTTATTATCTCTTCTCTGGTTTCTCCCTTTTTTCCCTCAAATCTACCCCTATTAGTTTGGCACATTTTCTTTAGGTTTTGTGGAAACGATACACAATTTGTTTCACAGAATCAATATGACGTAAAAGATTTCACATCTGTAAATAACTTTGCAATGATACAACTATATACTCGTCGGGGCATGTTTAATGTTACTATTAAATACCGAAATAACCCTCCATATCCTATTAATTATCCACCATGGCGGGGAGAAACTCGAAGTGAATGTATTTATCCGCCATCATTATCATATATGCCACGTAAAATTTTTTTCAGTGATGCTTCTTTTTGGTTTTTGGATTTTTATTTAGAAAAAAACTTAAATTCTATTGTCTTTTTTTTTGATGCTCTTTTTCAAGAATTAAAAATTTATTTTCTACGCCAATTTTCAGAATGAATTAAAATATTTTCATATTTTTTTTCGGTGAATCAAATTCTACAAAAAAGCTCCAAAAAAGGGCCAAACAAACAACCCTTTTTTCTTTTCCTGACACAAACTAAAATTTTAGCCCTTGATTGCCGCGATTTCCATGATGATTGTGAAAATTGGGCAGCTAATGGCATTTGCAATAGTACTTGGTATTAGGGTTGTCGAATGGGGAATTTCCCGGGAATTTCCCGATTTTTCCTGGGAAATTTCCCGCTACAAACCCTTACAAAGTTTCACCAAGTCTAACAAAGTCTTACAAAAGTTGCTATAACTTTGTTAAACTTTGTAAGACTTTGTGAAGGTTTGTAGCGGGAAAATTCCCGGGAAATTTCCCCATTTTCCCATTTCCCGGGAAATTCGACAACCCTACTTGGTATGCTCCCATTGAATGTGCGGCTTCATGCAACTATAAAGAATGTAAATGTATGAATCTTCGAGATGATTGCGATGTATTGGCTGCAAAAGGAGAATGCATAATCAATTCAGCGATGATGCTCAAAGATTGTCGTCGATCGTGTAACCTTTGTGGAAGCAATCAGCAAAACCATGGAAATGGAATATATTTTAATAAAAAATTAATACTTTTTTCTTTTATCATACTGGGGCAAGTCGGGCGCGGCCGGGCGCGTTGCGCCCGGGGCTCGACGGGTCGCGCTCAAAAAAATGGAGGGTCGCGCTCCAAAATCTTTAAAATCTAATGGTAAAAAAAATTCGATGTGGTAATTATTAATATTCGGGAAAATTTTTTTTGAGAAAAACCACAGGGGATACCCTTTAGTCAAAAAGGGGTCGCGCTAAATCTGAAAATTTGGCGCCCTTAGTTGCCCCAGTATGTCTTTTATCCTTTTTATTTATTGGACTTAAAAAATATATAATATACATATATTTTTTATGTGATCCAATTTTCTTTTTGAATGTGAAAAGCAAAAAGTTTGGTTTATAATATTTTTATTTTAAAATATTTGTAAAAAATTCTGGAAAAATAAAAAATAAATAGCTGCCAAAGAAAATTTAAATACAAAAGGGTATCACAAAAGTTTCGTCAACGAAAGAAAGAAAATAAAAAATCACAACAGATGCAAAAAAAGAAAAAAGAAAAAGAGAAAGACCGGCTCTTAGAAATTTTTTTGATAGAGATGAAATGGAAAAAAAGTGATGTGTAAAGTAATATAATATAAATAACAATGATAGCGAAGAAAATTAAAATATTCCATTTGTATAATATTGAAAATTATCGTACAACCTCGTTGTAAGAGAGTCCCGACTATTTTCAACCATTCCAGCAATAAGTTCTTGAAGTTGGGGTTCGGTGAAACTCAAGTGAAAGCGTTCATAAAGTTGTTTCACAACATTTGGGCCACCTCGAAAGCAAGGAAGTTGGGAGCCTGGAAAGTTTAGAAAAGGTTATTAAAATTTGCATTAATTATAATTTAAAAATGTTACCGTGTATCATGATTTCCACAATATTTAATAATCTTTCATGATGCTTTCTTGCGGCAATTAAACCTTTGAGCATTAATTGTTTAAATTCTTCAAACATTTCAGAATTAAGACCGCCAATTACATCGATTAATTCTTGAGTGAATTTGAAAGGTGAAGTTTCAAAACCCAAATTTCTTGGAGATATCGAAAGAATATATCCAAAATCGATATGAATTAAATGCCCATCAGCATCAAGCATAATATTACCATTATGCCGATCTTTGACTTGCAAAAAATAGCAGGCGAGGCAATAAGCTGCGCAACTTTGAATGAAATTTTTTTGGGCTTTCCGGTAATTTTCTGATAGCCTCGAGCCATATGTAATTAGGAAATGACTCAAAAGTGTTGGTGGATATGGTTGATCCGCGTCGTCATAAGATGGATTGGCAACGAGATTCTTTTTTATTTGATGCAATGAACAGGCGTTTAATATGGGTTCTATCATCCCAGAATCATGGGAATATACAAGGATTTTATATGGTCGAAGATAAAGTGGAAGCTTTTCTTCTTTCCATATTTTCTGAAAAAAGATTATTATTATTAAAATAAAAAAGGTGACAAAATTTAAAGTGTTTTTAATTCAGAGATCTTGAAATGAAAAATGTTGAAAAGTTGGAATCTTTTTTGAAACTAAAAATAATTTTAATTTTTGACCTTTTTAAACAAAATATTTTTATCGTAACTAATTTTTCAGTATTAAATAAAAACTTTCAAAAGCTTCAATAGTTTGAATTTTTTAAGGATGAAAATATTGTTTTAAACTCCAAGAATTTTTTATTCTAATATTTTAATTTTAAACATCTATAGTCTCGAAATGAAAACATTTTTTTAAGATTTCTAAGACGAATTTGTAAAATAAAATTTTTATTTTTATTTTTATTTTACCTGTAAGCAAGTGAGCAATTGATATGCTAATAATTCTTGCCTCAAATCATCTCCAGTTTTTATGATTGCCGGTAGCAATTTCCATCCATCCAACATTCCATAAGGTGAAGATTCTCGAATACGAATTAATTTTTCTTCCCATGGTTCACTCATCGCTGAAGCTGATGGATCTTCGGCAGAATGTTCCATTTTTTTACGTTTTTTCTTTTTTAATTCGCTTAAATTTTTACGAATTTCTGCTGGATTTAATGTTGCTGGCAAGGATGGCGAGGGTTTTATATCTTCGCTGTCGACGGAGATTTGTGAAGAGGATTCTAAATAACTGTCATCCACAAAAAGTTTATTAAATTGAGTAAGCTTTTCATCTTCGCCATCATCATTTAGTGAAGAAGCGGCATCGAGTTCTAGAGAAATTTGGGTTTGAAATACTGCATTCCCGGTGAATGAATCGAGGGTGGTATTTGAATGTGGTCGAATATTAAAACCAGGAAGCGGAGTTGTAATCGAATTTGAACGCATTCGTCGATGAAACTAAAATGTTTGTTTAATTTATTTTTAAAAACTTAAAAGGGGAGCAGAAGGATTGATTTTATTTTTAGATCAAAAAAACGAAAATATCGTGTGCTTTTTTTATAGAATTTGTTTTAAAAATATAACTTACTTCGGCATCGCCTTCAGGTAATTTATTCTGCAATTTTGCTTTACAAAAATCTTTAACTTCCACCACTTCGACATAAATGCAATATGGAGCTTTATCTTTGCTATTTAACACGCAACCAGAAGTGTGAGGAATTCTAACAACAAAATGTTCAATGGTATTTGAAAATAATGGAACATAAACTCGTGCAGGAAGATTTAAATTAAGCATAAATAATTCATAAACAAGTTGTTGACTTTTATCTGATTTTAATGGAATAAATTTTAATTTATTTCCAATATTCATTAAAGCTTTAATAAATTCCATTTCTGGACGAATTTTAGAATTTGCTGAACATAAGCATTCTTCTTGTGGTTGTTGGGTTTCATTGGAAGCGTTTGTTGTGGAAGAGTAACAATGGCAACCATCATCAAAAGCTTTACCAGTTTTTAAATCACCTGGTGCATATTGAATACTTCGAACTGAAGCAGCACTATCACTTCGAGGCATAGGAATACTTGAATTTGAAGCTGCCCCTCCACTTCCACTGCTAAGGGCAACTTTGGCATCAGATTGTGAACGAGAATGGAAACTCGTCTTGGATGTTGGTCGACTGGGGCAATCACTTAAATAATCCTGAACGATTTTTTGTCTCAAAGCATAACCCTGGACTTTGCTTGATTGTTTTTTAAATTGTTCAACGCCATAAGATTCAAGCAACCAAAAACATTCCAATGCAAATGTTACATTTCGAGAACACCTAAAAATAATTATTTTATTTTTGGGTAAAGAAATGACAGGAAAATGTTTTGATTCCAACCTTCTGAGAATATAACAATGTAAAGCTTGAGCAACATTTGGCATATTTATATACATTGTAATAAGTTGGGGAAGATAAAAATCTACAACTTCTGTAGGGAAATCGAATAATTTATTTCCTGAAAAACCGATTTAGTTTATTTTAAGAATCTCCAACTGGCTTACCCAAATATGATAAAATTCCTATTTCTTTTGAAGTAAATAAATATTTTAAAGTTAAATTAATATCAAAATGTGGACTTTCAAAAAGTCTCAATAATAAACTTTGCTTTTCTTGTAATTTTCTTCTAATTTCTTGCATTGAATTTGTTTCATCATTTTCTTCATCCTCCACTTCTGTAATTCTTCGATGTGAGCCTATTGAAACAAGCGAAGTATATCCTACATCAGCAACCATGATATCCCCATAAATTTCTAACACATCTGACGTCGCTTTAATAAATTCTTCGCTTGCTTCTGATGAACCTGTGGGAGAAAATTGTTCTTCTTGTTCGGGGTCTTCGGATTCTTCAAATGAAAATGTTGCTCGCTTTTTTGTCGTTGTCGAAGATGGCGGAGTCGACGACGAAGGTGGTGGCTGCGGCAGTAGTGGTAACTAAAAATAAAAATTTATTGATTAAGGAATTTTTCTTTTTTTTTAAATTTAAAAGTGAACTTTAATTTTTTTTAAATAAAGAATTAAGTTTTTCATCAGATAAAAAAAATGGAAAGGAGAGAGATGAGGGATAACTAGTTGGTTGGATGCAATAAAATGCAAATGCAAATGACAAACCTGCGACGTGGTGGAATTATTTGAGGGTAAAAATTTATTATTTGGAATTACGCCAGAAGCGATGGATGTGTCATCAGCCGTTAATTGAAGCAATTCATCAAAAGATAAAATAGTTTTAGTTGTTGAATTTTGCTGCAATTTGTTTTGTTGGTGATTGTTGTTGGAGGAATTTTGTGGACTGCTGCCGCTATCATTTGATTCAGTGGAAAGATTAAAAGTTTCACGAAGAACGCATCTAAAAAAATGTAAAACGTCAATCATGAATATATAATTTTTCACTCATATCAAAAAGGAAAATATGATGTGAAAAAAATGACTATGTATATATAATGTCATAAATGTATTTGTCACTTACTTTGAGCATACACCATTTTTAGAATGGTTGCATTCATCTAAAGGTTGTTGTCGACCAAACATTTATAAATCAAATATAAAAATATAAATTTTAAGTTTATCAAAAATCATTCAATAAGCAAATAAAAAAATTTCTTCTTGGACTTCTGCATAAAATGAAACAAATCAAAAAATATTTACAGGTTTAGTTTAAGGATATCGGATGTTGTTGATTTGAAAAGTTTCAAATCAATAAAAATAATGAAAGAATAAACTAAATAAAGATATATATAATTTTTTTCTTTTGGTTTTCTTTAGCAGCTTGAGAAAAGAAAACTGGATGGTTCATCAGTCGTTTTTTCCATTACCGAAAAAATGACACCTCACATACTCGATTGTTGTTTGGGTGCTCTTAGCCAGATTTAATAACGGAATGTTTTTATTTGTAATTTTTGCTTTGAAAAAAACTTTGGATGCTTTAAATAATTATTATATTCAGAAGCTATTATTTGCATAACGGAAATTTTTATAAAGAGATTAACTGTCGATGATACTCTATTTCCAAAACAAAAGTTTAAATACATAAAAAGTTTATTTCACAAATCAAAAAAACGAACAGAATAAATTTTTTTTATCGTGGCGGTAAATACATGCAATCCACAGGTTGAAACCACCAATCATGTGAATGTGGAACACCGGGGCCTGGATTTTCTCGATGGTATCCACGAGCACCACACATTTCTTGGCAGCTTCTCAAACCATAAAAAAATGTTTCTGCTTCCTCACGCTTCTCTTTTGATGGTTCTAATTTACAATAAATTTCAAAAATATCTTCGTATAAAAAAATTATTGCAGATCGAAATATTTTTTGTTCTTGAACCTTATATTCATAACTTTTTATGGCTGAATCAAGATGATCATCGAGAACTTTTAAACATGGAATATACCAATCAATTAAAAGTTGTTTTTGTTCATCCGTCCAAAGTTCAAATTCATCACTGCCGTCGTTGTCATTGTTGTAACTATTTCGACGTAAAATATATTCAAATACGGAAACCAAAAACCCGTTTATAAAATCTTCTTGATTGAAGTACTCATAGCCTTCAAGGGCATCATCGGGAAGCTTGGCGTCAAGATTTTCCAAAAATATTTGACGCAAAGTTGTGAGATCAATTTCTTTATTTGGCATCCTAAAAAATTCATATATTCCTTATTTATTTTAATGATAAAACAAGGGATAAAAATTCAAAAAACATTTATAATTAATAAATTTGAGGTTGAAGGAATTTAAAGTTATAAGCGCCGAATCTTTTTTGCCCTTTTTTTGGCGCTCAAAAATGGCAAAAATTTTGCTTATTGCAATAAACCAAAATAGATGCTTTACTTTTACATTTTTGTCGACCATTTTCGCCCAATTCCAAATAAATAAAAACTTGTAAATCTGGAAAAAGTTGTTGTTGTTATGAAATATCAAGCAACGAAATAAAAAAAGGAGTAAAACATAAATTTTGTAGTTGGAACTTCCCTTTTTTGCGTCGCTGTATATTTAATTTGAGAGATTTATAATTGTTTTAAAACAATCCATCCATCATGAGTTGGAAAAATGAGGTAGAATTTTGTTTTAATTTTTTGCGACTTCAAGATCCATCAAATAAATCATCGATTTATTCTCCAATTTCCATGTTAAATAGTTTGGCCATGATTTATGTCGGCGCTGAAGGAAATACGGCTGATGAAATAGCTAAAGTTATTGGAAATGGTGGGACACGAGTATTTTTTTACTTTCTTTTATTAAATAAAATTTTAGAAAAAAATAAAAATGAAATTATTAATTATTATTATTCAGAATTTATAAAACGTCACAAAATGATAAAAGATACTATTTTTTTATCAAAAAAAGATAATAAAATTGATAGGTTTGAATCTGGACCACATGAAATTGAAAAGCCAGTAATGAGAGCTGCAGAAATAGCCGAGTCAGAACATCAAGAAACTGGAAATTTGGTAAACAATTCCGGTGTTGAAAAGGCAAAAGCTTTTGAACAAAGTTCATCAGATTTATTAGAACCACCACCGCCAAAAAAGAGCAACCTTCGAAGTCCCAAATCAAAAGTTAAAACAAAAAAAGATGATGGAATTCCATTTGAAATTTTGATGGCAAATAAACTTTTTATCGATAAAAACGTGCATCTTTTGGATGATTTTAAAAACATAATGGAAGAAAAATTTGATGGCCAATTTCAACAATTAAATTTTAAAGAAAACAAAAGTGAAGCTGTAAAGGTAGATACTTAATTTTAAATGCCTTCCTTCTGCGGCATAAAATGTCTTGCTTTCAATGGTACTTTAACAATAATTGCTAAATAAATTTAGATAATCAACAACTTTGTGAACGATGCTACCAAACAAAAAATTAAAAGAGTTTTTGAACTCGATGATATTGAAGAGAATACAGGTGTAATTCTTGTAAATGCAATTTATTTTATTGGAAAATGGGCAGAACCTTTTAAATTTCGTGAAAAAGGAATGTTTTAATCGAAAATACCACGAGAAATGGATCTAATGTCTACAACATTGTACGGTGATGGTATTAATTACACTGAAGGAAAAAATTGGCAATGTGTTGGAATTCCATATCGAGATAATAAAATTTGGATGTTCATAATTTTGCCAAAAGAAAATGATGGATTGGATAATTTAATGAATCAAATTGATTTTTCAATGTTTAAAGAATTCACAAAATAGTACGTACCTTAACCATTTTTGTGAAAGTAAAATTCGCCATGAATATTATTTTCATATTAATTTTTAGCAACAGAACCATACCAATAGAGGTCACCATACCCGTTTTTGAAATATCTGGTGATTATGATCTGGTTCATAATTTTCCAGAACTTGGAATTCATGATATGTTTGATAAACTTCGCTGCGATTTGTCCAAAATGGTTGATCAAACGTATCACAATGAAAATTATTTTGTTAACAAAGCTTTACACAAAGCTTTTATCAAAGTAAAAATTATTTCTCTTTTATATAAAAATTTTCTATTATACCAATATTTTTTGCAGGTCGATGAATATGGAACTGAAGCAGCTGCAGTAACAGGAAGTAGACTAGTTCCTGGATGTAAGCCAAAAATATTTAAAGCTGATCATCCATTCATTTATGCTATAGTTTCTATGGATCGATCAGAGGAAAAAGAGAAAAACCAATCAGAACCTACGGAAATACTCTTTGCTGGAACATATTGTTAAAATTTAAATTATCGGTTTATTTATATAATTTTTTTGCTGCCGCAACTTCCAGTTTTTTCATTTTAAAAAACAACCATAAAAAAATTTAATGATAAATTTAAATATTATCTGCGATATATTTTTTAATAATTTATGCCTTTTTTTGTCCCCTAAAAGTTATAAGTATGTATAATTTATTTTTATTTATATTTTTTGCGGTATTATTTAATTAATGAATAAAAAAATATTTATTTAAACAATATAATTTTCTTAATTTATTAAAAATCAGTCCAAAGCACTCCAGTTTCTGTTCGTTTTGTTGAAGATGATTGACTTTCATTTAATTTTTCATCGGATGAATTTTCTTTCGAAGTTGATTCATCCGCAAATTTTACGTTTACGGATCCTGGTGGAGGACTCGCTAATCCAAATGGAGGAGCTGGAAACTCTTCCGTGTCTTCTTCTTCCGCTTCGGGTCTTGCAACCGGGGCTTCTTGGGTTTCCGTTTTTGGCGGAGATGGTTTTATTTTAGCTTTTGTAGTAATTACTGTAGTTTCATCAAATCTCACTACGGGTGGTTGAGTTTGTCGACGAGGATCATTTCTTTTGGAATTATTTCCATTTTGTCGTTTTGAAACTGGATATCGATCTGAAGAAAGTGATCGTCTACGCATTACATAATCCACTACATTCCCTGTATCAGGCGTGGTGGGTGAAATGGAATGATCTTGAGAGGAAAAACTATCTTGAGAAGGTAAACGTCGGCGTTGAACCTAAAAAAATGTTTTTGTTTTAAATTGCATATTTTTAAAAGCGTTTTTTATAATTTTTATTAACTTTATTATCAGACATTTGTTGGAGAAAACGACGAAATTTTGTAAGTGAATTTTTTTCATCTTTTCAATTTTTAAGTTGTCAAAAAAATTATTTTATATAATTTTTCTAAAACCTTTCTAGTACCGAATGGATATATTTTAAAAAGCAAAAAAGCAATAAAAATTTTTAGAGTCAAAACTTAAAATAAAAAAAGAAACATTTTAATAAATCAAAATTCTGAATTCTGTATTTTTATTTTAATAAAATTAGATAATTTTCCATTGATTTCGTTTTCAAAAAACCAACAGTTTTTAATATTTTAATTTCTAACTTACCATATCGATAGTTTTATGATGTTTGCTTACATCAATATTCGGTCTTCGAATTTTATCGTCTGTTGCCTTTTCACTCAAAGGACTCGGACTAAAAGTGCTTAATTTTGAGCTGCTTTGAGGTGATGGAGTTGCATTTGATGCGGAATCCAAATTTCTCATAGTCAAAGTATAAGGAATTTCGCCATTAAATAAATGGAGTTTTTTTAATTCAGGTCGATCCACACTTTCCACCGAAATTAATGTTGGTTTAATCCTTTCTGGTTGTTGTTGTTGCTGCTGTTTGCCTTTGCTTAAAACAAATAATTCTTGAGCATCTTTTAAAACACTTTCCAAAGGTTCCAATAAACTATCAAATGAAATTTCAGCTGTTGATTTTAAAGGTTTTATTGGAATTGTAGGAGGCGTGGGTTTTCTCTGAAAGAAAAAAGAAAAAATCAATTTCATGGTAATTTTTTTGAATGAAACAAAAATCTTCCAGAAATTTCTAAAATATAATATATTTTTCTTTGGGTTTTATGCAAAAAATTTAAAAGAAAAAATTCTTGTTTTTTATAAAAAATCAAACCTTTGCATTTTTTATATATTAGAAAAATTTTTATTCAAATTTTTAAAACTCTGAAAAAACTTACTTCATGGCTGGTCGTAATGATTGTTGCGTTAATAATTTGTTTGGGTTTTGGTGGAACAACGGGTTTTTCCATTTTTCTTACATTTTCTCGAACGCTAATTCCTTCAGGAGTAATCACCAAATTTTCTTTATGAAATACTTTTCCTTTTATTGGCCCTGTGGCGCCATAAGTTGAAGCAATTTCTTTTGCGGAATTATCATCTTTGGGCGTGGTTGATGAATCTTTGGATTCGGAGGATTTACTTGAAGTTGCAATACTTCGAAATCCCGTGGTTTCAGGAGTCATTGGACTAAAACTCGATAAACCTATATTTGTATTTGGAGGAGGTGGTTGCCGAATTCGATGAACTACAGCATATTTCGATTCATCCATGTTTGCCGCAGGGATGTTTGAAAATGAATTTAATGGTTTTGATTCAAAATTATTATTTTCAAAACTGCTCGATTTTCCAATATTTTGTGTTACAAACGTACTGGAGCGTTGTTGAGTTGGAGATAAAACTATGGGTCGAATAATGGTTGATTGAGTTGGAGGAGTCGAGGATGTAGGAGGAGGAGTAGCTTCAGGCCCATCAATAGGAATGGGAACAGCATCTCGAAATCTTGCCATTCCTCCTGCAGCTAAAGATTGCCTCATTACTTGTGCATATCTCGAAGATGGAGTACTTTTAGCTCGATGTTGTTGGTGTTGATTATTTTCTGAATATCCTGAACTATCTTCTTCATCATCATCATTATCATCTGATTTTGGCATTTGTTGTTGCTGTTGCTTTTTTTCAACTTTTGGTCCACTTATTTTTTTAACCACAACATTCCCTATTCTTTTCGTGGTAAAAGTTGTGGAATATACTCTTGGATCGGTGGCTGATGAACCTACATCAGATTGGGAACTAGACGCTCCATGCTCAAGATCATGAAGTTTATAAGATCCTTCACTCATATTATCCAAATAATAATCAAAATGGGCATTGGGATTATTAACTTGATCCAAAAAATTATCTCCTGATGCAGATTTTTGAGGTGGTTTGGATTCCATTTGAATTTCAAATTCTCGACATATCACTTTTATATCATCTCCAAGGACATTAGGTAATGAAAGGGACATAGGATCGACATGTTGCTGTTGCCCTGAGGCTAATATGGTTGACTCTTCAATTTTGGGTTCAAGTGGTTTAGATTTAAAAGTTTTTTGATGTATATATGGATCTCGTGAAGTTGTCGTCGTTTCAAGATCGCTTACACATTGCCTTTCATTATCTGAAGCATACGATGAAGGTGTTGTTGGTTGATGATGAACACTTTTTGGTCGAGGATGTTGCTTCGAAGCTTGAGGTGGAATTACACCGGGAGGGTAATAAACTTTTCCAGATGATGGAGTAATTCCAATTCCATTGCCATTAGTTTTAGCTGTCGTTGTTGTTGCTCCATTTTTTGATGGTTCATCTTTAGTTGTCTTTTTCGTTAAACTCCCTGTGGCATCAATAACATTAAATTGTATATGCCTTTGAGCAGATCCCGATCGGCTTTCTCCACTGGGCCTTAATGGCCTTGAAAAAGGTTCTCTTCGTTTATGATGTTCTCGAACATAATCAATTAATTGTTTTTGAGTTCGACCATGATATCGAAAAGACGAACCCCGGGAAAATAATTTATGCTCTTTTTTAGGTTCATTTATTTCTATGCAACGAAAAAAGGCATGATGTTCCACGCATTTTTTCCAAAAATTTTTACATTCATTCCGTGTATCAAAACTAAATTCCACTGTTTCTTTGTAATATGGCTGAAAATAGGAAAATATTTTTAAAGAGTTTAAAGCGACAAAAAAAAGTAATGTTGCGAAGAAAAAATATTCAAATTTTGCAAAGTTTGGTTATTTTTGAAGCAAATTTTGAAAATTTAAAATTTTTAAAAATGCTCGTAAATGACCTATTTTTTAGCGAAATCCACTTACATTACTTTCAGGATGAAGTTTAATCATTAATTTTTTTCGTTTAAAACTTAATTTTCTAACTTTTGCCCATGAAAATATTGATACACATTGCAAATGGTGGAATACTTTCACGCCCATATGAGCCACAGATAAATTAACATCCGTGCCTTCAATATCTTTAGCAATATGTAATTTAATTCCATAAAAATCACATCTCCGCGCAACTTCTAATAAATTTAAATCTGCTTCACCCGGGGACATTCCACTGAAAATAAAAAATTAATGTCTTTGAAAAATTATTCAGAACAAAAAAGCTTTTTTTGGTGAAGATATTTTTCGCTGAGAAATTTTGCATCATTTCTGTTTCAAGCTTAATTTTTTGGATTATTAACTTTTATATTTTTTTCCATTGGTTTTAGAACAAAAATTCTTACAAAATGAGATATATTTTTTTAAATTTTTTAGCTTACAAATCGAAAAAAAATTTCCGTTAAAAAAATGCAAAGAGTTGGGCCTTGTTTGGAATCAATAAAAAAACTTACATAAGTTGTTTATGAATATCCATAACTTTAATTTGAAATGCCACGGTTTGATGTGGAATAAAACTAATGGGAGATAAATAAGTATGATCGGGATAATCATCAGGTGAAAAATCTCCACAATCGGCTTGAACTATATAAGCCACGAGTAAGGCCGCAGTATTTTCATTGCATACAAATTCACCTTGAGCTAAATCTCGACGAATTTGGAGACTTATTAAATATCTAAAAATCAAGAAATAAAAACTTTAAATAATTTTATTTCCCAAACTTTTTTATGGTCTTTGATTTTATGTTAATTATTTACCTTGTATATTCTTCTTCCAAATCCGCTGGATTGGGAGTATAAAATTTAACAATAAAATAAAATCTTGCATCGGATTGGGTTGAAGTAATTTGTCGAAGAATACATTTCTCTTTATCCAACCATACTTTATTTCCATAAACATCAATAAATTCAAGGCCAAAATAATCGCTTTCAAGTAAATTTAAATGTCGACATACTTCTTCAAATAAAGCTTGACCTGTTGCTTTGTGCTAAAAAAAAGAAAAATAATATTATATAGAAAGCTCAAATTCTTTAGTTCTGAAAGACGTACTTAAAATTTTAGAACTTTTTTGAAATTTCTTACTCGAGGCAATTTTATTTAAATTTTGCAATATATTTTCTTTTTATTTTTATCTATGTTTATTTTAACTCCAACATTGCTTTATTTTTTACGTTTTTTTACAAATGGTCACTCTTTTTTTTGTTTTTCTATGCTTCAAGCTTTAGCTGCTTCTTTATTTTAATGTGAATGACAACTAACTTTGATGTTTAAGCGTCAAAAAAAATGAAGACACTACACAAAGAAAAAAGCAAAGCAAAGCTGTGATTTTGTTGGAAAAAAAAAGAGAGAAAGAGACTCTAAACAAAGCAGCAAAATGCCATTTGTCGTTGTCGTCGTCGTTTTATTTTTTTGCTTCTCTTGCTTCTGAGAAAAAAAATTGTGCAATCAATTTTACATAAAAAAATTGCGCCAAAAACAAAAAAAATAAACACTTTACACTTGACAGCTGGTCAACGGCCATAAGGCTAAGAAGAAAAAAAACTTAAAAGAAAAAATAAATAAAAATAATACACTTTTAAAAGTTAAATAAATGCTTAGTCATTTTAATTCTTAGCAACAACAAAAAATGATTGTAATTTTATTTTTTTTAATGTTTTTGATTAATTGGCAAAGTTTTTTAGTTTTAGAAAAAAAAGAGATAATGAAGAAAAAAAAGTCGGCAAATAGCAATGTATTTAAAAATGTTATAAATATACACTTTTATCTGAGATTTTGGTGGGAAATAAAAAAAGTCAACCGAAAATTATTAGTTACAAAAACAAATTTCGTTTTATTTTTTATATATAAAACTCAAAAAGTTGATTACTTACACCCAAATGAAATACAGCAGTTGTGTCATCTAATAATCGAACTTTAATACACATTAATTTTCCTTTTCTTGGATCCATTCCCGGTGGTGGAGGAAGGCCAACGCCATGAGGAATTTGCGAGGAGGTTGCTGATGGAACGGGTTGATGAAATGAAACTGAAGGAGGATATCCTTGAACTTTTGTTTTGGTTTTTGTTGTAGAAGTCGCATGTGGAGGTGCCATCATCGGCATTATTGATGATTGGCATAAGGCACTAGAAAAAAAATGGCTTTTAAAAGATGTTATTAAAAATCAATAAAAAAAGTTTATTTTCCAAAAAAAAGAAGCGCTTCACGTTATTATTATTCGGGGCATTTTTTTCTGGAAGAAAAGAAGTGAAACCAAAAAGAAAAAGAAAAAGGATTCCAAAAAAGAAAGGCAAAAAATAAAAATAAAATGACCGAGAAGATGAGCGAGAGAGGCTTTGTGACGCTATTTCCCTTTCCCTGCCTTACTTTATTTTTAATGTCCTCAGGGAAAACTTGGAACTTGGACATCAGCTTTTATATATGTAAAAGCTTGAAGAAGAAAAAAATGATAGGGGAAAAACATTTATGGAAGACGAAGGAGAAAATAAATATGTACGTATACGTCAAAAATATATGATTGTTTTTTATGGCTTTGTTTTCTAAACTTTCATCTCAAAATAAAAAATTTGAAGAATGTAGGCTTCAAAATTTTTTGACGTTTACACTGATTTGAGCTAAAGATAAAAATATGGACAGTGTTTGGTGGAGAAAAAAAATATTATGGCAAAAATTACAATCGAAAAAAAATCATGAAAGTTTTTCATTGATTGATTATTTTCAAAGAAAAATCTGACAATCAAAAAAATTTGGGATCAAAATATTTTTTTAACTCTTTCATTTTCGCTTAAATGTTTTTTTAGTGCACAACTTTTTTTTTTCAAGGGTTCAAATAAGGCACTTTTTATGAGTTAAAAAAATGGCAAAAATGAATAACAAAAAAATAAGTAAATATAAATAATTATAATAACTGACCAATAGTGCCCTTTCTCTCGCTCCAAATAATGATGTTGTTTTCGCCACTTGTCAAAGCCTCAAGGGAATTGAGAACTCAAGTAAATATTAAAACACATACATACATAGTCGACGACACATAGATAGATACTTCAAAATAAAAAAGAATGAGAGGAATTTTATTAGCTTGTTTTTCAAATAAAAATATTTCTTGGGTGATGATGGTTCAATAAAATTAATTTTATATTTATAAATAAATAAAATATTAAATTTATTTTTATTATTTTGGCGCATAAAAGTGAGAATAGCCTAATTTAATTTTGTTTTTTTGGATATGCTAAGAAAAAAAATTTAAGTAAATAATAAAAAAGGCGGTGTAAAAATATTAAGATAAAATAAAAATTTAACTCTTATTTTTTACAAGGTACTTTTTTTTAAAAACGTCCAAATAAAAAATTGTCATTTTTTTGTTGCGAAGCTACGATTTAAAAAAAAGTAGTTTAAAAAATCTTAAACAAAATTATAAAAAAATTTTGAGGTCCCGAGTTTCGGTTATTTTCCATCGTTATTTTTTTTCTTATGGACGCCAGCCAGCTTCTTCCAAGAAATGTTATCGAGTTACCAAAAATCTCTCACTCCATTTCACTCTTCGCTTCTCTCTTTTTCCATTGATGAAACTTGATCCCTTCTTGGTTTCCTTTTCTTTTTTCGCTCGATTTCGCTTTCATATATTTTTTCTTTTAAAACCACCACCTTTAGTTTATTATTCCCGTTTGGAACGTCCTTTGAAAAAAAAGCTTTAAAACCAAATAAAGTTTCTATGGTCGAAACCAAAGAGGTGGTAAAAAAAATAATAAATGGAAGGAATTTAAAAGTAAAAAAATATAACAAAAAAATGGAGTAATAAAAGTTTATGCGTTTTATGAAGGTCATCGATACCGCTCAAAATTGTTTTTATGTTTAAAGGTAAAACTTTTTTATTTTTACAAAAATTCATTGCCAACAAAACATGTAGCAAAAACTCAGACAAAATAAAATAAATCAAAATGGTTTTTGAATTTTGTATTGGTTAAAAAAATGCAAAAATTTGAGTCGAATAATTTTTTTTATGAATTGAATGACCCAAGAAAAAAAAATGCACAGAAGCGACCAAAGAAAAAAGAAGAAAAAAAGTGAGGTAAAAAATGAACACATTCTTTCCTATTTTTCTTTATGTTCTAACAAAAATAAAAATATTGATAAAAAGCAGAGGACACATATTTATATAGTGCGGCACCACACCAAACAATAATATTAGCTGTTTTATTTTATTTTTTTCGCTTCACAAATCCTGACATTCTTGGATTTTTTACGCTTGTTTCCTTAACACTCAAGAAAAAAAAAATACAAAGCATAAAAAAAAATTTGCGGCACAGAGAAACAAGAAGAATAAGCTTGCTTGAAAATGAAAAAAGCTGTCACAAATGCAAAACGGAAGAAAGAAAAAAAAGAAAGGATGGAAAGGCGGCGAATGGTTTGAGAAGAGAGTGAAAAAAATAAAATAAAATGCATACCACCACCAACAAAATGCAATGCCAAACATTCTTTTTTCTTTTTCTTAGGTTTTTAACCAAGAAGCTTACTTACTACTCTACTATGTACTTGCGTTTTCTTGGTTGAAACATAAAAAAAAATGTGAGTTTCTAAAAAGTTTTTCTTTTTCGTTTAAGAAAAAAAACGTTTCAATAAAAAAAAGAAAAGGAAAGGAAAAACATGCGTATGCATGCCATGAGCTCACTTTTTAGCGGTAACAATAAATATAAAAAGTATGAACCTATTTTTTCGATGTTTTTTACTTTTGAAAAAATGGAAACGACAAAGAAGAAAAAAAGAAAAATGCCAGAAAAGATGAAAGAAAAAAATATGATGGAATTGAGACTATTTTGTTGTTTTTTTTTATGATGGCATTGGTTTAGGCGCTTGTAAGTTACAGCAGCCATTTTTTCTTCTTTCTTTTTTTTCGCTTGAAGGAACACGTTTTCTTTTCTACTAAACCAACTCATGTCAAAAACTCAAAAGGATAAACATTTTTTGGGTGGAAAAAAATAAGCATAAATAATATTTTTGAACCGAGAAAAACGAATAATAAATAAGAAAAGTTTTAAACATCTCTAGAAAATATGAGTTCCAAACAACAACAAAAATTGACGGTGATAAGTGGTGGGATGGGTTTGAACTGAGAGATTTGGGATGCCTCGTATTTAGTTTCTTATTTTTAAATTTTTTTAAAATTAAAAAAAGTTTTAGCAAAGTGCTAAAAGTTTTGTTATCAAAGTGGGAAACCAAAAATGTCTTTCATTTGAAATTTTCCAACCGTGACAAGGATAATTATTCGTTAAAAAATTTATAGAATGCAATTCCATCTTTGAAAGGAATTAAAACTTAAAGGTATCATTCAGATTTTCAACCATCTTATTTAGCCGGGTCCCAAACCCTTTGAAAAAATAAATTATGAAAGAAATGCTTTTGAAGAAGAAAGGCTATAAAAATAAAAATGAGTATTTTTTTCTTCTTAATAGTATCCCTTCAATGGTCGATTAAAAAGCTTTTCTTTATGCCTTTGGAATGCTTTGAAGAAAAAATAAGATGCATCTTTTTTTTGGTAGTATATAAAATGAGGTACTTTAAAACGAATAAATTTTGCATTAGGAAATGAAAAAATAAAAAGATATGGAGAAAGAAAGCGCGTGATACGAAATTTATCTAAAAAACAAAGAAAATAAAAGTGAATTTGTCAACTTAAAATGACAACATTCGATCGCTATATTTTTGGTAATTGGCAAGTGTTCTGTTTTTTTTTAGTTAGTCGAGTCAAAGGAAAATTCATTTCCACGAAAAAAAATAATTCATAAGGTTTATGAACTCTCTAAAAATTTTATAATTCGTGATCCTTTGCTTTTTGAAACGAAAAAAATTTTAGCAGTGATTAGGGTTTTTTAAAATCAATTTATTTGGTAAAGTATTTAAACACTGAAAAAAAAGTCAGCGGTTGTAATACAAGAATAAAAAAAATATCGAAAGCGGTAAATTTCATTTGAAAAAAATTTGTTTAAAAAATTTTTTTAAAGGAAGACATTTTTTTTGTTGTGCAAAAGCATCTTTTCGACAAAGCTAGCTTGCTTCTTCATTTATCTCTCTTCAAAAACTTTGAACGCGGCTGTCGTTGTTGGCAAAAAAAAAGATGAAATGGAACATATGGAATTGAAAAAAAGTGAAGTGATCACCACCGCCAAAAACATAAGTCGTAGATAGATTTTTTTAAGCGTAACAAAAACAAATTTTTTTTTTGAACAAGCTCTGTTTCATCGAAAAAAAGAATAGAAAATAGCCACATTCTCTGTCTTTTTTATTTTTCTTAAAAATGCTTTATTTTTTTTGAGGAAAAAAGAAAAATAAAAGGCAAGAAGGCAAAGAAGTCAGTCTTTTTGGGCCGTCCACTATGTATGTATATATTTGCTGTTGAGTGCATAATCAAGTTATGGCACCCTTTTTTCTTTTCTTCGAAAAAAAAAGAGGAAAACGAACAACAACAAAAACAAGCTTAAGGCTGCTGCTGCTGACTATTTTCTTATTTCCAACTTCGACTACTTTTCTTTTTTATTTTCTTCGCAATTTGCACTTGATTAAAAAGAAATATAAAAAAAAGAAAAAATGGAAGAAAAGAAAAGCGCTTTTGTCACATTTGTTGAATAAAAAAAATATGCATGTAAAAATTTAATTTTGAAAATAAAAATGAAAATGGTTTAAAGCAATTAAAAAATGAAAAGTTTATTCAAGAAAATGTCGGAAGCACCGGAAATGGTTTGCACTTGTCCTCTTTTTATTTCAATTATTTATTTATTTAAAAATGAATAACTCTATTTTCAAAAATGTAATTCTTAAAATGTCAAGTTTGGAAGTATTCATTGTTAATGGAATAATAGTCTAAGAAACTATATTTTATTTATTTTAAAAATTAATAAAAACAGAAATATAAACTTTTTTTTATCTATTTTCTTAAAATAAAATTTTTAAATTAACAAATCAAATTTAAAATTTATTTTCAATGAATTTGTCCAATAATATATCCATAGTTTTTTCAGAATTGCGAATATAACATCCCATAATTTGTTTCCATGTTTCAGATTTTTGAGTAATGGATCCTAGCCATTCCATATCCAATTTATCAAAATCTGATTGAGAAAAAAATACAATTCTCCAGCAATCAGTTATCATTAATTTAAGGGACACATGGAGTTTTGTGGATATTTCGAGCCGGGCCTTTCTTCCCCATTCACTTGAAACGTTGCATGTAAATTCCTTTTTAAAGAATTCAAGCCCCAATTTGAAGGGGTAATTTGTCATCAAATTGTAAGAATTGGACATCTATAAAAAAGGAAGTAAGAAAAATATAAAATATTCAAAACAAAAACCTAAAAAACCGCACAAATGAGAACACATGTTACTATCTGTCAACCGATTTTTGACAAATATCCTAAAACCTCAAGTCTCTTATATACTAAAAAACAGCAATTTATTTTGAAAGTTTAAAAACAGGTGTTTGTTTTTAACCTAATGACATTAATTAGCGATCGTGGATATAACAAATTATGTTTTTCCATAGCTTCAAACTGTTTTGGAGAAGAAAAAACAAAACTAAAAAATATTTCAATCTTTTGAAAGAATCTATTTTAAAGGCAAAGAAATATTTAATTTAGTAGTAAGAAGCTTTGGAAAACAGCTGCGCAAAAAAAAATACTTTCAAAAGCAAATCAAATTTTTTTGTGCCTAACACACTAAAAAGCCAATAAAAGAAAAAACACATTTATGGTTTCCATCCGTCTACACACCGATTTGTGTATTACGAAATATTTGGCGCACAAAAGCATTGTTAGTTATAAAAAAGCGCAAACATTTTAATAGATAATTTTCGGTTTCAATCGATCGCAAAAATGATTTCTTTATTGCATTGAGAAAAGGAAGATCAAAATATTTATACTTATTAATAAATTTTAATGTTGTTTGTTAATTTCACTATTTGTAAAAAATCAAATAATAATATAAAAATTTTTATTTGGAGCAAGCATCAATGAAGCAAAAATAAGGAGAAGAAAATGACAATAATGTTATTTGTTTAGGGGAAAACAGGCAAATTATTTATAATAATCAAGATCAGAATCAGAGCATTTGCTAATATCATTATAACGGGAAATATTTTGCCATTCTCCACAACAATTTGTATGTCCCTCATTATTAGGTTGGGTACTGAAAAAGTAACAAGGTTTTTGAAAAGAACTTGTTGAAAGTTCTAAAATTGCTGAATATGTTGCACATCCGGCACCAAGAAAGCCAACGACTGAAAAGTACAAAAATTAAATATATTATTTAATTTAAAAATGTGTCAGCGCCAAGTAATTTTTTTATTGAAACCGCTGTATTTTTGAAATTTCATGAACTCAAAAATTGTTAGCACCGATACTTTTAAAACCAAATAACTTACTTATAATAATGAAAGATGCAATTACTACCCATAATGGACATAATCTCAACACTCTAAAAAAATAAATAAAAGTTTTCGATTGTTTTAAACCACAATAAAAAAGGCTTACTCTGAGACCGAAGGTATTCCTTCCCATTCACCCAAACCCTTTGCTTTATATTCTTTCTTTAATTTTTCTTTAGTTAATAAAAATGCATAAAATAACATTGGAAACATGATAGCTGTAAAGGGTTGCAATGCACCACCAACTAAATCCAAAAGTGGTCCAAACGATGGGACAGATTCACCAACAAATACGATAGCTACCATTACACTGAGGCGAATAATAACTCTTTTAATACTAAATTCTAAAAATTAATATATATATTAAAAATAATTGGTATTCAAAATATTAAAATTCTTGAGAAGATTTATTTCACTATTTTTTTTGATGCATTTTTGTAAAAAAAAGTATAACACACCAAGAGGAACTTTAAGATACTCTTCGACTTCTTGATTTAACGGATTAAACACAATTGTCAAAGATAAAATAAGATGCATCGTAATAGTTACATTGATAGTTTGTTGAATCCATTTAGTTTGAATTGAATTGATTACAGAATCTCGTAGAGAATCTCCATAAGATAAATAACCAACTATACATACAGGAAGATACATTGCCACAACAACTAAAATTTTATGAAGTTTTTAAATATATTAAAACGCGAAGAATATTTTTCTAGAAGCATTATTTATTTACAATTTTCTTACTTGCAAATCCTAGGGCATTTGATTTTTTAAATTCCTTTGGTTTTTTCATATCATGTTGAAGGGTTGGAAATGATGAATGCCCGGCATATGCAAAAGTCAATGTTGCAAAAGCCAAAAAATAATTAGTTATTTTAAAATCAGGCATTTCTCGATGTGGTTCACAAGTATCATAATCTCTAAGAGTTCCAAAAACTATAAGCACAACTGCGCTGCAAGTTGCCACGGTCGAAGCTACAACGGTCCACCTAAATTTATTATTTTTTGTTTGAGGTTATAAATGCGAGAAAAAAAATTTACCAAAAATCTTCAGGTGATCTTAAAAATGTTATTGGAAGCAAAAATAATGCGACAAATAACACAATAATACAAAAACTAACATCAAATCCACTAAAAAAGGCTTTCATAAAATCATGAATATTTTTTGAAGCTAAAAGCAAAAAAACTACAGCCGTTCCAAACAAATTTGCCCAAATAAAAATTGAAACAATGGTTCTAAAATTAAAATTTACAAAAAATTATGCTTTTTGTCGATGGAGATGTCTATGGTGTAAAAACTTACTTAAATATTGGTCCCATAGCTCTATAACCAATTTCAGCGTAAGGTCTACGACAATGCTTTCGATATTCGGGATACATTCTTTGCAATAAAACCCAACATTCTCCTATGCAATATCCAGTAAATCCAAGTCCAAATCCCATAACTGCTACCAAAATTATTCCAAAATAAAATTCTAAAATTTTTTTAAATAAGAGTTTTTATGATTTCTTGAAGGGTCAAATATTCAAATTACTTACGAGACTCGATAACAGCTGATGGAAGAGCAACAATTCCACCACCGGCTTGATTGCCAACAACTAAAAATTTAATTTATCGCTAATGATAAAAGTAAATAATTAACTATATATATTTTACATACCACAAAATGCTGTAATGACCCAATGCATTCCATGAGTTCTGATCATATCGCCATTAGAATCTAATTCATAATCCACAATTTCGTCCTCCTCATCGTTAATGGGTTTGTCAATGTCCGTCGAATTTGAAGTAAAATCGGAAGAGATGTCACCATTACTCGATCTAAATTTGAAAGATTTATTAGAGTAAAAAAAATTAAATAAAAAGTTTTAATTATAAACAAAGTTCCAAATCTTGTTGCCAAAATGAATCCCAGATATTTTTGATCAAAGCTTTACCTTTTATTATGTTTTAAAGCAACAACGTTTCCATCTTCATCTTTATGTTTAAAAAGTCCCATTTTAAAAAAATAAAAAATAAACACTGCTTTTTTTTATATTAGTTTTCTGTCAAAAAAATAAGGAAAAAATTGTGCACTTTAAAATTTAAAAACGCTTTTTACAATAGAGAGACGAGAGGGAAGAAACAACAAAACTGCAATGTGTATTGTCAACAAAAAAATTTCCTCCTTTTCATTCTTCCAAAAATAATTCCATTTTTTTCTTTGGGTGAGATTCAACAAATTCAACTAATTGATGATATTGATAAGAAAATGATGACAAGCACGCTAAATAGAGGAGTAACGATGAACGTTAATTCTAGCATCTAATATCAGATTAACTAGCAATTTTTCCATTTGGATCAAAAGTATGTAAGATCAAATTTTAAATTATTTTAATCGATATATTCAATTTAAGCTGTACAGAGGAGCTCAAAAAAAATCAAGTAAGACTTGTTTTATTCCATGTGCAAAAATAAGTCCACAAAAAAGTCCCGGTAGAGGACAAAAATTTTCTACGGTTTGCAATTTTTGATATTGTATCGTTAATCACATAATTAATAAAAGATTTTCAGAAGGAAATTCTTTTTGGATTTTTTTTTGGGATCAACACACATTTGAAACTTCCAAATATTTGTTACTCACTTTAATTTTAAAAAAGGCAATCTGGAATAAGCTGCTTATATTCATTTCTTTTTTTTGTGGAAAATATTGGAAAGTGGGCCATTTTTTTAGGTAAAAGAATGTGAAAAAATTATTACCGGGTTAAATTTTGAGAAGGAGATTAGGGCTCCAAATAAAAGCTCCAAATATTATTAATGAAATTTGTGCTTTTACAAATTTTTATATCAGCTTTGTTCTTTTTTTCACTAAAAAAATGAATGAAAAAAAATCGAATCTAAAAAATAATTATTATTATTTTATTTGAGGCAAGCATTGAAGCAAAAAAACAATAATTAACACAAAAGAAAAAAAGACCACGTATTAAATATTTTTGTCAAATTAAAGTAAAAAAACAACAATAAAAAAATTAATAATATCTGAGTTGAAAAAACCCGAGTTATTTAAGAGAAATAAAATAAGCGAAAAAAAGAATGAGAAGCACCTGAGTTTTATTAAGTAAACATAAAAAGCTTAGAAAAGTGGCGTCCGGAATATAAAAATAATTTTATGGCAATTTAAACATCCACACCGCCAATGGAATTAAGAACGTAAGCCGCATCATAATTATCATTCATGGTTGGATTATTTCGAAGGATAAACTAAAAAAATAATAATCATCAAAAAAAATTTGCACGGAAATAGTTTCTTTTAAAAACTTACTTCTTGATCCCCAAAGAAATCTTTGAGCCTTTCAAGCATACCAATAAATGACTTTTGTAACATTTCTTGATATTCTTGTTGGTCAGAACCTATGGCTTTTCCATTGACTTCCAATGCATCTTGTAATTCGGTCATTAAAATTCTAAATTAATGCACTCAATGAAACTATTAAAAAAATAAAAATATGTTATGCTTACTTGAAAGAATTTACAAGTTTATCAATTCCCTTTTGGCCATATCGATCTTTTTGGGTTTGGGATGTAAATGCTTCAGCGTAAGCCAATACACCAACATTAACCTAAAACCATTCAGCCATAATTTTAAGACAATATTTGAACTTTTTTAAGTTACCGTAGGACTGACTGCGCCTTGAAGGAATAACTGCAAGCCTTTATAATCGAGGCGAGAAATGGCTGCAGCTTCCACACCTATAAATGAACAACGAGGTGGAATACCAGCTGCAGCTAAAATTCTTCGAATTTGTGCAGCTTTTTGTCGAAGGCTATCACATGCAAGTTCAAGGGGATTTAAAATAATTTCATTTCGAACTATCACTTTTTGCCGTCTACGAGTATTTGGGAATGGCTCATCAACTAAAATTTTTAAAAGTTTATTCTATTCTTAAAAGTTGAAATTTTTTGAGAATCATTTACCTGTCAAATACACCCTTCTCAAAGATAGCCTAGCCATTTCAGGCGCATCTTTATCCACGGTTTCATCAGTTAATTTTTCTTCATAATAAAAATTTCTTATATTTGTATGAAGTTCATAACTCATGGGATCATTGGTAGAAACTTTTAAATCATTATTATTTCCAACAATTTTTCCTTCAATACTTTCACTTTCTAATAAATTATTATTTCCATTTTGAATATTATTTGGAACTTTTAAAGATGGATGAACATGGGTCATTTGAATATATGCAACATTAGGTTTAAGAGTTTCAGGTTCAATTTTATCTTCAGGAAGGCATTGAACTCGATCGTGGCCCAATGCTTGCTGATTTGCAAGAATCATCCGTTCACATCCTTCCGCCAATGATGTAATTCCAGGCTCACGATAAACCCATTCTGTTTTGTCTTCATCACTAAAAAAATAAATAAAAGGAATGCAAGAAGAAATTTAAAATGATATCAGAAAATAAATAAATAAAGGTTAAAAGATTAATACCCAAAATGAGATTTTCCAAAAAATACAACACGAAAATATGTTCCTAAATGACGTTTTCCACTGGCTTTAATTTCGGCTGCTCGACTATATGCTTGTTGTAATTCCATATATATGCTTACAAGGGCCTGAAATTAATGAATTATTTCAAGATTGGAAATTTATTGATATATTTTTTTTAAACTTTGGATTTTAAATCGGACGTTTTTAGATTATTTTTAATTTTTTTGATGTCAATGAAAAAAAATCTGAGAGGCTTGAATAACATCACTTTTTTGTTTATAAAAAAACGAATCTATTGTTTTTCTATTTTTGGTTTAACCTTTTCAAAAACGATAAAAGCTTTTGTCCTCTCAAAATTTCTAAAACAAAAAGCTTCGACTTTATTATTTTACAGTAATCTTTATTAGTTCACTAAAAAACAAAACGAAAATGAAGCAGACAACTTTATTTTTTCTCCAAAAACTAATCTCATTCCTGTCTTGTCAGATATTTTTTTCCACGGGTAATAATGCATTCCTGAATCCAGAAAGCATGCAAATTCGATAACCTTGAATAAAGGTAAAATTTTTATTCTTCATTATTTAACCCCTCTTTTTTTAATCCCTTTAATGACTTTTTAAAAGTTGAAACCTTTCAAAATATTAAAAATTGTCTAAGCTGCTTTTTTTCATTGTTATTATGACCATTGATACAAATCCTTAAATTAAAAAAAATTTTTTACGTCACGCAACAAAAAACTAACTACAACGTGGAGGTTATGGTAGCATTTATATTTAAAAAAATTATTGTTGTTACGTAAAAAATAATCCGAAAAAGAAAAAACAATGAATGTCAGCAGCCATAACTAACTATAATACAAAAAAAATGGCATGGCTTCCATAGTTTTTTTACACTTTTCTTAATATTAAACGGAAATTGACTTTTCTTTTATTAAATTGCACTTACCTTAAAATCTTTTAATTTTTCATAAATTGGAATAGCCAAACGACAAATAGGCCCAACAGCTTCATAACGTTCAGCCAAAATTAAAGTTTGTATTGTTGCTTCAACTTTATCGGTGAGGGAATCCTACAAAAAAAAAGAAAATTAATTTGTTAAAGACATATGTAAGTAATCCCATAATTTTGAGTAAATCTTAAATAAAATATGGAAAAGTATCAAGAAAAAAAAAACGATTTCCAGATTACTATGAAAAGGATTTTTTTTAGTAGTAAAAAAGATTATATCTGGATTTAAAGAAAATTGAAGGATACAGTATATAGCAATAAAAAGAATGAATATAATAGATTTTTTGGTTGACGATACATATGTAATGGCTTTAATTTTTTTACAAGAATTTATAGAAAAGAAATGACCATTAAAAATTGTTTTTGGGTAATTTCGACATAAGCAGGTGCTCGTAGATTTCCACAAAAATAATTTGTTTATTACTCATTGTTATTGTGACCGAATCATTTTTTCTTTGTAGTGTTTTAGCGCTTATTGCTTTCGCAATATTGCCCGTTTCCATAATCTTTTTTATAATAACACCAGAATATTTAAATCAAAAAAATTTAAAAAATATAAAACATTCTCTATTATTTTTTAAAAGCTACTTGTAGTATTTATAAAAATAAAGTGACTTTGAAAAAAAAATTCCGAGTTTAAAACTAAATTTTTAAAGATGTTAGTCATGGATCAGCCATATCATGTTTATTTTTCACAAGCAAATAATAAAGATGTTTATTTTAAAGTCGAAGCTGCTCGTTAAAAAAGAATTACAGAAAGGAAAGGAAATAAATCACAAAAACAACTATGCACTTTTTGTTGTTTTATTTTTGAGCCGCTTTTTGTAATGCAAAAGAAGAGCAAAAAAAACAAATGTGTTTTTTGTTGTAAAAAAGGAAATGTAACAAACAACCTTGTTTTTTTATAATGTGTTTAGAAAAAAGGAGCGATTTAAAAATTGATCATAAAAACAATATCCGATCACTGTCACGATTATTTTTTTGTTAAACTGTTGATTTCAGGTTTTTAATGAATGCCAATGGAATGTTTTTTTTATTGTTTTGATGAAGGCATATTATGTAGCTTTAAGCTCTCATTTTACGCATATTTTAAATTCCGTTTGTTCTCATTCTTCAAATAGTTTTTTTTCGTAAATACTTGATAAAGAAATATTTTGAGTTTCCGCATAACCTGTGGATTACGAAAATCAATTGTGAACACCAAATTTTACTGAACTATTAAAATAGTTTTGCATTGCCTATTTATTTTTGCAAATAACTTTTCATTTTTCAACCTTTGCCCTCAAGGTTAATCAAAAAATGCCATCTCAAAATAGTAGCTAATTGTAATCCTCTTTTTTTTGTTAAGCCCGTTCCTGTGCCATATTTTTTTCTATTCAAAAAAGTAATTTTTCTTTAATAGGATAAAGCTCATATTTTTGAATAGAATTTTTTTTTATTTTCGAAAAGTCTTTTAATAAATTATTAAAATTAATCTTTTAATTTATAAAAGAAATAGTTTTTACAAATAAAAAAATTCCTTAAACCGTTTTTGAAAGATGGGGCATTCCGGTAAAATTAAGAAAATTACTTTCCAAAAAATAAAATGCTTACGTCAAATTTTTTTTGGTGCCATTCGAAAAAAGTTTTTTCTTTCAAACTTTACTTAATCGTAACTTTCAAATTTTGTAATTCTGGGATGTTAAGAAATACATATCTATTTTTATTTTTGGAGAAATGTTTGGAAGAAATATTTTCAAGACCCTTATTTTATTTTTACTTTGTTTTGTTTTTTAAGTGGGAGAAAAAAGATTTTGCTTTTGTAAAGTGCAAATTTTAAAAAGTTTTTTGAAGAGTTTTTTCCATTTTTTTTTTTTATTTTAACATTTTCTGTTTACTGTAACGCCAATAATATCTGTAGGTTTAGTCCTTGCTATAAGAAATTATCCTCCTCAAAATATATTTTTGGTCAAAATCTTATTTCCTTTGTTTCCAACATTTTTCAACTTTTGGCTTTTAAATCTCAAAATTGAAATTATTGTTTTTTTATTATTTAAAAGCATAATTATTTATTTTCATTCCTTCTCTATTTTTTTTGCTTCAGTAAGTAAACTTATTTCCACCCTCACAAAATAATTAATAATACAAACAAATTATGTAAGGTCGAATGATTTTTATTTTTGCAAAAAGTCTAAAGTTAATTAAGTATACTTCTAAAGAAGATGGAGCAATCGTGAGACATTTTGTAGCCAAAAAACAGCAATTAAAATGGTTTTTAAATTTGTGGGTTTAAAAAATTCCCAAGTTTTTTGGCTGCCAAATTTAAATTTATTTTTGATATAAGACAAAAAAAATGATTATCATTTTTGCTACAAAGAATCTCCCATCGAAAATTTCAAGAACTTTGCTTTTATTTAAATTTAAAGACTTTAAATTTTTCTTTGAAAGATCATGAGTAAGTTTCTGTCTTGACAAACAAGCACATGACCTAAATTAACCTGAGTTTATTTTTCCAAAAAATAATTATAGTTTTTATTTGCTTTTTTTTCTTCAAAAAAAACATAACTTATTTTAACTTTTTGCAATTACTACTGAATTAATGATAAGATGCTTCCGATGTTTTTTTTTTACAAAAAAAAGTCAGGTTTCTTATTACTTTTTTCTTCTTTTTCATCTTCTTATCCACAGTAATTTTAATCCATTTTCTTAATATTTATATGGCCTCAAATAAAAAGTAAATTAACAATTGAATGACTATACATACATCCCCATCCGATTATCTAATTCTAAGTAACATATCTACCTCTTTTTTTCAACAAAAGAAAAAAAAGTGAAAAAGAGGTGGAGCGCCGGGGCAGAAAGAAATAATAATAATAAAAAAAGCTGAAAGACTTTTTAAGAAAAGAATAAAGGTATTTAAGAAACATAAAGGCCATTGCTTTTTTAGTTACTTTATTTTTTGCATTCTTTTTTTTTGTTTGAGATTAAATACGTTAAAAAAATTTTATAGAAAAATTAAATCGAAGAATAAAAATTATTCGTGTTTACTGTAATTTTAGAAAATGGCATTTTAATTTCGTGTCGAGGCAAATTTTCTTAAAACTTTTTGTTATTGCATTATTTATTAAAAAAATTATTGACATTTGTAATATTTTTTTGATGATTTTCAGGACGTTCTGTAAATATCTTCATAATTCCAAATACTTTTTCAAATTTGTAACCCTGGGGTCCCACAAAGAAAATTATTATATTTATGATTTCAAAAAACATCCTTGGAGAAAGAAATACGAAAAATATTATGTCTTCATCAATTTTTCCTATTTCTATGATAACAATATTTATTTTAATTATTCCACCATGTTATTGCGCTCCTAATAAGCATCGACATCGTCGACAACTTTATGCCTTACAAACCCGCCATAAACAAATATTAAATTCCAATCCTAAACCAATCGAATTTTCTGGAAGTCTTAAAGATATGGATTCTTTAAATGCTGAAGATAAAGCAAAATTATTACAAAATTTGCATAATTATATTGTTAAACATGCTCCAGATTTAATTACGAGTGAACGACCTAAAATTCCTGGAATTGGAATCGTTGATGAAAAAGCTACAGTAAAGGTTGCAGTAAATTCAAATAATGAAAATCAAGAAAGTTCAAATGCGAAAATGAATTCGTCACTTGAATTATCTAAATATGCAAAACAAAAGATTGAAATGGCATTAACCCCACAAATTGCAATACTTAAAAGAAAAATGTCTAAAACCATTCGAGACCAAAATCCATCTCCCATCATCGCTTAAATAATTTATATTGTAAATACATACAAAATTATTTTTTGTTTGATCTTTTATTTTTGATTCTTTATTCTTATAAAGTAAAAAGCTGAAAAACATCTACTACTTTATTTTTTGGTTGTGCCTTATCCGATATTTTTGTATACATAAACTATTTGCTTTTGTTATTTTGTTTTTTGCTTTTGTTGTTGTGTCTTATCCTGCTTGGTCGAATTTTTAAAAAGGGTTATAAGATTTTTTTAACTCTAATTTTTACGTGTCATAATCTACTTGTATTTTTTGTTTTGTTTTATATCTTGCCTTTTTGATCTCTTGTGTACCAAAAAATAATTATTAATAAAAATTATTTAGGATTTTTAAGAAAAATTACTATCGATGATTCAACAACAAAAAAACAAAGCACAAAAAATAGCTATCACCCAACTAAAATTTATATTTAAAATCTTTAAATCTTTAAATCTTTTTAATATCAGAAACAAAAATGTTTTTTCTTTTTCCAAAAAAAATTAAGTGTTATTTATATTACTCATGTTTTTTTATGGGTGTCTCCCACCACAAATGAATAAAGCATACTAAGTGGGGCATAGAAGAAAAATAAAAGAAGAGGAAATCATTTTCAAGGTGTTTAATAAAAAAAAATTAATGAAGCGTGTGAATGATAAAATTTTAATTTTTAAACGGTAATTAAAAGATTAGTAAAAATTAAATTTGCAATTAGAGGGTTTCAAAGAAAAGTTTAAGTATGATTTCTTTTTGGAAGCGGGTGTTTAATAACTACAAAAAGGAAGACTAACAAAAACAAAGAATTAAAATTTAAAAAATTTAGAACTTTTGATATCGATAAAGTTTTTGTAGTGAGACTGGAGAAGTTAAAAAGGATTAAAGCTGAGATATTCAAATGGCAGTAAAAAATAAAATATTAAACTAACCAAAGTAAATCCAGCTTGTTGAGTGGTATCCAATTCAATTGCAGCTCCAACATTCTCTTCAACTGCAATTCTATCATTTATTACATCCAATAATGTCCAATCTGCGGTAATCATATTTCGTTGGGCCAATTCTTTAGCAATAATTGCAATGGAATGAGTTTGGCACACTGCTGCTTCGGAATACCATCTTTCAGCTGTATGGGTTTCAGCCAAAGTGTCAAACCATGTACATCGAAGCCTTGCAGAACCTCGATAACTATCCGCTAATTGAATATGTAATTCAGCTAATCTTATTGGATTATCAGCAGCTTCGGATAAAGCCCCTGTGGCACTTAGGACTCCACGTAATTGAGAAATTAATTCCATCACTGCTGATTCAAAAGGTGAAAGTTTCTTTTCATTTGATTGTGAAACTATTAACGCTTCCAAAGCAGATAAACCTCGATCAAAATATGGACTGCTTGCTAATGGAACTCGTTGACCAAGTAATCGAGCCAAAGCCACACTCGTTTGAGCTCCAGGTCGTCCAAGAATTTCTATGCCTTTTTGAAATTTTAATGGAATTTTATTATTTGAGGATATTGATTTATTTTTGGAAGATATTGTGACACTTTCGATTGCAGCTTCTTTGGCTAAAAAAAGAAATGTTTAGAAACTTTATTAAGGGAAAGAGCTGAATCAAATATTAAAAGTTTTTTTTTGTTAAAAGTTTTGGCTATCTTCCAAAAAAACTCAGGAAAGAAAAGTGCATTTTTTGTTTGTTTGTTTTTTAATGTTTTATTTTGAACTTAAAATATTCGTGCTTCCAAGAATTTTTAGCTATTTTTAAATTAATCTACGTAAGAGATACCGCAAAAATAAAGTGCGTGGTTTAGAAAAATATTTTAAAAAAATGAATGAAAATTCAAATAATAGCTTTGCTTTTTTTTGTAAAAAAGAAAAAAATACTCGGGAAAAAAATGAATGCGTTTTTTTGTAAACATGTAAACATTCGTGTTAGGCAACAAATAAAAACCCATAAATAAAAAAATGATAACATTTTTTGAAAATGTCAAATAAATAAATTGTTTATTACCTCTTTGCTCCAATAATACTTCATAACCTTTCCGTAAAATTGCTTGAAGCAATGCGGCACTGGCTTGCTGGATTTTAGGATATCGACTATTTAATTGAAGCAACATAGCTTCAATCGTAACAGATAATGGTTCCATAGGACCAGCATAAAAAAATCTTGATGTAAAATGGCTAATAAAAATTGAAAGCAGCGCTAAAGAATTAAGTCGAACGGTTTCCGGCCATGATTCATCAATGAGACGAATATAAAGAAGCAATAATTTATTGAATGAAATATCAGTGGATTCTGAAGTTAAATTATTGCATCGAATTGCAAGTTCATTGGAAACCGTTTGAGCGATATCAAGAACAGTGATTCCAACTTCTTGAGTTAAACTGCATTCTTTAAAAAATGCTAAAGGCGTCGATGAAATTTCAAGTTCCTCAAAGCCATCCATCGTCAAAGTAGCTGACGATGGAGGTTCAGTAGTTGCGGCAGTAGTAGTGGAAGTTTGAGAATCTAATGTTCCGGATCGAGTTGTAGCTGTTGGTATAATATCACTTCCACCATAAATTGATGGAGTTCGAGCTTTTTCAGCAAATTGAAAATTTACTGTCGCCGCTGCTTTTGCTTGTAAATGGCGTCTAAAAAACATAAAAATAATGGTCGAAGACTAATTCAGATTATAAAAAATTTTTGGTCTCGGTACTAAAATACAGAAAATCGTTTTTATGTTTGATAAAATTCGAAAGTTAGTTTTGTGCTTACTTTTTAGATTGGTGTTTGAGTAAATATGCTCTACCAGGATATGCAAACATTTGTAAAGATAATTCGAGCAAATGCAAAAAATCAACTAAACCATTTGAATTTCCATTTGATTCTTGAATTCTCCAAACATTGGATAACATTTTCTTTGGAATTTTTGCAAGAATAAAAAGCACCGTTAATAAAATATCTCGAGTTTCACATTTACTTAATTTTTCTGCCAATTGCGTATTTGTGTTTAATTTTTCATTTGGATTTTTGTTGTTCGGTGAAATTTCATTATTTGAGTTTGCGGCATCGGATGAATGTTGTCGAGAAGATTTATTATTTGCTGCAATATTATATGAAGCTAATGCAATCCATGTAACTCCAAGAGACATAGTTGCTGCAACTTCTGGGATTTCTGTTGTGGCTTTTGCTGTGGCATCAATTTCTTTAATATTATCTATTGCAAATTGAAGCAATGGTAAATATAAAAGTGCTATTCTGCCTTGAGCTATTTTATCTGTGTATCGATAATCTGCTGAATGCTTGGCTAATAAATTCCTTACGAGACCAATAACCAGCGGTCGATAATCTCGAGGCTCTCTTAATGAAGCCATTAATTCTTGAATTAATAACCCCGTTAAAAAATGAATTGAACAATAATTTTCTGACATCCAAAAATGTTCGGAATAATTTTCTATTCTTTCTAAATCATGTGAATGCTGATCTGAAGAAAATGATGATGAAGAAGTAACAACATTTGGAGAGGGAGAAGAGGAAGAAGATGAAAAAAGAGCAAAAAATCTTGAAATAAATCCAGAATTATTTTGTATTTCATTATAAACTCCAGTAGGTCCACCCCGTAAAATGGAATTATATCGATCTGTTAAAAGTGGAAGAGATAATGGAATCCAATGTTCATGACCCGCAAGAATTTGAAGGATATCAAATTTAAAGTTTCTTAAAATATGAGCTTGTCTTGAAGTGGATGAATCTTCTACGCCATATCGATCATAAGTCTCCACAATGTGATGGATTCGATTAAAAATGGCGTGGCGATCCACAAGGCTCAAACAACACTAAAAAATTAATTCGATTTTATTATTAAAATCAAAGTCTGTCTAAATTTTTTTAAATTTAAAAATTTTGCTTTCAGAGAATTTTCATTTTTTTTTCAAAAAAAGTTCGTGTTTTTTACCAGAATTTTTTTTTAAAAGGTTTAAAAAAATTATGGAATTCATTTGAATATAAACTTACTCTCAAAAAGTACGCCAATGCGCTATTAGCATTTACAGCTTCAGTCATGCAATGATTTTTACAAATAAGGTTTATCAAAGTATCAACTAATCCATCAATTCGAAATAAAATATCCGCTGGAAATCGATCTTTTCGAGGAATTTTAAATTTCTTTGTTTTTATTAACCATTGTGCCATGGATTTTATTACGATATCCAAAAAGAACCAAAGTTGTCGAAATATTCTTGCGAGAGCTCGTTGCTCGCCTCTCATGTCATCGAGTAATTTAATTAAATATTTGCATACGGCTCCATGAGTTGTTTCTTCGCCATCTTCGGAGGAAGAAGAAGAAAAGTGGAATCTAACAAAATTTTTCAAAACATAATTATATCCGCTCGCATAAGCGGAATCCACAATTCCAATGGTGACCGAAAGAAGTTTCAATGCAACTTCATTGGATTTGCAAGTTGGAAGAAGAGCAAATAATCGTCGCAGAACTATGTGGAAATGAGGTATCAATCGATTTATATCCACATCATAAAGAGCTCCAGCTTTAATTGCAATTTTTTCAAATAATTTTTCTTCCGTTGCAATATTAGATGAATTATTTTCTGTTAAAGCATCGGGTGAACATGATCTTGCTGGAGGTGTGGTTTCTTTGGGAGTTGAAATATCAGCAGCATGGTTAGAAGAAGCTACATAAAAATCATATAATTTTTGACAAGCTTGAAAAAAAGCTTGTAAATTATCTTCGGTTGTAAAAACTGATGAAACAAGTCGCAATCGAACTCGAAATAATGGTCGACCATTATCAAGCCATTTTATTTCAGGGCCTTTATGCTAAAGAAAGTGTAATTATTTATTAAAAAATGCTCTAAAATTAGGCGCTCAAAAAATAAAAAAATATAAAATCGTCCAAGAAATTTTTTACTAAAAATAAAGAAAAAATATTTTTCGCGTTGAGTGAATCATCTAATTTAAAAATTTTTTATAGTTTGAGCTCCCCCTTTTATATTAGATATAAATTTACTTACACCTTTTCCAGCTCCCATACATTGATAATGAATATATCCCGCAGAAAGGGTGGAAGCCACGGGTAAATCATATTCTTGAACATCTTCATTCATAATTAAAAAGTGTTCATTTCTTGTTAATGGAAGCCATGCAAAACCCACAGGAGTTTCAAAGGTTTCTTTTTCTGACTTTGGTGATAATGCATTTGCAACACTCACGTGGGTGAAAGAAAATAATAAATGATCTTGAGAATCCACAACCACGGGAAGTTGAATCTTAAATTCATCATTAAATGCTGGATTTTGTTCATGGTATTGTACGGCTGTATTGGCTGAAGATAAATATGGGCCACATAGATTTGAGCGATCAATAATGGCCTAAAAAAATTTGGGTTAAAAGCGGCCGATGAAAATCTTAAAAGAAAAAACTTACTTTTGCATTTGATCCTTCACGTTTGGGTGAACTCACAAATCTCACTGAGCACGAAATATTTCGAGCTCTATTAAAAGCTTTTTGCCCTCCGTATGATAAAGTTATTGGATAAACATATAACAAATTTATTAATTCATTATATGGAGTTGTCACCACATCTCCAAAGGTTTGAAGTTCAAAAACGGGTTTTGGTGGATCTGATAAAACTTCGGAAGGAGGAATATTATTCCAAGGTTTCAAAGGCAAAAGTCCAGAAGAAATTCGATATGGAATATTTGAAAATGATGGCAAACTTTTTATGCTAATTTTTATGCTTGAATTTGGATATGGTGAAAGTTTACCTATTTTTTCTGATCTAAAAAAGTTTTTTAAATAAAGAAAGAAGAAACTTTAATTTTACTTTGCTGATTCGATTAAATGTTTTTGAATGTCGCTATCAGTGAGTTTGCCATCCGATTTAAAAATTTGCCATCCTCCATCAGGCGCGGGAAAACCAGCGCGTTTAAATAATGGGCAAGCACTCCATCCAAATAGAGTTCGATATTTAACAAGTTTTTGACAAGAAATTATCGACGTTTTTTGAAGTTTCAAAGCTATTTTGGTATCGATTTGAGCTTTGCCATAAATATCTGATGAAGAATCAGAAAGCAGCCTTTCAATTCTAGCCACAACATAAATATCTTGAGTGGAAGCAGCAGATAAAGAACATAAAGCTGTATTAGCTTCAGAATTCATTAAAATTGAATATGGAATATTATTTATTAAACTTGGATTATTTGGTGATGTTGGACTTGCCAACGGCGTATTTTTAGTGGAAATTCCTTCACGAAAATATTTTTCCAAACTTTTTGGAACTAATGTTGCATGAAATTCTTCCGTTAATCGAATGCAATTTGCTGCATCAAAAATAAATATTCTAATAAAAAATGGTTCAATTTGTTCGATTTGAGCAGAAGAAAATGTGACTTTGCAATTCAAAGCTTGAAATTCAAGTTGAATTTTTATGGAAGAAGTTTCTGCACTTGGTGATGCTGGTTCTCTCGCTGAATCCATGAGAGTTCGAGAAATGGATGATGCTGTGACTTTGGTTAACAAAGAGCAGGGCTGTGTTTTGGGAGGAGGCAAAGGTTCGAGATCGGAATAAAGTGCAAATAAATTTCTTCTCTCTATTACTGGAGGTTGCAATGCTCGTCCAACAGCATTTTTTCCTCTCCACAGATGATAGCCATTTGCATCGAGAGCTAAAAAATAATTTGCATAATTTTACAAAACCTTTTTTTATCTCTGAAAATTTACCACTTCCTCCACTGCCGTCACTTCCTATGCTTTCAGTATCTGCTGCGTTTCGATTAGCCACAGAATTAGCATCTCGTAAATCACCAATTGATTGAACGTCGTCCCTCGAATTTGCTGCTAAAGCTCTATCAATTTCTAATACCCAAAAAGTTGATTCTGATTCATTTTCAGGGGATAAAACCAAAATGGGTTTTTCTTGCGCGGTGGCGGCATAGTTTGCTTCGGAGCCACTAAATAATTGAACTATAGCTTTTCCTTTTTTATTTGTAGCTCCCATAGTTTTTCGAATTTCGATTGGAGGTTGAGTGGATTGAATATTGGGTTGTTTAAAAAGTTCAACAAAAACTCCACCATTTTCATCTCGTCGAATTATGCAATATCGACGTTTATCGCTCTAAAATTGATTTTGAATTTAGAGAGTAGAAAAAAAGTAAAAAAATTTATGAAGATTAATAAAAGGTCTCGAAAGGAATTTTTTTTGTAAAAGACATGGATTTTTTGATTAATAATACTTACTCGAAAATTATCAAATAAACTTGAATCTGTCGGAAGCACAGTTACAAAACCTTCTTTAACAATTTCATTAGGTTTTTCATTACCAAACAACGAAGCTTTTTCTTCAGCCAATACATCGGCTTCAAATTTTAATGAACCCAAAGCTGGACAATCAATTCTGTAAAACAACATTTTTTTTTAATTTATAAAGCCATCTTAAAATAATGAAAAGTATACTTTTTAAAATCACCCGAATATTCAACATAATTAAATGTTATAATTCTAAATGGCTCTGAATATAATTGTAATGCTTCTCGAGTAAATAACCATTGAGCTAATTCCAAATGTATTTTATTTACAGATGGAATCGTCGTTCGCTCTTCTGGAATTATATCAGCTTCCTAAAAATGTAAAAATGTTTTGCTTTATTCAAGAATGAAGAATGAAAAAAAAGTTATAAAAAACACCAAAAAAATTTTAAAAAAAAATAATCAGTGTAAGAATAAAAATTTTATGATTTAGTAGAGCATTTCTGACTTACTCCAATATCATCTCTTGGAAACAATAATAAATCTCGATGACAATCATTTTCTAATTGAGCACTTTTTTCTGCTAAAAATTTTTCATAATCTATTGGAGTTGCAATTGGAGCTCGTCTCTATAAATTATTTAATTATTTATAAATTCTAAAAAAGCATATTCAAAAGCTTACCAATGGATTGGCTTGTGTGACAGCATGAGAAGCTTGTTTTCGCTTTCTTTCAGCTTCACCTATTTTACCAACATGCGATGCAAACCTGAAAATTTTTAATTTTTATAATAAAAGTTGGGTCTTTAAACGAAATTTATTTTTATATTAATCTAATTTTGTAGTTTTTTTAGGTTAGTCATACATTGGTAATTTTTTCTTAGTTGCATGAGAAAATGTATTTTTGGAAGAATTTTTGCTTCCTAAAAGCCCAAATGGATCCTTAGTTGGAGTTCGAATGCTTCCCGATGGAGTGGTTGAAGCTGAATTGGATGATTGAGATGTGCGAGAAATTATTGAAGTTTTTATTGATATGGGTGGTCCATTAACAATTATTTCACCATTATTACTTTTAATAATATTATTAGGTGACCTTCTTATTTTTGGTGGCAATAATGGCGGCCAATTTAATGCCGGTTTTGCAAAGCGAGAATGATTCAAATTTAATGGAAATTCATCCGACATTTTTTTTCTTCTCAAAGACACAAGTAAGAAATATTTTGGTAATAATAAAGAAATAGATTAAAAAATCCGTTAAAAATATAAGATTTGAAAGAAAAAATATAAACAAAATTTTTTTGTCATCTTTTTTGTCGCTCGCTTCTCTTCTGTTTTTTTTGTTTTAGTTAAAACCCATCAAAGAGAAAAGAAGAAGAAGACTTTTTCTTTTAAGATTTTTTTCCAAATACCAAAAAGGCAGCTCAAAAAAAACGATGCCTTTTTTTGCTTTTCTTTTTTTTTTGTTGTTGTGTGTCGAAGCTCAAGGGAATATGAAAAATGACAAATAGATAGCTGCCGATTTATTTTTTTCTGTTAAAAAAGCAAAAGAAAAAAAGCTGGGTTATTTTCTTTTCTTTTTCTGAAACAAAGAATAAAAAAATAAATGGAAGAAAGAAAGATAAGAGCGTAAGAAAAATGAGAAGAAAAGGAGCTTCATTGGTTTCATGGTGCCATGGAATAATGGTAAAGTGCTTTTTGGAAGAAACAAAAAAAAATATGTGGGATTTTCATATTTAAAAAACGATAAACTGAATACTAAAAAAAATTTAAAATAAAAGAAGGTTGAACTATAAATTAAAAGTTAGAATATTTTATGCAAATATTTAGGACATTTTGTAATAAATAAAAAAAATTAATTGAAACTTTTTAAGAAAAAATTTTAAGAAAAAATTATAAATAAAAAAAGTTTTATGAAAAACAAACCTATCTAATTTAAGCAAATGCATAATCAAAAATCTCGCAGAAGGTGGACGTTGAAAAGCCGGTGACTTCTTTCCAACCACAGATAAATTTGAGGTTGAACCATCAAAAACTTTATCTTCCTCTATATTTCCCAATGATTTATACATGGATTCTGTTTCATTTGTGAAAGAAGAATTCATAGAAATATGATCAGATGTGGCAGATTTTTGCATTTTAGATAAACGTGAAAATCGAAACATCGATGATGAAGGCGATTCATTTCCTCCTCCATTTTCAGTGGTTGTTGAAGCGCATCGATTAAGTTTGACATTGAATTTGGGGCTATTTGATGGTGAAGAAAATGTAAGCCTTTGAGTTTGAGCGGATTCATGCCATGATCGAGTTTGAAGTTGCCTCTTTGCTCCTCCTCGAGATGGTCCCCGACTAGTTGATCGTAGGCGAGGTTGTTGTTGGTCATAATTATTCAAATTAATATTAGATAATGCTGCTGCAGTAGGGGAATTAGCGGGTTCCCGCGTAATTGGAAAAGTTTCAGAATGTTTCATTTTCTTTAATAAATCCTTTTTATCCTTTCCTAACTTTTGAGCAGCAATAGATTCTTTATCAACTGGAGAAAACACAACAAAAAAGAAACCAAGCGAGTCAAATTCAAACTGCCAATAAAGTCTATTTATTGGATCTTTGGGATTTGTAACCACTGCAGCTCGACGTTTCTTGGGTTTTTGTCGTTCTCGTAGTTGACTATCATCTAAAGATTGTGATTGACGTCTCCAATAACTTGGAACAACAACAATATTGTCTCCAGAAGAACTTGCGTTAGAGCCTATTCTTGGCTTTCTCATCACTTGAAAAAGCAAAAAAAAATATGTATAATGAAGTTGACAGAAAATGAAAAACCGAGATACCAATGAAAAAAAAGAACAAAAAATTTATAATTTCAAAATTTTTGAGCTCTAAAATATAAAAACTCGGAGCCAAAAAAACTTTAAAATACAAATTAAAAGGTCGCAATTTTTTAGAAAATTAAAATAATTTTCTTGGAACTTTTTAATAGTGGAAAAATAAAGAAAAAACTGTTAAAAAATAAAGAAAATGATTCAACAAAACAGACTGAAAATGAGAATTCTCGCAAAATGTGAAACTTGAATCATAATTATTTTATTTTACAAGAAGACAAACGTATATAGCGGAAATAAATAGCAAGAAAAAAAAGCTCAAATAAGGAAAGCAATTATTAAGAAAATAAAAAATGCTTCTTAAAATAAAGTGTAGTTTATTTAAAACAAAAAAATAATATTAGCTGCAAAAAAGCAAAATAAAAAAATTACGTCAATCAAGTCTAAAAATTCTTTTTTATACTACTGCGCAAAGTTTAATTTTCTAAGCAAAGTTTTTCTCTTTCCAAAAAATCTTTTGGCAAACACAAAAAGTGAACTCAAAAAACTGCTGAGTCAATAACGTCGAAAAAAAAAAACAATGGGTTTTAAACAATTTTTATGTTAATGAAAAAAAAAGTTAAAAACAAAACGAAAAAAATTGTGTGCGAATTTGACACATCAAACTTCAAAAAAAATAAAGTAAAAAAAGAAATAAAGTTAGTTTTTTATTTGGTTCAAAGCTTTTATTTGCTTGCTTGGAAACGAGAAAAAAAGGGAGCGCGTCGGAGAAGGAAAGGATGTGAGATATGCCAAAGCCATGAACACCTTTAATATATATTTTTCCAAAAAAGATAAACATGACATAGGCATGGAAACATGTTTTTTTTCTATTTTTACGTGGCTGCAAGTTTAAAAGAGGCTTAATGGATGCAAAAAAGAAGTTCAGATAAAGCTTTGGAAAATATTAAGCTGCAAAATTTTTTTTTTGTCAAATAACATAATTTTTATGAACAATTTTTTATCGGAAACTTTCATTTCTTTTAAACCTATAAATGCGTGTTTCTAAAATGGTTGCTTAGAAAATTTTCTTTTTCTTTTTTAAAGAAAATACTATTTTTTGTTTTTAACAAAAATAAATAAACATAAGCCCTTCGTTTTTGTTGGAAAAATTAAATTAAAAATAACTGTTGCATCTCAAAAAAAGAAAAAGAAAGACGATTGCATTTATTTGTATGAAAATCCTTATTCAATAAAAAAAACAAACGAAAAAAACATTTTGCTTAATGTTGTGACAGTCAAAAAAATAAAGGTTATTTTTGGCATTATTTATAAAGTAAATGAAAAAAAAGAACCACGAATTAAAAAAATGGTTAACAAAGCTTTTGAAACAAAAACTTTTTTTACTTTTGAGATCCGAATTTAAGGATACAGCAGCTATTTGACTTCAAAGCAAAGTTAAGTACATCTTTTTATGTTTGCTTTTATAAGATTAAAAATAAAATATCTCGATTAACTTAAAAGAGACATACATATATTTAAGACCCAAGAAGGAAAGAATGTTGTAAAACCAAAAATAGAAAAGCCAAACAAAAATAAACGAAATCTGAGATTTTTTTATCTTCGTTAAAAAATGAAGCGTTCTTTTTTTTTTAAATGAAAAAGTCTACGAAATTTTGTCACTCTTTTTTCTTTTGGCATAGTTTTGCGTTTTTCAAAGACAAGAGAAAGTGAAAAAAAGAACGCTTTTATCTTTGGAGAAAAAAAATAAAAACAATAAATGAATGAATGAACAAAAACAACGACGCCGTCCGTTGACGACTTAAAAATAAGTAAACAATATTTTTTCTTTTTTTCTTTATTTTGTAAATCAGTAACATCATAGCTTCAAGGAAGAAAAAAAAGGAGAAAGAATGGCAAAAAAAAATAAAAGACACCGGAAATAACGGCTGCTTCTAATGGAAATAAAAGGCTGAGGTTATTGCAACAGTGTTATTTCAATTTCGATGAAAATGAAGAAAGAAAAAAATGTTTCATTCCTTTCAACAATGAATCGCCCATTACGTTGTTGCCTCTCATTTACAAAACAAAAAACGTTGGAAATTAGTTCAAAAGAAAAAGCAAAAAAAAATTTAAAGTAAAAAGGTCAAAAATAAGAAAATGAAGAAAATAATATAAAAATTTTATGATCAAATTTTTACCATAAAAAAACTTCGTTTTTTTAATCCAGATGCTAAAAATAAGTAAGAGCAGAAGAAACAAGAGATGAGAGAAGAGGTGGAAGGTTGTCAATAAGAGCTTTCTAAATCCAAGCTGTGTGGTGGGATAAAAAATATGGTCGAAGAAAGTTTTACAACTTTCATAAAATAAAATAAAAAACTTTCTAGAAATTTGATTTATAGCTTTGGCTCTCACCACCAGTGCTGTCGAATGTTCGAAAATCTTCGAATCGAATTTCGAATGTTCGATTCGAATTCGAATTTCTTCGAAACGAATTTCGAATGTTCGATTCGAAATTCGTATTTTTCGAAATTCGATTCGTTCGAAGCTTCGAATTTCGAAATTCGATTCGAAATTCGGTTCGAAATTCGATTCGAAATTCGAAATTCGACAGCTCTGCTCACCACGGATAAAAGTCCTTTAATTTACCAATGTATGACTTTAAAAAAATAATAAAATAAATTTTAAATATTTTCGAAAATATAAAAAATAAAAACCAACCCTCGAAATTGATTACTTTGATTTGTAAACGCTGAAGAATTTGATGTCATGGTTCGAGTTGAATTTGTATCACAAAGTGTCGATGACCCTCCGCTCGATGCAGAAATCATTGAACGCCTATCATCTATGCTTCCTCGATATTGGGATGATCGAAGACTGCTATCTTTGTCCAAAATATTCAAAGGATTTCTATTTCGCCCAGACATTTTTATAAATAATAATAACTAAAAATAGTTTCAAATTTTAGAAAAAAAAGTTTCAAAAATGGAATACAAAAATAAAATTCATGATGACTTTGAAAGCCTTAGATCAATAGTCGCTTCAATTTTTATAAACTTTTTTTGGCGCCAACAAAACACAAAAACAGTTTTTTGAAAATGAGTCAAATTTTTTTAAAACAATGAAAACTCAAGAAACATTTTTTTTTGCAAACCAAAAATAAAGTAAACAAATAAAAAGGGAAAAAGTGTCAAATAAATTGTTGCTTTTTTCACGAAACAAAAAATAAAAGTTTTTTAATAACTTAAACAAATGGAAGAAACCAAAAGGAAAAAAACGTCTCTCTCCTTAAATCACATAAGCAAACTTTAAATCTTTTTTTCGGCCGGTTAAAAAATAAAAAATAAAGTTTAAAACGATGAGGCAAAAACGGTTACAATTACATTTTCGAACAAAAGTCGATCGAAACAAAAATAAAAAAGTAATGGTTTAACGGAGCATGAAACAGAGACACGCGCAACTTTGTCTTTTCCTACAATTTTTTCGAATGAGTGTGTTTGTGATGCCTTTAATTGGAATGAATGAATTTTTTTGAAGATGAAAAAAAAAGTTAATTAAATTTTTGGTGGCGCATTTTTAAAAAAGAAAAAAAAATTTTGGACAACAAAAACAGCGGCAGCGGAATATTTCGAAATCAAAAAAGTAACAATGAATGAATGGGAAGGACACTTGAAAGAAAAAAACAACTTTTTATTTTGAATTTCAAAAAGTTAGTGACTCTTTCTTTGGAAAAAAAATATGAAGAAGGAGTAAAAAAAATTGGATAAACACGCGCAAAATAAAGAAAGGGAAAAGAGCAAACTTTAAACTACAAAAACAAGAAATTTTTATTTTATAGAAAAAATAAAAGGAAAATAACTGATTCACATTTTTTTGGGAGTTTAAAAAATAGGAGAGTATTAAAAATAAAGTAAAAAAATATATAAACGACGGATGAATTTTGGTAGCTCAGAAAAAACGGAAGTAAAAAATGTTTATTTAAAAAAGAACTGGAAATTTTTAAAATCTGGCATCCTCCGCTGAAAAAACTTTTGCCAACGGAAGTCTTTAAAAAACGAGCCAAAAAAAATCCGAGAACATTTTTTTATTGGTTTTAAATTACTCTCATTTTTTAACTTTATTAAAAAAAGGTTGAATCGTTTTTTTGGAAGCTTAAATTTCAAAGTCAATTTTTTTCAGAGCGGATTGCGCAAAAAAGAGCATGTCCATTTTTTTCGTTTTAAAAATGGATCGAATTTTTTTCCTCTTCGGTGCTGCATATTTTTGCATTGCCTCTCTTTCCTGCCATAACCCTCTCTCTTTTTTTTCTCCTCATCATTCATGCCTTTGTCATCCACCAACCAAAAACACAACAACAGCTGCCTTTTCTTTGCGCCAAAAACTAAAAAAGAGAGATGCCACGACGGCGAGCATGGTTTTTTTATTTTTACTTTTATGCCAGTTTTGGACAAACCTTCATACTAGATTTATAGTGGTTTGCCACTCGTTATTTCTCCCAAAAAATTTTTTTTGGAAGGAGAGCTCTCATTAAATGACAAGTGCGCTAATAGAAAAGAGGAAAGAATGGCAAAAATCCAAATTTTCTCGCTTTCCGCCACTCTTTCCGTTCATTTTCCAAATTCGGCTTCATTAAGTTCAAAAAAGAGAAAAAAAGTTATAAAATTTTTATGAGTTTTTTTTATTCTGCTTTATTTTATTTTCGAGCACATGATAAAAAAATATAAAAGTATTTGGTGAATTTAAGAAAGTATTTGTGGAATTCGAAGCCGGATCATAAGAAAATAGGAAGCTTTGAAAAGTGGAAATTTTATTGGTAAATTTAATCCACGAGAAAATAAAAAATTTCTAAAAGGCATTCATAAAAGAAAAAACCAAAATAAAAAAGGTGAAACATTTTAAATTTATTTTTAAATAATCGCATAGTAAAAAAAATATTGAGCGGCTATCTTTGAAAGTGATAAGCCACACACGTGTGTCCTTTTCTTTTATTTTTTGATTTTAAAGTGGACAACAACAAAAAAAAGATTAATTAATTACTTTGAAATGAGCCAAAGTCGTAATTTTCGAAAACTTAAAATAGCACAGCTTGAAAAGAAAAAAATATATAAAAAGTGGAAACAAAAGTGAGATAATTTTTTTTTATAAACTCTCTCAAAGCAAAGAAATTGATTCATAATATTTGCGATTGTTATCTATTTTGATAACAAAGTTTTGGAATTTTTCCGTGATAGAAATAATAAAAAGTCTTCCATTCGATGCCGACAAAAGTTGCATATTATTTTATTTATTTTTACATTAAAATAAGCAAAAGTAAAAAAAGGGAGTCTGTTAAATTTAAATGCGAATTAAGAATAATAAAAATGGAAAGATATGCATGGAATAATATTACTTTGATAAAAATTATTACACACAAGGCTTTGAAACATTTTACTTTGATTTTGATATACCATGGTTGCGTTTGCCCAAAGGTTTTGGACGTTTACTCTTTGCAACAAGTTTAATTCCAATGTCCTCGTTTTACAGTTGTTTTATACAATGTCCTTTACGGCCAAAATTGTTTACATAGAAAAAAAGTATTATTTTGTTCGAAGTTATTTAAAAATTGTGCTTTTTGCTATTTTGTTAACTATGTTATTTTTTGTTTTGTAAAGTTTTATTTTTTAATATTTTCACCTTTTCGTCGCCTGCAACCAAAAACTAAAAAAACTTCCTTCTTTACTATTCTTTTTTCTTTTTGATTAAACTTTTTTTTCTTCTTTCGTTCATAAAAGTCGTTAAATGTTATTTATCTTTGACACTTTTTTTGGTTGAACAAAAAATAACAGATGATCGAAATAAAAGAAAAAATGCGGTTGATGATCATCATTCCTTTCTTGAAAGAAGTTTATCATTTATTTTCGATTATTTATAATCATATTTATATTTCTTTGACAAAAGTGAACGAGCGAACGAACGTGTGAGAAATCAGTCAGTTAAAAAGAATTCAGGTCGAAATGAAAAAAAAGAGAAAGAAAAGAAAATGGATATATCCCAAACTCAAAGAAAGCTTCATGAAATTTTGAAAGACGGATGGGATTAAAAAGAAGGAAATCGGTTTTCCATTTTCTTTATCCCATCATCATCGTCGCCGTCGGATTGTCTAATCTAAAATTTTTGAAAAGGCGTGGAAATTTTAAATGCTTTTTGACTTTTATTAATAAAGTCATAAAATTTTTATTATTATTAGATCAGATTTAAATATGCGAAAGTTATTTTATTATTTTTTATTTTTATGTTTAATATTTCCGTTATCGAATGCTGCTCCTGCTATTTCGGGAGTTTCTATAATAAAAGATATTCCAACTGAACTTTCTTCACAACCAACAAAATTTATATTTTCAAGAAATTTAATTACCGGTGAAAAATATATTCATGATTTGAGAATCGTGGATAAACCTTCCCCAGTTCGAAGGATTCGTTTGCTTTTTTCCACTTCTCAAGCAGTGTATGTTTTTGGATTCGACTAAGCTAAAAAAAAATAAATAGTTTGAGCTTTTAGTGCATCGAATAATGAAGCCATAGATGTATTTCATATGAAACTACGATGGGTGGATCCAGATTTTTGGAATGATAATTTTAATGAAACAAATCGAAGTTATAAAATTTTATGCGAAATTGAAGATGAAAATACTGGACAGGTTTGTGCTTTATTTTCGTTTCTAATTACTGTTTTTTTCTTGATTACTTCTTTTTATTATTTGAAAGAGCAAAACCATTTTATAAAATTATATTTTTCATTGGCAAAAATTAACACAAACTAAATTTGGCATTCGCCTTACTTTTAGGAAGGACCTGAAAAAAATTAACATTTTTCTTTTTTTTTTTCGATAAAAGTTTTTTTTTTTTTCATTCAAGTCGATTTTTTTCTTAAACTTTAATACTAAAATTATTGATTTTAGGCGAGAAATTTCCTTGCATTAACAATTCCTCCAGCATTTAATGGATATGATGAAAAATATATTTTCCCACGAATGCCTCTAATTGCTCGATGTAAAATTCGGGTTCAAAATAGCGCTGAATTAGAATCAGAATGGACTTCATCGCCTTCAGTAAAATTATATTCACTTTTTGATCCGCCTTTAGAAGCAGCCACCCTTCCACCAACAATGCCAGAAGATGAACCATTTTTTCACAAAAAATTCCATAATGGCCGATTCCGCCATCATCATCGAAATCAATATTGGACTCATTTCAGAACAGCCTAAAATTTATTTTTAATTATACAAAATAAAAGTTTTAAACCAAATTTATTTGTTTTTTTTTTAAATGCTTTTTCTTTTTTTGGATAATTTTTTAAGAAGCACGTGTTGACAGCAAAAAAATCTCACGTATTTATTGAATGGCTTGTTGCCAAAGAACAAAAATACATAAATATTTGTTTTTAATAGAATTCAAAATTAAGTTTATTTTTTAAAACATTTTTTTTATTTTTTGTTGTTGTGTTTGTTGTTGCTTCACCGTGGGCAACAATAAAAAGAAATATGTTTAAGGCTTGTTTTTTTATAATCTTTTTGTGCTTTTGTCAAAAAAAAGAAAAAAATCGAAGCAGCATTTTTGTCTAAAAAAGCAATGCTGATGCCGATGCTATGTTTTTCCGGTTTTATTATACTTATATATTCCCTTAAGAATTTTTCCATTGTGTCAACTTTGGTCGACAAATTTAAAAATTTTCTTTTGAAAAAAATAAATAGAGATATGTGAAAGATAATAATAATAGTAAAGTTTATGGGCTTTCATGAGTCTGAAGCTCAAAGAAAAAAATTTGAAAAATAACTCAAAGTTCTTGGTTTAAAATTCTTTATCCTTTTTGGTAGTTCTCAGTTTGTTTGGGATAGTTTAACACTCAATTTTTCGCTAGATTAGACTAAAAAAATGCCGAAATTAGAAATTAAAAATTTATTGATACTTTTTATTAATCTTTGGTCATAACTTTTACAACATGTGGTTATTAAAAATTTACTAATAAAAAATGAGTTTACAGCTGCTTAAAATCAATAAATAAAAAGTTTTATTTTTCTAATAAAATTTCCTCCAATTTTTTTATTCCCTCTATGGAGGTGGCATTTTTATACAAGCTTTTTAAGACAACTTTTTTTTTTTTGACCATTGCTAAGAAACCAAGCTATTACAAATGACCGAGAAACGAGAGAACAACTATAGCCAACTCTCGTGTATTTCCATGGTGCGTAAAAAAAATGAAAGACATAAGAAAGTTTATTTTTCTTAACAATGGTTCCAAAAAGAAAAATATAACGTGATTGTCTATTTTCTGAAAAGATTTCAAAATTTTTGTTTAGCAGCCCAAATGTTTTTGTGTGAACTTTAATGTTCATTGTTAAAGTTTAGAAAAATAAGGAACGTCCGTAAATACCGAAAACGTTTAGTTTGGGAACTATTTCATAAAAGTGTTTTAACTTAAATTTTTAATTCCCATTAATCTGAGACAGGTTTCAAAATTATTTGTTATACTTTTAATTGTTTGATGCCCTTTTGCTAATGTTTGCATGCGCATATGTAAATTTTTTTCTCCATTTTTTATTTTGTTTTGCATTTTTTTTAAATCCGAAGAATGTTTTTTATGATTTATAAAATGCCATAATGTTATTTTCAAAGATACGATTTTTTGTGTCTCAATATTTTTTACTTTCCCTTTTATAAGCCCTTACTTTTTAAAGGGAGTGTCCCAAACGATGAGAAAACCCTTACAGCGGGTGTTCCTAGCCCGAAAGTTTTTCTTCACTGTCTCAAAGTCTTACAAAGTTTTTTCAAAAGCTTACGAAATTTTCTCAAAATGCTACAAAAAGCTACAAAAATTCGTAGCACTTTGTAAGCTTTTGAGACAATGAAACTTTCGGGCTAGGAACACCCGTCGTAGTAAAATTATTCTCATCGTTTGGGACACTCCCTTTAAGTTTTTCTTCGATGAATGTTGAAACGATTTAATCGTTCAAGTGACCAGTTTCTATCCTTTTGAAAGACTACTTCCTTTTTTAAAGTCATTTTCAGTAAAGTTTATTGAAACATAAAAAATGACCGGAAGCATTTTTAGTCCATTTCCGCTGTCCGTCGTTTGTTTGATTGCTCAATATTTTAAACGTTTTTTTTCTAAAAATAGAAACTTGTTAGAAAAGCGTTATTATCTTCCATATTATTAATTACAGATAAAATACAAATGAATGGGCTGTTCACAATCAAGTAATAATCAAGTGGTTCCATGTAATATTTACGATGATACTTCCATTGAAAAACATGCCCTTTCTGCATCAAAAAATATTTTTGCTTCATTTGATTCAATGGACAATGACGATGTTGAAAGTGGCGGCGGTGGTCATTCAAAGGCGAATGGCGGAGTCGGCGGCGGCGGACTCATAAGAAAAAGTTTAGTTGCAGAAAAACAAAAATCTCAAATGCCAAATAATAATTTTAAACGTCAAAGTAGTTTGGATTCAAATTTTAGGCAAGTTCCTTTTTACTTTTTTTGTTGAAATTTATTTTTGGTTTTGTTCTTTCCAAAAATTGCTTTAGTTTGAAGCTAGCAAAATAAAAAACATACCAATTTTAAATTTGGAGTGTTGGCAGTTTTCTGAAGAAAAAGAAGTAATCGTTTTTTTATGTTTTTTTACTGACACTTTTTCTTTGCTGCTTCCATGACGACGACGCCAGCTGTAGTAGGTGAAGAAAAAAAAAAATGCAGTAATAACTCAGCTCGAGAAGATGACGAGACAGAAGGGAATTGTGTTATGTTTCGTTAAATTTTTCTTTTCGAAACAATAACGAATTTTTGCAAAACCATGAAACAATATTTATTTATTCTAATGTTTGCTATAAAAGTTGACCGTTCTTAAAATTTTTAAACTGCTTTCCTTTTTGTTATTATTTACAACTTTCTTACATCACATTTAAATTTTAAAATTGATTCTTAGAGAATGAGTAAATAAAAATTTTTAACCAATTAAATAACTTATTTTTTATTCAGGCGTTAATTAAATTATTTGAGGAGACATTTTTAATTAATTCTCAATGTGTCATCTTTTTTTTAAATTGCTTCCTCAGCTTTAGACATACACTATTTATTAATTTTCGCTTTAAGGATTTTTTTTGTTTAATAAATACTCCTCGTTTTATTTTGTTATTATATGTTTTATTTAATTCAGAAGTTTTTATTTTTTTACATAACTCTCTTTTTTTTGTTTCCTATTTTTAATTTTTTCATGCTTTTTCGAATATTAAAATTACACATTTTGAATTTTGTGTATTTTATGTTTCTTTCCAAGAAACCTGCTATGTATTTTTTTTTCTTCTTTGTTCTTGCTTTAATTTTAAGGTTTTTGATATATATTTAGTACTTAGCCCACGTTCACGTAGTCAGTCATATTTTTGACAACTTGTTATTATTATTTTCTTTTTTTTCTGTCGAATTTAAAGCAACGAAAATTAAAGAAAAACATTTTCAAATTTAATAAAAGTTCTGTTTTTTGAACATTAAAAAACAAAACTTCGCTTCCTTTTTTTTTCTTTAATTTTTTCTGTAAGAAGTTAAAGATTTTTGTATTTTTTTAGTTTAAACGGTTCCCTTCCGGGTGATTCGCATGATTATTCTAAAATGGTAAATCTTGAAGAATATTCGATTGATACTTCGAGAGCGAAATCAAATTTTAATGTGGTGACTTTTAATGCCAAAAAGTTGGGATTAAAAGAATTTCCTGATGGTCGACATGATGGAAAACCTTCGAGCGTTTATTGGCATAGCATAGTTTATAGCGATATGAAAGCCGTCGTTAAGTCACCCGAAAGTAAAATAAATAAATTTCCTGGTATGTTTAAAATTTTTCAATAAAAAATAGTTTTTAAAAAATTAATTCTTTTTTGGCATAAAAATAGTTTTTGTTTTCAGGAATGACAGAACTTGCAAAAAAAATTGCATTGACACAATCAATTTTATCGATGCAACAAGTTTTCCCCAGTGAATATCATTTTTATCCCAAATCTTGGGTTTTGCCTGCTCAATTAAAAGATTTTCAAGAATATTGCTCAAATTTAAAACGGGATTCATGGTTTATTGTTAAACCTGATGATGGTTCGTTTCACACTTTTTAGAGTAGAAAAAAAAGTTTTATTTTATTAAAATTTTTAGGAGCTCAAGGTACGGGTATATATTTAATTCAAACTGCCAATCAATTAACAGATGTAAATAGTAAACAATTAATTCAAGAATATATTGATGATCCATTTTTAATGTCAGATCAACTTAAATTTGATTTTCGTGTTTATGCTGTTATTAAAAGCATTAATCCTTTATCAATTTATATTGCTCGAGAAGGTATGTGAAATTTAATTAATTAATTTACAAAATATATAAACTTTTTGCTTTGCTTTTTGAAAATCAGAAAATGAATAAATAAAAATTTACATATTAATTTTTATAGGAATGGCAAGATTTTGCACTGAAAAATATTCCAAACCAACTTCAAGCAATTTTGAAAATTTATATTCTCATTTAACAAATTATTCTTTAAACAAAGAAAATGCCTCGTATGTTCATAGCACAAATTTGAAGGATCAGTTAAGAGGTAAGTAATCTGGGGTTTCAATCTACCATAGCAAAAAAAATAAAAACTCAACACTATCTATCTTCATAATTTTTTTTTCGGTGTCCATGGAACAAAAAAAAATGCACCTTTTGATGCTCCAAACTTTTTTTATAAACTTTTCCCAACGATATTAATTTTATAGGTAGCAAAAGGCTCTTATCGACAGTATTCCATCAAATGGAAAGTCACGGAGTTCGAACCCGACGATTATGGCATGGAATTAAAATGATTGTAGTAAAAACTGTGCTAGCAATGGTTCCAGAAATTATGCTTAATTATGAACATTATTTTAATGATGTTCCTGGGCCTCAGTGTTTTCAGGTACAGATTTTTTAAAGAAAAAAGACTTTTCAATAGGTCATAGAACTCGAAATACATTTTTTTATGAAAAAAAAGTTACTTTCAACTTTGAGCTTTAATAAATTTTTTAATTAATAAAAGTTTATTAATTAAACTTTGCAATGCCAAAATCATAAAAAAATTTTAAAAATTCCATTTTGGTTTAATTCGGGATGTTTGAGCACAATCATTAAAGCATTATGGTTCTCACATTTTATGCAAAAACTATGAGTGAAAAGAAAAAATGTGAGAAAAAATGTTTTTTGTTGGAGTGTCTAGTTTGTGTTTAGAATTTACATCAAAAAATGGAAAAAAATTTACCTCGAAAAAAGCCAAACACTTAGGATTAAAATTTAAATAAAAAAATAATTTTTTAGATAATGGGTTTTGATATTATTGTAAAAAAAGATGGGACTCCCATTTTGCTTGAAGTTAATTCAGCTCCTTCACTTTCCATTGATCATAATGTTTATTCTGAAGATGCTTCGCCCCCGGTTCGATCGATCGTGGATGAAGTTAGTTAATTTTTTAAACGAATTTTTTAATCCTTTAAAAAAAATAATAAACAAAATTTAATTAATTAATTTTAAATATATTCACAATTGTTTTTAGATGATTAAAGTTCCTCTTGTTCGCGACACTCTTTTACTTGTCCTTAATCAATTAGAAAACGAATACAATAACATGTGAGTGTTTACTTTTGCACTTTTATGTTATGATATTTTTTACCCCACAAAAAAACTTTAATTGCTTTTTCTTTTTTTCTTTCGCGTTTTTATTATTTAAAAAAGTGCAAAAAATGTAGCAAAATAGTCGGTCTAGTAATTTTAATATTATTTCCAGAGATACTACAAAATGGGATACAAAATCTATGGGATCTATGGCCTCTGGATGTGAAGATGATTTAGCGATGATTAAACGAAAAAAGCGCCCACATTTATCAGAAATTTTTCCTGGTCGTTATGGAGCCGTGAGCAAACATTTATTGTTTTTGGATAAAGCCGTGTATTTATTTATGCAATTTTCTTCAATTCGATTGGGAATGACAATAAATTTAGCCGCAATTAAATCGTTTGTTAAGTGAGTTTTTATAAATTAAAAATGGAAAATAATTATATAAATTAATTCGTGCAACTTTTTTAAAAACACACAGACAACTTTTAAAAACAGCTGATAGAAACTTTTTTAATCAGGATCTCTCTCAAGCAACTTTTTAAAACCCTTTTATTATTTTAGAAAATGTTCATTATCTAAAACTATAACGAATGAAGAATTGGAAACAAAATATGCGGATATTAATTATTATTTTACTGGTAAAGAAAATGATACTTTTACAGGTAAAACTTAGTTTTATTTAAATTTTATCGAATATTTTGTTTTAAAAAACTTATTTTGTAGGTTTAAACTTTCATGGGTTCTTGAATCTATTATTTCATATTTCCAAAGTTAAATTTGGATTTTGCGATGATCTCTTAGCTTCCATGCAACGTCTCTTAGCTTATTGTGATGCCGCATTGAGACATTATGGAGTTCGAAGTGGAAGGCTTCGTAGGACTGAAGTGGAAATTGATGAAAACCAAAAGCAAGTTTTTGTCGAAATTGCAAAAATAAATTTTTATGTTGGTTTTTTTAGTCAAACTGAAATTTATCTTTTACCAAATCGAATGAGATATCATAAAAATTCGGCTACATCCATGCCAAATGTACAAAATAATCGATCTCGAAGTCGATTTACAGATATTTCAATAAATTCGGGAAAAAAACAAATTTTAAATAATTCTTCAAATCAAATTCAACTTCGAGCTAAATCATTGCCCAGACGACCTCCTCCACCTCAAGGAAATGGTATTATTCCCGTCGTGACCAATGGAAATATTAATTCTTCGGTCTTGCCTATAAATAATAATGTAAATTTACCTAAAATTGGTCTTGTTCATTGAAATGCTTTTTTTGCTACTGTAGTTTTAATTTAAAAAAAATAAATTATTGTGATTAAGCTTTTCTAAAGTTGTGTGAAGAAATTTTTTTCACATGTTTATATTTTTCTTATTATTTTTAATTTTGTTTTGAGCTTTGTTAATTTAGTTTGGAACGAATGATCTTTCTTTTTATTTGAGTTTGATGTTTGCATACTAAAATTTAAGACCAACAAGGCCAATGGTATTTTGTAACGAAAATACAAAAAAAAAGTTAAATCGATTTTTGCCTTAAATTTTTTTTATCGAGCCCCTGCATTAATTAAAGAGTAATTTTCATACTATCAAAAATTAAGCCACTATTTTATTAAACAAATTTCGTTTAAATACAATAGGCACATGTGTACTTAAAAAAGATAAATGTTTTTAAGTGTATTTTAAAACATTAGAAAATAAAAATAACATACATAGTCATATCTAAAATTAAATACGTATTTTATGTTCCCTACACAATTCATTTTTTATGGTACGTCTAATTATATACTTCCGAGTTTTGTGTATTTATTTTTTTATTTCTAGCATTTATACAGTAAATGCCAGATAAAAAAGGGATAACAACAAACATCAAATGCATTTAAAAAAAAAAAGTTTTGCAAAGGCGACATTTTCAAATTAAATTTAAAAAAACTATGTACTTTGTACCCAAAAAAAATTAATTATAAATTTTATTTATACACGAAAAACATCAAAATCTCCTGGATAACATAAATCTAAACATTGTTCAGTAAAACAACAATATTTTGTTTTTACTTCATTTATTGAACATCCATCGTAACAGCATTCTTCCACTAAAGTCATGGTTTGATTATTTAATGGCTTTGGATTTGCGAAAGAAGATGCTTCATTCCCTGAAAATTATTCATGTATGGATTATTTGCCGTTTTTTACTTTAATAAGCGGGTTTTTTTGTGACATTAATATTCGTATTCTAATATCCCAAAAGCAGCTTTCAAAGTAATTTTCGATATCTTAGCCGTTTTAAAAATACATTTATAAATGGAAAATACAAAATCAAAGCATTTACTTAACCGAAAAATTTTAATTCTCGCCAAGATGCGTTTAAGCTATGCGTTATTTTTTTTACCATACACAAAAAAGTCATTTTCTTACTTTCGGCAAACAAAGTAAAAAAGCTAAAGAAACCATCATCGGCTTTTCCGATTCTCGATTTTTTGGCTTTTGGACCTATTTCTTTTTTAAAAATTCTTCGCATCTTAGCATTTTGTTTGGTCTCTTTTTTTTAAAATAGAAAATTACCATTTATTATAGCGTAAATTTTCGATAAAATCCCTGATTTGCTGAAAGAAAAAAAATGTTTTGAAAAAAATGAGGGAAAGAGCGATTTAATTATAAAAATTTAAAATTAATTATTGTGCTTTCAATTTGAGAGATATTTGAAAGAAATGCAATCGACGCATTATCATCGTCCAAAAAACATTCGGTTCAAAATTTCCCAAAAACAATAAAAACTCACCATCAGCAAAATTTTCTCGAAGAGCCCTTTGTTTCATGGCTTCAATAATTTCTAATGGATTTTCTTTTTTAATATTTTTTTCTTCTTCTCCCAAAAAATGTGTAAAACATGGAAGTTTTTCATCTTTATAAGTACACATATAATTAATTAAATACTTTAAATCCGTTCCACATGCTTGCATTCGCGGTGGAGAAGCAGGTATGGATGAAATTAATTTAATGGATTTTAATAATAAAAATATAAATAAATAAGAAATCGCAGCCATTTTTCTTACAAAACTTTGGAATGAATGGAAACTATCTTTTATACGGTCTGAGAAAAGAAAGAAATTATTTGCTTTTATGAAATTTCTTATTTTTAAATGGGCGGAGAAAAGCAAAAAAAATAATGACAAAAAAAGCTTTGAGTCAGTAAAGATAAAAATATAGAAAAAGGCGGGATTTATTTGTGCTTCCAAAAAATAAATGATACGGTATTTGCTTGCTTACCAAAAAACTGATGATTATAGTAAGCAAGTAATCAAGCATCAAAAAGGACACTTTAGCTTTATAAGATTTAATATTTTTGTATTTTTTGAGAATAAAAAGTGAGGGTTAAAAATTACAGAAGTTACAAAAAAATGGAACAAAATATTTAATTAAAATGCAATTTGGCTATTTTCTGTTTTGTGTCCATCTGTTTTTAACTTTTGGTTTATTTTTCTTCCACTGGCTACAGTCTTCCTTTTTTGTTGACACAAAAATTTGTTTTTGTGCACCGAAAAAGTGCAAAATAATAGGAAGTAGTTAATTAGTTTTTAAAAATTCTGCTAATTTTTTATTATTTTGAGGAAGAAGCAGCTTCGAGCGTTTTCTTTTTTTGCCTCACCTAAGAAAAACTAATTAGAAATAAAAAAAGTCAAAGAAAAGAAGTTACTGTAAACCAAAAAGCTGATTCATTCATGACGTCTTTTTTTAAAAATAATAAACAACTTTTCTCTGAATTAATGTCGCGAATGTCCATTCGACCAAAAAGTTGAGTAACTTTAATTTATAAACTTTTGTGTTTGTGGTCTATTTCTAGATGTACGCTATTCCATTTGATATCCAATTTACATATGCAACAGTTCTCCCGACGGTTGTAATTTAACATTTTTTGACGTAGACACACATAAGGCATAAATTTAACGAAATAAAATGTTAATAAAAGAAAAGATATAATTATTTTTATTTATTCGTCCTTGATGTTTCAATTTATATAATAAAATTTACTCATACACAAAAACAATTAAATTATATCGTAAGCATTTTTCTTTTTTAAACTGGGTTTTTTTGTTCTGCGATAAAATTCGAAGAAAAATATTTACGTAGTTTTGTGCTTTATTCAAAACCCTTGGAGAATTTAAAAAAACAAAAACAAAATGGCGCATGAATAAAAATTTTTATTAAAAAAAACAAAAGTTCACAAATATTAAAAGACAAAGGAAAACATTTCATTTTAATTAATACATTTTTTTGAACACAACCATGATTCATTTTTTCTTAGATAGTATTAGATACAAAAGCTTCTTTATTTTATTTTTTAATAATGAAAAAGAATCTAGAAAACAAAACTAGGAAAAGGTACCACAATATTCCCTGGTACTAGAGTTTAGTCATTTTTTGTAAGCCTTCACCAGCTAATTTTCAATTCATAAATAGATATTTTAATGAGTGCAAATTATTGCAAATAGAAAAAAAATAATTCAAACACCAAAAAAGATTTTCGAAAGGAATAATTACGGTAGAAAAAGAGATTAAAAAAGAAACAAATCTAAGGTTTAGAAAAACTGTAAAATTCGGATAAAAATTTCTATGAATTTTGTTGAGAGAAAGAAAAAAATAAAGCATCCGTAAAATTAAAATTATTTCAAAAAATGAATATTTCCAATATTCTAATTTTCAAGGTTTCGAAAAAACAAGACATTATTGTTTTTTTAGAGAGAGAAAAAATTGAAGGGGAAAATCTTTTTTATTGGGCCAAAAGTTTGTTTATGGGTTACTTGCAAAGGATAATCTTAAACCACGTTTGTTAAACTTCAAAAAATGGCATAACTTTGATCCAAAAATTTTTGAATTTGAGACAAACCTCTTGGAATTCTAAATATGTTAGTTAAATAACAAACACTAAATTGTCTTAGTTCATATTTATAAATGTCAAAAAATTATTATACTCATTTTTTTACCTCAAATAAATATTCAAGGACATCCCTTTGATTTCTTGCCCTAGTTTTTTTTTCCTTCTATTCTCTCCTCCAATTACGTTTCTCTCTTCTTCTTTTTTTTCTTTCACGCGATGAATGCATTTGATCATTTTCTCCATGCATCTTCTTCATCTTCTTTCCTGCCACCGCCACTTGCATCGCAATTTTTTTAAACTATTAGAAGAAGATGTAAAAATCAATTTTTTCTTGCGTGTTTCTTCTTTCTTTGAGAAAAAAAGAGATACAAAAAGGTTTTTAATTTTATTGATTAAATTTTTTTATCTTTTTAATCGTTTAAATATACGCCTAAAATTCAAATTTTTTAATTAAATTCTGTTAAATAATTTGTCGTTATCCAAAATAATTTTAGGAGTATTCTCATTTCTGGTCTTATTATGGCTGATGATCGCCATATCCCCGGGAAAACAAGTAAGTTTAAAAAAAAATGATTTTTAAAGTGGCAAGTTTAGTAAATTTTGAAAATATTCTGGCAAACAAAATACACAAAAGCCTAAACAAAATTTGCGATAATAAAGAATCCCAAAAATTTAAGACATCGCTGATTTTTTTATGTGCCATCAAAAAGTTATATGTATATGCTTCAATTATTTAGGAGTTCTTGTAACTGGATCATCAGGTTACCTTGCAACCCATTGCGTCCAACAACTTCTTGAAGCTGGATATCTTGTTCGTGGAACAGTAAGAAATTTGAATAATCAAAAGAAGATCCAACCCCTTCAAGATTTACCCTATGCTTCGAAGAATTTAGAACTTGTTGAAGCTGATCTTGATGATGCACAATCATGGATAAATGCTGTAAAGGATTGCGTTTATGTCTTACATACAGCCAGTCCATTTCCTATTGTGGCTGATGATAGCGTTATTGAAACAGCTGTAAATGGAACTTTAGCCGTTTTAAAAGCATGCGCTAAAGAAAAATCCATCAAAAAAGTGGTTTTAACAAGTTCTTGCGCGGCTGTAAATGGTGAGTCAGAAATTACATTTTTTAAATTAGAATTTGGAGTTAGTTTTTGATGGGATTTTTGTAACTTTTTGATTTTTTTTTCTATCGTTTTTTAACGAAAAAAAGTTGGATAACAGAGAAGAAAAAAATGATGTAAAACTTTTGAAATGGAAACTTTAAAAAATGTTTTTTGTTTCTAAAAAAAGACGAAAAACAAATGTCAATGTATCTTAGACAGAATAGTTGTTTATATTTGAACTCATAAATTCAGTTTCACAAAATAAATAAATTATGAGAATCTACAATTTTTAAAAATATTTTTTCCTTTTTCAGAAGGCCACGATGATGAAGATAGAATTTTTGATGAAAATGATTGGACCGTAGAGGATTCGCCGAAAGTTCTTCCATATCCTCGATCTAAAACAGCTGCAGAAAGAGCTGCATGGGATTTTTTAAATAATATAGAAAATTCAGATAATAAATTTGCTCTAACTTGCATAAATCCAACTTTAATTGTTGGTCCACTTCTTATGGATACTCAAGGCACAAGTATTACAGTAATTTGTTTTAAGATTTATTTTAATTTTCATTTTTTTGAGAAATATATTTTTTTTAGATTATTCGTCGATTTCTTAATAATGAAATGCCCGCAGTTCCTGCTTTACAGCTCGCACTTGTGGATGTTCGAGATGTTGCAAAAGCCCACATTCATGCAATGACAAATCGTAAATCCGATGGCGAAAGAATTCTCGTCACAGCCCAACCATCATTTTGGTTTCGAGATATTTCTAAAACTTTATCCAACGAATTTAAACATCAAGGATATTGGTTGCCTCAAATTCAAGCCCCATATTTTGTATTATATATTTATTCAATTTTTGATGATCAAGCTAAAGCTATTTTGGATCGAGTTAATCGAGAAGTTAAATTTGATAATTCTAAAGTAAATATTTTAGATTTTCTGATTTTTGTATTTTTTTGATATACTTTTTAGGCAAAAAAATTATTGGGCCTTGAATTTCGCAACCCTGGAACTTCTTTAATTGATATGGCTTATAGCATGATCGAACGAGGAATATTACCCAAAAAATGTGGATACAAAGAACAAAATTTCCAAAATTAATTAAATTTTGAATTTAATAAAAACTTTTAAACTTTAAATGTTTTTTTTCTGTTTGTTTTTTTTATTATTTATTTTTTGGCGCTCGCATAATAAAGCAAACTTTATTTTTTATTTGTTAACGCAAGACGGTAATAAGTTTTGAAGCACTTGAATGGTCTTTCATTCAAGTTTGACGTTCATGCACCATCAAAAAAGAAAAAAACTTAACACAATAAATATCAGTTTTTTGCTTTTTTATTTTTGATCAAAATAATATTAGAAAAATCAGGTTTTGACTCACTGGGTCTGTTAAATGTGTGAAAAAAATAATATTTCAGTGAAGTGAAGAAGTTCGTTGCGAAAAGAAAAAAAAAGAGAAGAAAAATATTTCATTTTTGATTAAAAATCAAAAAAAGTTGTGTTCCAAACTCTATTTGTAAATAATAGTTTGAGTTTTGCTATCATTTTTCAGAAGGAAAAAAATTATTAAACTTTGTTTAATTTTGTTTTTGTTAACAAAATTACCAATTATTGTTAACTATTTGTTATTTTTGATTGAATTTTTGGTCGAATAAAAAATAAAATGGACCTTCCATTTTTTTTGAACGCCGAAAATAACCTCCGTTTTAATTTAGACATAAATTTGTGAAGATATTTTTTCTATTTTTCACGGATCAAACTTTAAACAATTTTTTGACCAAAACAAAAAATAGATATCCGCAATTTTATAAAGCTACTGGTGCCGCAGCACATGACATTTTTTTCTGGTAGTCTTTTTGATTCAATGGACTAAAATGACCAATTGAATCTAGCACAATCTCCAATGATGATATGACTTCGTCATAAATTTTATTGCACGATCAAACAATAACAAAAAAAGGGATAAAAAAGATAGATATAGGTTAAAAGAGAAACTCTTCTTTTTTTCAATGGATTTTATGATTTCGTTTTTACAATGGAAACATTCCTTTTTTAGTTGTGTTAGTGTGTCTGTTCGGCTGTGTTTGTGTTGTATGATCACTGCCCAAAACCTTTCAAAAAAGCAAGTTTTTCTTAAGAAATAATAAAAATTATTATTTCTTTTTAAGTAAAGAGTTTGATTTTTTTTGTCTTTTAACTGATGGTGTCTTACAAATTTTTATTTGACCATACCGATTTTTGGTGCTTAAATTTTTTTCCACTCTCGTCATTTATTATTTATTTTATTCTTTTACTTTTATAAAAATAACACTTGCTTTCCCATTTTTATTTTTTTTGAAAGTGATCGGTGTCTGTTTTTTCTTTCTTCTCTAAAGAGACTTTATTACTTTTTTTTCTTCGTTTTTGCATAACCAATATGCACTTTTTTGTTGTTTTGTTTTTGCGTCTTTATTTCCTATCTCTAACTCTGTGCATTAATAATGTGTTACACCTAATTAATTTTCTGTTCTTCATGAATGGTTTTGATTTGCGCGGTTTTTCGTCTTCTTTCTTGGTTCCAATAATCTTTTTTTTTTTTCATTTTGGATCCATTTTTTCTGGCAAATAATACTTTTTATTAATCATTTTTCTCTCCGCAAAATTTACTTGCCTAATTTTTTTTGTACAAATTTGTTGATAAATTTAAGATTTTCACTCCTTTTTGTTGAGTCTCCAATTTTTAGCGTGAAAAAAGGCAGCATTTTATATTTTATATTTATTAGTTTTTTAAGATGACTGTAATTTCTTCAACAACACCAATAAACTCAGAATTAACCGCGGAAGAAGCAGCTTCGGTTGCTGCATTACGTGAATTAGTAAAAGATGATTTAACCGAATTTTATGACACCGATTTTAATCTTCTTCGTTGGCTTCAAGGCCATCCTGGTACTGTCACCGATGTATCAAAAAAAATTGGAAAGCATTTAAAAATGCGGTAATAATTTTTAAATTTTTTTGTAGTTTATTAAATTTTATTAACTTAAATTTAGTAATTCGTCATGGAAATTGGATGAAATGGAACACCAAGAGCGAAATCATCTCATTCATAATCATTGGCGATATGGAGTCACTCAAGAAAGCGAAGTATTGGAAAATGTTATCGTAAATATCGAACAGGTTAGTTCAAACATTAATTTATTAAATATTATTTTGTAAACAAAAAATTATTATTTTTAAGAGTGGACAAACAGATTATTGGGGAATGATTCAAAGTTATTCGATTCAGGAGGTCATGAAGGCACGAATCCCAGATTTGGAAGATATGCTTCGAAGATGCATGAAACTTGAAAAGGAAACAGGTTAAAATTTTGATTTTTTTTACAATAAATTTTTCTAAATTTTTGGTTTTTTTCAAATTGCCATTTTTTTAGGGAAGCAAGCATCCATCCTTTATATCATGGATTTGACGGATTTACAATATAATAAAAGATTATACACCCTCGTAACTGGAGCGCTTAAATCTTTATCAGAATTTATGGCGGAACATTATGTAGAATTAATAAAATATTTTGTACTTGTAAATGTTCCTTCATTTGTTTATGCAATGTGGAGCGTCGCAAAACCATTGTTGCCGGAACGAACTCGACAAAAAGTCAGAATTTTAAGTTCATCAAATTGGAGGGATGAAATTCTTGAATATGCTTGCCCTGAAAGTCTCCCTTCTAAATGGAATGATGAAGATGTAAAACATTTTAAAGCAACCATAGATTTACCCGTTCCATTCCCTGAAAATGAATATTGCTGTAACATCAAAAAAGAAAAAGTAATTATTATGTTTATTAATTTTTTATTATAAAATTTAAAAGTTTAGATAAAAGATTTAGAAAAAATAAAAATTGTCGCGGGTAAAACTTTAAGCATTTGTCAAGAACTAAAAAAAGATGAAAAGCTTCAATGGTGGGTGACTGCTGATTCTGAATTTGGAATGGGTGTCTTTTATTCAAAAAATAAAGATGAAAAAAATATTGAAAAGTTAGTTGTTTTTATAATAATGCTTTTTAGTGACAATATCTTAGTTTATTTTGGAGTCTCTAAATTTTTATTAACCCAAAATTAGCTTTTTCGTTTCAAGCTTAAAAAGGCTAATAAAATTATTTTAGCATGGAAACTTGTTATCCATGTTTTGAATGGATGCCTGGGCCATCAGTTGTGCCATTAAGCGATGAAATCCTTGCAAGCCAAGATGGTACATATACAATTTGGATTTCAAATGAACGAGCATGGTGGTGGCATACTTTAAATGTTTTATCCAAAATTAATGTTTTATCTGGAAAAGAATAAATTAGTCTAAAATTTTAATCATAATAAATATGATGAAGAAGAAAATAATGTTAATTAGATTAAAAATCTTTTTATGGATGTGTAGTAAATAAAACAGAGAAATAAAAATATAAATTTTTAAAACAAACTATTCCATTTTCGTGGAACTCATAAATCGTGTAAGACATTTTAAAGTAAACTATAAATCGTGTAAGACATTATCAAGTAATGTATAAATCACGTAAGACATTTTCAAGTACGGTATAAATCGTGTAAGACATTTTCAAGTAACCAAAAAATCGTGTTAGCACTTTTCAAGTAACCTAAAAATCGTGTAAGACATTTAAAAGGAATACGAAAAACATGTTAGACATTTTCCAGCTACTAATAATTCAGGTAAGACTTCTTCACGCTACACATATATCGTGTAAGACATTTTCAAGTAACCTATAAATCACGTAAGACGCTTTCAAGTACAGTAAAAATCGTGTAAGACATTTTCAAGTAACAAATAAAACGTGTAAGATATTTTCAAGTACAGTATAAATCGTATTAGACATTGTAAAGTAACCTTTAAATCATGTAAGACATTTTCAAGTAACCTATAAAACACGTAAGACGTTTTCAAGTAATGTACAAATCACGTAAAACATTTTCAAGTACGGTATAAAAGGTGTAAGACATTTTCAAGTACGGTATAAATCGTGTTAGACATTGTAAAGTAACCTTTAAATCATGTAAGACATTTTCAAGTAACGTAATAATAACGTAATACATTTTCAAGTGACATAAAGATCGTGTAAGTCATTTTCAATGAATACGAAAAAATTATTAGGCTTTTTCACGTTACACATATATCGTGTAAGACATTATCAAGTAACCTATAAATCACGTAAGACGTTTTCAAGTAATGTACAAATCACTTAATACATTTTCAAGTGACATAAAGATCGTGTAAGTCATTTTCAATGAATACGAAAAAATAATTAGGCTTCTTCACGTTACACATATATCGTGTAAGACATTTTCAAGTACGGTATAAATCGTGTTAGACATTGTAAAGTAACCTTTAAATCATGTAAGACATTTTCAAGTAACGTAATAATAACGTAATACATTTTCAAGTGACATAAAGATCGTGTAAGTCATTTTCAATGAATACGAAAAAATAATTAGGCTTCTTCACGTTACACATATATCGTGTAAGACATTATCAAGTACGGTATAAATCGTGTTAGACATTGTAAAGTAACCTTTAAATCATGTAAGACATTTTCAAGTAACCTATAAAACACGTAAGACATTTTCAAGTAACGTAATAATAACGTAATACATTTTCAAGTGACATAAAGATCGTGTAAGTCATTTTCAATGAATACGAAAAAATAATTAGGCTTCTTCACGTTACACATATATCGTGTAAGACATTATCAAGTAATGTATAAATCACGTAAGACATTTTCAAGTACGGTATAAATCGTGTAAGACATTTTCAAGTAACCAAAAAATCGTGTTAGCACTTTTCAAGTAACCTATAAATCGTGTAAGACATATAAAAGGAATACGAAAAACATGTTAGACATTTTCCAGCTATTAATAATTCAGGTAAGACTTCTTTACGTTACACATATATCGTGTAAGATATTTTCAAGTAACCTATAAATCACGTAAGACGCTTTCAAGTACAGTAAAAATCGTGTAAGACATTTTCAAGTAACAAATAAAACGTGTAAGATATTTTCAAGTACGGTATAAATCGTATTAGACATTGTAAAGTAACATTTAAATCATGTAAGACATTTTCAAGTAATGTAATAATCACGAAATACATTTTCATGTGATATAAAGATCGTGTAAGTCATTTTCAATGAATACGAAAAAATAATTAGGCTTCTTCACGTTACACATATATCGTGTAAGACATTTTTAAGTAACCTATAAATCACGTAAGACGCTTTCAAGTACAGTAAAAATCGTGTAAGACATTTTCAAGTAACAAATAAAACGTGTAAGATATTTTCAAGTACGGTATAAATCGTATTAGACATTGTAAAGTAACATTTAAATCATGTAAGACATTTTCAAGTAATGTAATAATCACGTAATACATTTTCAAGTGATATAAAGATCGTGTAAGTCATTTTCAATGAATACGAAAAAATAATTAGGCTTCTTCACGTTACACATATATCGTGTAAGACATTATCAAGTAACCTATAAATCACGTAAGACGTTTTCAAGTAATGTACAAATCACTTAATACATTTTCAAGTGACATAAAGATCGTGTAAGTCATTTTCAATGAATACGAAAAAATAATTAGGCTTCTTCACGTTACACATATATCGTGTAAGACATTTTCAAGTACGGTATAAATCGTATTAGAGATTGTAAAGTAACCTTTAAATCATGTAAGACATTTTCAAGTAACGTAATAATCACGTAATACATTTTCAAGTGACATAAAGATCGTGTAAGTCATTTTCAATGAATACGAAAAAATAATTAGGCTTCTTCACGCTACACATATATCGTGTAAGACATTTTCAAGTAACCTATAAATCACGTAAGACGCTTTCAGGTACAGTAAAAATCGTGTAAGACATTTTCAAGTAACAAATAAAACGTGTAAGATATTTTCAAGTACGGTATAAATCGTGTTAGACATTGTAAAGTAAACTTTAAATCATGTAAGACATTTTCAAGTAAAGTAATAATCACGTAATACATTTTCAATGAATACGAAAAATTATTAGGGTTTTTCATGCTACTCATAAAACGTTTTAGCCTTTTTCAGGTAACATATAAATCACGTAAGACGTTTTCAAGTACAGTAAAAATCGTGTAAGACATTTTTAAGTAACCAATAAAAAGTGTCAAACATTTTCAAATAACCTATAAATCGTGTAAGACATTTTGAAGTAACTAATAAAACATGTAAGACATTTTCATGTAAAATATAAATTACGTAAGACATTTTCAAGTAACCAATAAAAAGTGTCAAACATTTTCAAATAACCTATAAAACGTGTCAGACATTTTCTAGGAATACATATAATGCTTTATCCGATTCAAATAACGCATATTTCCTTTCATCCATTTCAAATAAAACATATTTTTAATTATCCATTTCAAGTAACACATATTTTCTGTCATTCATTTAGAATAACTGATAATTTGCATAAGATGGATTGGAAAACAGAAAATTTTATAACCACGAAATAAATATTAGATTATATGGGTAACATAAAATGGTTAAATGAAAAGGTTGGTTCACTATATCAATGAAATCATTTTTGTAGTTATCCATTAAACGGAACGCATATTATGCCTAATCTTTTTAATGGAAGGTAACGATGACGTTATCCCTTTTCAAGGCAGGCATCGATCGTGTTCTAAATTTTTATAAAAACCGATTTAGTACAATATTTTGCAATTTGCCTTTATTCGTTCAATTATTCCTCAACCGCCTTAAAATTTGAAGTCGCAAAAGCATTTGTGAAATTGAAAAAAAATCAAAAGTAAGATATAGTAAAGAATTAATGCTTTAAATGTGTTTTCGCTGATTCTTTTTTTAATGCTTTTTTCATGGATTGCTTGAATGAGTAAAGGTAGTAGCGAAATTCTCGTACTTATGATTTCAGGGAAAAACACCTTTGTCTGTTTGGATCATTAATCATATACTGTTTACTCGAATATTTGTACCTTTGTTAAGCAAAAGGTATTACAATGTGTAATATCAAAAAAGGGTAAAGAAAAAATAATTTCTAGAGCCAGTAATAGTTATTGCGATAGTAGTCCTGCTTAGTACGAGAGGAACCGCAGGTCCAGACATTTGGTATATACGCTTACTCGATAGAGTAATGGCGTGATGCTACGTCTGGTGGCTTATGACTGAAAGCCTCTAAGTCAGAATCCATCCTAGACGATTAGCAATAATACTTTTGCATCTCGGTGTCGAGTATGGCTAAAGTATGCATCTTCGGATGTAGTATTGCCCCATTATATGTCTTGAAAGAATTGGGTAAATCTGGTTCTTTTGACAAAGCCTTAATTACTAAGGTATAGTGTCGGGGTGTAAGATTTCTTGCAAACTACTTGATTACTGATCTTGGTGTTGTTCTCAGTAGAGCAGCGTTTATGCTGCGATCTGTTGAGACTTAGCCAAAGATCGGATGATCTGTTTTGATTCAAATTTTTTGTGTTTCACATTCATCTCAAAGGAGGTCCATACCCAGGGAAGGGGAGGGGAGGGCCCCCTTTGAGATGTGAAAGCTTTAAACGCATTTTTTAATCGTTTTTTGTGTTTCACATCCATTTTTTGAATATGAATGTACATACACAAAAAATTGTGTTTCACTTATATAATTTTCAAAAAATTGTGTTTCACAAACAAAGATTTTGAAAAATGCATAAAAGAATTTTTTTCAAAATGCGTGGTTTGCATTAAGGTGAACGAAATATACCCATTTTATGGGTTTCTGCATATGCAGTAACACCAAATAATGGTGTCATGGTTGGGTCCTACCTACTATGAAAAAAGCTATACGTATAATAAATCATGCATGATTCATATTCCATCAAAAAATGAAAAAGCTTTGGATTATGCATGAGAATATGTATGCATGCAATTTGGATGATAGGTTGGTGGGAAAAAAAAATCAACCATCACATACCATATTGTTTCTGCAAGGGTGAATAAAGGTGTGCAGTTGTATGTCAAAATATTTAGGCATACAACCACATTTTTAATATTTAAAAAACCCAAATAGCCATCGGCAAAAGGTTAATTTCGGGTGAAAATGTGGTTTAAAAGATCCATACACTTGCAAAAAGAGTGTATGGTATTACTTTTTTGCATTTTTACTTTGATTTTAATCTTCTGTCGATGGCTTTTTTTATCACCCATTTCAAGAATAAAAAAACGACCCTTTATTTTTTGATTGGAGCCATAAATATGAGATCATACGAGGTCTCATATTTATGGCTCCATTTTTTACCACTCATTTTAAAAATTTACATAAAGTCCGTTAAAATGCAGCCTCAAAAAAATTCAGAGAAAAAAACTCATAATAATAGCCCATACAAAATAAACCAATGAAAAAGTAAGCTATTCCATCACCCAAAAAATTAAAAAAGTAAGCTATTCCATCACCCAAAAAATTAAAAAAGTAAGCTATTCCATCACCCAAAAAATTAAAAAAGTAAGCTATTCCATCACCCAAAAAATTAAAAAAGTAAGCTATTCCATCACCCAAAAAATTAAAAAAGTAAGCTATTCCATCACCCAAAAAATTAAAAAAGTAAGCTATTCCATCACCCAAAAAATTAAAAAAGTAAGCTAGTCCGTCGAAAAAAATCATAAATACTATGTCACCAAATAAACCAAAGATTCATGAAGCCAGTCAAAAAATATCCCAAAACCCAAAAAGTCATAAATTATGCAACAAAATAACCAGAAATGCATAAATCTATGTCACCAAATATCCCTAAATAGTTAAAATTATTTCACCATACATTTTGGAAAGCCTTTAGATGGTTGTCGCATATCGATCCCATGCAGGGTTTTCATTCATCGTTTCCAACGCATAATTTGCGTTAGTAATTTTCGATGAAAGCATTATTTGTGTTATCCATTATACTGATATACATAAATATCGTTGGCCATTTTCAAGGAACACATATTTTCCTTAATCCATTTCGAGGAATGCAAATTCTACGTTATCCATTTTTTAGAAAAAATAAACTCTGTTAGCCATCACAAGGAACGTATATTATGTGTTATACATTTCACGGAATGCATATTTTCAGTTATCCATTTCGAAGAACGCATATTCCATGTTACACATTTTGGTGAAATACGTTACAAAGGTTAGCGATTATTATGTAACGCATAACTATTGTTTGGCTTTTCGAGGAACGCATATTCTTTGTTATCCATTTCAAGGAACATATATTTTGTGTTATTCATTTTAATGTACACATATTCCTTGTTATTCATTTGATGGAACACATATATTGTGTTAGTCATATTCATGTAACACATTGATGACATTGTTCATTCAGTGAACGTATACAATACGTTATCCATTTGATGTAACACATTGCTTGTGTTGACCAATTGGAAGGAATGCATTTATTGTGTTACCCATTTTTATGGAACTGGTTTATTGTGTTACCCGATGTTACACATTAATTGCGTTAGCCATATTCGTGTAACGTATATTATGCGTTAGCCATTTTTGATCAACGTGTTCTTTACATGGATGAATGGAACCTGTCAAAGCCGTTGATTGTTTATACTACAATATGGTAAGATAAGGCATGTAAATATTCAAATTTATGCACAAAATATGCATAAACATGCAAATTGAAGTGCACCAAACGTTTTAAAAACCTCAAATTCGTTCAAATCTAGTGTTTTTAGCATAGGGAATAAATTGTGGTAAAATTCTGAAAATTTCATTTTTTGCGAAATTTTGGCATTTTTCGGAAATTTGCTAATTTATGCGCAAATAATTATCGAAATCGATAAAAAATGGATTCCAAATATCAAAAAAACCTCAAAAATGACGATTCTGAACCATATTAAGCACTTTTGGACCAAAAAAAGGGCACTTTTTTTTTCCGTCATCCATACACATACATCGGGAACTTGCATTTGTGAAATGAAAAAAACTCAGAAAGTTTGAAAAAATTTGAAAATTTAATGCCAAATGGGCTTGTTTTTGATTCTTTTTCATTTTCTGATCATTTTTTTCATGAATCCCTTGAATGGATATCGGTAGTTGCGAAATGCTCGTACTGATGATTTCGAGGTATCTTGAGGTATAAGAGCGTGACAGACATAAGTGCTGTTTGCTCGTACGTTTATCTATTATGCTGGTCATAAGTTTAACGAAAGTTGCTTATAAATATACTTTATGTATATAATTATTGGAAAAAGCGATGTGACATTTATACGTCATCTGTTGATATAAATCCATATTCCGCCCGTATGGTATCAACGTTGATCTTTGGTAAGATATTTTACACAAAATGTGCATATATCTGATTGATCCTGTCTGATTGATGTGGTCATTTCAAAGATTAAGCCATGCATGTCTAAGTACATGTGTTTTTAACACGAAACCGCGTATGGCTCATTAAAACAGCTAAAATTTACTTGATTTTGACATATATCCTACATGGATAACTGTGGTAATTCTGGAGCTAATACATGCATAAAAGCGTTAACGTAAGTTAACGTGCATTTATTAGAACAAAACCAAGCATCTTCGGATGTGTTTTGTTGACTCTGAATAAACTTTGCTGATCGCATAGTCTTGTACTGGCGACATGTCATTCAAGTGTCTGACCTATCAACTGTATATATAAGTATATAGTACTTATATGGTTTTGACGGGTAACGGAGAATTAGGGTTCGACTCCGGAGAAAATGCCTGAGAAACGGCGTTTACATCCAAGGAAGGCAGCAGGCGCGAAAATTACCCACTCTCAGTACGAGGAGGTAGTGACGAGAAATGACAAGATCTAGTCCTTCGGGGCTGGATCATTGGAATGGTTTGATTTTAAAATCATTAAAGAGTATCAATGAGAGGGCAAGTCTGGTGCCAGCAGCCGCGGTAATTCCAGCTCTCATACTGCATTGAATTGTTGTTGCGGTTAAAAAGCTCGTAGTTGGATCTGTACATGATAGGATGGTTCACCCTTTGGGTTGTAACTATTACTAAATGTTTTTTATCAGATTTTTTACATGTTACTTGTAATGTGTAAATGTCTGATGAGTTTACTTTGAATAAATCAAAGTGCTCAAAACAGGCGTAAGCTTGTATGGTTTTGCATGGAATAATAGAACATGACTATGGTTCATGTTTTATTGGTTTTACTTACCATGGTAATGATTAAAAGGAACGGCCGGGGCCATCCGTATCGCAGGGCGAGAGGTGAAATTCGTGGACCCTTGCGAGACGAACTACAGCGAAAGCATTTGGCAAGAATGTTTTCATTAATCAAGAACGAAAGTCAGAGGATCGAAGGCGATCAGATACCGCCCTAGTTCTGACCGTAAACTATGCCATCTAGCGAGTTTCGGGTGGATATTTTATATTTGCCCTTGAAACGAGCTTCCCGGAAACGAAAGTCTTTCGGTTCCGGGGGAAGTATGGTTGCAAAGTTGAAACTTAAAGGAATTGACGGAAGGTCACCACCAGAAGTGGAGCCTGCGGCTTAATTTGACTCAACACGGGAAAACTCACCCGGTCTAGACACTATAAGGATTGACAGATTGATAGCTTTTTCATGATTTGGTGGATGGTGGTGCATGGCCGTTCTTAGTTCGTGGAGTGATTTGTCTGGTTAATTCCGATAACGAACGAGATTGGAGCTTAATTAAATAGGAAAGCGTTTTATTTATATGACGTTCTTTCCTTCTTAATGGGATTTGCGGCGTTCCAGTCGTAAGAAACCCAGCAATAACAGGTCTGTGATGCCCTAAGATGTCTGGGGCTGCACGCGCGCTACAATGAAAATTGCAGCGCGTGTGACCATAATCGAAAGATTTTGGTAAACGAGTCAAATTATTCCGTATTTGGGATCGAATATTGTAATTATTATTCGTGAACGAGGAACTTCAAGTAAGTGTAAGTCATCAGCTTACGCTGATTACGTCCCTGTCCTTTGTACACACCGCCCGTCGCTGCCCGGAACTGGGTTAATTCGAGAAGATTACGGATTGATGATCTTTGTATATTTCGGTATGCAAATTTTGTTGAAAAGTAATTTGATCGCATTGGCTTGAACCGGGCAAAAGTCGTAACAAGGTGGCCGTAGGTGAACCTGCAGGCCGGATCATTAATGATTTTAACACAAATCACACCTTGTGAGACTTATATCAAACGTATGTTTGATATAAAGTTATTTTGAATAACTATACGGCCGTTCTCTGGTTTCTATGGTTTATGGAGTTAGTGTAGAATGCCGTGCTAACATATATCCATAGATCCTTAAAGTTTATTCCTTTGGGTTTATGACTTAGAATTAAAAAGCATCTACTAATGGGATGCTGCCAGAACATGTTTTATTTTAATAAACAAAGAATATAACAAAGGATTTTGAATAATCAAACATACAATCCTATTCGGTGGACCACTCGGTTCATGGTTCGATGAAGAACGCAGCAAAATGCGTTAATTTTCATGACTTGCAAACTACATGAATGAAAAAGTTTCGAATGCAAATTGCGCCGTTCGTTTTTAACGAATGGCACATCTGTATGAGATTCGTATAAATTACTACTGCATTAGGCTTGTGAAAGGGCTTATATGTAGTGATAATTGAAGGATTTATTATGTCCTTCGTATGGGAAAGTAAAGAATTTTGGCATAGGATTCGTTGGATCGACCTTTATAGCTTTACTTAAATCTCATAAAATTTTTGCTTGCTATGTAACCTTTAATTGGTTTCATAGCAGCATTTTTTCATAAGCTTTACTTGATAAAAGTAAAAACTTGAATTGACCATTTTTTTATGGTTGAGATAAAAGTTCTTTTACTTGAAAAGTATATTGCTTTATGAATTAATGTATAGCATAAATTTTACCTTTTACGAACTCATATCAGGTGTGACTACCCGCTGAACTTAAGCATATCAGTAAGCGGAGGAAAAGAAACTAAAAAGGATTCCCTTAGTAACTGCGAGTGAAACGGGATAAGCTCAGCGCTGAATCTCTATAGCGTAATGTTATAGCGAACTGTAGCGTATAGCATGATACATTATATGAGGTATAAAATCTTAAGTTCTCTTTGACTAGAGTTCCATAGAAGGTGATAGGCCTGTTAAGATTTTTTATACCTTATATTTGTTTTATGTTTTGAGTCGGGTTGTTTGGAAACACAGCCCAAAGAAGGTGGTAAACTTCACCTAAAGCTAAATATGACCATGAATCCGATAGCAAACAAGTACCGTGAGGGAAAGTTGAAAAGAACTCTGAAGAGAGAGTTAAATAGTACGCGAAACCGAATGGGTGGAAACGGATAGAGTTGTCGAAAGATGGTAGTAATAAGTTGGAAAGTGATGTAACGGTTTGAGCTTTGTTATCGTAAGATTCAATGCTTGAATGCAGTTTATTGTTTAACAATGCACTTGCTATCATTGTGCTGATACGATTGATCATAACTTCTTAAGTTTTGTTAGAGGGCATATCTTCGGATGTGTATCCTTGCTTAATGGAAGATGTTTTTGATTAATTGGGTATGAAAGAGCCAAAAATTATGTAAATAAGATGGTGAATTAAAGTTAACGCATGCGTTGGCTTTTTTACATTGTTTTACTTTTATATATGATGCGGTTCTTTTTTATCAGTATAAAAGACAATCACCTATCTGTCCCGTCTTGAAACACGGACCAAGGAGTTTATCGTATATGCGAGTCATTGAGTGAATAAAACTCATTGGCGTAATGAAAGTAAAGTTACCTTTATGGTAATGATATGTGATCATGTAATTTTCGAATTATATGAGCAACATAGTCCCATCTAAATTGTTTACAATTGGGTGGAGATAGAGCATATGCGATGAGACCCGAAAGATGGTGAACTATGCCTGAGCAGGATGAAGTCAGAGGAAACTCTGATGGAAGTCCGAAGCGGTTCTGACGTGCAAATCGATCGTCTGACTTGGGTATAGGGGCGAAAGACTAATCGAACCATCTAGTAGCTGGTTCCTTCCGAAGTTTCCCTTAGGATAGCTTCAACTATTTATAGTTATACTCGGTAAAGCGAACGATTAGAGGTCTTGGGAACGAAATGTTCTCAACCTATTCTCATACTCTTAATGGGTATGATGTATATGTTTCTTAATTGAACATATACATTGAATATTAAGTTGAAAGTGGGCCATTTTTGGTAAGCAGAACTGGCGATGCGGGATGAACCGCAAGTAAAGTTAAGGTGCCTAACTTTTTGCTCATGAGACCCCATAAAAGGTGTTAGTTGATATTGACAGCAGGACGGTGGACATGGAAGTTGTAAACCGCTAAGGAGTGTGTAACAACTCACCTGCCGAATCAACTAGCCCTGAAAATGGATGGCGCTCTAGCGAAAGACCTATACTTTACTGTTATACTATGGTATAACTAATAAACAGAGTATAACATGTAGGAAGGTGTAGTAGTTAGCGTTGAAGGTTTACATTGTAAAATGGACTGGAGCTTCTACTAGTGCAGATCTTGGTGATAGTAGCAAACATTCAAGTGAGATCCTTGAAGGCCGAAGTGAAAAAGGTTTCCACGTGAACAGTATTTGAATGTGGGTCAGTCGGTCCTAAAGAAATTGCGCATGCAATTTTCATTATGTGTGTTATCATATTTTAATATGGTTTCACATGTTTTCTGAAAGGGAAGTAGGTTAATATTCCTACACTATGAGAATACGATTATATTTTAACTTCGGTTAATATATAAGGGGCGGTAACGTTATATGAACTCATATACGTCATATAAAGTTCAGAATAGAGATCTCTTCTCTATTTTAGCTATTTTGTCCATGGAATGAGATCATCTCGAGATATGGATAAAGATAGTGTAAAGCATAACGGTTTTTGTTATGTTCTGAGTGCTTTATATGACCCTTGAAAATATGAGGGATCCCTAATAATGTATTCCATAACCGTACCTGATTCCGCATCAGGTTTTCAAGGTGAATAGCCTCTGGTCGATAGAATAATGTAGGTAAGGGAAGTCGGCAAATTAGATCCGTAACTTCGGAAAAAGGATTGGCTCTAAGAATCGAGTATATTGGGTTTTTAAATGAAACTTAATGAAATAAGTCATGTTTGAGGGATCCTTCGGGTGAACTTGGACTAGTGCTTATTTTATTTTGTGAATTTTTTAAACTTGTTTCATTCTTTCGGGTTTGTAACGTCAATATACACTTAACGATTAGCTTAGAACTGACACGGACTCGGGGAATCCGACTGTCTAATTAAAACAGAGCAAATAGAAGGCGTTTATATGCGTTGACTATTTGTGATTTCTGCCCAGTGCTCTGAATGTTAATCTAAAGAAATTTATATAAGCGCGGGTAAACGGCGGGAGTAACTATGACTCTCTTAAGGTAGCCAAATGCCTCGTCAGATAAGTCCTGACGCGCACGAATGGATTAACGAGATTCCCACTGTCCCTATCTACTATCTAGCGAAATCACAGCCAAGGGAACGGGCTTGGTAAAGTCTGCGGGGAAAGAAGACCCTATTGAGCTTGACTCTAGTCTGACTTTGTGAAGAGTCATAAGAGGTGTAGTATAAGGGGGAGACTTCGGTCAATCGTGAAATACCCCTACTTTTATCGACTCTTTACTTATTCAGTAATACGGAGATTGTCTTCGGACTTTCTTTTGGAATTAAATGTTTTAATTTGATTAAAGCATGATCCGCACTGATGACATTGTCAGGCGGGGAGTTTGACTGGGGCGGTACATCTGTCAAATAGTAACGCAGGTGTCCTAAGGTATACTCAGTGAGGACAGAAACCTCACGTAGACTAAAAGGAGAAAAGTATACTTGATCTTGATTCTCAGTACGAATACAGACCGTTAAAGCGTGGCCTATCGATCCTTTTGGATTTAAAAGTTTTAAATAAGAGGTGTCAGAAAAGTTACCATAGGGATAACTGGCTTGTGGCAGCCAAGCGTCCATAGCGACGTTGCTTTTTGATCCTTCGATGTCGGCTCTTCCTATCATTACGAAGCAGAATTCGTAAAGCGTTGGATTGTTCACCCACTAATAGGGAACGTGAGCTGGGTTTAGACCGTCGCGAGACAGGTTAGTTTTACCCTACAGACAGTAATAGTTATTGCGATAGTAGTCCTGCTTAGTACGAGAGGAACCGCAGGTCCAGACATTTGGTATATACGCTTACTCGATAGAGTAATGGCGTGATGCTACGTCTGGTGGCTTATGACTGAAAGCCTCTAAGTCAGAATCCATCCTAGACGATTAGCAATAATACTTTTGCATCTCGGTGTCGAGTATGGCTAAAGTATGCATCTTCGGATGTAGTATTGCCCCATTATATGTCTTGAAAGAATTGGGTAAATCTGGTTCTTTTGACAAAGCCTTAATTACTAAGGTATAGTGTCGGGGTGTAAGATTTCTTGCAAACTACTTGATTACTGATCTTGGTGTTGTTCTCAGTAGAGCAGCGTTTATGCTGCGATCTGTTGAGACTTAGCCAAAGATCGGATGATCTGTTTTGATTCAAATTTTTTGTGTTTCACATTCATCTCAAAGGAGGTCCATACCCAGGGAAGGGGAGGGGAGGGCCCCCTTTGAGATGTGAAAGCTTTAAACGCATTTTTTAATCGTTTTTTGTGTTTCACATCCATTTTTTGAATATGAATGTACATACACAAAAAATTGTGTTTCACTTATATAATTTTCAAAAAATTGTGTTTCACAAACAAAGATTTTGAAAAATGCATAAAAGAATTTTTTTCAAAATGCGTGGTTTGCATTAAGGTGAACGAAATATACCCATTTTATGGGTTTCTGCATATGCAGTAACACCAAATAATGGTGTCATGGTTGGGTCCTACCTACTATGAAAAAAGCTATACGTATAATAAATCATGCATGATTCATATTCCATCAAAAAATGAAAAAGCTTTGGATTATGCATGAGAATATGTATGCATGCAATTTGGATGATAGGTTGGTGGGAAAAAAAAATCAACCATCACATACCATATTGTTTCTGCAAGGGTGAATAAAGGTGTGCAGTTGTATGTCAAAATATTTAGGCATACAACCACATTTTTAATATTTAAAAAACCCAAATAGCCATCGGCAAAAGGTTAATTTCGGGTGAAAATGTGGTTTAAAAGATCCATACACTTGCAAAAAGAGTGTATGGTATTACTTTTTTGCATTTTTACTTTGATTTTAATCTTCTGTCGATGGCTTTTTTTATCACCCATTTCAAGAATAAAAAAACGACCCTTTATTTTTTGATTGGAGCCATAAATATGAGATCATACGAGGTCTCATATTTATGGCTCCATTTTTTACCACTCATTTTAAAAATTTACATAAAGTCCGTTAAAATGCAGCCTCAAAAAAATTCAGAGAAAAAAACTCATAATAATAGCCCATACAAAATAAACCAATGAAAAAGTAAGCTATTCCATCACCCAAAAAATTAAAAAAGTAAGCTATTCCATCACCCAAAAAATTAAAAAAGTAAGCTATTCCATCACCCAAAAAATTAAAAAAGTAAGCTATTCCATCACCCAAAAAATTAAAAAAGTAAGCTATTCCATCACCCAAAAAATTAAAAAAGTAAGCTATTCCATCACCCAAAAAATTAAAAAAGTAAGCTATTCCATCACCCAAAAAATTAAAAAAGTAAGCTAGTCCGTCGAAAAAAATCATAAATACTATGTCACCAAATAAACCAAAGATTCATGAAGCCAGTCAAAAAATATCCCAAAACCCAAAAAGTCATAAATTATGCAACAAAATAACCAGAAATGCATAAATCTATGTCACCAAATATCCCTAAATAGTTAAAATTATTTCACCATACATTTTGGAAAGCCTTTAGATGGTTGTCGCATATCGATCCCATGCAGGGTTTTCATTCATCGTTTCCAACGCATAATTTGCGTTAGTAATTTTCGATGAAAGCATTATTTGTGTTATCCATTATACTGATATACATAAATATCGTTGGCCATTTTCAAGGAACACATATTTTCCTTAATCCATTTCGAGGAATGCAAATTCTACGTTATCCATTTTTTAGAAAAAATAAACTCTGTTAGCCATCACAAGGAACGTATATTATGTGTTATACATTTCACGGAATGCATATTTTCAGTTATCCATTTCGAAGAACGCATATTCCATGTTACACATTTTGGTGAAATACGTTACAAAGGTTAGCGATTATTATGTAACGCATAACTATTGTTTGGCTTTTCGAGGAACGCATATTCTTTGTTATCCATTTCAAGGAACATATATTTTGTGTTATTCATTTTAATGTACACATATTCCTTGTTATTCATTTGATGGAACACATATATTGTGTTAGTCATATTCATGTAACACATTGATGACATTGTTCATTCAGTGAACGTATACAATACGTTATCCATTTGATGTAACACATTGCTTGTGTTGACCAATTGGAAGGAATGCATTTATTGTGTTACCCATTTTTATGGAACTGGTTTATTGTGTTACCCGATGTTACACATTAATTGCGTTAGCCATATTCGTGTAACGTATATTATGCGTTAGCCATTTTTGATCAACGTGTTCTTTACATGGATGAATGGAACCTGTCAAAGCCGTTGATTGTTTATACTACAATATGGTAAGATAAGGCATGTAAATATTCAAATTTATGCACAAAATATGCATAAACATGCAAATTGAAGTGCACCAAACGTTTTAAAAACCTCAAATTCGTTCAAATCTAGTGTTTTTAGCATAGGGAATAAATTGTGGTAAAATTCTGAAAATTTCATTTTTTGCGAAATTTTGGCATTTTTCGGAAATTTGCTAATTTATGCGCAAATAATTATCGAAATCGATAAAAAATGGATTCCAAATATCAAAAAAACCTCAAAAATGACGATTCTGAACCATATTAAGCACTTTTGGACCAAAAAAAGGGCACTTTTTTTTTCCGTCATCCATACACATACATCGGGAACTTGCATTTGTGAAATGAAAAAAACTCAGAAAGTTTGAAAAAATTTGAAAATTTAATGCCAAATGGGCTTGTTTTTGATTCTTTTTCATTTTCTGATCATTTTTTTCATGAATCCCTTGAATGGATATCGGTAGTTGCGAAATGCTCGTACTGATGATTTCGAGGTATCTTGAGGTATAAGAGCGTGACAGACATAAGTGCTGTTTGCTCGTACGTTTATCTATTATGCTGGTCATAAGTTTAACGAAAGTTGCTTATAAATATACTTTATGTATATAATTATTGGAAAAAGCGATGTGACATTTATACGTCATCTGTTGATATAAATCCATATTCCGCCCGTATGGTATCAACGTTGATCTTTGGTAAGATATTTTACACAAAATGTGCATATATCTGATTGATCCTGTCTGATTGATGTGGTCATTTCAAAGATTAAGCCATGCATGTCTAAGTACATGTGTTTTTAACACGAAACCGCGTATGGCTCATTAAAACAGCTAAAATTTACTTGATTTTGACATATATCCTACATGGATAACTGTGGTAATTCTGGAGCTAATACATGCATAAAAGCGTTAACGTAAGTTAACGTGCATTTATTAGAACAAAACCAAGCATCTTCGGATGTGTTTTGTTGACTCTGAATAAACTTTGCTGATCGCATAGTCTTGTACTGGCGACATGTCATTCAAGTGTCTGACCTATCAACTGTATATAAGTATATAGTACTTATATGGTTTTGACGGGTAACGGAGAATTAGGGTTCGACTCCGGAGAAAATGCCTGAGAAACGGCGTTTACATCCAAGGAAGGCAGCAGGCGCGAAAATTACCCACTCTCAGTACGAGGAGGTAGTGACGAGAAATGACAAGATCTAGTCCTTCGGGGCTGGATCATTGGAATGGTTTGATTTTAAAATCATTAAAGAGTATCAATGAGAGGGCAAGTCTGGTGCCAGCAGCCGCGGTAATTCCAGCTCTCATACTGCATTGAATTGTTGTTGCGGTTAAAAAGCTCGTAGTTGGATCTGTACATGATAGGATGGTTCACCCTTTGGGTTGTAACTATTACTAAATGTTTTTTATCAGATTTTTTACATGTTACTTGTAATGTGTAAATGTCTGATGAGTTTACTTTGAATAAATCAAAGTGCTCAAAACAGGCGTAAGCTTGTATGGTTTTGCATGGAATAATAGAACATGACTATGGTTCATGTTTTATTGGTTTTACTTACCATGGTAATGATTAAAAGGAACGGCCGGGGCCATCCGTATCGCAGGGCGAGAGGTGAAATTCGTGGACCCTTGCGAGACGAACTACAGCGAAAGCATTTGGCAAGAATGTTTTCATTAATCAAGAACGAAAGTCAGAGGATCGAAGGCGATCAGATACCGCCCTAGTTCTGACCGTAAACTATGCCATCTAGCGAGTTTCGGGTGGATATTTTATATTTGCCCTTGAAACGAGCTTCCCGGAAACGAAAGTCTTTCGGTTCCGGGGGAAGTATGGTTGCAAAGTTGAAACTTAAAGGAATTGACGGAAGGTCACCACCAGAAGTGGAGCCTGCGGCTTAATTTGACTCAACACGGGAAAACTCACCCGGTCTAGACACTATAAGGATTGACAGATTGATAGCTTTTTCATGATTTGGTGGATGGTGGTGCATGGCCGTTCTTAGTTCGTGGAGTGATTTGTCTGGTTAATTCCGATAACGAACGAGATTGGAGCTTAATTAAATAGGAAAGCGTTTTATTTATATGACGTTCTTTCCTTCTTAATGGGATTTGCGGCGTTCCAGTCGTAAGAAACCCAGCAATAACAGGTCTGTGATGCCCTAAGATGTCTGGGGCTGCACGCGCGCTACAATGAAAATTGCAGCGCGTGTGACCATAATCGAAAGATTTTGGTAAACGAGTCAAATTATTCCGTATTTGGGATCGAATATTGTAATTATTATTCGTGAACGAGGAACTTCAAGTAAGTGTAAGTCATCAGCTTACGCTGATTACGTCCCTGTCCTTTGTACACACCGCCCGTCGCTGCCCGGAACTGGGTTAATTCGAGAAGATTACGGATTGATGATCTTTGTATATTTCGGTATGCAAATTTTGTTGAAAAGTAATTTGATCGCATTGGCTTGAACCGGGCAAAAGTCGTAACAAGGTGGCCGTAGGTGAACCTGCAGGCCGGATCATTAATGATTTTAACACAAATCACACCTTGTGAGACTTATATCAAACGTATGTTTGATATAAAGTTATTTTGAATAACTATACGGCCGTTCTCTGGTTTCTATGGTTTATGGAGTTAGTGTAGAATGCCGTGCTAACATATATCCATAGATCCTTAAAGTTTATTCCTTTGGGTTTATGACTTAGAATTAAAAAGCATCTACTAATGGGATGCTGCCAGAACATGTTTTATTTTAATAAACAAAGAATATAACAAAGGATTTTGAATAATCAAACATACAATCCTATTCGGTGGACCACTCGGTTCATGGTTCGATGAAGAACGCAGCAAAATGCGTTAATTTTCATGACTTGCAAACTACATGAATGAAAAAGTTTCGAATGCAAATTGCGCCGTTCGTTTTTAACGAATGGCACATCTGTATGAGATTCGTATAAATTACTACTGCATTAGGCTTGTGAAAGGGCTTATATGTAGTGATAATTGAAGGATTTATTATGTCCTTCGTATGGGAAAGTAAAGAATTTTGGCATAGGATTCGTTGGATCGACCTTTATAGCTTTACTTAAATCTCATAAAATTTTTGCTTGCTATGTAACCTTTAATTGGTTTCATAGCAGCATTTTTTCATAAGCTTTACTTGATAAAAGTAAAAACTTGAATTGACCATTTTTTTATGGTTGAGATAAAAGTTCTTTTACTTGAAAAGTATATTGCTTTATGAATTAATGTATAGCATAAATTTTACCTTTTACGAACTCATATCAGGTGTGACTACCCGCTGAACTTAAGCATATCAGTAAGCGGAGGAAAAGAAACTAAAAAGGATTCCCTTAGTAACTGCGAGTGAAACGGGATAAGCTCAGCGCTGAATCTCTATAGCGTAATGTTATAGCGAACTGTAGCGTATAGCATGATACATTATATGAGGTATAAAATCTTAAGTTCTCTTTGACTAGAGTTCCATAGAAGGTGATAGGCCTGTTAAGATTTTTTATACCTTATATTTGTTTTATGTTTTGAGTCGGGTTGTTTGGAAACACAGCCCAAAGAAGGTGGTAAACTTCACCTAAAGCTAAATATGACCATGAATCCGATAGCAAACAAGTACCGTGAGGGAAAGTTGAAAAGAACTCTGAAGAGAGAGTTAAATAGTACGCGAAACCGAATGGGTGGAAACGGATAGAGTTGTCGAAAGATGGTAGTAATAAGTTGGAAAGTGATGTAACGGTTTGAGCTTTGTTATCGTAAGATTCAATGCTTGAATGCAGTTTATTGTTTAACAATGCACTTGCTATCATTGTGCTGATACGATTGATCATAACTTCTTAAGTTTTGTTAGAGGGCATATCTTCGGATGTGTATCCTTGCTTAATGGAAGATGTTTTTGATTAATTGGGTATGAAAGAGCCAAAAATTATGTAAATAAGATGGTGAATTAAAGTTAACGCATGCGTTGGCTTTTTTACATTGTTTTACTTTTATATATGATGCGGTTCTTTTTTATCAGTATAAAAGACAATCACCTATCTGTCCCGTCTTGAAACACGGACCAAGGAGTTTATCGTATATGCGAGTCATTGAGTGAATAAAACTCATTGGCGTAATGAAAGTAAAGTTACCTTTATGGTAATGATATGTGATCATGTAATTTTCGAATTATATGAGCAACATAGTCCCATCTAAATTGTTTACAATTGGGTGGAGATAGAGCATATGCGATGAGACCCGAAAGATGGTGAACTATGCCTGAGCAGGATGAAGTCAGAGGAAACTCTGATGGAAGTCCGAAGCGGTTCTGACGTGCAAATCGATCGTCTGACTTGGGTATAGGGGCGAAAGACTAATCGAACCATCTAGTAGCTGGTTCCTTCCGAAGTTTCCCTTAGGATAGCTTCAACTATTTATAGTTATACTCGGTAAAGCGAACGATTAGAGGTCTTGGGAACGAAATGTTCTCAACCTATTCTCATACTCTTAATGGGTATGATGTATATGTTTCTTAATTGAACATATACATTGAATATTAAGTTGAAAGTGGGCCATTTTTGGTAAGCAGAACTGGCGATGCGGGATGAACCGCAAGTAAAGTTAAGGTGCCTAACTTTTTGCTCATGAGACCCCATAAAGGTGTTAGTTGATATTGACAGCAGGACGGTGGACATGGAAGTTGTAAACCGCTAAGGAGTGTGTAACAACTCACCTGCCGAATCAACTAGCCCTGAAAATGGATGGCGCTCTAGCGAAAGACCTATACTTTACTGTTATACTATGGTATAACTAATAAACAGAGTATAACATGTAGGAAGGTGTAGTAGTTAGCGTTGAAGGTTTACATTGTAAAATGGACTGGAGCTTCTACTAGTGCAGATCTTGGTGATAGTAGCAAACATTCAAGTGAGATCCTTGAAGGCCGAAGTGAAAAAGGTTTCCACGTGAACAGTATTTGAATGTGGGTCAGTCGGTCCTAAAGAAATTGCGCATGCAATTTTCATTATGTGTGTTATCATATTTTAATATGGTTTCACATGTTTTCTGAAAGGGAAGTAGGTTAATATTCCTACACTATGAGAATACGATTATATTTTAACTTCGGTTAATATATAAGGGGCGGTAACGTTATATGAACTCATATACGTCATATAAAGTTCAGAATAGAGATCTCTTCTCTATTTTAGCTATTTTGTCCATGGAATGAGATCATCTCGAGATATGGATAAAGATAGTGTAAAGCATAACGGTTTTTGTTATGTTCTGAGTGCTTTATATGACCCTTGAAAATATGAGGGATCCCTAATAATGTATTCCATAACCGTACCTGATTCCGCATCAGGTTTTCAAGGTGAATAGCCTCTGGTCGATAGAATAATGTAGGTAAGGGAAGTCGGCAAATTAGATCCGTAACTTCGGAAAAAGGATTGGCTCTAAGAATCGAGTATATTGGGTTTTTAAATGAAACTTAATGAAATAAGTCATGTTTGAGGGATCCTTCGGGTGAACTTGGACTAGTGCTTATTTTATTTTGTGAATTTTTTAAACTTGTTTCATTCTTTCGGGTTTGTAACGTCAATATACACTTAACGATTAGCTTAGAACTGACACGGACTCGGGGAATCCGACTGTCTAATTAAAACAGAGCAAATAGAAGGCGTTTATATGCGTTGACTATTTGTGATTTCTGCCCAGTGCTCTGAATGTTAATCTAAAGAAATTTATATAAGCGCGGGTAAACGGCGGGAGTAACTATGACTCTCTTAAGGTAGCCAAATGCCTCGTCAGATAAGTCCTGACGCGCACGAATGGATTAACGAGATTCCCACTGTCCCTATCTACTATCTAGCGAAATCACAGCCAAGGGAACGGGCTTGGTAAAGTCTGCGGGGAAAGAAGACCCTATTGAGCTTGACTCTAGTCTGACTTTGTGAAGAGTCATAAGAGGTGTAGTATAAGGGGGAGACTTCGGTCAATCGTGAAATACCCCTACTTTTATCGACTCTTTACTTATTCAGTAATACGGAGATTGTCTTCGGACTTTCTTTTGGAATTAAATGTTTTAATTTGATTAAAGCATGATCCGCACTGATGACATTGTCAGGCGGGGAGTTTGACTGGGGCGGTACATCTGTCAAATAGTAACGCAGGTGTCCTAAGGTATACTCAGTGAGGACAGAAACCTCACGTAGACTAAAAGGAGAAAAGTATACTTGATCTTGATTCTCAGTACGAATACAGACCGTTAAAGCGTGGCCTATCGATCCTTTTGGATTTAAAAGTTTTAAATAAGAGGTGTCAGAAAAGTTACCATAGGGATAACTGGCTTGTGGCAGCCAAGCGTCCATAGCGACGTTGCTTTTTGATCCTTCGATGTCGGCTCTTCCTATCATTACGAAGCAGAATTCGTAAAGCGTTGGATTGTTCACCCACTAATAGGGAACGTGAGCTGGGTTTAGACCGTCGCGAGACAGGTTAGTTTTACCCTACAGACAGTAATAGTTATTGCGATAGTAGTCCTGCTTAGTACGAGAGGAACCGCAGGTCCAGACATTTGGTATATACGCTTACTCGATAGAGTAATGGCGTGATGCTACGTCTGGTGGCTTATGACTGAAAGCCTCTAAGTCAGAATCCATCCTAGACGATTAGCAATAATACTTTTGCATCTCGGTGTCGAGTATGGCTAAAGTATGCATCTTCGGATGTAGTATTGCCCCATTATATGTCTTGAAAGAATTGGGTAAATCTGGTTCTTTTGACAAAGCCTTAATTACTAAGGTATAGTGTCGGGGTGTAAGATTTCTTGCAAACTACTTGATTACTGATCTTGGTGTTGTTCTCAGTAGAGCAGCGTTTATGCTGCGATCTGTTGAGACTTAGCCAAAGATCGGATGATCTGTTTTGATTCAAATTTTTTGTGTTTCACATTCATCTCAAAGGAGGTCCATACCCAGGGAAGGGGAGGGGAGGGCCCCCTTTGAGATGTGAAAGCTTTAAACGCATTTTTTAATCGTTTTTTGTGTTTCACATCCATTTTTTGAATATGAATGTACATACACAAAAAATTGTGTTTCACTTATATAATTTTCAAAAAATTGTGTTTCACAAACAAAGATTTTGAAAAATGCATAAAAGAATTTTTTTCAAAATGCGTGGTTTGCATTAAGGTGAACGAAATATACCCATTTTATGGGTTTCTGCATATGCAGTAACACCAAATAATGGTGTCATGGTTGGGTCCTACCTACTATGAAAAAAGCTATACGTATAATAAATCATGCATGATTCATATTCCATCAAAAATGAAAAAGCTTTGGATTATGCATGAGAATATGTATGCATGCAATTTGGATGATAGGTTGGTGGGAAAAAAAAATCAACCATCACATACCATATTGTTTCTGCAAGGGTGAATAAAGGTGTGCAGTTGTATGTCAAAATATTTAGGCATACAACCACATTTTTAATATTTAAAAAACCCAAATAGCCATCGGCAAAAGGTTAATTTCGGGTGAAAATGTGGTTTAAAAGATCCATACACTTGCAAAAAGAGTGTATGGTATTACTTTTTTGCATTTTTACTTTGATTTTAATCTTCTGTCGATGGCTTTTTTTATCACCCATTTCAAGAATAAAAAAACGACCCTTTATTTTTTGATTGGAGCCATAAATATGAGATCATACGAGGTCTCATATTTATGGCTCCATTTTTTACCACTCATTTTAAAAATTTACATAAAGTCCGTTAAAATGCAGCCTCAAAAAAATTCAGAGAAAAAAACTCATAATAATAGCCCATACAAAATAAACCAATGAAAAAGTAAGCTATTCCATCACCCAAAAAATTAAAAAGTAAGCTATTCCATCACCCAAAAAATTAAAAAAGTAAGCTATTCCATCACCCAAAAAATTAAAAAAGTAAGCTATTCCATCACCCAAAAAATTAAAAAAGTAAGCTATTCCATCACCCAAAAAATTAAAAAAGTAAGCTATTCCATCACCCAAAAAATTAAAAAAGTAAGCTATTCCATCACCCAAAAAATTAAAAAAGTAAGCTAGTCCGTCGAAAAAAATCATAAATACTATGTCACCAAATAAACCAAAGATTCATGAAGCCAGTCAAAAAATATCCCAAAACCCAAAAAGTCATAAATTATGCAACAAAATAACCAGAAATGCATAAATCTATGTCACCAAATATCCCTAAATAGTTAAAATTATTTCACCATACATTTTGGAAAGCCTTTAGATGGTTGTCGCATATCGATCCCATGCAGGGTTTTCATTCATCGTTTCCAACGCATAATTTGCGTTAGTAATTTTCGATGAAAGCATTATTTGTGTTATCCATTATACTGATATACATAAATATCGTTGGCCATTTTCAAGGAACACATATTTTCCTTAATCCATTTCGAGGAATGCAAATTCTACGTTATCCATTTTTTAGAAAAAATAAACTCTGTTAGCCATCACAAGGAACGTATATTATGTGTTATACATTTCACGGAATGCATATTTTCAGTTATCCATTTCGAAGAACGCATATTCCATGTTACACATTTTGGTGAAATACGTTACAAAGGTTAGCGATTATTATGTAACGCATAACTATTGTTTGGCTTTTCGAGGAACGCATATTCTTTGTTATCCATTTCAAGGAACATATATTTTGTGTTATTCATTTTAATGTACACATATTCCTTGTTATTCATTTGATGGAACACATATATTGTGTTAGTCATATTCATGTAACACATTGATGACATTGTTCATTCAGTGAACGTATACAATACGTTATCCATTTGATGTAACACATTGCTTGTGTTGACCAATTGGAAGGAATGCATTTATTGTGTTACCCATTTTTATGGAACTGGTTTATTGTGTTACCCGATGTTACACATTAATTGCGTTAGCCATATTCGTGTAACGTATATTATGCGTTAGCCATTTTTGATCAACGTGTTCTTTACATGGATGAATGGAACCTGTCAAAGCCGTTGATTGTTTATACTACAATATGGTAAGATAAGGCATGTAAATATTCAAATTTATGCACAAAATATGCATAAACATGCAAATTGAAGTGCACCAAACGTTTTAAAAACCTCAAATTCGTTCAAATCTAGTGTTTTTAGCATAGGGAATAAATTGTGGTAAAATTCTGAAAATTTCATTTTTTGCGAAATTTTGGCATTTTTCGGAAATTTGCTAATTTATGCGCAAATAATTATCGAAATCGATAAAAAATGGATTCCAAATATCAAAAAAACCTCAAAAATGACGATTCTGAACCATATTAAGCACTTTTGGACCAAAAAAAGGGCACTTTTTTTTTCCGTCATCCATACACATACATCGGGAACTTGCATTTGTGAAATGAAAAAAACTCAGAAAGTTTGAAAAAATTTGAAAATTTAATGCCAAATGGGCTTGTTTTTGATTCTTTTTCATTTTCTGATCATTTTTTTCATGAATCCCTTGAATGGATATCGGTAGTTGCGAAATGCTCGTACTGATGATTTCGAGGTATCTTGAGGTATAAGAGCGTGACAGACATAAGTGCTGTTTGCTCGTACGTTTATCTATTATGCTGGTCATAAGTTTAACGAAAGTTGCTTATAAATATACTTTATGTATATAATTATTGGAAAAAGCGATGTGACATTTATACGTCATCTGTTGATATAAATCCATATTCCGCCCGTATGGTATCAACGTTGATCTTTGGTAAGATATTTTACACAAAATGTGCATATATCTGATTGATCCTGTCTGATTGATGTGGTCATTTCAAAGATTAAGCCATGCATGTCTAAGTACATGTGTTTTTAACACGAAACCGCGTATGGCTCATTAAAACAGCTAAAATTTACTTGATTTTGACATATATCCTACATGGATAACTGTGGTAATTCTGGAGCTAATACATGCATAAAAGCGTTAACGTAAGTTAACGTGCATTTATTAGAACAAAACCAAGCATCTTCGGATGTGTTTTGTTGACTCTGAATAAACTTTGCTGATCGCATAGTCTTGTACTGGCGACATGTCATTCAAGTGTCTGACCTATCAACTGTATAAGTATATAGTACTTATATGGTTTTGACGGGTAACGGAGAATTAGGGTTCGACTCCGGAGAAAATGCCTGAGAAACGGCGTTTACATCCAAGGAAGGCAGCAGGCGCGAAAATTACCCACTCTCAGTACGAGGAGGTAGTGACGAGAAATGACAAGATCTAGTCCTTCGGGGCTGGATCATTGGAATGGTTTGATTTTAAAATCATTAAAGAGTATCAATGAGAGGGCAAGTCTGGTGCCAGCAGCCGCGGTAATTCCAGCTCTCATACTGCATTGAATTGTTGTTGCGGTTAAAAAGCTCGTAGTTGGATCTGTACATGATAGGATGGTTCACCCTTTGGGTTGTAACTATTACTAAATGTTTTTTATCAGATTTTTTACATGTTACTTGTAATGTGTAAATGTCTGATGAGTTTACTTTGAATAAATCAAAGTGCTCAAAACAGGCGTAAGCTTGTATGGTTTTGCATGGAATAATAGAACATGACTATGGTTCATGTTTTATTGGTTTTACTTACCATGGTAATGATTAAAAGGAACGGCCGGGGCCATCCGTATCGCAGGGCGAGAGGTGAAATTCGTGGACCCTTGCGAGACGAACTACAGCGAAAGCATTTGGCAAGAATGTTTTCATTAATCAAGAACGAAAGTCAGAGGATCGAAGGCGATCAGATACCGCCCTAGTTCTGACCGTAAACTATGCCATCTAGCGAGTTTCGGGTGGATATTTTATATTTGCCCTTGAAACGAGCTTCCCGGAAACGAAAGTCTTTCGGTTCCGGGGGAAGTATGGTTGCAAAGTTGAAACTTAAAGGAATTGACGGAAGGTCACCACCAGAAGTGGAGCCTGCGGCTTAATTTGACTCAACACGGGAAAACTCACCCGGTCTAGACACTATAAGGATTGACAGATTGATAGCTTTTTCATGATTTGGTGGATGGTGGTGCATGGCCGTTCTTAGTTCGTGGAGTGATTTGTCTGGTTAATTCCGATAACGAACGAGATTGGAGCTTAATTAAATAGGAAAGCGTTTTATTTATATGACGTTCTTTCCTTCTTAATGGGATTTGCGGCGTTCCAGTCGTAAGAAACCCAGCAATAACAGGTCTGTGATGCCCTAAGATGTCTGGGGCTGCACGCGCGCTACAATGAAAATTGCAGCGCGTGTGACCATAATCGAAAGATTTTGGTAAACGAGTCAAATTATTCCGTATTTGGGATCGAATATTGTAATTATTATTCGTGAACGAGGAACTTCAAGTAAGTGTAAGTCATCAGCTTACGCTGATTACGTCCCTGTCCTTTGTACACACCGCCCGTCGCTGCCCGGAACTGGGTTAATTCGAGAAGATTACGGATTGATGATCTTTGTATATTTCGGTATGCAAATTTTGTTGAAAAGTAATTTGATCGCATTGGCTTGAACCGGGCAAAAGTCGTAACAAGGTGGCCGTAGGTGAACCTGCAGGCCGGATCATTAATGATTTTAACACAAATCACACCTTGTGAGACTTATATCAAACGTATGTTTGATATAAAGTTATTTTGAATAACTATACGGCCGTTCTCTGGTTTCTATGGTTTATGGAGTTAGTGTAGAATGCCGTGCTAACATATATCCATAGATCCTTAAAGTTTATTCCTTTGGGTTTATGACTTAGAATTAAAAAGCATCTACTAATGGGATGCTGCCAGAACATGTTTTATTTTAATAAACAAAGAATATAACAAAGGATTTTGAATAATCAAACATACAATCCTATTCGGTGGACCACTCGGTTCATGGTTCGATGAAGAACGCAGCAAAATGCGTTAATTTTCATGACTTGCAAACTACATGAATGAAAAAGTTTCGAATGCAAATTGCGCCGTTCGTTTTTAACGAATGGCACATCTGTATGAGATTCGTATAAATTACTACTGCATTAGGCTTGTGAAAGGGCTTATATGTAGTGATAATTGAAGGATTTATTATGTCCTTCGTATGGGAAAGTAAAGAATTTTGGCATAGGATTCGTTGGATCGACCTTTATAGCTTTACTTAAATCTCATAAAATTTTTGCTTGCTATGTAACCTTTAATTGGTTTCATAGCAGCATTTTTTCATAAGCTTTACTTGATAAAAGTA